>OY728120.1:1081407918-1082657918 GCA_963277665.1 Viscum album | reverse complement strand
TATAACTTACGATGTGAGATCACAGGGGGAATTGATGTAGAGTTCTTCCTCAAAGTTTCTGTAGTTTCTCGATTCGGGCCACATGGTGGATTGACATTGAGTGATTCCCCAGAGCACCTTTAGTTCCGATACGAGACAATAGGGGAAATTTATGATGAGTGCTTTCCAAGAGAGTCCATACTTAAAATGAACTAGAGGGGTTAGACTGTGGGTGCTTCTTAGAGGGTTTCTTGTGTTTCTAGGAACGGCCAGAGGGGATGGGCTATGAGTACTACCGATAGGGTTTCCTATATATATTTATCTACTTACTTGATATGTGGTTATTTTAATACTTGGAACTATGGGAATTTTTTACCTTGTGTACTTCCTTGTTTACTGCATTTATTTTCTTACTACCTTGAATATATTCAATGTATGTTAGGAATAGATCTCGTGGTGGTTGCCTATTTAGATTTAGTCTCACACCCTATTTTGTCCATGCTTTTGGGGCCAAATAGATTATTTTGTTGTAGGTATAAATAAGGGAAAGTACTCTTTTACATCAGGTGTTTGACTATTTTGGAGCTTGAGAGAATGGATTCAAGCATATGATAGCGATGTTGTGGAGCTGTTTATTGCTTTTATTTTGTACTTGTATTAGTATTGTATTTAGAAATGTGACTTGTTGGTTTGTTTTCCTAAACATATGTATCATGCATCATTTATATATGTGCTTTGGTTGTTTATTATTTCAGTTATCCACTGTTTAATTTTGTTGGATATTACTGCTTCTGCTATTGTATATTTGTTCCTCTTCCACTGTGTTACTCTACCAATAAGGGAATAATTTCCCCACTATCACACCCAAGGCCCTCGCTGCTAGTCTTCATCATTTTGCGTTTGAGGAAATGCACTTGTGGAATGTGACTAATCAGGTACGGGACGTCTCTGGGCATCTTTTGGAACTGAGACATTATAGGGGGGGGGGGTTAAGTGTTGTTGGAGGTCCAATTTAGATAATTTTTTTAATATATTTTAATAAATTTTTTTTTCATTTAGTAGTGCTAAAAAAAGTACTGTTAAAAGTCCCATTTATCAATTATTTTTTATAATACAAATAAATGGACCCCTCTTTTAATAGTTCCTCAATTATCATTGATTTTTTAGCAATAATAATGGATTTTTTAGCACTGATAAAACCCTATTTTGTGGCAGTGATAATTAAAATATATTGATATCCATGTGGAGAGGTCCTTGTTCGTTTGGATATTTAAAATATTGATTGTATTCAAAATGTCAATTTGTGGTGACCAGAATAATTAGAATATATTCACACAATAATTAATACAAAAATAGAGAAGAAAGAATATAAAATGAATATTGAAACTATATATTTAAGATAGAAAATAAACCTATGTTGATAAATGAAATGATATAAAACAAGAAAAGCTTTTTTTTGTTATATCAAAGAGAGAGTCATTGAAAATATAATTCTACAAATATAAATGTTTTCTTATATGTTGAAGAAGAAGTTTTTTTGATCAAATTAATATGTGATTTATTATGATTTTGATCAAAATATAGGATTATGATTTCTTGTTATCAATGAATTCAAATTTTTTTGACTAAAGATAACAAGTGTTCTATTATTCTAGCCTACAATACACTATTGTATTGTAGAAGTTTAATGAATTATATTAAATCCTTTTGATTTTTTTGATTTAGAGATTCTGTTGTGATTGCTTTAGTTTCAGGAAGAAGATTTTATGTATTAGAGTCTGTTGGGGAAGAAAAATTTTACACTTATAATCACATTAAAAGGGGAAGTCCAATATCCTACAATTGTGTTGTAAAGATAAAATGACCCATTGTAAATAGTCTTTTCTAAGTGAATTAGTACATGGCCATACCCATTCTCATTCTACTCTTGATAATAAAAGATATGTTGTCTGTGTTTGTGATAATAACCACCTTAAACCAAGGACTTGTCCTTAGAGAGATAATACTCATTAAAAAACCATAGGGTCCATTATGCTTTATAGATTTGTTTTCATGATTTATAACTACATGTGATTTTAATAAGAGAACCATCCACTGAATAATTGACATAGGCATTAAATGTAACACAATTTTTGAACTGATTAACAAACACCCCACACTAATCCACCCCTATTAGTGTTTTCATCCCAAATTGATCATAAATATTGGTATCTGAGCCTGATCACAAGTCTGATTAGATTATATAATTATAATCTTATTTAAGACATGAATTCCCCTTTTAGTTTATAATAGAGTGCATGATTGGATATGTTGTATCAACTACATGAATACAATTATAACTTAGAAAATTATTTAATGAATTGCAAGAATAAATAATTTAAAAAAATATATAATGTGTCTGCCTTATGAAATGAGAAAGAAGATGACATTGTCCCATTCTAGGATGATTCATTCATCGAAGAATATGATATGGTAGTTCAAGCTACTACCATGCATGGGCATCCTTTCTACCTGAGATGTTTTTTAATTGGCACCTGATATTTTTTTAAAGGTTTTAACAATATAATAACTCATCATAAATGGAGAATATCACAATCCACGTTCACAGGATTATTTATAGAATAATATCACCTCTTTTGAAGAAGAAACTGACAGAAGAGAAAGAACATTGTAACAAAAGTTAATTATGTGTGTAGATCTTACGAAATAATGCATTATAGAAGGTGAAATAATTAAGGATATTAAGGAAAGATGCTTTAGAGTTGGGAAATATTTGTTTGAGGAAATACTAAAGAACAATCAATCCATTTATCGGCATTAAAACATGTTCTGTGCATTTGAAAAAAACCAGAAGAACACCTTTGATGTTAAGAAATCATAACTTGAAATCAAATCTAATAATATCAAATAAAATTAAACATTGATAATGTAAAATATAAATTTCAAGATGTTAATATTTTTATTATTAATTAATACTGTGAAGATAGGATGAAATTAGTGGGGAATGATAGGTTTATCTTAAATATGAAATGTTTTGAACTTGAATTCAAACGTACAGGGTTTTAAAATTTTCATGATGAGTCTTGACAACAATCTAAACGAAAATCTATTACATTAAAATTTCTATCCACAAAAAAATTAGTATTATTTTTAAAAAGAACATCATATAGTGGAAATAATCGATTAAAATCATTTACAAATCATTCTCAAGTTATGTCTAAGGAAATGGTATCATCCACTCTTGTAAATAATGATTTTTCTAAATCCATTCCCATGTAATGTGCTAATTTGGAATGAAAATTTATTCCAATGTGGTTAAAAAATAATGGTGTGAAATACACTATTAAAACTAGGGAGGATGAAAGAAAGGATATAAGAATTTATTCCCCTAAATGGACCCATTTATTAAATGATAAGACACAAAAGAAGAACAGATGATATTAAAGAAGGATTTTTCCATAAAGAAAAATTAAATGATTTGTGGGATATTTATGGTATAGATACAAGTTTCGGTATAATAATACAAATGTTTTGAATAATATATCATCATATACAGATTAAATAAATCCTAAAACAAGTAGTAGTAAGGTATTAGCGAATTAAATACCACAATAGAAAGGGAAGAGCCTACCAATCTTACAAAAATATTAAATCTTGAAGATCCTATGTGGTATTTGCAATGGTAGTGGTCACAGTGAAGAAGTATGAAAATATAATTCTTTCAATAATTCTATTGAAATAATTCATAAGGAATGTCCACAGAAGGTGAAGGTTAGAGAGAATCCATGCTCAAGTAAGAACCAGATTAAAACTATTCTCAAGAAGATCAAGAAGATAGTTTCACCAAAATGAACAAGATTATTCTTTTCTAGAGGAATATGTCACACAATGGTTAACTATATGTAGTCCATGGATATAGAAATGAATAAAATAAATATTTTTTATAATAGGGGAAGAACATTCAAATAATAAAATACACGGATTGAAGTGTAAAAACACACCAAAGAATATATGTTGGTTTAACAAACATCTTGCACATATTCTATATAACATACTGATATTTTTTATAGAAATTGATAAATGATCAAGAAAAATGAAATTAGAAGAAAATAAATTAGAAGCTAAATACAAAGAGTAGATTCCACATGAATATGTAGTATTTCGTTTGAGGTTGTTAAATAATAAACATAAAAACTTAGATGTATTGTGTGGAAGGTAAAAATAGATGGAAAAATTTTTATTTGATTATTTTTCATAACACCATCTCAAGAAGAGACACCAAAGAATATTCATAATTAACTAGGTGATGAATGTGCCATCATGACCATTTTTAACCAGAAGAAAATTACACACACAAAAATTGTTGAAAGAATGGTATCTATGTTTCCCAAGTCAACCACAAAATCCATAAAGGTTAGTATAGAGAATCATGATAAATATTGAGATAAAAATAAAGGAGTTTAATGGTTGAGAAACATTTATCATCCTTTTTTCTCACACTATAATGTATTGAGGTCCCACTTTATTCCCTAAAAATGATAATATTGTTGGGAATTTATGGCGATGTTACTTCTCAAATGGGCATGTAATGAAATATAAGCAGTAATAAATGTTTCAGATGAAATATTGTTCCATCTCAACCCGATTTATCAATTGGAATACCAAAATCTAAAAGTTGAAACAGTTTTACCAAGATAATGTCAAGTAGAATAGAATATCATAAGGGTATTTTGCTTAAGATTCATATAGAATTTATATTTCACAAAAAATATGTTTTTTTTAAAGTGCATGTGAGCCATTCCTAAAAAAACGAAATATTCATTCTACACTTCATGGAAGGTACCACAAAGGTTTTATCATTTTTTATATAGAAGATTAATTATTTAAAAATAATTTTAGAGATCAACCTTGTTTATGTTATTCATGCTTCTATAGTTGTTCAACAAATTAGAAGTCACCATCCTTGAATTTTTTCTTCAATTTCAATATTAAAAATTATATATTTTGGAGAATCATCCATGATGAAGTTGAATAATGTTTCGTCATATTTGGAAAACAATATGTTGAATAATCCATTATGGAGTGATCATTGTATGATCAAGAAAATACATTGAAGATTATAACCATTAATAAAGTTATCGAAGTTGTAAAATATGGATAGCCACCATTTTATGATCCATTTAGTATTATTCCCATTTAATAGAATCTTGAAATATATTTATGAAAGAGATTCACTATCATGAAGATATTGATGGTTGTTTACCTTGAGGATGAGGCAAGTGAAGAAGAAGTTTCCAAAATTACTTGTCTCATGAAATCAGAACATTATAGAATGTTCTTATGGATTTTTATTAAACCATGTGTCTTGATATTATGTCATTATAAAATATCAATAATTTATCCTAAAATTTAAAGGGTGAAAAATTATTTTAATTAATTCATATAAAATAGGGAGAGTTTGTGATGTTCCAAAGCTGTTATTAAATCATACTATTTGTTAGTGAATGTTTTTACTCTTTTTTTTTTCTGTGAGTGCATGAGTTTCAGGTTGATATATTTATGTCAATTTGTATCGATCATTTTCCTAAATCATGGAATATAGTTGGAAAATACATGATGAATAAAAGTAGGTTTCATAATTTATTGAATAATATTCTAAATTGAGAATGGAAAACATTATTGTCTAAATTTGACCCTCTTGTTTTATAAACTGGGTTAGTCCAA
Source organism: Viscum album (assembly GCA_963277665.1). NCBI lineage: Eukaryota > Viridiplantae > Streptophyta > Magnoliopsida > Santalales > Viscaceae > Viscum > Viscum album. Next base: position 1,082,652,215 of record OY728120.1, on the reverse strand, counting down.
GTAAACATAGACTCGAATAGTTAATGGAACATTTCTGTAGAATGAAATGACATCTTAATCTCTTAGGTACTTTTTATTTTTTACCAATAAGGGGGATATAAGAAAATAAAAATTTTATTGATAAAAGAAGGATATAATAAAATATTTTTGTAAAAATTAGATGAACAAATTGCATGGAATTTTATATTATTGTTGAGTGTAAATAAGAATGGGGACATTGGAGATCCTACTTTGTGTTTTTGTTATATTTTTTTCAATGATTTAGTATGTGGTGCAGTACTTAATGTTAATATTATTTGAAAAAGAAGAAAAACATGGAAGTTCATTGATGTACCCAAGCATGTTTCAAGTGATGTAACCTACACACAATGTTTATTGATTTGAGACATAATTTATAAAGCTCAAAAATTGATTGATTAGAATTTTATGTGATTTTTTAGTGCCAAAAAATACTCTTAGAAAATAAATTTAAATTTGGAAAAGAGATATTTAAATTAGATCAAATAATTTAAGGAGAACCGTCCATGAGAATTTCAAAGTTCACATGATATTTTGGATGAATTAGTGATTCTTGAAGAATTTTTATGGACACATTTATTTACATTGTATTTAATTATTAAATAATTCTTTATGATAAATATGATGATTGATGAACTGGTCCTCATTGATTCAAGAACATGTGCTTTTGTGGTGGACATTGGCTATAATACGAAATAATGGGAATGATCCATACAGTGGTATTTTATTTGGATAAATTTTAAGGAAGTGTAAATTAATTCCATGCAATATCTCATTATTCTAGTTGGAGTTCTATGATGTTCATGAAAATATTTACTTTATAAGGGAATTGGAGTCCATGAAGAAATTCATACAATATTTTTAGTATGGATAAAGTTATTTAAGTTGGAATTGGAATACATTATATTTATTAAGAATTAATGAGGGGCATTATGGAATGAAATTTGGTTTATCAATTAACCAGTCGGGATATGGGTAGGCTCAAAAAAGCTCATGCTAAGTATGGGGTTGTATAGATCCCAAGAGTATACATAGAATGCACATGAACAAGAAGGTGAGGCATGGACTGTGATGGTATGATGTGCATAGGAATTACAGTTTCCAACTCCACTACTGGCTCGAGGCATTAATAGAATGATATCATTTATATAGCACAATCTGGACTGAATGCAAATTCAACATTTGAAGGATGACCTATTTACTGTTCACCCATCATTAAAAAGGAAAATTTATATCACAACCACATGATCAACTCCATATAGAACATCCAATAATCATCGGTCTTAAAATTAAACCTTGATAAAACCCTAGATTACATATTCAAATCCATCATATGGTCTATAATAAGGAATACCTCAACATTGGTCTATTATTGATCGAAATGGCCACGTCGTAACTTCACTAAGCATCAAGGATGGTTAAAAATCAACAAAAGTTGATATTTCAAGCTATATGGAGATACAATGTTATAGATGAGGATATTTTATAAGATTATGTTAAATATATGATGGTTTTGGAAATGATGAGTTTCTTATGTCGTAGTAAATAACCATGTAGTGTAATGAACAAATGGTTCAAGAATAATGGAAGAGAAGATTTCATGAAACCCTATTCTACAGGGAGGTGTGTTGTAATTTATTTCACCACAATAATACATTACACCTTTTTTGTGGTTCTCAAAAATAAAAACATGTACTTCTATGGAGTTTGTGGCTACTCCATAATATCCATTTGTGAAGGAAACAATAAATCGTTGCACAGTAAAGATTCTTAACACGATGCAGTTATTTGGAAGTCGTTCTGGTGGAGTTTTCTCTTTCACTGTAGTGACATCATTTGTATCATGTAATTTTTAATTATGCATGAAATTGAATTCACATGAGGCCAATCATATAAAGTAAGAAACAATGATGAATCCTTGATTCTAAATTTCATAAACTTTCTTGTGATTTCCTTGATAATAAAATATAAATTGTGTTTGTGAGAGTTAATAAACACTATATATTAGGGAATATTCCTTAGGGAGGTGATTATCATTAACAAACATTAGTTTCCATTATTATTTACTATTTTATGTAAAGTATTTTAAATAAATTTGAATGCAATAATATATTCATCCACTAAATAATTGACAGAGGTATTAAAATGATTAAAAGTTTTAAAGTGGTAAACAATTATCCCACATTGATTAAACACCTCTAAATGTGTTCATCCCAATGTGATCCTAACACTAACACATAAAAATAACCAAATTAGATGAAAATATATGGGGTTTAAAGGAAAACATCAATATAATTCCCCTCAATGTAAATTCAATCTTAAATAATCACAGTTAAAATGTTATTAAAACATAAATCCCTTACCGCCTTGGTTACTTTTGAATAATAATCTCCATGAAATAAATAATAGAAAAAGAAAATATAAATACCATGAAAATAACTTCATTTATGATAAAACATATCATTTGGAAAGTAGATACACCTCATAAAACAATTTTGTTTTATAACATAACAAACGTTTCAAAGAAGACAATATGAGACAATAAACCCATTCCACTTGGGTATCATTCAAACAAAAACACCATGGAAGAATTAATTTGAACTGTATGTTTTAATAACATGAATTATATGTTATTCATGATATAATATTTCAATATATCCGTCTATACACCTCATAAGCATAAATAGCGTCATAACATCAAGTATTTCTCAACTAAATTTTTTGAGATGAAGAAAACTTACCTCAAGTATCATCTTGCTTCATATACATTCAAAAATCAGGTATAATTAATATAAATTTATTATAAATCTATTCTAGAACCATATTAATAAAATTTATATAATATATTATTTACTTATAAAATCTTATCACCTTCTTATTAAATAATCTTCATTAAAATTATGTCCCATGTTAAAACAATTTCAATTTTATGCATGTTTCGAATTAGATTATATGGTCCTTTTACATTAATATTGATTCAATAATCTCTAAAATTTTAATAATTTCACAATTATTATATTTAATCATAATATAAACTTTTATATACATTTATAAAAATAAGTGATGAAAAATGAATCTCATCACTTCGTGGAGACGGTAGTCCGTATACACGCATGGGTAATGTTTTCACTTTTTAATGGATGAAAAGAAAGTAAGGAAAATTATAATACACATTTTAGGAACCATTGTTATACAATTATAATCATATATATTCATTAATGTTTTCATATTACCATCCATGTAAAGAGGAAATGAAAAATAAATCACATCGCTTCGTTGAGGTGACATTCCGCACGTACACACGAGAAACATTATCATTTTATATAGGATGGTAAGGTAAGAAGTAAAATATGGTCCTATAATTTAAAAAACATAATTATTTCATAAATATCATATATAAATAATATACAAAGTCTAATAACCAACCCTGAAATATGGTGGATGCGATAGTGAACACGTACGCACAAGCGCCGTTATCGTTTTCCAATGGAAGGGAATGTAAATAAGTAGATATATTATTATAATAAAATAAAAATAAAATTTTTATAAATAAAACATATAAATTTTAACTCCATGATAATAACCTACAATTAAATATTGGGGTTCAAAATGAATCACATCGCTATGTGGTGGCGGTAGTTCACACATAAGCACGAGTGATGCATTCATTTCAAACATAATGGTAAGTAAATGGATAAAGGGTATGAAATAAACATAATAACATCATAGTATATGGTATATAAATATTCTATTATATTTTAATAGTTATGATAGAACTTAATGAGTTAAAATAAGACATAAATTGAAATCGATCAATTAAAATGATAACCTTGTCTTTGAGAGACCTCATTTGGATCTCTTCTCAAGGACCATAAAGATGGTATTTTTTTGGAGAAAAGGACCTATAGAACTTCTATAAGGATGTTTAGAAGATGTTTTGGTATGGTTATTATGAATTAAATGGGTTAATGTGGTGTGAATAATACAGGATTGGTGGTGTCCTTTTATAGTGATGGAAAGGACACACATAGAATTACTTAAAAATATTAAATATAAAATACTAATTTTCATGTGAAAGTGGAACAAAGTGGCCAAAATATAAAATATAAAATATTTTAGGTTTAAATCCTTTTAATAAAAACAAAAATTTGATATTTTTATGTGGAATTTTAAAAAATATCATTTGGTTTTACCCATTTGTTATCCAATTTTAACCTTAACTGTGGTAACAAAATTTTCAATACTAACGAGTTATAAATTTACTTGTAAAGTTAAAATTGGAAAAAAATATTCAATGGATGAAATTTCATAACATATCCCATCATAATTTTCCTCTTTATATATTTTTATGTTTTTTTATCATTTAATAAAATATTATATAACCTAAAATATCATTAATGTATTTTTTGGGAAAATTAATTTAATTTGACTTTAATGTTATAATCAAAAAAATGTATTTAGAATATGCACCATTCACCATAAAATATAAATTATAATTACCCATAAAAGTATTGAAACACTACAATTCATCAAAATATTATTTATTTTAATGTTTTTAAAATTATTTAATAAATTTTTTCTACTGCTTGCACAAGAAATGTGACTGTATTGCGTAGGAATTTAAGGTAATTATACAGTAACCAAAAATTAAAAATAAATCATTATCATAAATTTAATATTCTAATATTATAAATAAAAAATTATAATTTACCATAACATATTTTTATTCACATGAAAAATAATAGAGTTTTTCAATGAAAAGAGGGCGACATTTTGTATTTTCTTTAATTATATTAATATATAAGTCATTATGAAATAAAAATGTATCAATATTTACTTAAGTTTGAATAATATATGAGGATGTAAAAACCCAATCATAAAATATATTAAATTTAAGTGTTATGTTTATTTTAAATTCATACCATAGTTTTAATCCTGGATTACTCGTTTTACCCTTACCGTGTTGATAACATTTTTAGCAAGGATGATATTTAATTATGACCAAAAATAAAAGGGGAATATTTACCAAATTTGAACCTCTTGAGATGAAAAAAGGAATAAATCTTTCCATATTCAATATCTATATGTGGGGAAAATCAATTTAAATATAAATTCATAAAACATAATGGAATGTAATTTAAAGATAATTTTTTTAACCCTAAAAATGAACATATACCCAAATAAAGTATATTGATAATTACTAACTAATTAATTTTATTAATAATAATTAAATTAAGATTATGTTACTTTAATATAATATTCAAAACATATTAAGGCTTTTAAATTTTGTGATTTAATGGAAATAAATTATAGTTTTACAAAAATCTATATTTTTCACTATTCACATAAAAACCAATCTATTCAGAAAAATCCAAAAAAATAACCCTAAGATAATATTGAATTTTTTATTTAAAAAACTATATTCAATTCACAGAATATATATATTAAATATGGTTGTAATTAATTATAATTTCCTTGAACAAAATGTAATCAAAACCATTTTTGAAGAAAAAATATTTTTTGAAGCATAAAATGAATTTAATAAATATTGAGTACATAATTGTTATGAATAAATAAATAAATTTTATTTGATTAATATATATATATATCATAATTTGGTTATTCATACTCATACATATTAATTTAACAAATAGGTTATAATACATTGCAGTTCGTTTAAGATCAATTTTATGTATCAAACAAGCCATCAAACACTTAGAAATTATTTAAATAGAAAATACATTATAGAATATCAAGGATTCATAATTAATGGTAATTATTATTCAAATTTTTTAGGCATGCATATCATTACTATAGGAATATAAAACCTTATGAACAAAAAATTGGAGTAAATAGTCCTCACATAAATTCTATACAAAAAATGCCATTGGAAGAAAAATAATATTTAAAAATAGTGGGCTAACCAGGGTTGTCTTAGTGGTACCGTGTAAGGAGAACAATCCCTAGAAATGTAACAGTTGCTGGTTTGAGTCACGTTATGCTCAAATTTAGTAGGGGATGAGCGGCGCACATGTGGTGAATGGGGCCCAAAATAAGCGTGGTGTTGAATTAACCTATACCTCATTACCCCCAACTCATTTTACTGAACTGGGATGGCTTACTAGTATCGTGTAAGGTGGCCACTCCCCGGAAACTGAACTGACACAGGTTCGAGTCTCAAATTGCTCGAATTTAGCTGGCGACAAGTGGCACACAAGTGGTGAGTTGGGCCCAGAATAAGATTGGTGTGACAGTCACCTATACCTCATTACCCACAACTCATTTTTCTGACCGGGGTTGGAATAGTGGTACCATGTAAGGTATATACACCCCTGCAATGGAACTGGCATAGGTTTGATTCTCTCTATGCTCGAATTTAGCTGGGGATGAGCAGTGCGTAGGTAGTGAATGGGGCTTAGAATAAGAATAGTGTGGAAATCACCTATATTTAGTTACCACAACCCATTTTCCAAAGAGCATGTACCCAAGTGGTAGAGGCACATTCTTGTCATATGAAAGAACCATGATAAAATTCAGGCAGGGAATAATTTTCAGTCTACTGTAGTAGGTACTATTGGAGTGGTGGGACGGCAACAGTGGAAATACAATAGTGGTGGCAGTACTATAGTAGGTACTGTAGCAGCAAGAGTTTTGTAGCAGTACTGTTCACCAAGGGTTCCTTTGGGCCAAAAAATGGGCTTTCAAGCCTTGTATTCAAGACACTTGGCCTTGGGCATTTGGGCTATGTAATGGGTCTCCCTCTACCCAGTCTTAAAGATGTATTTTCTTTAAATAATAAATTGATGCTTCGAACCTAGCCTTTTAAAAAAAATATTTAAAAATAGTGGAACAACTATCAATAATATTTGAAAAGAAAATTACAGATGAAAAGATATTCTTAATATCCATGGTGTAGGGGGTAAAACATTACAATGTAAAAATATAAAATATATCATCATTTCTTTCAAAAATTATTCCTTTTTTTATGAATCATTTGTTACACACTGTTATCAATTTGGATATTCAAAAAAAATTTAGATCCAATGCATGGATTAAAAAAACCATAAATGAGGTCATTTATCATTTTTTAATAAAATACATTCATAATTTTACAAATAAACTATAAGTAATATGTTTTATATTATGTTTTCAAAAAAAATTGTTTCGATATTGTAGTGTTTAATTATCATAATAATCATGGTACGAGGATGGTCGATGAGCACAATAATCCTATAAATTTCTATAACTAGATACGTATTAGGGTATATATAATAATGTTTCACTATAAATACATATATAAGAAAATTTCATATTTTTTTCAATGTTTTTGTAGTGTCTGAAATAAACCAATTGAAAAGATTGTGGTTATTATGCTTGAAGTATTTAAAAGATATCATATTCTATAAAAAATAGAACACTGAAATTGGTATTTAAAATGATAATTACAATTTCATTTAAAATATTTATTTATCCTTTGTTTATTTTTATTTTAACATACTAATAGAACTGTTATGGTATACATATGAAAAAAAGGAAATAGATTTGTTTAGAAATGAGTCTGTAGAATACATGGTGTCCAAAAACATATATTATCTTGATACATTATTATATCACATCATAGGTCATTTGTCAAGTGTAGGAATCAACCATATGTAAATATGGCACATGTTGTCTCAGGTATTGCTCAAAGTGTATCATTTTAGATTAAAAATAACATTTTAGTTAAAAATGCATGGCACTCACTGAAAATTAAGAAAAAAACAAATATTTTCTTGATAAATTATAAAAACTATTCATAAGTCATTTTTGATCTATAGAAATCAACCAAACATCAATATGAATCATGGTGTGGGCGGTAAGATTGAAAGTTAATGTTTTTATTTAAAAGTGACAATTTAGTTCAAAACATGTGGCATTAACTAAATACATAGAAACCATTATTGTATATACTTGATACTTTAGAAAGAGTATCCATCAATACTTTTTGATATGTAGGAGTATACCACATATAAATTAGACACACGATGTGTCAGTTATGACTCGAAGTGTGTGATTTTAGTTAAAAATTGTGATTTTAGGTCAAAACACATGTCACTCACTGAAAACCATGAAAACAAACTCAAATGGTTTTAATAGATTAGAAGAAAAACTATACTTCATTTTTAAAATATAAGAATCAGTTGAAGATCAATCTTACACATGTTGTTCTAAATATGACTTGAAGTATGTGTTTTTAGTTTATAAATGACATTTTCCTTAAAAACATGTGTCCCTCACTAAAAATATATAATATGAAAACATATTATCTTGATATTCCAGGAAAATGATCCACATATAATTTTTTAAATGTATTAGTTAACCACACATCAATATTACAAATGGTGTTCCTAGTATGACTCGAATTGAGTGTTCTAAATTTAAAAATTAAATTTTAGTTAAAAATGTGTCACACTAATTTAAATTATAATAATGACCCGAAAATTATATTTTTTTAGTATAGTGATCCATATGTATTTTTATACATGTATTAATTAACCACACATTAATTTGATGAATGGTGTTCGAGATTAAAGTTAAACTGTGCATTTGTAGTTTAAAATTGAAAATTTAATTTAAAACATGGATCACATACTAAAAAATAAAAAAACACTCTCATATTTTCTTAATATATTATTAAAATGATTTAAATTTCTTTTGTGATGTGTAGGAATCAGCTGCATGTCAATCTAATATATTATGTTTCCAATATGATTAATGTTCCTGTTTGGAATTAAAATATACATGTTAATTGAAAATTATTAACATAACAAAAATCAATGAAACATTGGTGGATTGTATTTATAATTTTTAAAAATTATACAAAAATCTTTTTTTATGTGTTAGAATCAACCACAAAACAATTTTATGTATGTTGTGTCTAATATGACAAAAGTTGCATGTTTTCAATTTTAAGGTAACATTTTTGTTCCAAAAGAACACCAATTAATTAAAACTAAGAAAACAAACTCATATTGTCTTGATGATTTATTAAAATTATCCATATGTAAATTTTTATATATAGAAATCAGGTGAACACCAAACTTAGACTTTGTGTGCCCAGTATGAAAGAAAGTGTGTATTGTTTATTTAAAATTAATATTTTAGTAGAAAACAAACTTCACATACAAAAAAATAATTAAAAATACATGTATTGTATTTTTAATTTAGTAAATTGATAAATTATTCATTTTTTATGTGTAGGAATCAGTTACACATCAATCTAATGCACGATGTGCCCAGTATGACTCCAAGTGTGTGATTTTAGTTTAAAAGTAACATTTTAGTTCAAAACAAGTCTCACTAATTGAAATCCATAAAAAATCACTTATATTGTCTTCATAATTTATTAAAATTATAAATAGGCCATCTTTGACGTATAGGAATTAGTAGCACATCAATATGACAAATGGTGTGTCCAGTATACCCGAAAGTGAGTGATTTTTTTATAATGGATATTTTAGTACAAAACACACTTCACATGCTCACAACTAAGAAATCACTATCAAATTGACATGGTAAATTATAAAAATGACTCAAAAGAAATTTTTTATGTTTATAAATTAAGAACACATCAATTTTATATATGATGCAACAAGTGTGATTCAAAGTGAGTGTTTTCAGTATTAAACTAAAATTTTATATTAAAACAGGCATCACTCTTTAAGAACTAAAAAAATCCACTCAGAATGTATTGATACAATATAAAAACTTTCTTTAAGTCAATTTTTACATGCTATAATTGGCATCATCTCAATATGATACACAGTGTGTTCGGTATTACTCAAATTGTGTGCTTTTTTGTTTAAAAATGTCATTTTTGATAAAAAACTACATCAAGCATTAAAAACTGATAAAACACCATAATATTGTTATGATAATTCAGTAAAATTATCCATTTGTATTTTTTGATGTTTATTAATCAAAGAGACATCAATCCAATACAATTTTTTACCATTATGACTCAAATTTTGTGTTTTCAGATTAACATGTCATTTTATTTAAAAATGTATCACTCACTTAAAACAGGGAAAAATCAAATTATATTAATTTTTAGGAAAATGATCCATAATTCATTTTTTATGAGTATAAATAATATACACATCAATCTAATACACTATGTGACCGACATGAATCAAGGAGAGTGTTTTCATTTTAAAAATGAAATTTTCATTAAAAACATCTCCCACTCCATAAAATCCCGAAAAATACCCCCAAATTATCTGGATACATTAGTAAAATTATCCATAAGTAACTTTCTAAATATCCAAATCTACCGCATGTCAATCATATCTGCTGTGTTGTCAGTATGACTCAAAATGTGAGTTTTTATTCAAAAATTAAATTTTAGGTCAAAAGACATGTGATATACTCAAAATTGAGAAAACACATACATATTTTTTTTATAATTTAAAACAATTATCCATAAGTCTTTTATAACAAGTTGGAGTTAGCCTCACCTTAATATGATGCATGGTGTGGCTAGTATGAATTAATGTTGGTATTTTCAATTTAAAAGTGTGATTTTAGTTATAAATGGGTGTTGCTCACTGAAAATAATGAAAATTCATTCCTATTATTTTCATACATTAGTAAAACATTCCATAAACCATTTTTTATTTTTTTATTTAGTCTCTCACCAATTTCATACACTTTATGAATAGTGCGACTCAAAGTGAAAGTTTTTAGTTTGAAATGACGTTCTAGTTAAAAACATGCCCCTAAATAGAAAATGAACCAAAATAATCAAATTATATTGATATTTTAGGAAAAAGATCCATATATCACTTTTAGGAGTAGGAATCAGCCACATTTCAATATGATACATGATTTGACTAGTTTGACTCAATGTTCGTGTTAAATGTTTAAAAATAAATATTTAGTTAAAAATATGTTTCACTAACTAAAAAGCAAATAAAAAACACAAATTATATTTATATATTAGGATAATGATCCATAATTCATCTTTAATATGTAGGAATTAACCACACATCAAACCTAAACTTTCTGTGGTAGGTATGAATCAAAGTGAGTGTTTTTATTTAAAATTGACATTTTTGTTCAAATTAATCATGACATACTAAAAACTGAGAAAACACCTTCATAATTTTTTTTATAAATTAGTAAAATGATACATACATAATTTTTGATATATTGGAATCATCCATACATCAATTTGATTCACAGTGTGACTAGTATAAATAAAAATTTGAGTTTTCATTTTAAAAGTGACATCTTAGTTAAAAACATACGATACTCACTAAAAACAATGAAACCACACTTGTATGGTTTTTTTTATTTTGGAAAATGGATAATAATTAATGTTTTATGTGTAATAATCAACCACACATCAATATGATACATGGTGTGACAGTTATGATTCAAAGTTCATGCTTTCAGTTTAAAAATCTCATTTTTTAAAAAACATATGTCAGAAATTCAAAACCACGAAAATACATATTTATTGTCTTGATATTTTAGTGAAGTGATCTGTAAATCATTTTGGATTTGTAGTAATCAGTTATATGTCACTCTGAAACATGGTCTGGCTGCTATGACTCAAAGTACATGTTTCTATTTAAAATTTATATTTTCGTTAAAAAAATGAATCAAATAATAAAAACTAATAAAATTCCAAAAAATTAGCTTGATACTTTAGGATAATGATCCATAAATCATTTATTATGCGTAATAATCAACCACATTTTAATATGATACATGATGTAGTCAATATGACTCAAAATGTAAATTTTTTGTTTAATAATGACATTTTATTAATGCATTATGTCATATTTTTTTAAAATTTATGTATTTATAGTAATTATAATTTATGAATTATATTTTATATAGGCATAAAATTTTATTGAGCTAGGGTGGATTGTTATGCAACTTGTAGAAGGATCAGAATAAGAACCTATGTCTGCAATAGTTGAGAAATTCAGTTGGAATTTGAATTTTCTGTATTGGTGGATGGGTAATTTTGAAATTCTGGAATTAGAACAATGTTCTGGGTCTTTGATAATCTAAACAAGGTTTTTATGGAATTTTATTGATCTGGATGATGTTTTTAGGGTTCAGGATAATACTGGAGGTGGAGCAAGCATGTAAGTATACTTGGAATATCTCCAAAAATTAATTCGCATCCTCAATATGATTCAGGATGTGAATTATATTCACGAGGAGGGATCATAGAACCCATACATGAAAACGAGGAGACATGGGTATAGCCTAAAAATCACAGTGTTACCCAAGGAGTCACACTGTGAAACTTGTGGTCCCGAACCAGAAAATTCCTTTTACTAAATATTTCAAGACATTGATTAAATTTTTACATTTTCAACTCTATTTGATGAATATCAATGATTTTTAATGTGATGATAATTCTTCATAGATCATTATTTTTACTTATCTTTTAATCCCTTATGTGGGGAGCGAAGGGAACAGATGCTCTTGGTTTCCGAAGGGTCCTCCAAACTCATTCCTTTTCCAATTAAAGCACTGTCAATTTTGATGGAATCATCTTGAAAATTTCTATCATTTGTGATCCATGTACAATTATTTTTCTAAGCAAAATATCCTTCAACAATTATTCATGAATGGATTTATATAAAGAAAGTGAAATCCAGTAGATCTTAATGGATTTCTCCAAGGATGAATATATCTTGGATCTATATGAGTAGATGGTTTTCTAAGTGTGTTAATGCATTCCAATGAATGGAAATCTGATGAAGGTGTTTTTTTGGTTTTCAATCATCACATTTTACCATTTAACTATATTAAATTGGTTTTATTAGTATTTCCATGCAATAGGTATTTTTCCCAAATTGATGTCTGATGATCATTTTGGACCTTCCAAAGGTGTTTGGTCACTATTACAACTAGACGCCCTTGTCTAGTATGTCTTTCAACATGTTTTTATTTCATTATTTTGTGAAAGGATCCATGTTATAATTAAATTAATTACTATTTTTCCATAATCAATTTATCAGGATGTTTTAAAAGAAGTCCATAGCTCAGGGAGTTTATGAATGACTAAATGGATTGGGGAAATGCAATAATTACTATTAGATAATTCTTGGCTTGGGATTAACCCTGTTTGAGGTATGTCATCTAGAAAAAATACCTGAAGGTTTGATTCAATTATCAATGTATGTGTGATAATTATGATAGCTCTGGTACACTGTGCGTTCAACTATACTAATGGAATTAATCTATGTTTTTTATAAGCATCAGCATAGTCCTCATATTCTATCACTTTGTATCCATTCACATTGAAACCTAGATTCTTGTCACCCATAGGGTGAGCATGCCCCTGAATTTATAACAAACTGGTAGTTTTCATAATTTGGTTTGGCATAACAGTAAGAATTGTTTGACGACCTGTTAATATGAGACAACACATCTTTGAAATTGAGGTGATTTCTTGCGATAAAATAAATTGTGATAAAATGGATATATTAGTATATGATTGATTTAAAGATTATCTTGATGTGATAAAGATATATATATTTTCAGGATAATAGATAAGGAATAATTGATAAATTAAATGTAATTGGTAGATAAATGGTGACTGGATGAATTAACCATGATGTATTAGGATGACAGAATTGTTATTATTATCATTTTGACATGTGATGTTATTGGTTGTGATGTAATTTTTATAGGGATTAGCCCAGTTATGTTGTAATTCTAATTGGGATTTACCTGGTTATGCTATAATTCATATAAGTATTAGCCCTATTTTTTTCTAATTCTTATAGGGCTTGGCTGGGTTATTGTGTTTTTCTTATACGACTTGGGTTAGTTACTTAATAATGATTATAGTACTTGGAAAATTATTCCTATAATTCTTATAGGTCATGGCATAGTTATGCTATAATTATTATATGGTTCAACTACGTTATGTTGTTATGCTTTGAGGGATCTTCCGGAATATACTATAATTCTCAGAGGGATCTACCTAAATATGCTAAAGATTTAGAGGGATTTTCCTAGGTTTTCTTTGATAATTTTTTGGATTTACTCATATATGGTTACAGTTATTGTTAGTATGGTTCTATTACATGATCATAGTTAGTCATCATCATGCCAAAGTAGGTTTGGTTATTTTTATGGTTCAATTGGTTCTATGACGTGATCATAGATATCCAACAATGTACTAATGAAGGTTTGGCTAACCTCAAGTGTCAACCCAAAACATGAGGATCAACGAGTTTATTATATGTGTAGTATTTAATTTATAAATTTATACAATTGTTTATCACTTTATTTAATTCACTATATAAATTGAATTTAATTTTTTAGATGTTGTTGGTGGTGGAATCTTATGTTTTACTCACTCACTTCTTAGGCCTCCATTTCACATGGGTACCCGAGCATCCATCACATATTTTTTAAAGTTACATATTTGGGATGAGGCTTAGGTTATCATGGAAGATCATGATAACTAATATATTGTTAATATATTAGATGAGGTTCTACTCCGTGAGGTTTTAGACCCCCTTTGTTTTATTTTTCTTATTTTAGTATGTATTCATGACTAACTAAGTGGGAAGACTATTTTATGTTCAATATAGATGTTCAAGCATTTATTGGATTTAAAATATATTAAGGATGGTTTTATTTTATTAAACATACTAATATTATCTATAGTTCTGAATGGTTTTTGGTTGTTTTATATTTTATTAAACACACCGATATGGGGGGGTATAGTCTTCCTACTATACCATCTTAAACCCCCACTGCTAGTTGGAATACTCTAACATGTGTGGAGGTATGCTTGAAGTCATGTAGTGAGCTAGTATGGATATCGGATCAATGTGAATTTGTGTGGGACATTACCAAGTGGTATCTGAGATGGCCTTTATTTATTTATTTACTATTTTGGATTTGGATGATTGGAGAATAATAATGCTTCAGAACCTATATTGGAAATCGATCTTGTTCATTATAAACTCCCATTCCAGTAGGAAGTCTTGGTTACCAGGGAATGTAGATGTTTCTCAAATTTTCACTATTAAAGTTTTATTTTATTTTTTCTTTATGATACTCACATGTTGTTTGGATATTTTAATTTATGATGGATATCTAACTCTTGTCACATTGGTAAGAGGTTAATGATTTGATTTTGAATATTAACCTACTATGGAATGACGTGTATCCGACATCATATTAGGCTCATAGGATTAACATTACATAAAGGCCTACTAGTGTGTGGTTTCAATGAATACATAAGAACCAATTCTTAATGTGTCAAAAATTACTCATATAAATTTTCTGTGTATTAAAACATAGTGGAATTATAGTTAGTTGGGATGACTATAATATGGAACCTTTCGATGGAAAGTCTTGTGAATCTATGATTAGATGTTCCATGATGAGGGTGAATATGATTCTATGCTTATGCATAAAATGTGTATTGACCAATTATGCTTGGTATAGAATTAGTGCACAAAATTGGAACCCTTTTGGGTGGTTAGCAGTTAGGTTCATTTGTGTATCTTATTCCTCCTGGGAGTAGTCTGATGTCAAATGATCAACGGTGATGGATGTCGTAGTTGTCAGAGGTTAGTTGGAATTTTGATACACTTATTAGTTAGACCCTAGAGATGGAAGTCTTGAATTTATCATGTCATGTGACATTGGGATGGTATCGTGCTTGATTCCATGTGAGCTATGACCTTAGAATGGGTTGACCTATAGACTCTTTGGTTGGTCCAAGTGGATTTCTTCAGACAAGAATGGTAGGGCTAGGGGGAAGATATAGAAGACCTTAGTTAGGATTTGGAACCTATCAAGATCATTTTATTTGTTTTTTGATAGTGATCATTTAGATGGGTTACACTAATGTTGTAGATCATATGGATTCTGAAACTAATGCACGAGAGGTGTTTGGGGGTTTTGGTGATGATCACTTTACATTTTTGTGACTTAAGAATCATTTTCTAGTCTAAATGATAAGACTAGGGTGAAATATGTTCATGTTGACTAATGAAACATGAATAGAATAGGCATAGTATGGATTCAGGATTTTTATTGGAGTAGTGCCCGATGATAGACAAGAGAATGGATGTGGTTTACATGACATCAGATAAGGATGATAATCTCTGGTGCTAGAATGATGTAGTGATATGGGCAGTCATGTGAGTAGTCATGAAACAAGTAATGTGTCTATTTTTTTAGAGGAGTTCCATGGGAGATTATATCATGGTTATCTACTTGATTTGGAATTTATTAATAGTTTTGGTGATGAATGTCTCATTATATATAATTCCAGGTTCAATGAATGGTCACATGAAGGTTCATGAACCACAAGTTATTGTGAGGTAAAGATGGTAGGCATGTGCCAGAGGTGTATGATTCCATTTGGGATGTGTGAATGGGTATCATGGAAGTAAGATATTGTTGTTTTTTTGTGAAATAAATGTGATGTGTTCCAATTATAGTGTGATCAATGGTTTTCGATTGGTAAAATTAACCAGTTGTGTCTCTATAAAAAACAATTTTGGTTGATATAGGGGAACTCTAGCTATTTGGTAGCTTTAGTTATATAGTAAACTATTGTTAAAAGATAGCTAAAAGAGTGTCATGAATAATTGGTGAGGTTTGAAAAACAGGTTTTTCTTGAATCATGGTAGCCATATGTTAGTGATACTCTTGGAGGAAACGAGGTCCAAGACCCTTGATTGAGTTTAACGAGTCCTTATAGCAAGGGGTGATGTAAAAAAAGATCAGTTTTGAGGTGTAAACCAATGATGACATCTTAGTGCAATTATATAATAGATACAATAATTCCCAAGATCATGACATCATCTTGAGTACACTAAGTGAGAATTGGATCTACACCAAGATATCTAAATAGGTTTTCTGTTGGATGAAGGGCCTCTTTGGGGTTATGCTCACATAGTAGTGTAGGAAAATATATATAGTAGACATATCACTGTAGGTGGTTGGGGAATGACCCTTAGGTGAGAATGGTTATAGGTATGGTTTGAACAAGAATTGCATAGCCAAGGTTCCATAAGGATTCTAGTGAGAAAAAATATTTGATTTATCTGGTTCTATATAAACTCCATATCTAAATTATGGACTGGAACCTAGATAGAGTTGGTGTATTGGCATCTGAGACAGAATGTTTGGGTGTTCTAGAAAGGTGATTCATGGGATGACCCCCATTTCATGATGTGGTTAATGGGGTGAGACCCATTTCGTGGCATGTTTCATAGGGTGTTCCAAGATTTGGAAAATATTTTAGGGGGTGAACCTATTTTGTTACATTCTTAAAGGGAGTAGATCCAAGTATCATGAAATGTTCTAGGGGGAAACATGTAATTATTATTTTTCATGAAATGTTTTAGTGGGTGAAACATGTGATGAATAGTGATGACGGTTCCATTTGGGAAAAATTATTATAAAATATTGGGACTTTGGTATAGTGGTTCAAAATTATTATTTTGAGTATAATTGGAGTATTCAATGGTTTAGTAAAGACCTTTCCTGTAAAGGTAGATATAGGTGGGCCCTATGTATGGATAGTGTATACTCATCAATTTTGGATCAAGATTAGTGATGTGATTCGGTAATGTCTTTGGCATGTGTCTTAACGTTGTTTTGTTTTGATGAGATACCAATTATGTTAGGAATGTTAGTAAACCATAGGTAGTGTGTTTTTATAAGTGATCCTGATGGTGGGGAACAATGTGGGATAAAAACAGTCAGGAAAAAATAGTCTTATATAGTGGGGAACAACATGAATATTGGGGTTTCAGAATATATTGGTGTTGGGGAACACTATTTAGTATATTAGCAATGGATATGAGCAGTGGCCTAGCTATTTGTGGATATTTCCCCCAATGAATAATTTTTTATAATTAAATATATTTTGGAAATTTTGGATTGTGCATAGTTAATTGAGCTAGGATAAGAATGTTGTGAAGGCTAGGTTCATATAGTAAATATTTGTACGGATTCTCGAGTATGAGAAGTTTTTTCTGTGGAAATTGTAAGAACTCATTTTTGTACCGGTTCATAAATTTAGTGGAAATTTTATTTTTCTTTGTTGGTGTATTGTTGATTATAAAATTTTGGAATCAAAATTAGGTTTTTTGGAATTGGAGTATCAAAAATGGTGTTTTATGGAGAGTTTTATGCTTTAGAGGAAGTTATTAGGGTTTGAGTGAATAACAGAAGTGAATCATGTGTGCTGGGCTACTACAAATATGTCTTGAAGTTTATTCACATCCTAAATATGACTGAGGACATGAATTATATTCCTAGGTTATGATCAGAGAAAACAGTACATGAAAATGGGGATCCTAGGGGCAGGCCCTGAAATATCACAGTGTTATCCAAGGTTTCACATAGTGAATCTTGTGTTTCATGCCCAATAAATACTTTTTCATGACTATTTCAATATGTGATTTCATTTTTAAAATCACGGAATGTCTTGGATAGATTTTATAGATGTTTAATGTGAAGGGAATTATTTAGAAACCCTAATTTTTCCTCAACCTCAAATCCTTTATGTGGAAAGATATGGTAATAGAAGTACATGGATTCATAAGGATCCTTTGAACTCAATACTTTTAGAATTGAAGTGACTTCAGTTTGGATGGATTCCACTTGGAGATTTCAATACTTTTCCATCGATGGATGATTCATTTTCTCATAGAAATTCTCTTAATCAATCAGTCATGGATTGATTCTGATTGAGAAACCAGATGGAGAAATATATAAAATATTAAAAGGTTTATCCTCAGATATAAAGGTATTAGATATGTGTAGGGAGAGGTTTTTATACATACATGTGAACCATTGAAAGAATATTCAATAAATGTGTATCACTGGGTTTCTCTTTTCATGTCTTCCAATTTTATTATATCACATGGGTTGTTGTTGTGTTGTTGTGTAGTAGAGATTTTTCTTAGATTGTCATCATACAATTATTTGAGACATTTTATGGGTGTTTGGTTGTTTTTCCATGAAGACAATGTTTTATGATAATTCTTTCAGTAGGATTTTATTTCCATATAGGGAGTGAGGTTCCATATTATAATTTAACTATTTATAATTTAGTCATAATTAGTTAATTATGATCCTTTGTCATGAGATCAAAACTCTTGGTGTTTAAAAATAACCAAATGAACTGGGGAAACATGAGAAATGGTTATTGGACTTTTCATGGATTGGGGTTAAATCCATATTAGATTAGTTGTCTAGAAAAAATCCCTAAACGTCTATTTAAACCCTCAATGTATGTGTGATAGTTGTGATCACTCTGACACTCCAGGAACATAACCCGACTACTGAATAAATCATATTTTGTTGATAATAATCAGATTAGACATCCCATTAGATCCAATGGGGTCCATTAGAATTAATAACAATAATTTGGCCACCCACTAAGTGAGCCCATTCTTGAATTTATAATGAACCAATAGTCTGGATAATGTGGTTTTGTTTAAAAATGTGAGTTCATTAATGGATTATGAATGTGATATGACACAACAAATAAATTGAGGTGATTTCTTATGATGAAATAACCTAGGATAAAATGGATATATATAGGTATATTGTTTATTGGAAGGTTATCTTGATGGGATAGGGATATTTATATATATTCAGGATAATTACTTGGGAATAATTGATAAAAGAAATATAATTGGCAGATACATGGTTATTAGATGAATTATCCATCATGGATTTTTATGTTCTAATTATTATGATTTCTATGTTTACTCTTAATGTCATTAGATATTCTATAATTATTATATGAATTGTCCTGGTTATGGTATAATTATTTTAGGTCATGGCCTGATTATGTTGTAATTATTACAGGATTTATCCTATTTTTGTTGTAATACTTATAGGGCTTGTCCTGATTATTCTATAATGCTGATAGGGCTTGGCTCAGGAATGTTTTAAATCATATAGGTATTTTCCATGTTTACAATAATTTTTATAGGTCGTGTCTAGGATAGGAAGTAATTATTATAGGTCTTGTCCAGGTTATTCAATCACTACCAGAAAAACATGTATTTGCGACGGGTTATTTGCAACGGGGGCCCGTCGCAAATCGTCCGTTATGGAAAACGTCGCCGCAACAACAATTATTTGCGACGGTCCTGTCGCTAAAGATATTATTTGCGACGGGGATCCTTCCCGTCGCAAATATTACTCCGTATATTTGTAAAAACTTTTAAAATAGTAATTGCGACGGGGCCCGTCGCAATTACTATTTTTAAAAAAAAAATGAAAACTATTATTAAATTATTTTAATGAATATAATAATAATACTATTTGCGATGGGCATAGTATCCCGTCGCAAATAATATAAAAAAACAAAAAATAAATAAATTTTTAATAAATTATTTTGATTAATATATTAATAATCAAATTATAATTCAAAAATAAAAAATAATAAAATATTAATAAATGATTTTAATTAATATAATAATAGAATTATAATTCACAAATAAAAATAATAAATTATTAATAAATTATTTTAATTAATATAATAATAATAGAATTATAATTCAAAAATAAAAAATAATAGAATATTAATAAATGATTTAATAAATATAATAATATTAGAATTATAATTCATAAATAAAAAAATATTAATAAGTTATTTTAATTAATATAAAAATAATAGAATTATTTTACATTCAAATATTAAAATAATTCAAATATTACAAAAAAATATAATTAAATTATAATATTATAAAATTTTAATATATATATATAATTTAATATTATAAAATATAAATAATATTATTATTCATATTAATATTGTTATTTCAAAATATAATATTATTAATATTTTATAATGAGACAGAAACTACGAATAGAAAAAAATTCATATTTTGATTTAACAAACTTTATAACATAAAATCAAACTCTAATCTGAAGGAGGGGGGATGGGGGGATCTGCAGATGCTGGTGGAGGAAACTCCATCCCTAAAGCATGAGTGAGTCGGTGCATGTACTCCATCTGCTCCTGGTGCTACTGCTGCCACCAACTCATCTGCTCCTCGTACAGCTGCTGCTGGCGTCGACGCTCCTCCTCATGCTGCAGCTGCTGACGCATCTGCTCCTACTCCTGTCGGAAACACTCTATCAGTGCAGTCTGAGATCGCAACTGATCCTCATACTGTTTAGCAGAAGAAGATGCACGACCTCCTCTCGAGCTGGACACCGACATCGCAGCACTGCCATAATAATCTCTGGGAGTCAGTCGAGAGCTCATACCAACTACCCGACCCTTCTCGAAGGCATATTGGGTGGCCTGCATCCATGCCGCCTCATCAAACTGATGGCCAGTGGTCTGATCTGATGACCCGGCCTGACTCTCAAGCCGGGTCTGTGACGCTGCGGCCTCATATGACTCCTGTAGTTGCAATTTAAAATTAAAATTGTGAATATATTATATGCATTTAATTTTTAAACTTGAAAACAAATAATACTGACCACGATGTGAAGCTGATGATCACCTCTGAGCTCCCCTGTAGCAGGATCACTATACATCCTCTGATATACTTCGTACTCCATAATATCGGGGTGCTCGATAGCCTATAAGAATAAAAAATAAACTGTTAATATTTGTAGTTATATAAAATATTTATAAATAATGTACTTACCAGATAATGTCTATGAGTACTCAAAGAACGACTCCCCACTCGATGAGTCACCTCCTATCTCCCTCGATTCTCCCTCCCCACCGATGATCTCCTTTGAAAGGCACCACTCAACCAGTGCGCACATAATCCATCCCATACATGGGATGAAATGTACTCTGGTCGGTGTGCTCTACATGACTCGTCAAAATATGACACTCCTGCTTTCTTCGTGGCATCTTTTCTTAAATTGTGCAAAAACTGACGAAAGTGATCTCGCATGGTCACCTCCCATGCCTTGTGGATGGCGTCATGCATGGTATCCTTGATCGGATACCATAAAACCTACAAATAAATCAAAATATCAAGTTAGAAATGAAATAATTTTCAAAATAAAAACTATCTATTTACGTACATACCAACCAATGGCCGAACATGGCCTGCTACACATCAATGGGAATCTGCTCCCATGTGGTACATGGCTGAGAGAAATAGTTGCGCAAAATAGCGCTGCCCTATCCGACTGCTATATGCGGAAAACTATAAAAATAATAAACATTTATTATGTGAATAGATTAATGAAATCTTAGTCAAATCCACAGATTATCACACAGGTTATCACACCTCTGTGTGCGTGGATCAAACCCAAGACATCGACGTCGCTCGGGGACGGGGTCTGGAATCATCAATCGTGCAAGACCGTGCCCCCTCCGCGTACTCCCTGGAGCGCCTGCAGGCTGAGGGTCATCTGCCAGAAACTCATCCGTATCGAAAGGCAGGTGAACATCCGCCAACTCACGAAATGTGTCGTCGTCCATCTGAAACAGAAAATGTTAATGTTGTTAGCAAATAATTGATAATTACTATTATATATACATATATATATATATTATGATTGTATATAACTACCATGGAATTCTATCTGTGTTCATCTTCATCATCATCTTCATATATGTCAATGTCATCTTCATATTCCTCCTCAGCATCATCGATATCCATTCGAGTTCCAGTTGCTTCATCTCTTACCATTTCAAATTCAAATGTGACATCATTAACATCATCATCATAACCGACTCTTAAATGTGGGGTGTCGCCATCGATACTCATGTCTCTTTGTAAAAATATTTCTTTTGATGACTCTCTTGAAAAACTTCAATTTTTTTCACATCAGTGAAAGCACATTCACTTTGACTAAACTGATTGTCTCGAATTTTGATTTTTATTACACTCCACCAATCAGTCAAGTCTCTTGATGTAGCACAGTACATTGCTTAATAAACTTGATGTGTCTGTTGAGCCAATAATAATGGTTCATTTACTGTAAGAACACTTTAACATTTAATATCGATGATTCCATGAGTCGGATGAACACGCACGCCTCTCTCTGTATCCAACCACCGACATTTGAACATGGTTATGTAATGTTGTCCAAGATAACAGAGTTCAATGATTTCATCAAGTATGCCATAAAAGTCAACTTCCTTTTCTCGATGATGAGATCCTCTCAAGCTAACTCCACTGTTCATTGTTTTTTTCAATTCTCCATTTGAACATGCATGAATCTTCTGACAAGTAAGTCCCAAATTTCGAACCAGCCTCTTACTCTCATAGTAATTTTCAGGAAAAACATTTCCTTCGGGTAACAGTGTTTTAAGCAAAGAAAATATCTTGTCAAAACAGATGTTTGAAATTCCGTTATCTGATTTGATATCCATAAATTTTGCAACTGCTTCTAATTTTCTCATCTTGCAGCCAGGATATAATGCATCCTCAATAGACCTCAACAACTCATAAAATTCAGACAGTGCCAACTCAGGATTTGAAACTATATCAGCCGGAGTTTCTGTATGTTGAACAGATGAACCTGCAACATCATGTACTAATTCTTGAAACCGAGATGGATCCGGAATCAAGTTGGTATAACCTCCTCTGGAACTGCGTTCACCGTGTTGATACCAAAAACATAATCTGGTTGAAAACCAAAACACAAGATTTATCCCCCCACTTTGTCAAACGTTTCAAACGTTCTCAATGCACATTTTCTACAAGGGCATTTTATTTTTCCTTCTGAAACAAATTCTGGATTTGATGCCGCAAATGATAAAAAATTCTCCACACCCTCTACATATATTGGATTTAAACCAGAACCGTTTGGATTTATATGTTGATTTATCCATATGCGGTCACCTAATAATGAGTGTTGACGACCTCATTTTTCCATATTTTTCTATAAAATATAAAAGCATTACTGGTTTTGAATAATTTGTTATAAAAAACACTCAAGCAAGGATAATTATATAGTTTACATCATACACTACTGATGCAAACTTTTTATTGAGATAGACCTAAAAAATGACCCTTTAAGAATTGAACATGTTGAGAATAAAGAAAAACCTGTTACAAATATTGATAATTTTAATATTATATAAATTTTTTATTATTTTCATAGTACTAATATTATTTTTCCATAAATATTAATTATATAATAATAACATTATTACATTATTAGTATATTTTATTATTAATATTAAAATAATATAATTTTCTTTATTATATACAATTCTCCTTTCATCTGTGTGTTTAACATTCTGTCTCCACATGTAATATTTGCATTCACTTTCACCTCTCCATTAGTGAGTAGGTTGATAATTTTGAAAAAGAATGCAAATATTACATGTGGAGACAGAAAACACACAGATGAAAGGAGAATTGTATATAATATAGAAAATTATATTATTTTAATATTAATAATAAAATATACTAATAATGTAATAATGTAATTATTCCTAATTATTAGTAATTATTCTTAATTATTGGTAATTATTCCTAATTATTGGTAATTATTCCTAATTATTGATAATTATTTCTAACTAATGGTAATTATTGGTAATTAATGGTAATTATTCCTAATTATTGGTAATTATTGGTAATTATTCCTAATTATTGGTAATTATTCATATAATTACCAATAATTAGGAATAATAACATTATTAGTAAATTTTATTATTAATATTAAAATAATATAATTTTATATATTATATACAATTCTCCTTTCATCTGTGTGTTTTTTGTCTCCACATACAAATATTACATGTAGAGACAGAAAACACACAGATGAAAGGATAATTGTATATAATATAAAAAATTATGTTATTTTAATATTAATAATAAAATATACTAATAATGTAATAATGTTATTATTCCTAATTATTTGTAATTATTCCTAATTATTGGTAATTCTTACTAATTATTGATAATCATTACTAATTATTGGTAATTATTCCTAATTATTGGTAATTATTCCTAATTATTGGTAATTATTCCTAATTATTGGTAATTATTCCTAATTATTGGTAATTATTGGTAATTATTGGTGAGTATTGGTAATTATTGGTAATTATTGGTAATTATTGGTAATTATTATTAATTATTGGAAATTATTACAAATTATTGGTAATTATTACTAATTATTGGTAATTATTACTAATTATTGGTAATTATTACTAATTATTACTAATTATTACTAATTATTACTAATTATTACTAATTATTGGTAATTATTACTAATTATTACTAATTATTGGTAATTATTATTAATTATTACTAATTATTGGTAATTATTATTAATTATTACGAATTAGTGGTCATTATTGGTAATTATTACTAATTATTACCAATTATTACTAATTATTGGTAATTATTGGTAATTATTGGTAATTATTACTAATTATGGATAATTATCGGTAATTATTAATAATTATGGATAATTATTTGTAATTATTGGTAATTATTGGTAATTATTGGTAATTATTGGTAATTATTATTAATTATTGATAATTATTACTAATTATTGGTAATTATTACTAATTATTACTAATTATTACTAATTATTGGTAATTATTACTAATTATTACTAATTATTGGTAATTATTA
This sequence comes from Viscum album, assembly GCA_963277665.1. Lineage (NCBI taxonomy): Eukaryota > Viridiplantae > Streptophyta > Magnoliopsida > Santalales > Viscaceae > Viscum > Viscum album. Next base: position 1,082,626,614 of record OY728120.1, on the reverse strand, counting down.
TTAATTATTACTAATTATTGGTAATTATTATTAATTATTACTAATTAGTGGTAATTATTGGTAATTATTACTAATTATTACCAATTATTACTAATTATTGGTAATTATTGGTAATTATTGGTAATTATTTCTAACTAATGGTAATTATTAGTAATTATTTCTAATTATTACTAATTATTGGTAATTATTACTAATTATTGGTAATTATTACTAATTATTACCAATTATTGGTAATTATTACTAATTATGGATAATTATTGGTAATTAGTAAATTATGACTAATTATTCGTAATTATCGGTAATTATTACGAATTATGGATAATTATTAGTAATTAGTAAATTATTACTAATTATTGGTAATTATTGGTAATTATTGATAATTATTACTAATTATGGATAATTATTGGTAATTATTACTAATTATGGATAATTATTGATAATTATTACTATTTATAGATAACTATTTGTAATTATTAATAATTATTGGTAATTATTTCTAATTATTGCTAATTATTGGTAATTATTATTAATTATTACTAATTATTGGTTATTATTGGTAATTATTACTAATTATTTCTAATTATTGGTAATTATTACTAATTATTACTATTTAGTACTAAATATTGGTAATTATTGGTAATTATTACTAATTATTGGTAGTCATTACTAATTATTGCTAATTATTAGTAATTATTTCTAATTATTGTTAATTATTAGTAATTATTACTAATTATTACTAATTATTGGTAGTTATTGGAAATTATTACTAATTATTGGAAATTATTACGAATTATTAGTAATTATTACAAATTATTGGTAATTATTGGTAATTATTGGTAATTATTGGTAATTATTACTAATTATTCCTAATTATTGGTATTTATTACTAATTATTAGCATTTATTCTTAATTATTGGAAATTATTACTAATTATTCCTAAGTACCATTAACTATGAACAATGAATACAAATAATTTAAATTTATTAATTAACAAAACAATGTAAACATAATTAAATTAAAACTAATTAAGAATAATTGAAACTAATAAAAAATTTAAAATAAATATTAAATTAAAATGAACATAAATACCTTTAAAATTGATCTGAGGTTGATCTCTGATCGTTGTTGAAAACTTCAATATCAACTCCGGAAAAAATTTAAACTGAAGAAACGCTGAACTCTGAAAATAGAGTTTTGAGAGAAGGAGAAGATCAAGTTTGAGAATGAATGAAAAAAACGGATGGGGGGTATTTATAGGTTAGATCATTTGTGACTGGTCTATTTGCGACGGTACCCGTCGCAAATACCTTATCCCTCATTTATTAAGGTCAATGGTTAAATAGTTATTTGCGACGGGTCCCGTCGCAAATAATGACCTGCCGACATACTATTTGCGACGGGGGTATATTCCCGTCGCAAATAGCTTTTACCGCCGCCGGTTATTTGCGACGAGCGGTAACCGCCCGTCGTAACTAACTTTCTCGCGATTTCCTTTTGCGACGGGGGTATATTCCCGTCGCAAATAGCTTTTACCGCCGCCGGTTATTTGCGACGGGTGGTAACCACCTGTCGCAACTAACTTTCCCGCGATTTGGTGTGCAAAGCGCGCTAGTCTTTTTGCGACGGGGAAAGCTAACCCGTCACAAATAAGTTTCTAACGGGACTATTTGCGACTAGATTTATCCCCGTCGCAAATAATCCGTCGCAAATACTCATTTTTCCTGTAGTGAATAATGATTTGAGGGCTCTTCTCAGATATACTATAATGTTTAGAGGCCCCTTCTCAGATATGGTGTAGTACTTAGTGGGATTTTCCCAAATCTGTTGTGATGATGATTTAGATTTACCTTGTGACGGTTATAGCTATGATTGGAATAGATCCATGAAATGATCATTATTAGATAACATCATGCCAAAATGTTTATGATTTACTTTGTTCTATGACGTTCTCATAGATATTAGAAAATATATTGACCAAAAATTTAAAAAAAATAAAATCGAATAATTAAAATCATTGAACTAAAATATTTAACACCTAGATTAAAATATTTGTAAATGTTATGTTTTAACATCATAAAATTTTGAAATTACATCTTTTTTAGGTTATTTTTTACCTAAATTATTGAGTCTTCATTGCATCATCTAAATATTTTATAGTGTTATTCTCAAATATGTATCCCAATAAAAATGATTGAAAATATTAAATATATGATAGATTATAAGAAGAACATGCAGTAGAAAACAATTAGTTTAAATGATCTAAAATGATAATTTTTAATTCAAATAAACATTCCAGAAGTAATTTACCATATTAATGGCTTGGTTTTGTTCTTTTAATGATGGTTTTGGAAAATACATTTAAAAAAATTCATATCATCTAGAAAAGATAAAAAAAATAACTATAATATACTAAAAAGGTATCCTAATAAATAGAAAACACTCCCTCAACGAGAGATTTTAATATACAAATAAAATTTTTTAAAATGTAAAAAAGAAAGAAAACGTTTACACAAGTAGAAAAAATGATACCAAGTCGTACGGATAAGTATTCATATGCCAGTACTCACTAATTTCAAATTGTTTTAGATTTTTTTAAATTGATCTTATTGGGTCCAGTCATATAAACAAAAATAATATTAAGCACACACATTTTTTAGTCTTCCTATGTTCAAGGGAAATTGTTTCTTTTGAAATATATATTTGTATGATTTCCAATAGATTATAATATATTTAGACGAATTATTTCTATAGTGTCCAATAATATTACATTTAGTCCAAAAAGGTTGTCTTCCAGTTACAAAATAATTCAACTGACAAGGCAAAAATATTTTGATGGTCTCAATTCCAATTCTAAAAGTAATTTTTTTATGTTTGAGTTTCTTATTTAACATTTAAAAATACATTCTCACTATTTTAAAGATATCCCACAACATCTTCCTACGTTCTATATCTGACATCAAGTTAAAAATTTTCTTATAATGTTTAATATATTTAACAATAGTTGTTTCAGCTACTTTATTATTATATTTTTTAAAATTTTTTTTTTTATTATTCTTGGAAATTAACTTATCAATCATATATTTAAAAATTTAAAATTATGATACAATATTAGCAATATCATTTTCCACTTTAACCAATTTCTATATAGATTTTATTAGTTCATCTTTCATTTTATCAACTCCGGTATTAAGACATGTATAGATCATAAAAAGGTTCTAATATTTATATTTTATTTAGGGTATATATAAAATTTAATTTATTAAATGGTTTAAATAAATTATTCCTAATCTTTAGAATAAAATTCAACATCTATTTAAAAAAGGCAGGATCTTAGGAAATATATCTGAGGATATTAGGATATATCATTCCCATTATGAAAAAATTCTTTTGAAGAATATTGGAATAAAAACAAGAAATATTTCCACACACACCACATTCTAAATAATCACTATTACCATAATATAATGAATCCACATAATCACTCAAATTTTATATTTTTTATTAGAAATATTTCCACTCACTCTTCTTTAATCCATCCTTTTATTCTTTTTATTTTCTTTTAAATCAAGAACAATCTGTTTGAATGTGTTTAGGTTTCTTGTACTAGTAGAATATAGTTTTTGATGATTTTTTCTTGGAATATTTATCATTCTTATTAATATTCCATAAATTATGACAAAAAATATTTTTTCCAACTATGTATATCCTTACTCAATTAATTTTGGACCCGTATTATCTGATCAACTTTTAGAAGTTATTATTTTTAAATTACTCAATTTATAAGTTTGAACAATAGAACTCAAAGCTCAAAATTTTTAGGAAAATTAAAATAAAATATTTTTTTCTCTAGTTATGAATATATTTTTAGAATTCTCTTTAGTTAATGGGATATTTGATAAGATTATTCAAAATAAGTTTTCTAATATGTTTTTATCAACAATTTTAGTCTGTTTCTATTCCTATTAATTATTTATTAATTCTATGAATTTATAAATAATTTGGACATAAAATAGTTATTTCCAACAATGATATTGTAAAATTTTAATAATAATATATATTTAATGAATCATTTTAGAAAAATTCTCTCCAGATATAGAATCAAAATCTTGATAATCAACTCTCAACATGACCCTATTTCTTTTAAGAACATTCAATGTTCTAAATTGTGTAAAAGACAACTTATTCCATATAACACATGTAGTTTTTTGTAATGAAACTTGATTATATATATATATATTAAATTAAGCATAAAAAGGTATTCAGTATATATAAATTCAATTGAAATTCAGTTTTCACATCATGATTAAAAGAAATTACTTCTTTTTCTTGTATCTTGAAACTACTTTTCAATGTAAGAAAATTTACAACACCAATATTAACGAAAAAGGTCTCTTTTAAAACATACTAATATTTATAATCATTTCTATCAAATATAGGAGGTCCTTTTGGATTAAAATTTTATATTAAACCAATAAAAATACCTTCATTCATGAAAAATGTTTTCTCCTCCTTGGATTTACCATAAGGAAGTTGATATCTTCAAATTTCAAAAGAAGTATAGAAATTCACAAAGGTAAGGTTATGTTCAATATCAAATATAGATATATAATTTGTTACCAAATGTTTTCCAAAGTAAATATGAATGATTAACTAAAAAGGGGGTGAATTTTATATAAAAAAACTACAATTTTCAAAGACACCCATGATTTCAACTTATTGAAAGATATGATCTTCAAATAATCATAAATATTATTGTAATTAAATGAAATAAAAATAAAAATATTAGTAAATCCGATATAAATACATCATAAACGCAACAGGTTAAATACTCTATATGAATAATGGAAAATATATTATCATATAGTAAAAACTTCCAAACTAAAGTAATGTGCACAAAAATAATTAAAAATAATACATGAAATAAAGGATGATAACAATTATAATCTTTAAAAAGATATTATTTATGAAAACACCATTCTATTTTGAAGGTATTAATTTTTTCCAATGTAGTAAGAGAGTCTTCGACCTCACTCTAGATATCATCTTCCAAGTATGGAAGTCTATGCCAGAAATGTTAGAAAATACGAGATTCAACTAATGGAAGCACCTTCAACACCATATCCAATAATAATTTACTAGCCTTAAAATATTTTCATCATCATGATGGAAATATAATATTTATTATTCCTTGAATCCCTTTAATCAACCTGATTAGAAAAAAATTCTTCTTTACAACAAAATATCCATGATTATCATGATAAAAAATAGCTTAGATTTCCTTATGTATTCCCTCAACACACCTATCATAAACACAATGATTAAAAAAATAAAACTTAAATAACATATAATGACACAATAAAAAACATATTCTTTAAGAATAACATCTTCGAAATAAAAACAACTATAATTAGAAGTGAACTCAACGACATGATTTTTCAAGCTTCAAAATGAATAGAATCATTTTTAGTAGTGATCAGTGTGTCTTGTATCTCCTATTCCTTGAATCCTGAAGATTTATTTATAGAAGATGTTGTAACTAACTATAATGTTTTCATTTTGATATTTTTGAATATTGTTTTAGAAATATCATAATTAGAAAACACTTTCTTATGATGCATTTAACACACTTTTCATCTTCTTGATGATATCAAACAACAACAGTATAGTATTCAAGTCATTTCCGGTAAAACAAGGTATAAAACTAATCCCATCAAAACATCTATGATTTGAAGCTAAATATACAATACATAATATTAAAAATAACAAATTTTATTTAAATAAAAAAATATTGGAATGCATTATGATTTTCAAAACCAAATATGAATTGAGTATCTAACTCAATATATGTATAGAACTTTACATATTAAAATATATTAATTTTATGTATATAGTTATTAGTGATGAAAAAGATATTTAGAGAAGTGATTAACACTTAAATATATATAAGGAGAATATTTTGAATACACTTACTGAATGATTTCTGAAAAATAAAATTACATTTACATATGAAGTTTGAGAGAAGAATAATTTTACACATTCAGTAGAGGTTGGTTACTAATTTATATATTGTTCATAAGTTAATAAGTAATAATAAGATGATAAATGTGTTAAGTATTTCTCGAAGGGAAATATATTTTGTTTGGAGTCAATTTTACGTGTGAAGTTATCACTATATAATTATTTATCATTTATTATGATTGTAAAACTTATCATATCCTATGACTTTTATTCAAATACTATGATATTTAAAATCAAATTTTTTTCAGAATTTTAATGGTGATTTCTTAACATGTTTACAAGGAGTTTTCAATGTATTTAATGCTAATTATTATGAATTATTTAATGATGATTTAAATGATTTTATAATTGATTTATAGTTTATTGAGAAAATTTAGAAAGACATCCCATGTGATGATTATTGTAAGAACCTAGATCTTCATTTCAGGTATGTTTTTCCTTTTCTAGGAGTTTTTGAGAAAAGAGTGGTTTCTGGAAATTTTTGAAGCACAGGTCGTGTACATTCCGAGTACACCTCGTGTACTCCCTTACCATGCCAAGCCGTGTGATGGCCATGTCTGGGCCACACACATGGTGTGCAGGGGTGAGGTGGAGGCCTCTTAAAGCGAAGTATGAAAAAATAGAGTAAACTCCTTGTACCCCAGAAGTACATGTCGTGTACTTTCCTTTTTTTCATTAAACGCACCGGGGTCACGCCTGATGGACCGAACACATCCCTTCTTCAGTTTCTTCATCTGAGAGCAATCCGTACGACCATGATTCTTCTTCGAGCCCCTGTGCCTCCATCTGATTCCCGTTTCAGTGGCCATCAATTGTGTTGGAACCATAGTATTGAGTAATTCCTTCTCCTAGAGCCTTGTTTCTCAATTTCTCCTCTTTCTAAAGTTATCATGGGCTGAGTTTCTTGGATGTTTTCTCAGATCATCGACGTTATAAGGATAATCAATCATCGTGGTTCACGTATACTGTTCTCCTAACATCGAGGTAGGTGTTTTGTGCCTTTATGTAGATAGTCCTTTAATATTTTGGGCAAATTCCACCAATACCCTTGAAAGGGGTATTGCGTGTTTCCTGTTTTGCCCTTGTAGTTTGTCTGGTTTCCTTATATATTGAGTAGAGGTCAATGCATGTAAATTTGGATAATTTATACTGTGTTCATGTGCTTTGACTTGCATGTTTTTCTTATTAGGAATTTTTCCAGTTGCCATGCCTAGTTGTAGGATTGTAGAACTATTGTATTGTATTGATGTTGTGCCTTAGAATGATAGCCAAGTAGTTCATGAGGTTTACTTGGGCCGATACGTGCGTTATGCATGTTTATTTTTACACAGGGCTGTGAGATCGTAGTGTAGTGAACCGTAGGGAGAATGGACATAAGGGATTATCCAGAGTGTCTTTAATTTTTGATGCGAGACCATAGGGGGAATTGACGTTGAGTGCCTCCTTAGAGAATCTGTAGTTCCTTGATGCGGGCCACAGGGGTAATATACATTGAGTGCTTCCCCAGAGATCCTTTAGTACATTACAAGACTATAGGGGGAATTGACAGTGGGTGATTCCTCAGAGTGTCTATTATTTAGATGAACTAGAGGGGTGAGACTTTGTGTGCCTCCCAGAGGGTTGCTGGTACTTGTAGGTTGAACCTTAGGGGTTAGGCTGTGAGAACTACCCAGAGGTTACCTTTTTGTTCTACTTGATTGAGTGGCTATTTCTTGTTTGTAGATTATATGCTAGAAACTATGGATTGTTTCCACTGTGTTTTATCTTGTTACTGCTTGCTGTTTACAGCTTATTATACTTTACCTGCCATATATTCACTGCCTGTTAGGCACAGATCTTTGGGTGGTTGCCTACTGGGACCTTGTCTCACACCCTGTTTGGGACATTATTTTGGGCCCAAGCAGATTATATTTTTGCAGGTATAGATAAGTTAATGTTCCCTTCTACTTCAGGTACATGACTTTATGTAGAGCTGGAGAGCATGGGACCAAGCTATGGCTTGTGATGCTGAAGATTTTACCTATTTTCTTTTGTACTTTTATTTAGTATTGTATTTCGCATTTTTATTTGTTTAGATTCATTCCTAGACATATGTATCATACATAATTATTATATATGTGTGCTCTGGTTTTCTTCTTTCCGTCTTCTGTCTTTTATTTCTGTATGGATTATTATTACTTATTTTGTTGTATGTTGTTTATTTTCGATGTGTACTCTGCCTATGAGGGAATAGTTTCTACACTATCACACCAAAAGCCCTCGATGCTAGTCTGCATCCTCTGGCGTTCGGGGAAATGCGCTTGAGCCCATGAAACCAACCTGGTACAGGGCGCCTCTGGGTGGCTTCCGGAACCGGGACATTACAAAGTGGTGTTAGAGGAGGTTATTTTCTCTTGATTTACTATTTGGAGCCTTTAGCCAGGGATAGGACGGATCCGGTACTTGGTATTAAGTTTTTCTCGGGAGTAGCTAACCCGTGTGTAGGGAAAAGCCATACTACCTCGATTATTGCAGTTTTCTAGTTTTTAGATTTTACAAGTTATATGATTTCACCTAGAGTTAGTCACATGATTAGTTTTGTTATTGATATTGATATTTTGGTTCTATTTCTATCACAACCCGATGAGAGGAGGGTATTCCATCTCATGCATCATATAGGAACTTGTTAGAAATCACATGCCATACATTCATTCTATTCCATCTAGGGTGCATTAGCGATTTCATGTTGTTGGGATATAATTTTTGTAGATTATGCATGATGTTGTGATAGGTGCTTTATAGAATTTATACAGTTTGATAGAAAGGTTGTTTGTTTTGTACCTTGCTTAAATGAATGAAATTTTTTGGCTCTCATGGTGTTATGTGCCCTCTTGAATCAGAAATTGGTGAACCATAGACCTGTTTTCCTTACATATGACTTTTTTGGCTGCCAAGCTTTGATTTGTGGGGAGTATCGGCCCTCACGGGTCAGAATTTGGCACCTTCATAATTTTTTTAAGATGCTTTCTGGGCTTTGGTGCAGTTTGAGAGCTACTGCCCAGAAAAACCTAGAATACATGGTGTGTACTTTATATATACACTTCGTGTAGTTTTAAACCGTGTCACTGACTATGTGAGCAGAAAAACAGGTTGTGAAAATCTTCAGGAACATGTCATGTACGGTAGGTACAAGCCATATAGTAGTAAGCTATGTACCTGGCCGTGTCACTAACAACACGGGTCGGGGAAGGTCGTGTCATACACACCATGTTTTGTATTAACACGTTGTGTATCCTTATCCTCAGATTCCGTCCGTGTCACGAACAACACGGAACAGTTTCCTCTCCTCTTATACACGCGGTGTTTGTTTGGAACACACCGTCTAAGTATCAGCCGTGTAATTGGTCGTGTCACCAACAACACGGGTCGTGGAAATCTTCAAGTACACGCCGTGTTTGTTCGGAACACGCCGTGTAGTCTCATCCGTGTAGCGGGCCATGTGACTAACAACACGGGTCTTTGAAACCTTATCTACTACATTCCGTGTCCACAGGGAACACACCGTGTAGTTTCAGTGTAAGAAGACAGTGTGGGTTATCCATGCAAGGATACATGACCAGGGGAGTAGAGTTATGTACACGCCGTGTATAGTTTATACAAGTCGTGTAGTCTTGTTTTGTAAATATTGAGTGCTTTCCTTCCCCTATTTTATTTTGGTACCCCTTTTTTCCTTGTCTATGATTTCCTGATCTAAGGTATGCTTTTTATATTCCTGAGCTATTCCTCCTAGCCGTTCTCCGGTTGTATGTCAGCTGTCAGGCAGGGATCAGACGCCAGATATGGCTGATCAGGGACTTCCTGTCGATCTTCCAGTCGGGCCAGCCTTGGCACCGGCTGTCATACAACTTTCAGGCGCTGAAGCACAGTTCAGGTAAGGCTTTATGAGAATGATGCAGACCTTCTAGGGAGCACCACCTCCTACCACGTCTATGTCAGACTTGACACGGGTTTTCCAGCAGCATCATCCTCCTACTTTCTTGTGGGAAGGAGGACAACAGGTTGTAGAGTCATGGCTGGAAGCCATGCTGACTATCTTTGAGAATATATAAACACCTCCAGGGACGCGAGTCAAGCTCACCACCTATATGCTGTGAGAATCCGCCAAGAGGTGGTAGGACGTGATCTCACAGGCGGGTCAGCAGCAGTTTATGGCTTGGGAGGAGTTCCAGTGCGTGTTTTACGACTACTTCTACCTGGAGACTCTGAGGTCCGATCGAGCCCAGGATTTCATGAGTCTAGAGCAGGGTACTCTTTCTGTAATGGAGTATTCCACTCGTTTCACTGATCTGAAGCACTTCACACCCCTCTGGGATGGAAGTGGGGTGTTCATAGCAAGGAATTCTAGGGATGGTCTTAGGAGGGAGATCCGCTCATAGGTGAATATCTTCCAGTTGACTTCCATCACATCCATCATCAACCAGGCGCTGATTGCACAGCCCAATCTGAGAGGCTCTAAAGCTGCGAGCAAGGGTGGTTCTACATCCAGATGTATTTTTCCTATAGTTGATAGGAGGAAGCGCCATAGGGAGTCCATGTGTGGTGATTCAATGAGGCGAGATACATCTTTAGTTAGCCAGGTGGTATGCTACCAGTGTGGAAGGGCAGGGCACACGAGGCCGTAGTGCCAGAGAGACCCAGTGGAGTGCCGAACTTTTGGCAAGATGGGTCACCTTCAGCATTTCTTCTATGTTTTCTCACCAGTAGCTGGTGACAGGGGTTCTTCCATGACGCCATGTTTGGGAGTAGCACCAAAAGTTTCTCACCAGTCGGGGAACTGGAGTTCTTTCGGTCATTTGGGCCGAGGTGGAGGTTGAGGCCATGAAAGTCAATCACCAATCCTTCAGCTTCAGTAGGGAGGATTAGCTCAGAGTGTTCAGGCAGGGTCATAGGGCCACATGGCATGCCAGACTTTTTCGGTGGAGCAGACCTATCGGGAGAAGGATCCCGAACCTTCCACCGTTCGAGGTACTATTTTAGTAGCCTCAGTTTTATCTTCATCTCTTTTTGATACTGGGGCTACGTATAGCTGTATATCTATTACTGTTGTGGAGAGCCTTGGGCTCTGTATCTTTTCTTCTGCTGACTTGTTGACACTAGACACACCTTTGAGGGAGAGTACATCTAGTGTATGTTAGTGCAGAGAGTGCTCTCTCGAGGATTCACTGTTTCATTTCTTAAGGGATCTCTATGTCCTAGAGATGATAGGATATGATGTCATTCTCAAGATGGACTGGTTAGTTCCCTTCCAGGAATTTTTCGACCGTTATCACCGCAGGGTGATTTTTATCTCACTAGAGGGTGAGTCTTTTCTTCATAGAGGTTAATGGGATGTTTGGGCGAGCCGAGAAGGACTCGAGCATCATGGGCTAGTATGGGTGACGACCCAGATTGCTAGTCTTTATCTGGATGATCAGGGGACTTCGCAGTTGGACTTTCCTCTAGTGGTGGATCATTTCAGAGATGTCTTTCCAGAAGACTTTTCAGGTTTTCCTCCGGAGCGTCAGGTATAATTCTCTATTGATCTTGTGCTAGGAGTGGAACTGGTGCCCATTCCTCCCTATAAGATGGCTACACCTGAGTTGCATGAGCTCAAGAAGCAGTTAGAGGAGTTTCCGAAAAAGGGTTTCATCCGACGTAGTACTTCTCCTTGGGGTTTGCCTGTCCTGTTTGCAAACATGGCAGACGGTACTCTTAGGCTCTATGTGGATTATCGGATGATGAACCAGTTGATGACCAAGAACCGATATCCCTTCCCTAGGACTGATGATCTCTTCTATCAGCTTTGAGGATCCCTCCTGTTCTCAATGATTGATTTGAGGTCCGGTTATCATCAGTTGCGTGTCAGACCATCAGATATATCTATGACAGCCTTCAGAAGTAGGTATGGTATCTAAGAGTATACGGTTATGTCATTCGGTCCCACGAATGCGACATTAGTTTTCATGGCACTAATGAACCGAGTGTTCCATCCTTACTTTGATTCCTTCATCGTGGTCTTCGTGGGTGATATCTTGGTGTACTCTCACACTCGACACGACTATGCTACCAATCTTGATATTGTTCTGAGTACACTGAGAGAGAATCAGCTTTATGCTAAACTATCGAAGTGCCACTTCCAGATGGATCAGATTTAGTTCTTAGGTCACGTCATCTCAGAGGCAGGAGTATCCATGGACCCAGAGAAAGTGAGAGTTGTAGTTTCCTAGGAGGAACTGAAGAATGTTTTTGAGGTTCGGAGTTTAGTAGGGATGGCTGGATATTACAAACGCTTCATTCAGGATTTTTCACACCTTGCAGCACCTTTGAAAGGTCTTACCAAAAAGGGGGCAATGTTCTTATGGTTAGATTCTTGTGAGTCAGCCTTGAAGGAGCTGAATGGAAGGTTTACATCAGCAACGATACTAGTATTTCTAGATCCAAGCAAGATCTATACAGTCTATTGTAATGCTTCAGGTATCAGGCTGGGCGCTGTGCTTTTGCAGGGAGATGGAGTTATTGCGTACGGGTCATGGAAGTTGAGGTCACATGAAAGAAACTACCCGACGCACGATCTGGTGTAGGCTGTTGTAGTTCATGCCTTGCTTTGTTGGAGACATTACCTTTTGGGAGAGCACTTTGTGGTTTTCACTGACCATAAGAGTCTCAATTACATCTTCACTCAGTGTGATCTGAATCTGAGATAGCGCGGGTGGGTTGAGTATCTTCAGTCTTTTGATTTCGAGCTTGCCTATGTGCCAGGAACGGGCAACTAAGTGGCAGATGCATTGAGCAGGAGAACTCAGATTCAGGCAGTTCAAGAGGCCACCAATGAGTGACAGCTTATGGCTATGTTCTCTGAGATGCATCTGGAGGTGCACGACAGACGGGGACAGACATTCCTATCTTCTGTAGTTGTTACCTCTACGCTTCATGATCGGGTACGAATGAGGAAGCTATCAGACTCAGAAGGCTTAGTCATGTGGGAGAGTGTGTGAGGAGAGGACCCTCTTCCTGGATGGACAGTGGGAGATTATGAGATCTTGCATTTCTATGGAAGTGTATGGGTTCCAGAAGACATACGCGAGGAGCTGATGCGGTATTTTCATTCCTCAGTTTGTGTAGTTCATCTGGGCATCACCAAGATGTATTGGAATCTTCATTGACAGTATTGGTGGCCAGGTATAAAGATGGATGTTGCTGGTTTCGTCTTATGGTAGTCCACTTTTCAGCAGGTGAAAGCAGAGCATTAGTGACCAGCAGGATTTTTACAGCAGTTACCCATTCTAGAGTGATGTTGAATGATGTCACAATGGACTTCGTGACCAGGTTGCTAAGGTCTCCCCGAGAGAACGATGTTGTTTGGGTTTTCATCGACAGGCTTAAGAAGGTCGATCACTTATTACCGATCAAGGATACCTTTAGTGTTGATGATCTAGGATGACTGTAATTCCGATATATTTTACATCTTCATGGAGTTCCACACTCCAATGTTTTAGATAGAGATGTGCGCTTTACTTCTCAGTTCTGGCAGGGGCTTCAGAAGGCTTTGGGTACACATGTACTTTTGAGCACAACATACCATCCCCATACAGATGGCCAGTCCAAGCGTATGATCCTGGTGCTTGAGGATATTATCCAAGATTACATTCTAGACTTTGGTTGTTCTTTGGAGAAGCATATACCTCTGGAAGAGTTCACCTACAATAACAGTTTTCAGTCGACTATTCAGATGGCACCTTATGAGGCTTTGTACGGTAGGCCATGCCGATCACCTTTATGCTGGCTGGAGGCAGGAGAGGCATCTTTACTATGACCTCGTCTTGTCCAGGAGACCTCCGAGCAGATAGAATTAATTTGTAAGAGGATGGCTACAGCTCAGTCTCAACAGAAGTCTTATGCTGATCAACAGAGATGACCTCTGGAGTTCGAGGTCGGGGATTAGGTTTTCCTACATGTCTCACCAAGATTGGGACACAAGAGGATTCAGATATAGGGTAAGCTTTCACCGCGGTACGTTGGGCTGTTTGAGGTATTGGAGAGAGTTGGGCTGGTTTCCAATCAGTGGCAGTTACCTCAGAGGTACCAGGCCATGCACGACTTCTTCCACGTCTCTCAGCTCCGATGTTACTTTTCAGACTCGTCTCATGTCTTTCTTCCTGAGTAGGATGAGCTCAAAGAGGATGCATCATTTGGGGATCATCCTATCCAGATTGTCGATCACAGTACGAAGGTTCTCTATGGGTGGTCTGTTCCGCTAGTACGGGTGCTATGGAAGCACGAGCGAGTACATGACGAGACCTGGGAAAGGGAGGATAATGTACGATCGCAGTGGCCAGAGATGTTCGGGGGTTCTTCTTCTCCGCCTCATTAGGGAAATTTGAGGACGAATTTCTTTAAGGGGGGAACTTGGTAAGAACCCAGATCTTCGTTTCATGTATGTTTTCCTTTTTCCTGGAGTTTTTGAGAAAAGGGGGGTCTCTAAAATTTTTTTTAGTACAAGCCGTGTACTTTCTGAGTACACGTCGTGTACTCCCTTTTGGCGCCATGCTGTGTGCTAGCTGTGTCCGGGCCACACACACGATGTGTAGGGGTGAGGTGGAGGTCGCTTAAAGAGGAGTATGAAAAATAGAGTACACACCATGTACCCTAGAAGTACATGTCGTGTACTTTTTTTTTCATTAAACGCACCGGGGTCGCACCTGACGGAAAGAACACATCCCATCTTCAGTTTCTTCATCTGCGAGCGACCCGTATGGACGCGATTAATCTCCAAGCCCCCGTGCCTCCATATGATTCCCATTTCATCCACCGGTGATTATGTTGGAACCGAAGCAGTGAGTTCTTCCTTCTCCTAGAGCCTTGTTAATAAATTTCTCATCTTTCTCAAGTTATCGTGGGATGAGCGTTTGGGATGTTTTCTCAGATCATCGACGTTCTAAGGAAAGCCAATCATCATGGTTCACGTATATCGTTCTCCTCATATCGAGGTAGGTGGTTTGTGCCTTTCTGTAGAAATTCCTTGAGTATTTTGTCCAAATTCTACCAATACCCTTGAATGGGGTATTGTGTGTTTCCCGTTTTTCCCCTGTTGTTTGTCTTCTTGCCTGATTGCTTGAGTAGATGTCATTTCTTGTAAATTTGGATAATTTATACTGTGTTCATGTGCTTTTCCTTGCATTTTTTTTCTTATTTGGCGTTTTTCCAGTTTCCATGCCTAGTTGTAGGATATTGTAACTATTGTACTGTATTGCAATTGTGCCTTATAATGATATCCAAGTAGTTCTTGAGGATTACATGGGCCGATACGCGCGTTATGCATGTTTATTTTTACACAGGGCTGTGAGAATCTAGTGTGGTGAACCATAGGGAGAATGGACGTAAGGGCTTCTCCAGAGTGTCTTTAATTTACGATGAGAGACCACAGGGGAATTGACGTTGAGTACTTCCTCAGAGAGTCTGTAGTTCCTCGATGCAGGCCACAGGGGGAATAGACATTGAGTGCTTCCCCAGAGATCCTTTAGAATGTTACGATACTATAGGGGAATTAACAGTGAGTGCTTCCTAATAGATACTTTTATTTAGCTGAACCAGAGGGGTGAGACTGTGTGTGCCTCCCATAGGGTTTCTAGTACTTGTAGGTTAAACCTTAGGGGTTAGGCTATGGGAAATACCCAGAGGATACCATTTTGTTCTACTTGCATGAGTGGTTGTTTCTTGTTTGTAGATTATATGCTAGAAACTGTGGATTGTTACTGCTATGTTTTATCTTGTTACTGCCTGCTGTTTACTGCTTACTGTACTTTACCTGCCATATATTCACTAACTCTTAGGAAGAGATCTTTGGGTGGTTTCCTACTTGGAACTTGTCTCACACCCTGTTTGGGCCAAGATTTTGGGCCCAAACAGATTATATTGTTGCTGGTATAGATAAGGGAAACTGCCCTTCTACTTCAAGTACTTGATATGCTGTGGAGCTGGAGAGCATGGGACCAAGCTATGGCTTGCGATGCTGAGGAGTTTACCTATTTTCTTTTTTACTTTGATGTAGTATTGTATTCATCATTGTGAGTTGTTTGGATGATTTCCTAGACATATGTATCATACATCATTATTATATATGTGTGCTCCGGTTTTCTTCTTTCAGTCTTCTGCTGTTTATTTCTGTATGGATTATTATTACTTACACTGTTGTATGTTGTTTATTTCCTCTATGTACTCTGACAATGAGGGCATAGTTTCCCCACTATCACACCCAAGGCCCTCGCTGCTAGTCGGAAGCCTTTGGCGTTTGGGGAAATGCGCTTGAGGCCATGTGACAAACTGGGTACGGGGCACCTCTAGGCAGCTTCCGAAACCTGGACATTACAATTATCATTTATCATTTATGGTAGATGATTATGGAGTTTGAATCAAATTAATCTAGATATTTTTATTTCTTATATAAAATTTGAATTTAATGGTAGTTGAAAAAAATGAGGTGAGATACAAGAGACTCACAATTAGATCATAAAGTACTAAAACATTAACACATTCCCTTTGCTGGCTTTCCCAATATAAAATGTTCAATTTCTTTGAAGGGACATTGATCTACATTATACACAAACTACCCCTTTTATATTTAATTATTTTTAATCTTCTATTTTTCCTATAATAGTTTGTTTTCAACAATGTAATGTTTTATTAGGAATATTACACAAGGGTTATACCTATTTTAAAAGGTATGTGTTGGGTTAGGCTCACTTGACCAAAAATCCTGAAACAAGGACTTCCTTTTATTTTAAAAGGAATGGATATTTATTACTATATATTAAAAGGAAAGAGTTTAGGTTAAGACTGAACCTCAAAGGTTTAGTTTGGGTCTATTAGGAATGGTGAAGATAGATTTATGTTTTTGGATTCAGTTATATCATAAGAAGAATCTCTAGAAGATGTATTGTCCTTTAGTTTTAGGGAAGTGGTAGTATAAATATCTAGCAGAGGTAGGTTTATTTGTAGATGATATCAATCGATGGTAGTGTGTAGTAGTCAGTGAACCAAAACGAGTTCATTAGAAGTTTGGAAGTTGGTCCTCATATTTTTACAGTAAAGGAATATGTAACCTTTCACCGTTAAATAAAAGATGTTGTTCATGGATGAATTTTAAATGAGTGGTCAATAATTAATATGGTTAAATGGTGGGAAATCCACAAAAGATTATAATTTAGTTCAATTGGATGGTCTAAATTACCCCACTAAGAAGTTGGAGTGTGATCACTAGAATAAATGTACTATACTATGACATGAAAAAGAATGTACACTAATATCATTTTTATCTTCTGAATAAGTTTTAAACCATTATAACTTCTAATTAAATTGATAATAGATCCAATGTTCTCATATAGATGTTATAATGACATCCAACCAACATAAACCCAAAATTGATAATATTTCCTTGATTTGTTTAGTTTGTATTTATATGAATGTTTGTGAGGTGGAATGGGAATAAATGGAAGAAGGTCAACTTTTTGCAGGGTGTAGGGTTTGAAAACTTATTTTTAGTGTGTCTCCTTTAACCACATTTTTTTATAATTACAAAAACAAAATTTTCTTTATTTCATATAACATGAGTATTATAGAGAAATTTTATTTTTTAATTAAAAAATTATAATTTATCAATGTTTAAATAAGATTATCCTCTCATGTTATATCCATTGATTATTCTTTTTATATTTTGTTAACATTCCCTATATTGATTTTTTAATGTCTATAAGTTATAATAGTTTTTTTAGAAAAGTCTTGAATCCATAAAAATGTTTTCAAATCCATACATTTTTATTTGATGTTGTATGAAATGTTTTTTTAGAAAATAATGGAAGTAGTATGAAAAATTCATTATCAAAAGTTTTTCCAAATAATTCATATGAAAATATTCGAAGTCATATGGGAAAACTCAATGTCCTATAAAAATATGAGAAGTCACATGAAAGAAAGCTAAAACTTATTGAAATCTTGAAATTCATAAGATTGCACCATTTTTTCAAGTTTGAAAATATTACATGTTATAATATTCTATTCATATTCCAATTATATGTACATTTTTTTAATCCATTTTCCTTTTCAAATAATTTAATTATTAAATATTAATTATTTAGATAATGTAATGATTAATTTAAAATTAATTTAAACTACATGAAGCAATTATATAGCATTAATAATTTCAAGACTAAATGAATACGTTGAATTTCTGGAAATATCCAAAATGTACTGGCCCTATAAAATATTTTGTATTGTAAGGAGTTTTGATATGGATAATTAACTATGTAAAACATAAAATTTAAAACATTCATTTTGAATCTACACTTTCTATGGTGAATAGTTATTTTATTTCAAATTAAAAGTGTCAAAATTTATGTATCTAGTTCAGAATGTCATAGTGGTGGTGACCATGGTTCATAGGTAAAATTTATAATCAGAATGGGGATTGCTTTATCACAATGTAGTTTTTGGCCCCTCACTTATTCTTGAGGATTAAATTCCATAGGAAAATGGTCGAATAAAATGTCGACTATGAATCTCTAAAACCTTTTGGAATAAATCAAGTTCATCTTGAGTTCTAAATTCAAAGAGAAAAATAACTTACTAGAGTTTGAAATAGCATATTACTAACCATGTTTGACATCTTGGGAAAAAAATATATCGCAAGATTTATCCTTCTCGTAGTTCCATGTCGTGGCTGGAGATGAGAGTTTTACTCTATCCTCTCACACTTAATTAATTTAATTGTTTTATCTGTTTAAATATTAATAATTTTTTGATTTTTTTAATACGTGTATAGAATAATTGATTTTGTGTTTTTATAATGGATTGAGATTAATTTAGTAGAATAATAGTTTTGTAACTTCAAGAATTAATCTATTGAAATTTATTTTCATGATGCTACTTTAGGAAATGGTGAACTCAACAACTATAAAGATTACATTTTTCATCATTAACGCATTTCATTCAAAATAAAATTTATAATAAAGAATGAATGATTTAGTTCAAAGTGGTCAATGATTGATATATATAAGCTTTACACATTCACATAATTGAATATTCTACTTCTAAAAATCACATAGCTAATGTTCATTGTGAAATATTCTACTATACTAGAAATAAATGTTGTATCAAAATTCTAAAAATAAAGTGTCCATCTTGGTTTTGTGTTATTACTTATTTCTATTAATTTTTTTCAGAATAATTTTAGAGGTACATACCACCCTTTAAAATGTAGGATTTTTATGTTATACCAACCAAAAAAGGTATGTTTGGGTTGTTCATAAATGATAAAAGACAAGAGTATTTCGATTGTTCCTTAGTCCAAATAAAGGAAACGTTGATTCCTTCCACCACTTCAAAAGGATGATAGTTGGGTTATGCCTCAATGGTTTAAAAAAGAAATGTCTCGGGTAAAATATTCATGGAATAAAAAAGAATTTTTAATGTTTTGTGACTCCCCATAAATAGTAAGAGATTCTATTTTATTAGGAAACATATATCTCTATGTTTGATAAAAGGGAAGAATAGATGAAAGATTAATTTAATGTCTACTACTAAAAAATATATTTTTTATATTTATATTTATTTATATTGAATAATTATATTAACTATGTTAATCCTTTAAAATTATTTAATGTTGTAAATTTACCCCCGTCATGACCATTTAGTCATTCTCACATTGAGACCATATAATTAGTATTTGATCATGACCCCTTGATTAAGTATTTATTAATATATATACATATATATATATATATTACTAACTAAATATTGAATTTACCATCCATTAATAAAAAATATTTTGATATGGTAGTAAAATGTTCAAGTAAAGGATGGATTCCTCAAAGACCTCCATTTATTGAAGGAATAGATTATGGATATTGATATTCACACATGGAATCTTATATTAAGAATATAATAATTGATAAGTGGACTATCAAATTAATGTTTTATAATTTACATGAAGTTGAATATAATACCTTAACTGGCAATGATCACATTATATATGTTTTTTACTACCTGGATTTTTTTTTATATTTTTGTATTAGTATAATTTTTTATAACCATGTATCTAAATGAAAAACCTCTAATGATATTTTTAATACACAACAAGTCAATCGTATTGGTTAAAAAAAGATAATAAGAACTAATATTGGTATGTTGATGGATGTATATTAATAATTTAAAATGGGAGAAAAAGAAACTGTAATTCAAATGTTTTATTTATTTACTAATATATTAAATTATATGAGTAGATTAGGAGAAATTATACATAATTTTGTTTTGGATAAAATAGTTTTAATAGTTTTACTAAAAAAACCAAATTCTATGAAAGTTGAAATTCATGAATGTAAAAATTTAAAATAATATAACTTAGATGAAATCAGGGGATCTTTACTGCAATATTAATTGGAATTAAAATATAAATTTATGGATTAAAATATAAAAATTAAAAAGGATGATTATAAATAAATATTATTGTTACAACTTACTCCTTTGATTTAGAGTTCTAAAGAAGTGAAAGAAATCAGGCTATTCTTGTTTCCCAAGGAAGAAGGAAGGAATGATATATAAGGTGATATAAAATAGATTTCCCTAAAATGATCATAAATAAAGTAGGAAAGGTAATATTATGTCTAATGAAACTTTTTATAATATTTTTTAAGAATATATAAAGATATTTCACATCAAACATTAATTCCCTTATCTCAAGAATGATAATATTACGAGAAAAAAAAATGTAATGAAGAAAATAAATCCATCATTTCTGGAGGGATTGGTATAGGGGACTCTAATTTTAGTAAATAATTTCATTCTATAAAGGATTTTTCAACCATATGTTTAATGTCCTCATTAAATTGTAACACCCCAAGCTTCCACAACACGCTTCTCTTTGAATAATACAATAGCATGTGTTGTACGCAACTTCGAGTTCTAACACACCACAACCAATCAAACTAGCCATTATAAATAGTCATACCCACTTTTTGAATTTTTTTAAATTTTATCGTTCAAAATGGACTTCATTTTTGGATTCATAATATCAAAATTATCTTAGGGTGAATTTTTGTTATTTTCCTGAAAACATTCAATTTTGGATGAATAGTGAAAAACAACGAGTCATTGTTTAAAACATAATTTTTTTTAAATAAATATTTATTTTTTTTAAATTTATTTTAAGTAAAAATAAATACATAATACCTCTATATGTTCAATTTAATTCATTGGAGTCAGTTTATAATTATTATAGATATATAAAAAGTTTATTGAACTATTTACCGTCTTTTACCTACCTCGTAAGAGTATTTGCAAATTTACATAAAACTAAATTTTACTGCTTCTATGAGTTGAATTTCGACAATCAGAGAGACATGTTTAATATCAAGGGGAAAAATGTAGTTCAATAAGATAAAAATAATTTTTGGTGAATTGCATCTTTTTACTTTTATTTACCACAGTTAAAAGAAAATGGGGTAATAAAGGGTAAAAATGATATTATTATTACACTAAAACATGTCATAATTCTATTGGATAAGTATAATTCGACCAAAAAAACTTTAGTAATAAAATATGAACCTCTTTGGTCCACTTGGATTAAATTATGACATTTATTATTATTTAATTTAAACAAGAGTTAAAAGTGTTAAATTCATTGTTTAATAACTAAATCATTTTTAATATAGGGTTACAAAAAAGATAAATTAGACTATAAATATTAATTAGAAATCAAAAAATATTTTCTACATAATTATATTTTATTTATATGTTATAGAAATTAAATAAGTTAATTTATTTATGCCACAAAGATGATGCAGTAATTACCTAATTAATGAAATATTAAAATAATTGATATTATAAATATCCAAATAAATGTAATTTGAGACTTTTCATGAATTAAACTAATTTTATAGGTTAATATGACAAATTAGGGTTGGTTATATTAATTTATTTCAAATTAATAATGCTGTAATGAATTTATCAAAAACAGAATAGCGAATAGTGTCAAAATTGACATAAAAGTGTTTTTAAAACCAATATTATATTATTAATTTATATTATATTCCTAAAAAACTATAGTTCGGCCAAAAGACATATATAATGATATTTGTATCATTAATGAACCAACTGGGGTTTGTTTGGAAGTATATAGTATGTTTATTAACCATATTATATAAATAAACAAAGAGACATGGTAAATGTCAAACTATTTAACTAAAAGTTAACTCTAAAAGATAACGTTAATATAGTGGCCAAAACCTATATAAAACCTATTGGATGAGTGTTTTTCGACCCATACCCACCTTAGACTTTAAATAATTCATTTTGGATCCATTATTAACCGAAAATGGTTTTATTATTAAATAATATTTCTAGCTTTTCCTAAGAGGCCCCTCACCCCTCTTATAAAAGGGCACTCCCCCTTCTCTCTAATTCACACCTTCAGAGCCATTTGGCTCGGCCAATCTCTGCCCAAATACCCTCTCAACTTTCCTCTATTCATCTTATATTCCTTCCTTTTTTCATAAAGCCAACCTAAGAAGCACTTTTTATCAAATCAAAAGAAAGAACCCGGAGAAGAGGTAAATATTTCATCACCTCTTTCAAGTTCTTTTCTTCTTCCACTTCCTCTTTATTTTTTGTTTCCATTATAAAATAATAACTCCAGTATCTTCAATATACTATGATGTTATTATGAATATGGTACAACCATATTCATTATTCTATCCATCCTTTTAATGACATGTCACCATACGTGCATACGTACGGCTTACTGTCTCCACGTCGTGGTGTAATTATTGTTCAATACATTATTATTTGGATGGGTACAATAATGTTGTGTAATTGGTGTAAATTATAAATATAACATTATAATGATTCTGTATATATTATATACCATCCAATTATATATTATTTTAATATTAAAATAATTATATTGTCACTTGTTCGTTCGTACGGATTATCATCTCCACGAACACGATGAGATTCATTCCCAATCATATCTATTCAAGAATAATTTTCATTAGATGATTAAAAATAATGTTCAAAGAATTAAAATAATTCTGAATATGAATATCATACATCCTATCTACAATAAACATTACTTATGTAACAAATCAAATAAATGAAAAAAATCATTTAACACACAAAACAATTATAATACTAATATATTATATACAAAGCAATGCTAGAAGATCATATATGATTTCATATTAATATATATTATTCTTGAATAATTTAATAAAAATTATTTCACCATTATATAGTAGGTTAAAATGCCCTTGACCAAGGAAAATTAATTGATAAGGGTTAATTTCACAATCTCTTTATTATCTGAGGTTGTTTTTACGTAAGTATCTACAGGGACCACTTTATCATCCAATTCTATGTTTCTTAAAAATGTATTCGGAAAAAAATTACTATTTACTAAACTTTGTTTTAAATTCATTTATACCCTTGGTTTAATTTTTATAAAATGGTTGGGATGGAATCTTTCCATAGTTTTCCAAACAAGGTACTTTATTACCTTTTCGACAATATTAAGGTAAGAATGTTTTTTAACTTATATAGCGGGTGAGACTATTTTCCACCGTTATAACATTGTCAAAGATTCCCTTACAAGCTTATAAGAATATTTTAAAATATAAATGTTTTCTTCTATAATTATATGACTTTTAAATGATTTTAAAATAGAAAGAGATATTTCTCAAAATAGGTTATGATTTCTTCTATGTCACCATCCTTTGATGGATTCGAAGTTTGTTTTAAGTTGACTTATTATGATACAAAACATCCATATTATATTAAAGGTGTTGTGATATGTTTGACAATGGATGTGTTATTTCATTCCATTCATGGATTATGGATAAATCATTTACATTTCGTATTACACTTTTAATACAAATGTTTATGTTATGTTCACTACCACAAAAACAGTTTTTCTCAGCACCAACCTTTATCAGTGCTAAAAAACACTCATAAACATACCCCTTTATCAGAGCTTTTTTAGCGCTCATAAAGTTACCCCTTTATCATTGCTTTTTATCACTGATAAAGGGACCCCATTTATCAGTGCTTTTCTTAGTAGTGCAGATAAAGGGGGGGGGGGCTTTATCAGTACTTTTTTTAAAAGTGCTGATAATGGGTCGACTTCAAAAAAAAATGTTAATATATAATTATATAAATATGGTTATATTTATATCAATAAAATATATACATTTTAAATATATTTTAGTTGAGTGTAAATATATATTAACACTTAATATACTTAATATATAAGATATTTAGTGAAAATGGATTATAAGAAAATTAAAATAATATTTTTAATTAAGAATTTGATAATTATTATGGAGTAATAGTCATTCAATTATTGTTTGAAGACTAAAAAAAATATCCATAATATGTTGAGAATGTAACTCGAACTTTAAACGACCATAACTTTTGATCCAGGTGTCCGTTTGGGCTATACCACATATCAAATCGAATCTTGCAACAAGCTCTACACAGAAATGATTTGGGAGGATCATGGTCAAGGTTTTTTAGGAAAAAATAGGCCTATAAGGCCTCCAAAACTGAGTTTTTAGTTGGGGTACCCTAATTTTTTAACATTTTGTGATTTTCAGCCTCGTTTAAGGGGGAATTATTGGATTTTTTAGAGGGGACAGAATTTATTTCAAGGTATTACATTCATATTGATATTATATCTTTGAAATTTTATCGTTTTTTATAATACACTTCTATTTCTAATCAAATATATAACAGTATATACGTATTTTTTATTTATCACACATAACAATTTATTTTTTTAAATAAATAATAAAACATATTTACATATAAAATATATTAGCTTTATCTAAATAATAACTAATATCCATTTTATTTACAATACCTATATATGAATATTTATATAACTATATACTAATCTAACTATCTATATATATATATATTAATATTAATACATATATATTAATATAACTATAAATATATATATTAATATCACTATAAATATATATATTAATATAACTATATATATTAATATAACAATACATATATATTTATATAACTATATATATATATATATTAATATAAATATATATTACTATATGAATAAATATAACTATATATATATATATAAATAGATATATTAATAATAGGAGAAAAAATCAATATAGGGGAGTGGAAAAGGCTTCAGGCATGAAGGGTGGAGGTCTGGAGATAAAATCCAGGTGGAAGTAGGGACGTGCATTCATGGGTGAATCTGGGTCTAGTGAAGATAAAGGGTGGGGGATAACACTGATAAATAGTGGAGGGGTGCATGTGAGTGCTGGAGGGGGGCAGAAAAGCGCTGTAAAAGTGGGGCTCAAGCGCTATAAAAGCCCCCCGATTGGCATGATTTTTTGTTTAAAAAAATTCATTAATTTTTATCCTCTATCAGCTCATTCTTTTAGCACTGATAAAGGTCCCCTTTTATCAGCGCTTTTCTTTAGTGCTGATAAATGGGTTCTTTATCAGTGCTTTTCATAGCACTGATAAAGGGGACCCCCCTTTATCTTCGCCGGCTTTAACAGTTCTTTTTTAGCACTGTTAAAGGCCATTTTTAGCATTGATAAAAGTGGTATTTGTATTAGTGGTTTAATCGATTTCATATGAGGAATGCATTGAACTTAGAAAGTGACGGGTTGAGCCCATTATAGATCCTCGATGCATCGGTAGTTCTCATGAGACAAACTAGTGTCTTGGCACAAGGCCTTGAGAAAATCTTTTTTTTTTCTTGGAACAAGGCCTTGAATATGTGGTTATGATAGTCTGACATTATGAATTACATCATTATGAAAGTGGCTATTTATATTGCATGTGGTTATTCTACTAGTAGAATATATATGTGAGTAAGTAAATGGCATTATTTTGTTTTATATTTTCCATATTATAATTACGTTTATGTTCAAAAGGATTTTTTTAGTTCTATACATTCCCTTAAATGTTTATGCTTATTTATGAAATTTTCTGCTATATTTTTATCCTTACTGAGCATCTGAGCTAACCCCTTTCTATGTTTTATTTTTCCCCAGATGCGAAAATTATATTATGACTAACCTGCAGGGATATTCTATGGGATCTCAGTGTTTTCCAAGGAAACAATGTTGTTGTAGTTTTACATTTTATGATGTAATGTAAACCATATGAATGTATCTAGTACTTCCAATGATACTAAACTAATCAGTCTTTCGAGACTTGATATCTTCTGATCATTTCAATGATATGTAATAATGCACTGATTCTAGGTAACTAGAGTCAGGGAGTTACAGTTGGTATTAGTGGATGTTTATTATAATCCATGGAAACTAGATTTAGATAAACTCTGATTAGTGCACATAGACCTAAGATAGTCGTTGAAGATTAGAATAGAAGAGCTTACTATAATTTTTGTATTATCAAGATTTTGTGAGTTTTTCCAAGAAATACATCTTTTTTTAAGATATGATCAGGTAGTGGTGGCTCTGGCACGGATGTACCTAGGGATATAACCCGAAAACACCACTTTGATCTAGACTCGAACAAGAACTGGTGCACGATAACGGGCCTTGCTGCACACTTGGTTACGACATTCCAAGATTATATGTTTAGGATAATTCTAATTTTCTTTACAAACCATTATGAAGGGTTTATTAGTATATACATACTCATGGGAATTTTTTTTATGATTATGGATTGTATCCCTAATCTGTTCAATTTATGTAAAGTGTTTAAAAAGTTTGGAATTATGTATTTCGATTCATACAATAATCTAGTTTATGAAATTGTTTAGAAATGGACCATAGTGGAAGAAATGGAAACTCTATTAATGCACCTACTCCATGTAGGGATTACCCTCCTAGTCAAGATAATTATAGTGGAGCTAGTGATGAAACTGGTGCTAATCAGTTAATCACCATACTGGGACAAATCACTCGTGTTATGAATAATAACCATACCTGTATGGAGCACCCTGATCTACAGCATGGAGGATCAATGTTAGACCACTTCATGAGGAAACATCCACCAACATTCAATGGGTTTTCAAATACACTATTCTATGAGCACTAGATAAATTCCATGGAGAAAATATTCCACACCATGGGGAGTAGCGAAAGGGAAAAAGTTGTCATGGCAGTTTACTGACTCACTGGAGATGCTAATAAATGGTGGTCATTGATTCAAAACACAATGGAAGATGATGAAGTATCAAATATGTAATGGAGGGAGATTAAATAAATTTTCATAGATAAATAATTTCCTCATGACCATCGAGCAGATATGGAAAGGCAATTTCTGAGTTTGAGAAAAAAAGAGGATGAGAATGTCGCAAAGTATGAAGCTAAATTTACAAGGTTAGTGAGGTATGCTGCAGATTATATATATAACCAAAGAAGAAATATTTATCATTTATTTTATGGGTTAAAACCATTTCTCTATCGAGCATTAGTCTCACTATCATTCTCGTCATACGAAGATATTGTCTCATATGCTATCAAGAAAAAAAACAATTCTATAAGTCTTATGACTTTAAAGAAAAGCAAGAGAAGAAGAGATTTGATGAACACTCTGGAAATTGAAATAAGGGATAGTAAGAAATATTTTAATATCCATCCTTCAGTAAATGTGGGAAGAAACCCCATGGTACTTTCCTGAAGGGATTGAGAGTCTTTTACAAGTGTGGTGAAAAAGGCAACCAAGATCATGATTGTAAGGGGAAGAAAGAGGCCGTCGATGTTGAATGATAAAATTTTAGAGAAAGGGAACATTATAAAAATGAATATCCTAAGTGTCAGGGGAACTTACCTCAGAAGAGGCTAAGGGATCAAGGCCATGCTTATGCTATCACTACTACTGAATTTCAAGCTTCGAAAGACGTAGTGTCAGGTAATTTAATGGTTTCATCAAGTTTAGCCAATCCTTTATTTGATTTTGGATCATCGCATTTTTTCATATCTTCCCTGTTTGTTATGAAAATTAGATATTTCCAATTTTATTTAACAAGGGAGTTGTTTGTCAAAAATCTTAAGGGAAGTATCATTGCTACCATGTTTTGTGAATCAGTTCCCATTGGGGCATATAAATGTTCTTTATCTACTGATCTCATCATCATAACCCTGATAGAATTTTATATAATAATTTATATGGATTGTCTATTGCACCATTATTAAAAAATATATTGTAAAAAGAAGGAGGTTACTATTTTTGATGATGATGATAAAGAAAAACTTATATTTAGAGCAGAATTTTCACCACCTAATTCTTATCAAGATCCAACACCAGTAGCACAAATAAATTGAATTATTGGAGAGGAAGAGAATGAAATAATTGTGGGTGAGGAAAATAATGTTCAAATAGAGGATGTACCTATTGTGAAAGAATATGTTGATGTGTTTCCAGAAGTTTTACCTAGACATCCTCCAGAACGAGAAATTGAGTTTTCCATTGATTTAATTCCTGGATCAAGGCCCATATCAAAGACCCCTTATAGAATGGCCTCTCTGGAATTAGTGGAACTAATGAAACAACTGGTGGAATTGAGTAATAAGGGATGTATATTCCCTATTGTTTCTCCATGGGGGGACCCTGTCCTTTCTGTTAAGAAGAAAGATAGATCTATGAGGTTGTGCATTGAATACCGGGAGATCAATTCTATAACCATAAAGAACATGTATCCCCTACCTCAAATTGATGATTTATTCGACCAACTTCATGGAGTTCAATACTTTCAAAGATTTACCTTCAATCTGGATATCATCAGTTGGCTGTGAAGAAGGAGTACATTTCGAAAACATCATTTCGAACCAGGTACGAGCATTATGAGTTTACAATAATGCATTTTGGATTGACTAATGCACCCTCTATCTTCATAGATCTAATGAATATAGTTTTCAAGGAATATCTTGATGACTTTGTAGATTTATATATTGAAGATATTTTGGTATACTTCAAAAGCTAGGAAGATCATGAAAATCACTTGGTCATTGTTATGAAGACTCTAAGAAGACACAAATTATATGGGAACTTTAGCTAGTGTGAATTATGTCTTCATGAGATTTCATTTCTTATCCATATTGTCTCTAAAGATGGAATCTCTGTTTATCCTTCTGAGACAAGAGAAATCCATGAATGGCCATCACTGACAAGTATAATTGAGGTACGCAGTTTTATTGGTTTAACAGGTTATTATCGGAATTTAATCCAGAATTTTGTCTGATTGGCTAACCCATTAACCAAGATCACATGTAAAGGGGTTAAATTTTATTGGAGAAAATAATGTGAAAAAAGTTTTAAACAACTAAAGAAAAGATTATTCAATGATCCTATATTGAATCTACCATCGTGGCATGATGGGTTTTTTATTTATAGTGATGCATCAATGAATGAACTCGGTTTTGTCCTTATGCGGAGTGATATGGTTATTGCCTATGCATCATGATAACTAAAAATTCATGAGAAAAACTATCCTACTCATGATCCTGAGTTAGTGGATGTAATATTTTATTTGAAGATATTGAGACATTATCTATATGGTAAAAATGTCAGATTTATACTGATCATAAGAGATTGAAGTATATTTTATGATAGAAAGAAATCTACTTGAGGAAAAGGAGATGGCTTGAACTACTCAAGGATTATGATTGCAGGATACACTACCACCCGAGAGTGGAAAATAAGGTGGCAGATGCTTTGAGAAGAAATTATCATAGAGTTTTGAACAATATTAGAGTTGAAAAGGATCCTATATATATGGATCTAGTAAAGATGGATATGAGAATAACCATGGAAGGTAAAACATCAATGATTTTTCAAATAGTTGACAATCCATCTTTACTAGAAAGGATAAAAAGCTCTTAGGCTGATGATGAGGAGTTTCAAAAGAATATGAAAGCTGTGAATAACGGGAGATTGAGTGACTTCGTATATGAAGATGGAATTTTGAAATTTGGGAAGAGACTTTGTGTTCCCAATATACCAGATATAAAAATAGAATTTTTGGATGATGCTCATAGTAAAAATTTCTCTATACACCATGGAAGCTCCAAAATATATAGAGATTTGAAGGAACATTTTATGTGGGACAACATGAAGAAGGAGATTGCTGATTTTTTGTCAAGATGTATGGTTTTTAAACAACTGAAATCTAGACGGCAACAACCTAGAGGAGTCATGCAACCTCTTCCCATACCTGAGTGGAAATGGGATAATATTACGATGGAATTTTCTATGGGACTACCAAAGAATCCTATAAGAAATGATTCAATATGGGTCATTGTTGGTCATCTTACCAAGTCAACACATTTTCTTGCTACAAGGGATCATTTACCTCTTGAATTTATAGAAAGACTCTATATTAATGACAATGTAATACTTCATGGAGTACCACTATCGATTTTTTATGATCGTGATCCACATTTTACATCAAGATTTTGGAAAAGTCTTCAGAAATCCTTGGATACTGAACTTCATTTGAGCACTTCCTACCACCCCCTAACTGATGGACAATCAGAATGGACTATTCAAATGTTAGAAGATATGTTGAGATCATTCTCACTTGAAATTCAAGGAATGTGGGATCAATATTTACCTCTGGTAGAATTTTACTATAACAATAGCTTCCATTCAAGTATTCATATGGCACCATATATAGAGTTATATGGAATGAGATGTCGCATACCAACCTGTAGGGGCGATGTTGGTGAATGAAAAATTGTAGGCCCAAAACTTGTGGGGGAAACGATTGAAAAGGTGAAGGTAATCCAAACCCACATCAAAGCGGCTCAAAGTAGGTAGAAGAGATATGTTGATAACTGAATGAAGGATTTGGAATTTCAGGTAGGAGATCTTGGTTTCTTGAAGGAATCTCCATGGAAGTGTGTTATATGTTTCAATATGAAGGGAAAATACATTCCTGGCCTAACGCATGTACTCACCTATGAGGAATTATATCTAGAACTCAGTCTGTCTTATTCTGAAAAGCCTATCAAGGTTCTTGATACAAGAGAACAAATGTTGAGAAACTGGATGACTGGTCTGGTAAAAGTTCTATGGAGAAACCATAAGATAGAAGAGGTAATGTGGGAACCCGAGTACCTTATGATGAAGAACCACCCGAGTCTATTTACGTAGTAATACTGTAGAAATTTCGAGAATGAAATTATTTTATGGAGGGGAGAATGTAACACCCCAAGCTTCCACTGTACGCTTCTCTTTGAATAATATGGTAGCGTGTGTTGTACGCAACTGTGAGTTCTAAGAAACCACAACTAATCAAACTAGCTGCAATGAATAGTAATACCCACTTTTTGAAATTTTATAAATTTTATCTTCCAAAATGGACTTCAGATTTAGATTTGGAATATCTATATTATCTTAGGGATATTTTTGGTATTTTTCAGAAAACATTCAATTTTTGATGAATAGTGAAAACTATGAGTCATTGTTTAAAACCATATTTTTATTTAAATAATTATTTATTTTATTTAAATTTATTTTAGGGCAAAATAGATACATAATACCTATATATGTTTAGTGTAATTCATTGTAGTCAGTGTATAATAATTTTAGATATATAAAAATTTTATTGATCTTTTTACCGTCTTTTACCAACCTCCTAAGAGTATTTGAAACTTTACATAAAACATATTTTTACCGCTTATGTGAGTTGAATTTCATAAATTTGAGAGACAATGTTAATATCAAGGAGTAAAATGTGGTTCAATAAGATAAAAATAATATTTGGTGAATAGTAACTTTTTACTTTTATTTACCACGGTTAAATGTAAATAGGGTAATTAAGGATAAAAATGATATTATTATTACCCTAACACATGTCCTAATTCTATTTCATATGTCTAATTCGACCAAAAACAACCTTAGAAATAAAATATGAACCTCTTTGGTCCACTTGTATTAGATTCGGGCAATTATTATTATTTCATTCAAAGAATAGTTAAAAGTGTTAAATTCAATGTTAAATAACAAAACCATTTTCAATATTGGGTTACACATAAAATAATTTCGACTATTAATATTCATTAGAAATAAAAATATATTTCATATATAATGGTATTTTATTTATATTTTTTAGAATTTAAATAATTTAATTTGTTTATGACACAATGATAATGCAGTAATTACCTAATTAATGAAATATTAAAATAATTGATCTTATAAAACAAATATTATATTATTAATTGATATTCTATTCCGAAAATTATAAGTTTCAGCCAAAAGACATATATAATGATAGGTTTATCATTAATTAACCACTTGGGGTTCTCTTAGAAGTATATAGTAAGTCTATAAACCATATAATATAAAAATACAAAGAGACATGGTAAATGTCAAGCAATTTAACTAAGAGTTAAATCTAAAATTTATGGTTAATATAGTCACCAAACCTAATCTAAAACCTATTGATTGAGTGGTTTTCGACCCATCCTCACCTTATCCTTTAAATAATTCATTTTGGATCTATTAGAAACTGAAAATGATTTTATTATAAAATAATATATCTAGCTTTTCCTAAGGTTCCCCACAACCCTCTTATAAAAGGGAACTTCCCCTTCTCTCTAGTTCACACCTTCCAAGACATTTGGATCGGCCATACCCTACCCAAATTCCCTCTCACCTTTCCTCTATTCATCCTAGAGGCCTTTATTTTGTCATAATTCCATTTTATGGACTCCTTTTGATCAAATCAATAAGAAGAACGCGAAGAATAGGTAAATATTTCATCATCTCTTTCAAGTTCCTTTCTTCTTCCACTTCCTCTTTCTTTGTTGATTCCATTCTAAAATATTAAATCCAGTATCTACTATATACTATGATGTTATTATAAATATTGTACAATAATATTCACTGTTCTATCCATCCTTTTAATTACATGTCACCATACGTGCGTAGGTATGGCTTACCGTCTCCACGTCATGGGGTAATTATTATTCAATGCATTATTATTAGGATGGTTATAATAATTATGTGTAATTGATGTTAATAATAAATATAACATGATAATGATTCTGTATATATGATATTCTATCCAATTATATATTATCATAATATCAAAAGAATGATATTGTCGCTCGTGCGTACATACGGATTACCGTCTCCACGAACACGATGAGATTCATTCCCCATCGTATCCATTCAAGACTAATTTTCATCAGATGATTGAAAATAATGTTTAAAGACTTAATATAATTATGAATATGAATTAGATACATAATATCCATAAAAAACATTAATTACGTAACAAATCATATAAAGGAAAAAGAATCCGTTAACACCCGAAATAATGATAATACTAGGATATTATTAACAAAGCAATGTTAAAAGATAATATATGATATCATATTAATATATTTGATTCATTTATAATTTAGTAACAATTATTTCAAATTATATAGGAGTTTAATCTACCCTCGACCAAGTAAAAGTACAATTTATGGGTTAATTTCACAATCTCTTTATTATCTGAGGTTGTTTTTACATAAATATCTACTAGGACCTCTATATCATCCACATCCAAGTTTCATAATGATTTATTCCAAAACATTTTTATTATTTACTATAGTATGGGTTAAATTAATTTATACCCTTGTTTTACTTTTTATAAAATGGTTTGGAAGTAATCTTTCCGTCGTTTTCCAAACAAGGTACTTTATGACCTTTTCGACAAAATAAATGATAGAATGTTTTTTAACTTATACGGTAGGTGCGACTATTTTCCACCATTATAACATCATTGAATCTTACCTTACAAGCTTATAAGAATATTTTCAAATATAAATGTTTTCATCTATAATTATGAGACTTTTAAATTATTTCAAAATAGAAAGAGATATTTATCTAAAAAGGTTTTTATTTCATCTATGTCAACATCCATTGATGGATTTTAAGTTTTTTTGAAGTTGATTTATTATGATAAAAAAATCCATATTGTATTGAATTTTTTCTAATATGTTTTAATGTGGATGTGTTATTTCATACCATTCATGGTTTATGGTTAAAATATTGACATTTCATATGTCGGTTTTAATACTAATGTTTATGTTATGTTTAAATCTTTTCATATGAGGAATGGATTGGACATAGTAAGTGATGAGTGGATCCCGCTAAGCTCCATGATGAATCAGTAGGTCTCATGAGATAATCTAGTGTCTGGTCACAAGGCCATGACAAAATCTAATTTTTAGTCTTGGCACAACGCCTTGACTATTTGGTAAGGAAAGTCTGGCATTATGCAATCCATCATTATGAAAGTGTCTATTGATATCGTATGTTATTATTCAATGAGATGAATATAAATTTGATTAAGTAAATAGAATTATTTTGATTTATATTTTCCATATTATTCTGAGGTTTATGTTGAAAATTATTTTATTTTAGTTTTAAACATTTCCTTAAATATTTATGCTTATTTATGAAAGTTTCCGCTATATTGTTATCGTTACTAAGCATCTGAGCTCACCCCTTTCTATGTTTTATTTTTTCCAGGATGAAAAGAACTATATTATGACTAACCTATAAAGATATTATATGGGATCTTAGTGTTGTCCTCGGAAATAATATTGTTTTAGTTTTCCATTTTATGAGGTAATGTAAACCATATAAAGGTATCTTGTATTTCCAAAGTTACTAAACTAATAGGTATTTTGAGACTTGATCTTTTTTAATCATGCCAATGTTATGTTATATTGCACTGAATCTGGGTAACTATGGTTGGGGTGTTACACAAATGGTCAAGTGAATCATATTATTCTTCTTCTTTTCAATCCGATTATGAAAAACTGACTAAATATTAAAATTTTATGTAAATTAAGAGATAAAATCTTAATATAGAAAAATTGTACTGTATGTAAAAATATTGAAAGAAAAAATAATAAAATTTTAAATGAAATGAAAAAATTAAGGAATATTCTTTAAAAAATGAATAATACATCAAAGAACGTAAATCTACATTTGAATCTAATCACATAGATTTAAATTCTACACACAAGCAACAAAGAAATAAATTTCATTAAAATGAAAAATTAATGAAACAAAATCAAATAAATATTTATTTCCTATAAATTTGAAATGAAGTTGAAGAAATAAATTTCAATACTCTTCCAAATGAGAATAAAAGGCGTAAAAGTGATGTTAAAAGATTGAAAATATATCTCTCTTGATTTTTTCATGGAATGGAAAATTATGATAAAATGATAAGGCTTAATAAAATAAATAAATGTAATATATGTAGTGAATATGGTTGTTATTTACCAAAAATGTAAAGGAATTTTTTTATGTTTTCCAATGGAAGAATGTCAAATGGTACATGTTTTCGATGTAAAAAAGGGTTGTTTTGAAAATTAGTGTTTATTGATATTTTTTCAATCTATTGGTCACACCACATATTTTACCATTAAACAATTATCCTATATATTTCCTATAAATAAATGTTTGAAATCAATATATGTTCCTAATAATTCTTATAAAAACCACATTGGACCTAAATTTTCTTGGGTACCAAAACATTCCTAAATCATTTTTTACCATAAATATGTTGTGAAAACATCTAAAAGGTATATTTTAGTATATTAATATATCATAAAGTCTTATTGAGTATAAAATAATATTTACCATTATTAAAGAGTATATAATTTTAAATTAAATGATAAAGGTTTAAATGATAAGTGAAGTGATGAAAATTAGATTTAATATTTTTTAACTAATTTGAACTTAAGGGAGAATAAAAAAATCTGATTTGAAAACACCTATTGAGGTGGAGAAATGAAATCATAAAATAACATTGAAAATTCATAGAGACCATTCTATTAAAAATATAATTGTAAATATTTATAAAAATATTATAACAATAATTTTATAAGATTTTTTTATCATGCTTTTATTTCTAATTATTTTTCTTAGGATGTTATTGACGCTTTAAATTATTCACATTGGATATTTTATATACATGATGAGTTCAATAATGTTTACAGAAATAATTTATGGACTTTAGTTTTTCCACCTAATTATTCTAATAGTATTGAAACCAAATGGATCTTTAGAAATTAACATTTATGAATATTTTCAAATAATTAGTAATAAACTAGATTAGTTTTTCAAGGATATTATCAAGAATAATATATTTATTCTGAGGAATAATTTTCACCTGTATATAGGATAGATTTAATATGAATATTATTATCTTATGAATGTATTCATAGTTTCATGTTATTTCATATTGTGTTTAAAAGTAATTTTATAAATTGGTATATTTTAGAAGAATTATATGTAAAAATAACACCTTGATATGAAATTGAAAATTTTCCAAATCATGTTTTTAATATTTTTAAATATTTATATGGTTTCAAAAAATCTCTTCAAGATTTGTATGAAATATTTAAAAAAACTATTTTCAAAAGAGTTTTGAGAAAGAAAATTTTTATTAAATTTTGTTTCTTAAGATTAAGTATAATGATATATTGACCATTCAAATTTATGTAGATGATATATTTTTTGGATTTTTAAACAATAATTTATTTAAATATTTTTTCGGATATGATGATAAGTGAATTTGATATGAGGTTGATGGGAGAACATAGATTATTTCATGGTCTTCATTTTTTTTCAAATAAATGATTATATATTTCTAAATTATTCTATTTATGATAAGCAATTGTCTAAAATATTTGGATTCATCTCAAGTAAAAGTATGAATAAAATACTAGGAACAACTTATAAATTTGATTTAGAAAATTTTAGAAAATAATTTGATGTTAAAAAATTTAGAGGTATGATTGGATTCCAATTTAATTTTACTACTTTAAGGCCTCATGTGAAATTTTTAGTTGGCATGTGTGATATATTTCAAACAAATCCTAAATAAATTCACATAAAATATGTTAAAAAGATTATAAAATGTGTTAAAGGATATTGAAATTCTATTTTATTTTACTCTTTTGATGTTTATTTTGATTTTAATACCTATTCTATTTTTGATCTTGGTGGATACATGATAGATAAAAAAATCACATCAGCAATGCATTATTTACATGGTAAATATTTAGTTTCATGACATTTAGAGAAATGAGTTTTTTATCTTTCTACTATTTAATATGATTATATAGAAATTTCATATTCTAATTCACCATAATAATGGATTAATAAATCACTTTTTTATTTTGGTTTTAACTTTGAAATGATTCTTATTTGTTGTGATAATATTTATATTATTTTTAATTTTAAAAAATCATTTAAAAATTTATAACTAAGTATATTGATGTTATATTTCACATTCATAGAGATCGTGTTCATGAAAAAAATTTAAATTAATATTTATTTCAATAGAAAATCAACTTGTAGATATCTTTACTAATCTCTTTGACTTATCTAAGTATGTGAAAATAAAATTTAATCATGATAAGATGGAAATTTGATTTTTTTTATCAATTTTATGGGGTGTTTGAATATGTTTCTAAAATAAAACTTCAAATATATCCCCAAAATATACACTTACAGTTCTCTACATATTACTTTTTCTTTTAAAAATATAATTATTTTTAGTGTCCCTCTAATGAAATTTTGGAATTTTCTTTTGTTCAAGAATATTTTTTTTCAATTTTATGTACTTGGAATATATTTTTTATGATAAATTTATAATATTTTGTTTGTTCCTAATAATAATTATTTTCTTCAGAGATGTATTTGTGGTTTTTTAAATATAAAATATAGGGTATATTTTGGTAATTAATGGTTCATTTTGTAATTATAAATAGTGGAATATTGTTACTCTGTATCCTAAAACCACATAATGATTTATATAATTACAAAAAAAAATAATTTTTTTATTTCCTATAATGTGATAATTATAAATAAATTTTATTTTATAAATGTATATTAATAATTAATCACATTTGAAATGAGCTCATCCTATATTTTTTTATTCATTGAATAACTGTTTTTTATTTTGTTATTTATGCTTACATTATTTTTTTTTTGTAGTGTCTAGAAGTCAAAATAATGGGTTTTTTGGAAATTATATTATTTATATGAAATGGTTTTTAATGTCATACAGTTTTCTTAAAAGTCACACGAAAGGTTTTTTGGTAAAATATGGAAGTTATAAAATTAATTTAGATTCATATGTTTTTCAATTTAAGTATATGAAACTATGGTAGATCATATAAAAACAATCAAATTCATATAAAAGTATGAAAATATATACAAAAAATTATGATTTCATATGTAAAATATTTAATGTCATATAATTTCAGAATTTAATTTAAATTTAATGACTGAAAATATGATCTCTTTAACTATTCTCTTCGTATTTTAGTACACATCATATTTTTATTGTTTTTTTATATAATTTTAGTTATTTAAAATTAAATATTATTTATTCAGAGTTTATAAAGATCAATTTCAATGTCTTTTTAACTACTTGAATCCATATGATAACATTAATTGTTTCAAGCATAAAAGAATACATTGAATTTATATTAATATTCAAAATAACCTTTCCTCAATCAAAATTCCTTAGCAGAAGTTTTTTTTATTTGAGGAATTACACATACAAAATGACTAATTAAAAATATCTATTTTTAATTTGGTCATTCCATTGTGAAATGTATTTTTTCTTTAAAATTAAACATGAAAAAATGGTCAATACTTGATCACCATACCCTAGTGGTGGTGACCATGAATAAAATGATAAATTTAAAATCACCATGGGGAATTCATTTCCACAGTACAAGTTATATTCACTCATCTATTCTTGATTTTGAAAGGCAATAGGAAAACGATCAACTAAAATTCCCAAAACGGAGCTCCCAATCCATTTTGAATAAATTGAGTTCAAGTATAGTAATAAATTCACTATGTAAAATTACTTACAAGAGTTTTATACACCATTGTACATACCATTTTCAACATCATGTGTGATTTTTTTAAATTTCTCCAGGCAATGGTTCTCAATCATTGTTAAAGATATGTGTTTTACTCTATTCTTTTGCACTTTTTTAATTTATATATTTATTTTTTTTTAATATTTTCAAAATACATATATTATTTAATAATAACATTATGGAAATGAGTTTTAGTTTTTATAAGGTATGTAGACTCATTTCTATGAATAATTATTCGGTAAATTTATGTGTCACTATATTGGTATTTATTTTCATGATGTTGATTTGTGAAATGGTAAACTCAATGGATATGAAGAATTATTTATTCACATTTGAATTAGTTCATTTATATAGAACTATATAAATTATATTGATAATATATCAATATAAATTGATTTTTTCTTTAATATTACTACTACATCAAATCACTTTTCTAAACTTCATTAAAAAATATTATACGTCTCTAACAATAAAATATGCATCGTCATGATGAACTTCAAGTGTTCATTATGGTTCTATAGTATTACTTCATTTTATTATTTTCTATGAGAATAATTCTAGTAGGGTATACTATCCTTTAAAAGGTATTAATGTCCAGTTATACAACTCTAAAAAAGTTACATGAAGGATGATCCTAAATAGTAAAAGGTAAGTGGGTTTTACTTTTGCCTTGGTATGGATAAAGGAAAAATTGGTTCCTTGAACCACTTCAAAATGAATCTAATTAGGTTTCGACTCCAGGGGAGAAAAGGGAATGTATTGGATTGAGCCTTTAGTAAGTTAAAAATAATTTTATAATGTTTTTAACTCGTCATAAAATTTTAGATATTCAATTTTTGTGGGTTTCATTTCTCTTTTCATTTTAGAGTTGAGAGAAGTAGATATAAGATCAATTTGATCTGAAAAAATATAAAAGAAATTTGTATATATTTATATTTATTATCACTTCATAATTATATTAACTCTAATAATGTTTTAAAATTTATTAAATTGGTCATTAAACCAACCCCCTTGGCCATTTTTTCATTCCCACATTAGGACCAAACACTTCCTATAATCTAATATGTCAACTTTGAGAGAGTAGTTCCAATAATGGATGTTTTAGAGACATAGTTTTCATTACATGAAATATTTTGGTGAATCTAGTTTTTAAAGACTCCTAAGAAAGTGGTGATAGTTCTTTTGGTTCTAAACTCAGTAATGAAAACTCATAAAAGTTGTGAAAAATTCTATTTCCATGATGTTATTTAAATTTAGTGGAATTTTATTAAAATCATAAATAATAGTTCTAGGAAATGGTATGTTTTGGATAAAAAATCATGGAATGGATATTTGATTATAAGGAATTTATATGGAATATTATCTGAGTTTAAAGGACATGAAAGTTATAATTGATAGTGTGAGATAGGAGAAAATGGAAATGGAAGAATGGGATTGGATTGATAGGAAATAAATTGTGTTAGTTAGGATCTTATTTACATAGAATATATCCTTAGGACTAATGAAGTAAAGGAAATGGTGGTGTCGATTAAATCCCAAAAATTCATGTTTGAGAATTGATAATACTTTATAATGTTCCCATGATGTGATGATTATTAAACATGAAGATACTGGAAGGATGAACTATAAAAAATAATGTGAATGACTTCAACATGATCCAATAGAATCTCTAATCAATAAAAGTGATGTTTTTGGATGATGTGTGGGAACTGCTGTTACTATAGACAATACTAGAAAGTTGGGATGTGATGGTAACTACTATGAGAAACTATTTTGAAAAACCCAATTTTTTATTTTAAGATATCATGAATCTAATCCCTAGTAAAGAAAAAAATTGATTGAATCCCAATAAACATCCAAAAACTTATTAAACACTAATGTAAGAGGATTTTTTCCACAATGTTGAATTCAGTGTAAATTAGAATAAAAGTAGAGATAAAGGAGCCAGGTCTAATAGGTTGTCCCTATACCAATATTTTGGTAGTGTGGGAAGATAGGACATATCAAGAAGGATTGTAAGAGTCACATGAAAACCCCTAGGAGTTAATCTTAAAAATATTCAATTTCAATTAATTAAAATAAATGGAATATTAATTTGTGATAGGTGTCAACATAAAAGTTGATTCATGGGTGATTGAACTGGAAAAATTATTTCACTCAATGGTGGATCAAGGGTTCATGGTCAATTATGAATCCAGAAGATTTGATGAAGTGATTTTAGATAAATATTAGGATATTGAATTTATGGGGAAGGGGAATGTCAATATATTGATGTAAAATGACTTCTAAAGTAATTTTAAATAGTCTATACAAATCTGATGAATATAGAATAATTTATTTTCTATATGAAAACATGATGAGGTGGGGTATGGTACAAAATTTGAAAAATATATTTTGGAATATCCCTCAAGGATCTATGGTGATGTTAAGAGGAGTAAAGGACGGATCCTATATATGACTCGAATATACTATAGACAATGTTTTTATAGAGTAACAAATTCCAAAATATTGGAGTTTTGGTACTACCAACTCAGTCATTTTAGTGAGATGAATATGATGGTTCTGATGGAAAAAGGCATGTTGAATCTTGATCACAAGGAGAAGGAATTTTGGGAGAGTTATGTTCATATAATCAACAAGGGGTTTCAATTAAACATAAATAGTAGGAATATAAGATCTAATATATTAGATCATGTTCACTCAAATGTATAGGGACATTCATCAACCAAATCTCACAATGTGTCACTTTACTTCATTACATTCATTGATGATATAATAAGGAAATTATGGGTTCATATTCATAAGAAAAAGTCTAATATCTTAATTTTTTTCACTTAATTTAAATTGTAAAAAGGGAAACTGGTTTATAGTTAAAATTCCTAGGATCCGACAATAGTGGTGAGTACAGTGGAAGGGACTTCTAGGGATTTATATATAAATTGGGGAGAAAGATGGAGAAAAGTATACCCAGTAAAACTCATTATAATGGTGTGGTAGATAAAATGAATCAAACATCAATATAAAAATTATATTTTAACACCCTAATATTTTAAACTAACATTATGTTTGACAGTGTATACAACACAGAACACTGAGCTTAACAAACCATGAAATAAAATTATTTAAATGTTAAATTTATAACATAGCTATTAAATTGGTGGGTATAAATAGGATTAACCAAGTTATGATATATATATATATAGAAAGTTTATATTCAATAAAAATATATTGATTAATTATTATGAAATAAGACCTCAATTTCTCGTAATGTCACTTAATTCTTCAAAAATATGTTTTCTTTAAGAATAATTTAATTACATTTTGTAAGAAAATATTATAATTAACTTTTGAAAATTTTAGAAAATATTATTGAAAACATAAATTTTATTTTTGAATTCTTCATACCAAAATTATCTTAGGGTGATATTTTGGATTTTTCAAAAAATTCTCATTTTTTAGTTTATAACAAAAATATTTTTTTTGTATGTTTTTCTATGAAAATGTCATTTATTTTCTTTTAAATTTAACATTACTATTTTAATTTGACATTAAATTAAAATATTTATCTTTTATTTATAAATTATATAATTAATTTCATCATAATAACCATTACTCTTTATTTTGTAATATGTTCATTTTGGGCATAAAAATTCATTTTTTATAAAAATTGTTTTTTGTTTCTTTTTATGCATTTATATTAAAATTAAGTTCTGAAACATATAATAATTTCATTTGATTAAATTTTATTTATTTTTAGATTCATCAATTCATATTTATCCTATGATAAATTTTTGATATTTTTTAAAAAATAGTTTTTTGAATAGTAATAAAATCCTATTTTTATGAAAAACAGTATCTTCTATGATATTAGAATGACACAAACATGATATAATTTTTTTTGAACATATGTAAATATTCAATAAGGATTATATTTTTAATATATAATACATAAATAATTCAAAATATTTAATATTTACTTTATGTATATTTTAATATGAAATTTATTTTTAGTGCCGACATAGTGCTTAGGTAGCATTGAAATACAATATCTCATCCAAATGATTGTGCAATGTTTTTGCAGGTCCAAAAATGTCAAGATAACATCTTTAAAAACATTCCATGACATTGATGTGATTAAATATACTTATTTATTTATTGAAAATTTTTATCATGGATTTAAATAATTTTTTATTATTTTAATTTATATTTAAATTTTAGTGGGTAAATCATTACCTTAAATTCTTAATGATCTTGTAAGAAATAGAAAAAATCATGTAAATTTTTTAAAAAACAATAAAAATAATTTTTTTCTAGAAGTGTTAAAGTTTCCCATTAATTTTATGTATAAATATAACCTATTAAGTATTTATTAATGCATTAAATTAGAAAGAAATTTCTTTCTTGTTGTTTCCGATGCCAAATTTTGTTAATAGTGTCAAAAATGCCAAAAATGATATTTTATGATAAATAATATTTTTTAAAATTATTCATAAAATAAAAATAATATTGATATTTGGAAATTATGTTGAAAAATAGTTGAATATTTTATTACTTATCCATTTATTAGAAAAATATCACCATATTAGTATAGTAAAAATAATTTAATATTAAAAAAGACTTCACTATAGTTAAGGATAAAATTTTCTAACCAAGGGGTTTAAAAAAAATATAACATTTAAAATAACATATAAACCTATAAAAATTTAATTGGGTTATTATATTAGGAAAATATCAACATTATATTCAAATGAATTTCATTTTGGAACCATTTATCTTGATATTGACACATGTTCTATTATAATATTTCATTTATTTAAAAAATTTCATTAATGATATTTTATAATCATTAATATCTAATTAAATTATTTAATGTTCATGAAAACACTATATTCACCCATGTGAATGGTATGTGGTTTCAAATATAAACCATGTTCCATTTTTGTTCCACTTTTCCTTTTATAGTAACTTTCTCTACCCATAAAGAGTAAAAACTAGGTTATCATGGTATTTTTCAAAAGGGTTAACATTAGGTTAAAACAAAAATATAAGGATTAAAACATCATATAAATTAGTAAAAATATTATTTTATGAAATTATTTAGAATTATCATCACCATATCTTCAGAATATATTAGTTCTGATGAATTTA
The DNA here is from genome assembly GCA_963277665.1 of Viscum album. NCBI lineage: Eukaryota > Viridiplantae > Streptophyta > Magnoliopsida > Santalales > Viscaceae > Viscum > Viscum album. The sequence goes on along the minus strand of OY728120.1, from coordinate 1,082,582,509 downwards.
AAGAGGAATGTTAATTTATATTAATTTAATACATTAATAAATTCAATGAATATATGTACCTCACTTATAAAAGGGAACCCAGTCTTCTCGTATCTTTACAATTTAAGATTTATTTGGTTCATATAAGACATTCCCTAATACCTTCCTATATTCTTTACACACATATTAGTGTTTATGGTCTTTCCAAAACACCATATGATGTTATTAATATTTTCATGACTTATTATATACTCCCTTTACTTATTTTATATGAAATGTGCATAATTTGTGTGAAATATTAATGTTTTAATAGTAATTATAATTTTTGAGCATTTTTAGAAGTAGTAAAATTGAGTCAGTTTACTATTTTATTTATAACTATCAAAATACTGAATCACATTGTGTGGTTCTTTTTTCTAGTATTCTTATTTACATATCAAACATTTCATTAGAAGGTACTATGAGCCAATTCTGCCTTTTGAAGGGTCATATGGTCCTCACAAATAAGACAAAAGAATATGTGAAGAAACTGGACTATTTATAAAGATTGATTCATGGCGATAAATACAGATGTAAAAATTCCATTATTCTCCACCATAGTTCATGGGAAAATTTAGGGAGTCCAGGATAAAAATTTCAAGGCCTAATAATAAAAAAATGGGCCCAAATGATGCATTGAAATCCAGCCCACCATTCTAGCGAAGAAATACAATCTGCACACAAATATTGACATTTATCATGATTTGTACATCCATTCAAGATGAGATTTTACATTGTGAAATAAGATTTATAGACGTCCAATGTTGTTGAATACATCATTCAGTTTTGAAGGCATCTTCCTATTCAAAAACCCTTTCACATTTTGGACTTCAAAAAGACTGGATTGAAATGGACAGATTAAAATTGTTTAATCATCCAGCTATAACTTTGGAAACATAGGTCAAAATGACTCAAATTTTTTATATTGGTCGGCCAACGATATTATATACAACATTGAAGAAGGATATTTCTTGAGATTCGTCTATCTGTATAGACAACATGGCTATGAAATTGGAGGGACAGATTGGGAATAAAAACAGTCCACTTCATTGGGCTATAAATTCATCCCTCTCCTCGCTTTCAATGGGTTGGAATTTCAGAAGAAAGGATATCATATTGGCACAACCAAATCCCTGAAAAGTTATTGTGAGGATCTTCCATACTCATGTTTTCAATTGAGAGACTTTTCCTCCTCTCTTTGTTTTCATTTACTTTTATGTTCATCATTTTTGTAATTTTGTAAGTCCTCTGTTTTGTAATTCTGTTTTAATGAATGTTTCTTCTTCAATATCACTTAATCTCACCAACCTTCTGTAGTATAATATTAATGTTATTAAAATAGTTTAAATTTAGTTGAATCCCCTTCCCTTATTTTTCTTCATCATTTACTCGAAAATTCATTTTTAATTATCATCATTGTTCGTGTGTGTGTGTGTTCGATGTACCACTCTTTTCTAATCCCTTTCTTTTTCTTCTATTATTAATTTATCATCATAATTACTATATCCAAAATATTAAACACCAAAATGGATGAGTAAATATCTCATTAGGGTGAGTCAACATTTAGGGATGTTAAGTGATTGAGAGTATTTTCTTGATGATTATTGATTAATTTAACATTGTGTATATTGGACTTAATATGCTATGGATTAATGACATATTTTGTTGATCATGTGGTTTCCATGGATTATTGCAACCATAAATAAACTACCATAAATATGTAATTATTGAGATTATAATCCTAGTTATATTAAGGCTTGGATTAAAGCTTTAACACTTAGGAATTCTAATCGACATCAACATGTGAAGTGGGTGTTAATTTAAATGCAATATAAAGCAAAGCTCATGGATATCACAAGATTAACTCCCTAATAATGAACTCACCCCAATCTTTATCAATTTGTTAAATAAATTATAGTCAATTAATCATTTCAATTAAGCTCTGTAAATAAACCCCCCTAATCAAAATACAATCAACTAAAAACAAACGACCATTACAATGTATCATCGTCGAGGATTCGATCTGTGTGCTGCTATACACATTAGTAGAGCACTAGAACATTGACCGGTCGATAGCCGAAAATCATCTGCACATTTAAAATGGAGCCATTGCCGGGGATGGTTCTTTAAGTAGTCATTAGTTTCTGGTTATTATAAAAAAACCCCCAAAAAACAAAATTTTAAAAAAAAATTGAAAAAAACACAAAGAAAAACCCGTCTTCCTCTTAAAAATCATACACCAAAAAAAATAAAAACAAAAACCCATCTTCCACTTTCTTCGAAAATCTTTCCGAATGCCTCATAGCCTACCAAACAATACCTCAGATCTTTTTGACCCTTAAATTGAACGAACACTTTTCCAACATAGGAGGGACATAAGAGATAATCAAATAATTAAAGAACCAGTCCTTGTTCAACCAATTGAATTAGATATGGCCAATCCTAGGGAAAAAACACTTAAAGAACACGCTGCCCCTAATATGAATTACCAACCTCTTGGTATTCAATATCCAAACATAGAGGTTGACTTTGAAATCAAATCGTGTTTGATTCATTTTCTTCCTCCTTTCCACGGGCTATCTGTTGAGGATCCACATCTCCACCTTAATGAGTTCCAAGTAGTGTGCTCTACCATGAAGCCTCAAGGGGTTTTTTAAGAAAAAATCAAACTTCAAGCATTCCCTTTCTCCCTAGCTGACAATGATATGTCATTGCTTTACTACCTACCTCTTAGTTCCATAACCACATGGAATGACATGAAGCGACTCTTCTTAGAGAAATTATTTCCTGCTTCTCGTACTGCTTCTATTCGAAAGCAAATAAGTGGTATATGACAATTCTCAAGAGAATCACTCCATGAGTACTGGGAGAGGTTCAAAAAGCTTGTGGAAACCTGTCCACACCATCAAATCCCTGACCAACTCTTGATCCAATACTTCTATGAGGGGTTATTGGCTATAGAGAGAACACTCATAGATGCCGCAAGTGGAGGTTCTCATGTTGATAAAACTCCTACAGTAGTAAGAGATCTCATAAGTAACATGGCTGAAAACACACAACAATTCCATACTCGAGCACATGCTCAAGTCAAACAAGCCCAAGATTATTAATCAATTGAGCTGAACAAGATGATTGAGTGGATGAGTGAACTTACAGGTCTTGTGCGACAACTAGCTATGTCTACCAAATCCCTAACCTCGTCTTCTCCAAAATCAATGTTTTCTTAGACCTCTCAAGAACCGTGGAATCTGCAATTCTCCATCTCATCCAACTGACACATGTTCACAACTTTAAGTGGATCAATCTGATTCATCTGGACCAATGGAGCTTAGTGCAGCATATGCTCAGTAGAACACCAACCCTCAACTATCAGGTCAGTTTGTTAGAAACATCGACCAACCTCACTCTGAGACCTTCTCTTATTCCTATAACCATGGTCATAGGTATGATAATCCCATATGTCATCCTCCTCAATTCCCTCCTCAAAACCCAAAGCATTTTAAATATGGTCAAGGTGTTGGTAACATCCAACAACCTTATCCTTTTATACCTCAACCTCAAAGGAACAATCCTCTTACTAGATTCCATTATCCTTTTGAGCCTTCCCAATTCCAAAACCAATACAATCGCTTTCCCAAGAACTAAAATCCAGGTAATCCCAATCCGAGACAAGCCTCTTCTTCTATGAAACCATTGGAAGTGGAGTGGAAGATCATTCCTCCTTCACCCGTTAAAGCCTCAAGAACATTGAATCCCAAATTGGTCAACTTGCATCCCACCTTAGTCAGCAGAAACCATCCAATTATTCACAACTCCCAGCTCAACCATTACCCAACCCCAAGGGTAATGTAAGTGAAATTACACTTTGATCGGGAAAGAAAATTTCTATGCCTCAAGATAATTCCTCCAACCCTCCTTTGAATGTTGACCTAGAAAATGAAAAGAAAAAGAAACTTGAAAAGGAACCTGAAACCATTCCCTCACCTCCTTCAATCCCACTTAGGAATCCAATTCCTTTTCCTCAATCTATTTCTAAACCAAGTAAGTCCTTTGAACCTAATCCTGAAATGCTTAACATGTTTAGACGTGTTGAAGTCAACATTCCCCTCTTAGATTCCATAAAACAAATTCCTAAGTAAGACAAGTTTCTCAAGGAGTTGTGTACCCACAAGAGGATACTCAAGACCTTTGAAAATGTTTCAACACAAGAGTCCATACCAATTAAGTACAAAGATCCAGGGACATTTATGGTTCCATGCAAAATTGGATGTTCGAACATGGATGATGCACTCATTGACCTAGGATTCTCAATTAATGTCATTCCCAAATCCATATTCTCCAAACTTGGTCTAGGTACCTTACATCCAACAAGTGTTTTCATTCAATTGGACAATAGAAGCACATCTCGTCCCGAGGGAATAATTGAGGATACCCTTATTGGAGTCAATGATCTTATCTTCCCTGACGATTTCTATGTCCTTGACATGGATGGTGAGATGAACTATTCTCGATATCCACTAATTCTAGGAAGACCATTCCTCATGACTGCTAGAACCAAGATTGATGTCCATTCAGGCATCTTATCCATGGAATTCGGTGACCAACTGGTCATGTTCAACATTTTCCAAGCCATACGATACCCATATGAGGATCACTCTGCATTCTCAATCCATGCTTCCGAGGGAACTTATGAGAGTCAATTGAACCCCATTCCATCGTGTTCATCCTGTTCTGAAGATATAGGATCTTGTGAAATCTGCACTAGGTTTAACCAAGTCATAAATGGTGAAGTTGATATGGACCATTCATTCATAGACTCCATCAATTTAGAGGATCCTGAAAACTCTCTTGAATCCCATCTCAACTATGATCAAAACTGCTCCACCTTGGACAATATTGGGAAAAATGAATCTGAAGCAACTAAAGTATCATCCTCCATTTCTGAGTTTGTTAACCCAAAAATGAATGATGAGACTAATCTGAAACCCCTTCCCACACACCTGAAATATGTATTCATCTTCCATGATCACTCATATCATGTCATTATATCTGCCACACTTACTGAAACCGAGGAGTCCAAACTTTTTCAAGTGTTAGAGTAAAACAAAAAGGCCTTATATTGGACCCTATATGACATACCAAGAATCAACCCTGCCCTTTTCATGCATCACATCCATCTTGAGGAGTCATCCAAACCAATTATACAACCACAAATAAGACTCAATCCACTCATACTTGAGGTAGATAGGGAAGAGATCACCAAGATTCATTAATCTAGTATTATCTACCCAATTTCTGATAGTGAATGGGTTAGTCTAATTCAAGTTGTACCTAAGAAGGGTGGGAAAGCTGTTGTCACAAATGAACACGGAGAGGTAGTCACAACTCGAGTGAAAAAAATGGCGTGTGTTCATCGACTATAGGAAATTGAATGTTGAAACAAGAAAAGATCACTACCCTCTTCCATTCCTTGAACAAATGTTGGAACAATTAGCCAGAATGTTACACTATTTCTTTCTTGATGGATACACAGGCTACTTTCAAATCCCAATCGCACCTCAAGACCAAGAAAAGACTACTTTCACATACCCCTTTGGAACATATTCATATAGAAGAATGCCTTTTGGCCTTTATAATTCGGCTGCAACATTCAAGAGGTGTATGATAAGTTCTTTTCAGAATTCATTGGACACTGCATGGAAGTCTTCATGGATGACTTCCCCATTTATAGTGAGTCATTTGAGTCATTCTTGCATTCACTCTCTCTGGTCCTTCAATAGTGTGTCAAGTGCAACCTTGTGTTAAATTTTGAAAAATGTCACTTTGTGGTTGAAAATGGGATTTTTCTAGGGTACGTAGTTTCAAAAGATGGTATTGAAATCGATCCTGCCAAAAATTGAAGTGATCCAATCACTTCCTGAACCCAACTCTGTTTGAGACATCAGTTCATTCCTTGGTCATGCTGGTTTATATCAGTGATTCATCCATAACTTCAGTAAAATTTTCCTCCCACTCACTCGTTTTCTCAAAAATTATGTCACTTTCCATTTTGTTGAGTTTTCAAGAGAGCCGTCATTGAACTCAAAACTTCTCTTACATCTGCCCCGATAATCCAACCCCTAGATTGGTCCTTACCCTTTGAGTTGATGTGTGATGCTTCTGATTGAGACTTTGGGGATGTTCTTGGTCAAAGAAGAGAAAAATTTCCTCATGTTATCTATTATTGCTCAAAAATATTGGATGAAACTCAATATCACTACACTGTCACTGAAAAAGAACTTTTAGCAGTTGTTTTGGACATAGATAAATTCTGGCCCTATCTCTTAGGTGCCAAAATCATCATCTTCACAGACCATTCTTCTATAAATTTCTTACTCAATAAAATTTATTCTAAACCAAGGCTAATAATATGGATCCTAATGCTCCAAGATTTTGACCTTGAAATAAGAGATAGATCAGAAAAAGAAAACCTGTGGCTGATCACTTGAGTATAATTTCTATTTATTATCATTCTGGAATCATCAATCCTGAATTACCCACTAAGCACCTTTCACCTCTCACTCCAAAGTTACCATGGTATTCCCCAATTGTAAATTACATGGTTTCTAGTGTTTTTACTGAAAATTTTTCATAAGAAAAGAAAATAAAGTTGATAAGTGATTCAAAACACTATTTTTGGGATGAAAGTATACTTTGGAAAACTGGGGAATACATGGTAATTAAGAGATGTGTTGATAAAGATGAACATTCATCTATTTTAGAATTCTGTCACTCAATGCCTAGTGGTGGCCAATTTGGACCACAAAGGACCTCCTGAAAGGCCCTAGACTCTGGATTCTTCTGGACTTCACTCTTTAAGGACTCACATGAGTTCTGTCAATCATGTCCCACATGCCAAAAGTTTGGCATAATTTCCATGAGAAATAAAATTCCCCAAAATCTGTTAATTTTCTACGACATCTTCGATGTTTGGGGCATCGATTTCATGGGATCATTTTCCCCTTTCAATATATTATCATACATCATTCTTGCGGCTGATTATGTTTCTAGGTGGGTCGAGGCAAAACCCACTAGAAAGGATGATTCACATACTATTAGTGAGTTTCTAAAGACACACATCTTCCATAGATTTGGCACACCTCATGCCTTGATAAGTGACTTAGGAACCCATTTTTTTAATAAAACAATGAAATCTTTTTTGAAAAATAATGGGGTGGTTCATCAAACATCAACTGAATATCATTCCCAAACAAATGGCATGGCTGAACTTTCTAATTGATAAGTGAAAAGAGTGCTTGATATAATTGTAAAAACCACCAGAAAAGACTGGTCTGAAAGACATGGTGATGCACTTTGGGCTTATCGAACTGCCTATAAAACGCCCATTGGGATGTCTCTTTTTAGGCTAGTTTTTGGTAAAGCATGTCATCTACTAGTTTAAATGCAAAATAAGTCTTTTTGGGATGTAAAAACATGTAATTTTGATTGTGAAAAATCTGGTGAAAAATGATTGTTGCAATTGGATGAACTGGAGGAGCTTTGACATGAATCCTATGAAAATTCCAATTTGTACAAAGATAAGGCTAAGGTACTCAATGAAAAACACATCCTAAGAAAGGTATTTCATGAAGGTGAAATGGTAATCCTCTTCAATTCTAGATTTCGACTTCACCCAGTTAAGATTAATTCTCGTTGGGAAGGTCCTTTTATTATTATTAATGTTCACCCATTTGGTGTAGTGCTAGTCCAAGACTCATCTTCTAAAAGGACATTCACAGTTAATGGACATCGGTTAAAGCATCACTATGAGATGATTCACAATCCTGGACCAACATTGACTTCCACTAGATCCCAAACTTCTCTAGCAGACCTACCACTAGATGGATATGGTGACCTGCCAAATATAAACCAGGGGCACCTCTTTCCCTTTAACTCTCTCTCTATCTCTTCCTCTATCTACCTCTTTCTTCTTCTTCCTCTATCTTTCATTTGTTTTACCACTTTATTTATCAAAACCTTTCCTTTTCACTTTATCTTTTGTGTGGGTGTATCTTTATAAAAAACAAAAATAAAAACCTAAAAAACAAAAAAGAAACAAAAAAACAATCACTTAAAAAAAATTATGAGTCATGCTTACTCACCATCATGTTTTGAAATTTTGTCCAACCATTTTGAGGAGTTAACAGGTATGTTTTCATCTTAAAAATATTGTATTTTCATCATGACTTTGGATAAATAATTTTGTGAAAAAATTAACAACTTTTGAATGCCAAATTTTTGATTTAGAAAATGATTTTCCCAAACCATGAGGAACAAAATTTTCTTTCATGCCATGGCCACCTATGGCCATCTTTTCAAAATGTGTATTTTCACCCCCATTTGTGAGTCTTGAGTTTGTGGACCTTCGAGCTGAATTTCCTACCTTATTTTTCATTAATATAAAAGGGGAAATTTCTGAACTACATGAGAGTCAGAGTAGCAAAATAGCCTCCCATTTCCCTTATATTAATCCTCCTTTTGAAATCCCCTTTGAGCCTATGAAAACCTTTTCTTTGATCACCACATTACAAGCCCAATACCTTTTCACACCCAAAATCTACATGGATTTTCATTGCATATTTTTTTTAAATTTAAGTGTGGGGGGAATGGGTTTCATTGTTTGGGTACCATATTATTGATTTTTAACAAGTTATCATCTTCTTCAGGGAAAGCATCCATTTCAGTGTGGGGGAGAGGTTGTCATTCCGTTTGTTTTGGGGAATGTAATTTACTTTAATTTATGTAATTTTGTAAATGTAATTGACAAGTGTTCAAAAAAATCAAAAATAAAAAATGATAAAAAAACAATTGAAAAAATGGGTTGTGTCTTGGGTAGGTAAAAAGTCACTCTTACTCAACCTTTGATATTGTTATAACTTTTAAAATTAGTGTTGTGAAGAGATCAGTCATGGGTTGGGACATGAGTGTGAGATCTTATTCAAGGTCAACTTTAGAAAAAACAAAGAAAAAAAGGACAAGAAAAAAATAACACTTGCATTACATTATTATTGGGAGAAGTTTTTTGTTTTATAAATATTCCATCTTCTCATCCCCTTCAAAATGTCAGCCTCTGTTATGTCATTCTTCAGACAATAATTCCCTTGTAAATATGTGTTTTCATTTCCTTCCATGTTTTATTTCAAAAAAATGTGCATTGCGTTTTCTATATTGGTGTTTTAACCCTCTTCATCCCTCTCTTGGACATTATATTCCTACCATCCCATAGCCACAGAAAAACCCATTAAAAAGACCTCTTGATTCTTGTTCACTTTGGATAGGTATTGGAATCTGATAGCTCTTTCAAACTCTAATATTTTCACTTTTGGTTGGTGAAGGAGTGAACCTCCACAAATGAATTTTATCATCTTGAGAGGTGTGAGTTTTGAGTGTCCACATTTTCCATTTCAAAATTTGAGGATGAAAAAATGAATTTGTTTTGGAAAAAATTTTCTGTAACAACTTGTGATGGATTTCAAAATGTATGAGTGAAATAGTCTAAACCTCCACTAATTGAGGAAAAAAAATTTTTAATATTTTTTGGTGAGTGAAAATTATTTTTTCATGTTTTAATATTTGTTTCACATGAGGACATGCACAAAACTATGTTTGGGGGAGTTTATGTTATTAATATTTTCATTACTTATTATATACTGCCTTTAATTATTTTATATGAAATGTGCATAATTTGTGTGAAATATTAATGTTTTAATACTGAGTATAATTTTTGAGCATTTTTTGAAGTAGTCCAATTGAGTCAGTTTAAGATTTTATTTATAACTATCCAAATAATGATCCAAATTGTGTGGTTCTTGTTTTTTACGATTCTCCTTTAAATATACCATATTTTATTAGAAGGTACCATGATCGAATTCTTCCATTTAAAGGGTCATATGGTCCTCACAAACAAGACCAAAGAATCTGTGATGAAACTGGAATATTCATGAAGATTGATTTACTGGGCTAAATACAGAAGACCAAATTCCATTATTCTCCACCATTGTTCGGGGGCCAATTTAAGGAGTCCAGGATAAAAATTTCAATGCTTAATAATAACAAAAATGGGCCCAAATTATGCATTGAAATCCATCCCACCATTCTGGAAGAGAAATACAATTAGTACACCAATATAGATATTTATCCTGATTTGAACCTCCATTAGTGCTGAGATTTTGTAGTGTGAAAGAGGAGATATATTTGGCCTACTTTGTTGAATAAAAAATTCTTTTTTGAAGGCATCTTACTATCTAAAATCCCTTTCACATTTTGGACTTCAAAAAGACTGGATTGAAATGGACAGATTAAAATTGTTTAATCATATGGCCATAACATTGGCTAAATAGGTCCAAATGACTCCAAATTTTGAGATATGGTGAAAAAAATTATTATCTAAAAATTTGAATAAGTATATTTCTTTATATTAGGCTGTTTGAATAGAAAACATTGTGATGAAATTGGAGGGACAGATTGGGAATGAAAAGAGTCCACTTCTTTGGGATATAAATGCATCCCTCTCCTCTCCTTCAAAAGGTTGGAATTTTATATGAGAGGAGATCATATTGGCACGACCAAATACTAGAAAAGGGATTATAAGGAACTTACATACTCTTGTTTTCACTTGAGAGGATTTTCCTCCTCTCTTTGTTTTCATTTACTTTTATGTTCTTCATTGTTCTAATTTTGTAAGTCCTTTGTTTTTTAATTCTGTTTTAATGAATGTTTCTTCTTTAATATATCTTACTCTCACCCAAATTCTATAGTTTAATTCTAATGTTCTTAAAATAGTTTAAATTCAGTTGAATCCACTTCCCTTCTTTTTCTTCCTCATTCAATCGAAAATTTATTTTTATTTATCATCATTGTTCGTGTGTGTGTGTTCGACGTACCACTTTTTTATAATCCATATCTTTTTCTTTTATTATTAATTTATCATCATAATTATTATAACTATAATATTAAACACCCAAATATTTGAGTAAATATCTCATTGGGGTGAGTGAAAATTTATGGATGTTAAGTGATTCAGAGTATTTTCTCGATGAGTATTCGTTAATTTAACATTGTGTATGTTGGACTTAATATGTCATGAATTACTGACATATTTTTTTTAGAATGTGGTTTACATAGATTATTGGAACCATAAATACACTACCATAAACATGTACTAATTGAGATTAGAATTATAGTAAATTTAAGGATTTGATTAATGCTTTAACACTTAGGAATTCTAATCGATGTCAACTTGTGAAGTGGGTGTTAATTTAAATGCAATATAAAGCAAAGATCAAAGATATAACAAGCTTAACTCCCTAATAATGAACTCACACCAGTCTTTATCAATTTGTTAAATCAATTATAGTCAATAAATCATTTCAATTAAGCTGTACAAACAAACCCCACTAATCAAAATAAAATCAACTAAAAACAAATGACAATTACAAAGTATCATTGCCGAGGATTCGACCCGAGTGCTTCTATACTCATTAGCAGAGCACCACAACATTGACCAGTCGATAGGAGACAATCAGCTGTGCACTTCACCATCCTTTAAAGTCTTAATTTACAAGGAAAATAAGGTTTCGCAATAAAGAGTTACAACTCTTAACCGATAATTTTCAATTTAATTTCTTATTTTACCACCTAAAAATATATTCTATAAATTATAAAATATTTAATTATGTATTTTAAATATAATAATTGTTTTGTTTCGATTATATAATAATAATTATCAAAGTTATTTTGATACTATATAAAATGAAAACATCTCTCCTATGTACATATGACTTACCATCTCCACGTAGCCGTATAATTCATTTTTCATCACCAATTAACTTATATGTTTATAATGATGTATTAAATAAATATATATTTTATTTATGATATTAATTTGATTCTTTAAGGTATAATTATTACTTAACCTTGTTTTGTACAATCCATCCCAATGTGAATATAGTTTGCGTGCGTATGTATGGCCTACCGTCTCCAGGAACATTGTGGTTTATTTTTGTATGTCTAAATTTTATGGATGATTATGAATATATATAATATATTTTCATTATTAAAATTATAAAGATAATTTAACCATGATCAATTTACAAATACTAGTACTAACGAATCAAAACATGCATGGAAAATAGACCAGTTTTCACCTAAATATCCATTTTTAATGATAATTATAAATAAAAGGATAATTGAAAATTATTAAAGGCGTGGTTAATATTAATTTATACATTTATATAGTTCTTAAATATTTTTATTTTAAATCTCTATTTATTATATATGAGTTTTGATAATATAAAAAACATGACAAGACTTGAGGTAATAGGTTTCTTGTCTCACTTTTATTTCTTTGAGACATATATTATATTCACCACTAATTCCATTTGTGTAGTGTATATAAAGACCATGAATTTATTATTGGAATAGTTTTCTGGAATATAATTAATATTTACAAATCCATATAATTATTTCTCTTTCAGGATATTTTGATTCATAGATTCCTAATGTTTTATGGGTTTATTATCTCAAATCTTCTTATTTGGGACATATGTTATATTATGAACCTTTTCTGTTTATGATGTCTATATAATTACTATTTGAAATATTATATCATTATTATCCATATAAACATGATATTTGTTGTTTTATTTTATGTTATTCTTTCATGGTAAGTATGATTAAAAACTTATCAATGTAATAAGAGTTTCATGTTACAATCACATTGCTTATCAGGATTGTTCATGATTAGGTTTTTGGTGAAGAAATTTTAGGATATACCTCTCATGAATCCCATGAATTTTCCTCTACTATGTTTTTTTATATTACACATCTTCCATTCATTTTTCAATCTTTAATAACATAAGATACAGAATGAATGTTTTTAAGGAAAACAAACATTTTTTTCAATCTTTACTATAAATTAATTTTTCACCTTTGTCCCTATTTTCTAAAAATGTTTCCAAGAATGTTTTTATTATTATATTTCAATTGTTTAATGTTTCTTAACCATGATTTACCTATTAATTTTTTTTTAAATGGAATCTACTTTTTTCTTTCTAAATGAGGTATATTTTTGGGTTTTACTAAAAAAGTGTGAAATGACTGACATATTTTAACTTATACGGGACAAATAAAAATTTACATTTCAAAGATCACTAAATTATTTTATTGTTACGTTATCATTTTACAGGATAATTTTCAAATAATATTTTTCCATAATATATTGGAATTTATTTTATATTTTAAAATATTTATTTTTAATTTAAAAGGGTATTTTCCACAAAAATAATTCCACTAATATTTTAAAGGAATTTTTAATATAAGATAACATCCTTTGATATTCCTTATTCATTACCAGAGATATGATTGAATGATACCATCATTATTCTAACTCTAGATGGTTTATGATTATGATGACAAGATGTTTATAAAACCTATTTATTTTTTTCATAGTTTATGAGATGATGAAAGGTTTATAAATCCTATTTCCTTTCAATTGGTTATAAAATGATGAAATGTTTATTAAACCCATTAATTTTTCAGAGGTTATTATATGGAGAATATTTTATGAACTTGTGTAATTCATATGTATTATTTTCATTATTTGATGGGTGGTCCTAGAATTATATATCCCTCTAATGAATTGGGATAAAAAGGATATGTCATAAGATAAACAAGACTATAATGGGGATTAAATACATATTAGTAAAGGAATTTGTCCAATATTATAGTCTTGGAAGTGAAAATTTTCTAATATGTTGGAATCAGGAGTAAACATAATACACTTCGATAGTTTTGGTAGTGAGCATTTACTATTAATGAAATGATTTTATAAGCTATTGTATATTCCACAAAGAAATGTATTATATAAATATTATTATATTAGCGATCATTTTCATTAAATTCTTTTGTGATTCATGTCTTATGATTGACTGAGAATTATGTAATGACTTAAGATCATGATCTATGATATTCTACGTATGAATTTTAAAATGTTACGTTCGTGTTTTCAATACCTTTAGATCTTGTTATGTTTAATTAACCATTTATATCTCATTTGTTTGACCTTAATGAGAATTTAAGATCAAATTATATTATATTTTCCATTCCCCAAGTTATAATGAATGTTTTTAAGTAGGGTATGTCTAATAATATTACTATGTGGGAAGATATTTTTTGGAGATGTTGAAGAAATTTCATGAAATTATAAAATTTGGTATCTAGTATCCCTAGAGTCTTAAATTTGATGTTCCCCAGGAGTGTATTTGAAAAATATATTGAATATTATTCTATTAAGATGTAAGATATATATATATATATATATATGAAATTAATGGTTCATTATAGTTGGTATCATAGGAAAATGAATTTGATCATTGGGAACTCTCATGTGTGATGATTGGTTGATGTATGGATCTTTAACTAAGGTCCTCAAGAAAGGGTTGGAACTAGGTATGGGTGAAATATTTCTACCTAGGAGGTGTATCCACCCAAGGAGTTCTTTGATCGGTATATATTATATCCCATTTGTAATAATTCAAGACCACTATAGTTATTATTAATGGAAAGGTTTAGTTAATGATTTTTGAATAGGAATAGATAAATTTAGTGAGAACCTTGGGGATAAGTATATATATAGTATAAATTCCTAATGTTTTGATATGTAACAATATGAAATATTTCTAGAAATACTTAACTATCATGTAATTAAAAGTTTATATGGTTTTGGAACATATCCATATAGTGGTAATAACACTAAAAAGAGTCGGTTGAGTATATGTCGACAATCATTTTGGTGCACGACGAGTGTACCCTTATTGTGCACCTAGTTTGAAACTCCTATGGGATATGATTTGGTTAATTCACATTTTAATTATAAACCATTATAAATGATATGAATAGATAATAACTTATGATGATATAGGTTAAGTTTATGGTATCATATTGTAAATATAAGATTTCAAGATTTATAAATCCTGTGATTAGTTTTTCATTATTCCCACCTAAGAACATTGTTTCTCATACTGTACTTTTTGGTTTTAGTCAACAGATGGAACAATAAGGAACCATGTTTATATTGAATATGATGGAAAATTTTGTGATTATGATAATCCAAATGGATGATAAATGGAGTGAATGATATTAGGATTATTTCTAATGCATTATAATGATATATGATTAATAACTTGAACCTTAAAAAACTCTTCAACTCACCAAATAATAGAAGGATTGAGTTTATTGAGAGATCTGTTGGTATAGTCCACGGAATGAAGAAGGATCCAATTATTATATGTTGAGAATGTGGGAATAATCAGACAAGAGAATATTAAAGGACTAATAATTTATTTTATGTGTGGGGAAAAGTGCATAGTTCAAGTTATTTTCGAGTTAAAATGAACTCTTCAACGGTGGAAAATGACATTCATCCTATGGAAACATTTATAGATCAATGTTTTTTGTGTGATGAATATGGGAATTATTAGATTCAATGAACTAGTCTAAGGTTTAAATCATAATAACCCATGATATTTTTATCATTAAAATGGTTATCAATTGGGATTAAAAAATTATATTATGGAAGTATTTTTGTTAATGTTATTTTGGTTATAAGAATCACAAAAGAACATAGTATTTTTCTACAATTATTTTCTTTAAGGATTGTTAAGAATATATTGAATGGAATTGATGAAACAGAAAAGTGATTAAATTGTAAGATGAAGTTTTATGGAAAAACATGATTGAGGAAAAGTTTATACATTATATGTGCCTGATGTTAATACAATAATAAGATAAGTGAAAATTGATATTGATAAAGTAAATGAGATAATATTTGTGACCTTATAAAAGAGTTGTTATAAGATAAAAAAGTGGTTTATGTTATATTTTATGGAGTTTACCACATTTTTTTATTTGTGGAATATGTTCAATAATATGATATTTTAATAAAGGAATAAGGAGAGAATTAATTTTTTTAAGAATGTACATTTTCAATGAGTTTTGATAGTGATGGAAGTTATTAGCATGTTTTAAGAAAATATATGATAAAGGTATTCACATATTTGGTATGTGAAATTTAAAGATTCATTATGTTGATTGTGGGATTAATGTTGAATTTATTTTAGAAATTTAGAGACCATATTTATAATTTTTTGAATTTTTTAATTTTTTTAGACATATTTATGATGTGTTTTAAAGTTAAATACTTATGGAATGTCTTAAGTTGAATTTTTTTTGTTATTTTTAAGTATTTAAAGATTAATGTATGATTTATCTTTATTGGATAACATTTTCAATCATTTTACTTTTGGTAAATATCTATATGTAATAGGAATTACATGTCATTTTTATGGGTATTATGAGTTGTTAAATATTAATATTTCTGCTCCGTACATGAACAATTCATCTTGAATATTCATTTCCTAGGGGAAGATATGAAGTATAAAATAAAAAAATTACAACCAAAGATTGAAATTTTATTTTGAAATGGAATGAAATAAAGTAATTATGTTTTCTTGTGCTCTCTATAATGATTGTAAAATAATCCCTCAACATTACATTAAGGATCATGAAATTAAATGTTATTCATTTATTTTTATTTTTTATAAATAAATGGTATTTCACCCATCACTGATTTATGGTCTTTTGATAATTTAATGTTTCATGGCCATATTCTATATAACTATCTATTATTCCTTGGACACCTATTTTCTCCTCCATTTGTAAATTTTAACTTCCAACCAATGTTCTACAAATATGGGAACCTAATTATGTGTTATTTTAGGTATCCTTTATGTTTTCCACTATATTTTTTAAATAAATAATTATTAACTATTTTTATGATCTGTGATTTCAATAAAGGTATATTAAAATATTGAACCTTTGATGAACAAGGGAAATTGTGGGTGAAAATTTATTTCATAGGGGAGAATGTAACATCATTATATTTTATATGAATATTTTTTTGATACTGAATATGTCATGCAACACTAATATTAAAATATTAATGAAATAATATTATATAAATTTTATAAATATGAATTAGCTTTAAAATTGGTAGCTATGAATAGTATGAACCATTTTTTGAAATATATATATAGGTCCTACTAAATTAAAATTTAATGATTACTTATTAGTAAATAAACACTCAAATTTTTTGGAATACCATTTTATTCTTCAAAAATGAGTTTTCTTGAAAAAAAATTATTTAATTTTTTTATAAAATATTATAATCATTATTTGAAAATTTTAGAAAATATTTTTGATAATATGATATTAATTTTTGAAATAATAACATCAAAATTATCTTAGGGTAAATTTTTTTTACTTTTCAAAATCTATTTATTTTTCACTGAATAGTGAAAATATCATTTTTGTATGTTTAATGTAAAAATCCATTTATTTTAATTTAAATGTCCAATTATTAATTGAATTTTATCTTTAATTAAAACATATATCATATAATTTTAGAAAATATAATTAATTAACTCATAATGAATGTTATTCTTTATTTTGGTATATGATTAATTCGGGCTTAAAAGGTTTGTTTTAATATTTTTTTCATTATGTTTTTCATATTTATTTTAAAATTAATTTATTATGACTATAGGAATTAAATTTGATGAAATGGTTTTTAATATTGGATTCATAATGTCAAATTTATCCTTAGATAAATATTTTATATTTTTCTAATGAATTTAAATGTTTTTTAAATACAAAAGACACTGTTTTTATAAAATACAATATCATTTATGATATCCTCAAGTCATATACTTGATATAAAAATTTATTAAACTTATTGAGTGAATAAATTATAATAATATAACAAAAATATTATAAAAATAATAACTAAAAACATATAAATTATAATTTATATCATGATAAATAAGAAAATCATTTTCAGTGTCGGCATACTGCTTGCACAATTCTGGAAATGTCTAAAATGGTTTGCTAAAAATAATATTTGTGAAGTAATAAGTCTTTGATAAACTTGAATTTTAATTATGAATTTTTTTTAATAATTTTTTTAAATATATGATTTTTTTATTTATATATCGAGTGACTTATCCGAATGCTCGTGAAATGTCTATGCAAGGTGAGAAGAGTCAAAATAACGTATTAAATAAGTTTCCATGACATATATATGATTAAATATACATATTATGTTAATATAAATTTTTATATTAAACTTAATTAACTTATTTTTATTATTTTAATATATTTTTAATTTTTATTGATGAAATAATTACTTTAAATTCTTATGCACCACTAACACAGTGTTTGCGCAAGAAATAGAAAAATCAAGTAAATTATTTTTAAAACTATAAAAATAATATTATCTGGATAATTAAAAGTATACCAATACTTTTTTGAGATATATATAACCTAGTATGTTTTTTGAATGTATTATATTTTAATTTTACTACTTTCATGTTGTTTTCAATGACACATTATGTTAAATGTTTCAATATGAACTAAATTATATAGTTCATTAAATAATATATTAATAAATTATTTAAAATATCATAAAAGATGACAGTTAGGTAGATAAATTTTATAAAATTTTATACCTCATCCTTTTATTATCCAAATTTCACCTTATATGTATTATTATTACCCTTTAATATAAAAAAATTAATTACCATAGTTATGGTTAAAATTGGTTAACCAAGGGGTTAAACCAAAATATAATGTATAAATTAATATCCAAACCTATAAAAAAATATATTTGGTGATTATAATTATACAATATACCCATTATGTTTCAATAAACATCATTTTATAACCCTTTGACATGATTTTGACACATATTATATTATAACATTTCATGTATCTCTAAAAATTCCCATAATGATATTTTATAATAAATGATATTTCATTAAATGATTTTAAAATTTTTAAAATTATTTATTCATCCTAGTGAATGGGATATGGTTAAAAATATCAACCACAGTACATTTATATGACACTATTCTTTTTTTAGATACTTTACTTACCTCTAAAGTGTAAAACCTCTATTATCGTAGTATTTTTCAATATGCTTTATGTGGGGTTGAAAAACAATAAAGATGGAAGCTTCATCTAAACATCACCAAATATTATTTTATAAATTTATCTCTACTTAATCTAAAAATATATAATAAATATATTATTTTATATCCATTATTACATAAAAAATAATTTAAATTTACTTTATACCATATGAAATTACAAGAATTTCCTTCCCACATTTATAAGAAGGGCACCTAATCTCATATTCTATCCACACGTAAATATCAATTTCATTAATCCAATACCTAACATAATACCTTCTCATATTACTTCATCTCATCCTATAGATTATTTTATATCCAAAATACTATCCTTTCATATATTTGGGTGTAATCCAAAAATGTTTTTTAATGAATATGTGTATATCTTAACTGAGGATTTTAATTTTTATTCTGTATACAAACTCTAAATCTATTTAATCTATTAAAAAAATAAATTAAGTATCTTAAATATATATATTTTTTATTACGAGGATGAAACAATCATTATCCACATTTTTTTATCCTATAAAAAATGAAAATATCACTCGTGCGTACGTACGAATTACCATCTCTACATAGCTGTGTAATTTTTTCATCATCACCAATTTTACAAGATGGTTAAAATGATGGATTTAAAAAAATTATATTTTATTTATTTTTTTAATATTATTTATTAAACGGAAATTATTATTTACCTTTATTCCATTCCATCCATCAAAATGTTAAAACAACATTTATGTGTACTTACGAACTACCATATCCCTGAACAGTGTGATTCATTTCTTAATCTCAAAATTTTATGGACGATATTAAATATAAATATATATAATGAATATATATAATATTTTTTCCACAATTTAAATTCATTTTATAATTTAACCATCATAAATTTATAATTACCATAACCATATAACAGAAACATTCATGGAAAATGGATCGGTTATCACCTGAATATCCATTTAAGGGAGAATTTCTAATACAAGGATAATTGAAAAATATAAAGGGTTGGTACTTAGTAAATT
Source organism: Viscum album (assembly GCA_963277665.1). Taxonomy (NCBI): domain Eukaryota; kingdom Viridiplantae; phylum Streptophyta; class Magnoliopsida; order Santalales; family Viscaceae; genus Viscum; species Viscum album. Next base: position 1,082,562,405 of record OY728120.1, on the reverse strand, counting down.
ATAAATCAATAAGGTTCTTAAATAAATTTATAATAAACATATATTTTTTATAAAAGAATATTTAATGCATACAAAATAGGGAATGACCTTAGGTAAGGGGTTTTCCATCTCACTTTTATTCCTGTGAAACATATGCCATATTCACCACTTGTTTCATTTGTGTGTAGTATATAATATGCATGAATGTATTTTATGATATTTTTAATGGTAATTAAATTGTTTTAATAATAAATATAATGTTTTATATCTCATGAGTCTTTGATTTGTAGATTACTAAAGCATTAAGGATTTATAATCTCAAATCGCATTTTTTGAGAAATATGTTTTGTTATGCGCCAATTTATGTTTATGAGGTGTATATAACAACCATTTGAAATATTATGTCATGATTATCCATATGATCATGATATTTAATTATTCATTTGATTCTATTCTTTCTTGGGTATTATGATTAAAAAATTACCAAAGTAGTAAAGGTTTTATGTTTGAATCTCATTGTCTATCAAGATTTTTTATCATTAAGTTTTAAATGATAAAATTCTATGATAAACCACTAAATAATCCCATGAATTTTTGTTTTGTTATATTACATGTTTTACTTTCATTTTTCTATATTTATGAGCTCATGATACAAGAATAATGTTTTTAAGGAAAACAAATAATATTTCCCTCTTCGGTTTGAAATAGTTTTCCTTCCATATCCATGTTTTATAAAAATGTTTTCAACAGTATTTTTAATATTATATTATAATTTTTTGAAATAATTTTTAACAATAATTTTTCTTTTAGAAATTTTTTAAATGATATATTCATTTCCATTTCCAAATTAGGTACTTTTTTACTTTTTATATAAAATTGTGAATAAAATGTTTTGTTTTTGCATATACGGAATAAATAGAATTTACCACCATCATGAACAATCAATAATTTTAAGATTTAATTTTATGTTTCCAAGGTTAATTGAAAATAAATTATTCTCCTAAAAATTTTAGATTTTTTTTTATTTTTAAAAAATGAAATTCTGAAATGAAAAAAGTTATTTTCCTCCAGAAATATTTCATTAATCCTATAATAGAATGTTTAATCTAGGATAACATCATTTGAAGTTACTTATACCTTAATGGATATATTATTCAACGATAAAATACTTAATATATATATGGATTTTTTATTATTATAATTACAAGTTTTTTATGAGAACCATTTCCTTTTTATGGGTTATTTTATGACGAAATGATTATGAAACCCGTTTATTTTCCACAGTTCATGCTATGGTGAAAAGTTTCTAAAGCCTATTTCTTTTTTATGGGTTAGGATATAAAGAATATTTTTTGAACCTGTGGCACACATACATATCATTTTAATTATCAATTAGTGGGAAAATAATTATATATACCTTCAATTAATTGGGTAAAAAGATATCTAATTAGATAAATAGAACTATAATAGAGAGTGAACAAAGATTATTAAGGGTCTTTATCCACTATGATAGTATTGGGAGTGATTCTTGACTGATAAGATAGAATGGGGGCATAATACCAATCCACTATAATAGTTTTTTATTAATAATTTACTAATAATGAAATTGTTTTCTATGCTAATTTGTATAACAATAAACTATTTTTGATGTCAATGTTATGCTCTCATGGATCATGTTCTTTTAATTCCTTCACGATCCATGTCTTATGAAATTACATGTTTTATGCCATGACTCATGATTAAAATATATTATATTCTAAGTAGGTATTTTAAGATGTTAAGCTTATGTTCTCATAACCTTATGCTCATGTCAAGTTCAAGTGATCTTATACTTATCCTTTTATTACCATTACTGAGAATTTGATCTCACCATTTCTTATTTCTCCCTTCCATATGTTATAAACAATGGTTTTATGTAGGATATTTCTAAGAAGTATAATATTTTGGAAGATATTTGTTTGAGATATTTTGTAACAACCCAACCATTTATGAATAAATTCCATTTATTTTGATTTAATAAACTATATTGTATAGAAAAAACAAGAACATTTTTTCCTTATTGGATTTAAATTACTGTTATATATATTTACTGTTGATAATATATCTATTTAATAGTTATCACATGACTAGTATAAATACAGTGTTTTAACAAATCCTTTTGGAACAAACAAAGTGATGACCTCAACTAGTATGATTATTCCCTATGAAGGCAATTTATCAGAGCTTCCAATGGAGATATTTCTTATGTTATTTGACATAGGCCAAGACAAATCGGAGATCCAATAACTTAATCATGAGCGTAATTGGTTACAAGAGAAGTTCAATCTCATTGGGTTCACAACTCAAACCATGTTCACCAAACAGACCCATGAAAGACCCACCATCACACACCTTACTCTTAAGGAATATGATGGGGGTAATAATGAGATATGTATCAAGACCCCATCAATGTGAATATTTACATTATATTTTTATAGAATAATGATTTTATTTTATTCCGATTATTGTTAATTAGTAAAAAAATTTAAAGTACAAAGTTATTTTTATTAATATTTAGTTAATGAACTTACGAATTAATGTAATTTTGATATAAATAATATTTAATTCAATATTATTGTTAAATAATATTTCCCAAACATAAATTATCATTTAATTTTTATGATGTCAAATGTAATTTTTATAATGGTTAAAAGTGGTAAATTGTCAAAACTCTGTCACTTTCAAAAAATGTAATTTTTATTTTGAAATTGAAAATTCACATCATTATAAAATTATTTAGAAAAAATTAATACTATTTTTTAAATCAAAATTTTCAAATTATCCAATGGTGATTTTATTATAATTTTCTGAGATAGTCGGATTTTTTGGTAAAAATTAAATACCATGTAAATATACGACGTATTTTATTACATCATAATGGCCTAATAAGGATTTAATAAAAACTATAAGTGGTATATTCATCCAAATATATGTTTTAAATTTAAAATAATTTGTATTTTAGTTTATTTGATTTATTTTAGAAATCCTTAGTGAACCCTCCAAGACTTATAATGTATTTTATGATTTTAAAATCATTTCCTTGAGAGTGTGAATCGACTCCACCAAAGAAAGGGAAATATTTAAATATATTCATCCCATAGCTTTATAAAATAATTTATACCACTCCTCTTTGGATAAATCCATGAGGGAAAACCATGGGATGGTTTGTGTTTTGGCTTATTTTATTATAAAGTCCCCAAAATCAAATTAATAAAGATATCACTACAAGAAATTCCATCTTTCCTAACAGTTTTAAACCATTGGGATATCCACTGAAATCCTTGGGATTGTATTTCCCAATGGTTTCATAACTTATTGGTATGTGAGGTGTGGAAATAGATATATACCAACTGTTCCTAGAGAACCGTTGGAATATATGGTCTGAAATTAATCTATACCAACAGTTCTAATTAAACCATTGATATATATATGTTCCAACGGTTGATGAACCATTAGTACTAGTGGTTATACCAATGGTGTTCAGACCATTGGTATACATTTTATTCCAACATGTAGTATACCAACGGTTTCATAACCATTTGCATACCTATATACCAACGGTTTCAAAACCGTTAGCATACTCTATCCTATGTACCAATGGTTTCAGAACCGTTGGCATACTCAGTATTGTATACCAATGGTTTCAGAACCGTTGGCATACTCTATCCCGCATATTTTTTATACCAACGGTTTGCAGAACCATTGGTATACATTTTATATCCCCAAAACTAGATAGCCTATATGTAAACACCATGCATCCTGCATGTGGACAACCTGCATGTAAACAACCTGCATGTAAACCCCTAATTCCAAAGAATTAAACCCCAACCTGTAAAACTATAAACCTTCACCTCTCCAATATATTTCCCAACATGTAAACCCCAACCGGTAAAACTGAAAACATGCACCTCTCCAAGATACAAAAATGTAGTTAAACTTATCTTTATGTAAAATACAAAGTGTTAATAGTTTAAAGATAACTGTTTACAAAAGGTTTGAAAAATGTTGAGAAGCCAGTAGTTGGACATATTGAAAATCCAAAAGAAATTTTGGAGATATATTAAATAAACTGGTTGGTTAATAGTAACATGGTGATCATCAAATTCAATGGCCAATTTCTATCCTTTATTCAATCCATTATAGAAGAAAAATGTGGGTTTCTCATCCTCTTACTTTAATAAAGTGTGATAATTCTTAGAAGGTTCAATTGTTCCATCTTGGATCACTTAATATTTCTCCTTTTTAAATTTCCCAGCCCTCTAGGGATTTCTGTTACCAACCCTTTTCAACTACATGAATCATCATCTTCTGAAGGCCCTTCACCTAAATCTAAGAATCTGTTCTGAAGGGGAACTCCCTTATAAATGGCTCTACTAACATCACCCTACTTCTAGGGCTATTCATCTTCCATATTCTATGAACCTACATGGTATGCCTCTTTTTTCCCATGATTCAAACCAAAAATACCATATCTGTATGTCAGAGATAAAGGATCAGATCACTAACCCACTGGTCGACCTCAAGCTACAAAAAACATGATGGAGGTTTCAAAACATCCAAAGTGAAGCAGTCGGAGGATCTCGATTCTAGTGAAAGTCATAGGACCACATAAAGAAATGGATTGAATCTGTTTGGTGAGTTCGAAACCACCGAGAGAAATGGACTCCATAGAAAGGTGGAAAAACAAATTTCTCCCCAATGATTTCAGCCATCTTCAAATCATCCCAAAATTGGGATGAATTTGGTTAATAGACTAACTAGAAGTCACACACTTTACATTTGAAGGTTTTACAAATATTGAGAAACTATGGTTATCAAAATATAAAGAAAATAGGAAGATCAAAAAAATAGAACTCCTTAATAAATTAAAAGTGAACTTAAGATTGATTCCATAATATTCATTCCTGAGGAATGTTAAATTAACTTCACCTTATGAAGAGAGTTTCAATAAAAAAAATTGGAAAAAGCATGGTGTAGTAATCACCAGAAGAAATTATGAAATATTAAATTGAAAATACTTTTCATGAAATAAGAAGTAAATATGGTGTTTAATGATTTGGAAGCAGATGAGAAAATGAAGGGAATAAATCTATGATTACTTCAGAAGTAAAATTATCCTCAGATAAATACATCAGAAGATGATATAGGTCAAGTATGCTATGTGTGATTTTGGGTGTGTGACATCAAGATGGATTTTTTGGACCATTGAAAGTAGTACATGAATGGTGAAACCAAATATGGGTTTCGGAAGGTAGGGTGGCTTTGGTTTTGAGGAAGATAACGTGAGTGCTTGTGGTTTACCCTTGTAGTTGGCTTCTAGAGGGATGAACATGTTTGGGTGCCTAGCCTGTGCAATGTATATTAAAATGGGTGGTCCTTATAATTTTAAATTAGATCATGAAAATAATAGGTTCTCAAGTAAATGTGGGTTTATGTGGGTTTATGTGAAAAATTTCTCTTTGGGTGGAGACTGTGCATGGGAGATTTGGTTTTGGTAGGAAGCACATGGATGTTTCTGGTTTTCATTAAATGAGAATTTCTTGGAGTGTTGGTGTTTTTCTAGTGAATGTGGTTACTAGGGGTAGGACCAGTTAGAGGGCATAGGCTGAGTTTCTTGAGTAGGGAATAAAACTATGAGTAGGCGGATGAATGATTTTGATGTGATGATATTATCATGGGTAGGGATTCCCATGACTTTTAAATGACTTTGTCATGTCCATGTAGTGAATGGTGACATCTGAAATAGATGACTATTGGTGGTATTCATCAATAAAATCATAGCATACAATTATTTAGTGACGATCATTCCAAAAATAATAATATCTTCATTAGAATAATGGGGGAAATGGATATATATCTAGATACCCTACTGTCTTTTGGACAGATATTAAAAATCCTAGGGGTTATGATAATGGAGAGTTTTTGTGTAGCCACATGGTGGAAACTACACCGTTGACTATTTATGGGCAAGGTCCTCAAAGTGGATCAAATATTTAATAATACCTTGGTTTTCATTCAAGGATGTAGGGAATGAGTGACAGTTGATGTTTCATATGGTTTTTTAGGTGTAAGAAATATAGATATCTAATTATATCATTAGTAGTGTTTGGAGAGTTCGACAAAGTGGTTGCGGTTTTTTGGTTGAGTTGATGATGATGAAACTTCTATGGTGGGGAGTGATGTATTTGTTGCAAAGATATAATCCTTGTTCTAGAAGGCTCATAGGTTTGTGGAACTGGCTCTAGATTATTGGGGTAGCATTGTGATTGGATTGGATGGGGTGGAATTGCGATTCTAGTTAGTAATCCTTGATGTGTGCAATTATTTTTCATAGGGTGTTTAAATAGAAAATCATTTATGGTATATGATTGAGCCAATTTTGGTAATGGGATTGTGGTGTTTTCAAAAAGAAATATGAGGTGTGGGCATCTGAGGTGAGTTGTTGTGTGCGGTAGGAAACGAATGTGGTTTTGAGATAGTAGAGGATTAGACTATTGAAATACACTAGGGTTGGGCATAGATTCCAATTGGCGGGTTTGGGTGGTCTTTTAATGCCTTTGGATGTGAAGGAATTAAAAGGAATTGAGGTGGAAACATGCTGACGGATGGAGATGGGTGCTCAGGGAATGAGTCAAATGAGGATATACTGACTGAAGTTATCACATACTGTGGGTTCTTAAGGTTTCTCGGTACATCTATTGTGTGTTTTTGGAAATGATAGGTGCATTTAGAGTTTGATATGTGTCCAACCTTTTGGGGGAGTGATCTCTAAAAGGGAATTATGTATGTAGAAAGAGCTTCTAAAAGAGATAATCTGTGAATTCAGCAATGTGTTGGGTTGTCAAAATCTGGAATTTGATTACAGAAAACTGAAAATCTGAAATATGTTTACAAAATCCAGAATTTGTGAATTGTTTTTGTAACTTGTGAACTGCTCTAAATATTTTTAGAGCATGGTTGTAGGAAATCTAAAATCAGTTTAAAAAATCAAGAACTTGTGAACTATTTTTATAACCTTTGAACAGCTTTAAATCTTTTTTGATCTTGGTTGCAGAAAATCTAAAATATATTTACAAAATCAAAAAACTTGTTAACTGTTTTTGTAACCTGTGAACTGCTCCAAAAGTATTCTAAGCATGGTTGCATGAATATGTCATTTATAGGTTCAATGAATGATTTTGAGATTGAATAAGTATTGATTTCATACTCATATTTCATGATATTTCAAAGTGGTATCAAGAGATTGAATGTTTGTGAAGGTATGAATGTAAATCACTATCTTATGGACATCTTACACCGAGTTCGCTCAAGTAGATATAGAATTATTGAAATATGATTCATGGATAAGTTGTTTGAGTTTGAAAGTGATTTATGTTCCTTTTTTGGAAACAAAATCTAAAGTGGTAGATTTCTGAGCTCAAGATATGTTTTGAAGATGTTGAGTACTTAAGGAGGTGGTTGAGACAAGAAGTTCCCTCTTGCATGTGGAATTTGTCTAGAGAATAAGGTATTGATAGTATTGAAGTAGATGTGGTTTATGTGTTGGTTTTTGTTGTCAATACATAAATCATGTTCCAACTCACTTAAAATAAGATGTCACAGATGATTTGAAGGTTGTTGAAAAGGTTAAAGATGATTGGAGTTGATTTGGGAAGGATTTGTTGTTATTTGGATGGTTATGAAGTTTGAGCTGAAATGTGATGGAGACCTTCGTAGGTTACACCCTGATAATGGATTTCGTAGGGTCCCCGATACTGGATTTCATAGGGTACACCCTGATGCTGTTTTGGGTAGAGGCATGGAAACCTTCTAGGGTACGTGTAGATCATCGTAAGGTACATTAGAATTTCAAGGTAAACTGGACCTTCTAAGATTCGTTTGTAATGGTCATGAATCTCGTAAGGGTCCTTCGTAATGTCCGCAAAGTTCATAAGGTACAATGAAGACTTCATAAGGTACATGAAACTTATGATTGGATCTTCAAAAGGAGCACTGAAGGAAAAAGATACATTGTAGGGTAAAATGAACCCTACGATGAAACTTCAAAAGGTATGAGATGAGCTGAAATGAACCCTATGCACTAGTTCAGAGAAGAATGACTAGGAATCGTACACCCAACACAAACCATTTACATATTCATTCACTTCACATAAACATGACAATTTCATTTATAATATTCAATGGGTGAAAAGAAAAGTGACAAGGTAAGGCATATGCCTACTCTATCAATGTCATTTGATCTAAACGAGTATGATAAGCCACTTTATATTATTCTAAGAAAACAAAAACTAACTAGCCACAAAAAAAATACCAACAAGAGGCATATGGAAAACTCAAACCAAATATAAACATGATATAAATAACTATCACCACTCTTTGGTTAAGAAGACATCCCACCTCTGTTGGAGGGGTTTTATTATAAAATCAAGGAATTTCATTATCACAAAATTGATTTAATTATATTTAAATGTTGTTCTAGAACACATTCAGTACAAATCAAATGCAATAAGTTAAGCAACTAGATCAACATAACTATCACTGTGAGTTTTTGCAGACAGTGCACCTCTATTAGAGGGGTTTTATTATAAAAACATGACTTCATTTATCAAATGAAACGATTATATAAAGGAACACATATTCAAGATATGCAGGTCAATATAATTAATCAAAATTAAGAAAGAAGGTAAATAAAATTTAAAAAATTCTTGAATTAAAGAGACTAGGAGAGGGACACTACCTCATGGTAGAACCAAGCTGTCCACTTCGGCTCATGGATCTTTCTAAATAAAAGCTGATGCTCCCCCACTGGGTATACACACCTTCACACACATGCAAGGAAACCTAGCCCCTATGCACACACCCGCATGGCCATGAGAATGTGCAAGGGGATCCTTACACATATGCTTACATGCATATACCAGTCTCAACTCACTTACGTATGAATTTATATATATATATACATGGGAACACCTAGTCCCATACGTGCATAATTATTTCCATGGTTTACTATTCACGTAATAAGGGAACCCTCAAACATATACTTACTTACCTATGCACATGAAGGCGAGTCACCCATGACTTGGTGACTCGAAACCAATGAGAAGGGATCAATACACTACACAAAGGATATTAAAAACCTTAAAACACATAAAGGACCCTACATAAACTGTGATAAACCAACCAACAACATTAAATCCTTACCTCGATTGGTGAGAACCAAATTCACTCAAACAAACACAAAACGATCCAACTCCCTACCAAAAAACATAATATGGAGTCAAAAACATTGAAATTCCTAAAATATATGAGGTACGAGACAAGTAGTAATAATATAATCTTACCTCAGATCAAAGCCGGTGGACTGAAACAATCTGAACCCCTATCTGGCCTCTTTTGATGAATATAACTTCTCCCTGTCCATAAAAACCAATTAAATACCTCAGTGGGCAATGCAATAAAAAAAATAAAAACTAACCTAAAACATACATGTATCCTGTGAGTATACATGTCACTGCCCAACATATGAGAACCACAATGCCAAATGGGTCAAATCATGTTCCTGTAAACAAGGGGGAAACAAATCCATGTTTCAAAATGATACTATCAAAATGATAATTCCTATTAATTAACAATTAATTTTCCCATAAATGGAATATAATTAGTTTGTCTCAATTTGTATCTTTGTTTGGTTTTGTTCAATACATGTTTGTTTGGGAAATTACATGGCTACACCATTACTAAAGGGTCAAGATAGGTTGTGGTGTAAAGTTATTGTGGAATGGAAGGATGAAAAAATTATTAGAAGTGATTCCAACTAATATTCAATGACCAAAAAATCCTAAATGAGTATAAAGAAGCAATATCTTGAGATCTCTTAGATATCGAGTAGGAAAAATTGTTAGGGATTGAACATGAATCACCATTCACTAATCTTTTAAGTATATGTCAAATCGTATTATTAATAACAGGCTTAAGGCACGAATATTTGAGATGAATCTATGACTAATGATGTGATCATGGACCAGTCTTCTAATTTTTCTCACATATATATTTGTGGTTATTATGATGTCTTTGGAAAATATAGGATTTACCTGAACATGGAAGGGGAGTTATTTAATTCTGCATTCAGGTGGAGGGAATACATCATTTAGCAGTTAGAAGATGAAGTATAAGCACCACCATGGGTGATCAACCATTACTTAAATTAATTATTTCATTAAATAAGAATTCTTATGTTTATAAAGACAGTATTAAGAGCCTTGATAGAACCTTAAACACTAAATTTATTATTCAATTATAGATTTCCAAGGTATTGGTTATAATTATGTTCCACGGGAGTCATGGAGTCTATGGATAGTGAATTAATGTAAATGGATTAACATATTAGACCTATAGATATGGTGTTCACAAGCCTCTAAGGATTAGATAAAATTATTTAGTGATTTTATGGAAATGAAATCACCCTGTCACTAGGTATCCAAGTGGATATGATATCGATTGGGATACGATTGTTCTAACATATGTCTTATAATTTGGATGATATGTGTATGGACTTGATGAGGGGTTAGATCATGTAAAATATTCCTAAGAGGATTGGGCCTTAGGGTGATAGATGTGGCAATTGTACGTCTAGTGTTGGATGATGAAATACATATGAGGATGGATTAGAATCTTGGTGGGTCCTTAGAGTGGTATGGTCCCTCATAGTCTATAAAATGTATTATGAAAGGTTTTTCTCCAGTTAAAGATTCAAAAGTTCAACTAAGGAGATCAAGGATGAGATTTTAGTGTGAGAATTGGGTATTGTTGGACATATTGGCATTATAATTCCAAGAGGCTTTGTGTGTTAGTGGGGCTGGGTTATAATGCATGATTTTAATGAGGTTCTTGACCAGATTCTTGAGAACATAATTAAATAATGGTCGACATGCTGAGAGAAGACTACACTGTGTGGGATGAGGATTATGGGATAATCCTTGAGAGATGAGTCTATACTATGTGAATGAGAGGATATAATATGATTTGTTTGATATGATTGGGTGAGTGTCCAACCGATGCGAGGAGGATACGTTGTGTGAAGAAACTTTGGGTTATTTATGCTATCTGATAGAGACATTTGGGTTTATTTCATGACTCAAACATGCTCCGAAAATGTTCTCAAATAATGTTTTAGAAAAACAAATCCATCTCATGGAAGACCCAAATGATACTCTATCTTCCAATATTTCTTCAAACAAAAAACTGATAAACCCCACCAATTTACCATAAGAAAAAAAGAGAGATTTCATAAGAAAATTAGGGGTAAAAAAAACAAACTAGTAACTGCATAATCAGACAAGTTACCACATGGACAAGAAATCAAATGCATGATCAAATAAGTTGAAACATGAATAAAATTATAAGTTGAAAATGTAAAAGGCTCTAATAAACCTCTTGAAACCAGAAAAACTCATGAAACACAATGGGTTTTATAAATTTGGGACCCTATAACAGTTATCTCTCAAACAATTAATTTCCTTTTGAATTTAAAAAAACATGAAAAGTAGAGAAAGGGGCCTGAACATCCACCCTATCAGATGACTCCCAAGGATCTCATTATATATATAACATAGCTTCACATCATATGAAAAATGATTATAAACATGAAACATCATTAAATAACCCAAAAAAACTCTCATATGAGATGCCTCTCAAAAAAGGGAAAATCCATTAAAAAGCATCACATCGAAGAAGAGAAATGATATCATAAAATAGTATAAAGTAAAACACATTGTATCAGTTCAAAGGAAACAATAAAAGAATCTAAATATGGAAGATCACCCCCAAAAAATGGGATAATGATTGTAATACACATGTCCTGTAGTTATTGGGTTTCATGTATGAAAATGTGCAATAAAAATCATTGATTAAATGTACAGTAGAACTCAATGATGTATTATTGAATCTCCCACCTTTGGATAATTTTGTAAAGGTATGAATCATCAACAGATCTAAAATAAATCATATAAAACATTGGAAATGACTGGTATATATCCTAAATGAACCATATAAATACTAATAATAAATCATAATTAACATGAATTCAAGCTTACAGAGAGTTAGAATTGATTCTTACACAGTAGATGAGGGATTTGCGAGCGACTATGAGTGGGGAGCAGGGAGCGGCAAGCGGGAGTTGGGATGGGAGAAGGGGAACTAAAGGGGGATAAGAGCGGCGACAATGATAGGAGGAGCAGAGCGGCCCTGTAGGGTTTGGATAAATGTGGCTAGAAAGGGGGTGCATGAGTGCCGATGAGTGGGGAGGGGAGAGTGGCGAGTGGGGAGCGGTGATCGGCGAGTGGTGAGGGGTGCTTGGGAAGGGAGAGGCGGTGAGGGTTGGTTGTTATGGTAGCGGTGGTGAGGACGAGAGGAGTATGTGAGTGGTGTCTAGGGTTTGTATAAGTGATGATTCAGGAAAGGAGAAGTATCCTGATGGCGAAGTGATTTTAGATAGATATATCCCAATGGTTCATTTGAACAGTTGGGGAAAACTAGTCCATATGACCTATATTCCAATGGTTCATATGATCCATTGGCATAGGGCTCGTTTCCCAATGGTTTGTTAAAACCATTGGGAATAAAGCTTTGGTATAGGTGGAATTTACACCAGTGAATCCCCTTCATTCCTATATAAAACCACACAATCTCTCATTTTTCTTCACTAAAACTCCTTTATGCACTTCCAAACTCTTCTATATACTCCCTAGATTCCTACCATGGAACACAAATCTCTAAATAACACTCTCCCATGAATCCTCTCTCAAGCATTTGGTGCCACACATCAAAGTAAGGGATCTGCACCTTCTTATCCTCTTTTCAATTCACGAACTTTGATTGAAATTAGTCATTTTAATTTCAATTGGTTTTATTTTTATTTTTTGTAATCATATACCTACTATCCATTTGATTTTATTTGAAAAAGTAATCATTTAACCTCCATCATTTGTACCCTTACCTATGACATTACTATGCTGAAATTCTGTAAGGGATTTCTCTCTTCTCATTTCCATTGAAGAACTTATTTTATATTATGCATCTTAAATTATATTTAATATGTTTTTATATTAGGTTACATGATCCACTTAATATCCATTTCATGTATAAATTATAATATACCACTTTTCTCTCTTATTAACCCATTTTATGAATTTCCATATGACATTGTTATCCTGCTGAAATTATACTGCAATTTTCCTTTCCAAAATCATCATGTAGTGAATACAATGCCCATTTCTCTATAAAGGTTATTCATATTTATGCACATATAAATTTTTATTATTTTATCACATGTTTATATTCCACATTCCTTTATCTTAGAATAAATGATTATATTTAATGAATCCATGCTATGTGATCTATGTGGCACACTTAAGTATGAGAATGAAAGTTTTATGATGGGTGTGCCTTGATAGCACTCTAACAATTTGGGTAATGTTTAGTATCATGATATGTCTTGTGGGTATAGTGTTTTACCTGATTAATTTATGGGAATTTAGTCCACCATGATGTCTTTGTAGTTTATACATGACTTATGTTTATGATTTAGTGTTTTATATTGTTGCAACACTTCACATGTTAGGATTATCGTTCTATATCCTGCCTTATTATAAATGGTTTTTTATTCCTCATTGATATTACTTGCCTAAAATGACCTATTATCCTCATTTTATGTCATGTTTATTCCGTTACTGATATTTATATCTCACATATTTCTTATATATGTCCTCAGGTTATCCCATGAAGTATTATGTATGAAGGAATGTTGTGGTCATATAAAAGAAGTTTTCAACAAAGATGTTGTATTTCATGTTTTAAGTTGTGATGTAATGATTATAATTTCCCCAGACACTAGACCAATCAATATTCTATGTTTTATTTAGTGAAAATATATGTAATAAATCATATTTAAATATGAAGTATAGAGCTCGGTTGTTATAGTTGATATCAAATGATAGGTTTAGTTATTTTTTGGATTCGTATTAGAAAATATTAGTGTAAACCCTAAAGGATAAGTCAAAGGGTAAGAAAACATTCCTAAATTTTGATAATTATATATTGGGTGGTTTATCAAAACAGATACAACCATTTTTTTATACTACATGTGGAAAAAGTTCTAGAACATATGTACCTAGGAGTAACAACTCCGACAAGGTGTTTTAGGCCAATCACGGAGTAACCTTTTATATGAAAAATGATATACTATGCACCTGGTTAGACAATCCAAGGGCATTTTATTTGGAAAATTCTTAATTCCATTACAAACTATTATAATGGGAACAAAAAAATGCCCATAAGAATCTATTTTATGAAGTAGATCCTGGAAAACATAGACTGAATCCCAGAAACTCATAAGTTAAAGAGATAAATGTAGGTTATAAGTTTAGAATTTAATTTCATTAGATTCCCCTTTACGTGTGTAATTTTTTAAGATACTCATCTCTAATATTCCTTTTATTATATTCAATGGTCTTAAAAAGTAGGAATCATGCTAACAACTGATGTGAAGGGAAGTGTGAGGATTTCACTAATGAGATGCTCAACATGATGGGAGCGTGGATTAAAAATATTATTAGGATACTCTCTTAGTAAAATAAAGTTCTAAATTGAAAAATACACCAAGGGGATCACCTGAACCCCCATAAGAGAGAGAAACCCATATTCGAGAGCATCATGCGACAAATGCCTCCTAATTTTATTGGATTATATAATCACTTAATCACAGAGAAATAGATCATTTCAATTGAAAAGATATTCTAAACCTCTTAATTTGTTTAACAAGAGAAGGTTTATCTATCTATCTATCCTATGGTGGCTGAATCTGATCTGGGTTGGAAATTGAGAAATAGTAAAAGTCCTGAGGAAGATATTGATGCAATAGAATGTATGGAATTATGGAAGATAAATTTAACAAATATTTTCCCCACACCCCCGTCTTATGATTGAATGAGATTTACTTTCACTATATCAAAAGGATAAAAAATCTATAGGGGAAAACATGGACAATTCACAATACTTTCATGATACACCTTCAGTTTTTTCATTACACCCAAATTCATGTCTGACTCTTCTTTGGTGGGCTAAATACTAGCCTACAAAAATCCTTGGTAATCTATGACTTTGATACCTACGATTAAATTGTCTAATGTGACCTCAAAGTCAAGTTGTAGATCATACAATACCAAGGTTATCATGGGGATAAGAAGAAAATGTGGTATTTAAATCTATTTTTCTGATGGATAAATCCAACTGTGCTAAACAATTTGATCCCCCCTTTGTCAAGGTTCTGAAAGAAGAACCCCAGAAATTTCCCATGGGGAACTAGGAAATTCTTTTGGTGTGGAAGATGACACCATTCTAATGATTTTCGACCAGATAATCCTTCCAATGTGATAGAGGAAAGGAACATTCTATTCTACCCTCAATGCGTTTTTCATTGCAAGAACATCAAGGAACTAGGGAGCTTTGTGAACCTGTTCCCTATGTCAAGGGTTTTTTGAGGCAACCAATAACCTCAAAGGCAAAAAGGGATATCTTTTTTCCATAACTACTACTAAAGTGAATCCCAAAAATGAAGTGTCTGTAGGTATGAATGTTATTCTTTCAAAAATAGAAAATGTACTTTTAGTATATTGTTCAACACATTCCATTATGTCATGAAATTTTAGTATAACTATTCAAACAGCACCACAAAGAAAGGAAGTATAGATTCTAGTAAAAATAGAAATGGGCCAATTATTGCATCCCTTATATATAATTCCCCCCCTATCACATATTTTGGATTGTTCTTCTTGGAAAAACATGTCATACTTAACTTGGTGAAATTTAATGCAATTTTGTGCATGGATTGGCCTTCCCAATTTAGAGCCAATAAAAATTTTCATGTGAGTTAAATGACTGTCAATATAGTTAATCAACCCTAGATTTATACAAGTTCAAGGAGTAGGAAGAGTCTTCCTCAGCACCATCATCCGAAACATTGATTTTACCACCATATGAGCAGGTTTACCTTACTCAGATGACTGATTTTAAGGAAGGAACTATCCTTAAAGACATACCTATTCTGAGGGAATTCACTGATGTGTTTCCCAAATAATTGTATGGTTTTCCTCTAAGAATATATGTTGAATTATCTATCGATATTATACATGGGGAATTCCCAATATCTAAGATTCCATAGATAAAGGATATTGTAGAAATTAAGGATGAAAAGAAAAAATTATAGGAGATTCTGTATAACGGGTTTATACTCCCATGTGATTAACTATGGGGTGCACCAGTCCTCTTTATCAAGAAGAAGTATGGTTCAATCTTCCTTTGCATCGATTATCATGTGCTCAATAAAATATTGAAAAAGAACAAGTATCATTTTCCTTGAATTTATGACTCTTTCAATCAACTATATGGATAAAAATACATCTCCAAGGTAGATATGTGGTAAGGATATTACCTAGTAAGGGTATAGAAGGAGGATATCCCTAAGACTGATTTTTGTATAAGGTACGAGAATTATTAGTTCATAGTGATGACATTCAGACTCACTAATGCTCTATCAATCATCATAGACATTATGAACAGAGACTTTACAAACCACCTCAACAAATTTATGGTTGTACTTATCAAAAATATGCTAATTTACTCCAAAACGAAGGATGATCTTGAAGAGCATCTAAGAACTTTGATTAATATATTTTTAAAGGAGATGATCTATTAAAATTATTTAAAGTATGACTTCTGGTTGAATGAAGTCTCATTCATGGGAAATATAATCACAAACAATGGGAGATTTGTAGATCCCTCCATGATAAAATAAATTAAGGGATGTCCAAGGCCAACATCCATGATAGATATCTATCGTTTCCTTGGGTTAGCTAGATAATATCATTGATGTGATATAATTTTCTCATGATTATAAAACCCTCTTACAAAGCTAAACTGGAAGGGAGTAAAATATTCATGGATTGATGAATGTGGAGTAATATTCTTGGAATTTAAATGGAGGCTTATAAATTCCCCTATACTCACACTACCCACAAGTGGGGACCTTTTCAAAAATTTTCAGTGATACTTTGAAGAAGGGATTTGGATGTGTGTTGAAAAAAAATTCAATGTAATTTCCTACGCCTTAGGTTTGTTGAAAATTCATGAGAAAAATCAACCCAAAGATGATCTATATTTGGAATCTGTAATCTTTTCCTTGAAAATATGGTGACTTTATCTCTTTGGGGAGAAGTGTGAAATATATATGGATCACAAAGTCTCAAAAATATATTCACACATAATGATATGAATATGCGCCAATGGTGATGGTATGTTCTCATCAAGGATTCTAACTTCTCAACCCCCTACCATACTGGGAAATCAAATAAGGTAGAAAATACTATTAGTATAAAGGACCCAACAATTCTATCATTGATGCGAATTTAAAAGGATATAATCTTCAATGATTTGAATAGGATAGAGGTGGGAAACAAAAATAAAGTTACATCATCTTTAATTTCATAAATTATTTCTCAACCATATATCATTGAATGGTTATATAATTCCCAAAAATATGATGTGGGAGTTCAAGAAGAAAGTGGAAACCATCAAAAAAGGGAAATCCTCCAATTTCAATGTTAATGAAAAAGTAATTTTGAGATTTGGGTTAAGACTATGTGTTCCTTCAAATCCAGAGTCAAATAAAGAACTTCATGATGATGTACATAGTTTTACATTCTTAATTCACCAAGGAAACACAATGATGTATTGCGATATCTAAGAACACTATTGGAAGGATAATAAGAAGAATGAGATTGATGAATAAAAATAAAAGTGTTTAGTCTGTTAGTATGTGACATTTGAAAGGAAGAAGTCTAAGGGGATGCCGCAAACATTTCCCATACCAATATGGAAATAGGAAAACATCACCGTGGAATGTTCTACAAGACATCCAAAGACATGCAAGGGATACAATGTTATCTGGGTTATTGTGGATCATCTGAAAAACACTTCACATTTCACTCTAATTTGAGGGGATTACTCACTAGATCAATTGGCAGGAATATACATCAGGGAAGTGGTAAGGTTTCATGGAGGACCCATATCTATTGTGTCCGATCACGATCTAAAATTCACCGTTTTGTTTTGTAAAAGTCTCAAACATTCTCGAAACACAGGGCAAAACTTCAGTATGTCTTACCACTTGAAAATTGATGGCCAATATGAGCGGACAATCCAAAAACAAGAGGAAATTTTTAGAGCATGATAAATGGACATCAATGGTTTGTGGGACTAACATCTTCCTTTGGTGGATTTCCCTTACAAAATCAATTTCCATTCCAGCATCCAAATGGTCCATTATTAAGACATTTATGGGAAGAGGTGAAGAACATAGAAATATTGGGATGAAGTTGGGGAATGAAAACCTATCGGTCCTAAAATGGTTAAATAAATGGTGGATAAGGTGAATACCATCCATCAACACATCAAATCTAGTCAATGTCGAAAAAAGATCAATACTAAAAATCGTCGATGTGACATAGATTTTGATGTTGGAGAAATGATATGGCTCTGCATATTTCCATGTAAGAGTGTGATGATATTTTGGAATAAGGGAAAACTTAGTCAGAGGTACACAATACCTTTTGAAATCCTTGATCACATTAGGGCAGTGTCGTATCAACTAGCCCTCCCACTGAACTTATCTCAAGCACATGATGTATTCCATGTATTCCTCTTAAGGATGTACATATCATACCTATCACACTTACTCGATCTAGAGGTCATACCATTGGATAATTACCATTCCTATGAGGATCATTTGGTGAAGATATTAGATCATAGAGAAACATTTTTATGAAATAATACAATTCCCCTCATCAAAGTGTTGTGGAAAAATTAAATGTTTGAAGAAGAATCATGGGAACCGAAGGAGGTGACGAACCAGAGCTACCCTATTCTATTTTAAGTGTGGGAAAAGTAAATTTTAAGGTAGAAATTTATTAAGGGGGAAGGTTGTAATGACATGAGAATTTATTAATAAAATTCCATTTATTATTATTTAATAAAAGTTTTTATATATAAAACACATGCAATTATTTTTTCCAATTGGATTTAAATTAATATTAAGTCTTTATAACGTTGATAATATAGTCGTTGAATAGTGATCACACGACTAATAAAAATATATGGTTTTAAAAAAATATTTTGACACAGACAAAGGAAGTGATGGCCTCAACCGGTAGGATTCTCCCCTATGAATCCCATTTGTCGAATCCTTCAAGGGAGATATTTTTTCTATGATTTGTCTAGACCAATCCCAAGCAGAGATCCAACCAATTAATAAAGAGTGAAAACGATTATGGGAGATGTTCATGCTCATCGAGATTACGACCCAAACCATGTTCACTAAACGGCCCAATAAAACCCCACCATCACAAACCTTACTCATAGAGAATATGCTGGTATAATAAGGTGATAGGTATCAATAACCAATAAATAAGAATAGGTACATTATTTTTTATAGAATAATTAATTTTTTCATATCATAGTTTATTTGTAAATGATTATTTAATGCCCAATAGTATATTTGTTAATATTAAATTAATGAATTAATGGATTAATGTATTTTTGAAATAAATAAAATTTTATAATAATAGTATTATTAAATAAAATTTATAAAATACAAATTATCAACTAATATTTATAATGTCAAATGTAATTTTTATGAGGGATAATAGAGGTTAGTTGTCAAAAAACCATCATTTTTAATAAATGTGGATTTTGTTTTAAAAGTAAAAAATTAGATATTTATAAAAATTATTTTGATAAAATGAATTTTAGTTTTTTATTTCAATACATAAAAATTTTCCAAAGGTGAAATTTTAATAATTTTCTGAGAGAGTCGAATTTTTGGGTAACATTAAAATATAGTCTAAATATATAGTGTGTTTTATGACATCATAATGGACGAATAATGATGAAATAAATACTATAAAAGAAATATTTGAGCAAATATATGTTTTAAATTTAAAATAATGTAGTTTTATGTTTATTTGATTTATTTTATAAATCTTAGTGAATCTTCCAAGACTTATAATGTATTTTACGATTTTAAACTCCTTTCATTGATTGTGTGACTCATCTCCACATAAGAAAGGGAAATGTTTAAATATCTTAGGCCCTTAGAATTTTAAAATAATTTATACCACTCCTCTTTTTCATAAATAATTGGTATAATCCTTGGGATGGTTTGTGGTTTTGAATATTTTATGATGAAGTGTCCAAAACCAAAATAAAAAAGAAACCACCCTCCCTTCTTATGTAATCCCACCCAAGATCCGATTTCTCTTCACAAAAACTCCGGAATCTCATAAAAACCCTTAAATATACTACCTATATTCATCTGAAGGCGCCCCAACACCCCAGTAATCCTCTCCCAAGCCATTTATGTCACACACCAAATTAAGGGATCCAAATTTTCCTCTCCTATTTTCAATTCAAGAACCGTATTTGACGTTAGTATTTTTAATTTCAATTAGTTGTATTTTAATTATTTTGTAATAATTTTCCTACTATCCATTGGATGTTATGTGAATGAGGGATCATTTATCCTTCCTCATTTGAACCTTTACATAAGCTGTAACTATGCTAAAATTCCATATGGGATTTCTCTCTTTTAATTTTTATTCAAGAACATTGTTTATATTATGAATATTAAATTCCATTTCATATGTTGGGATATTACATTTCACGATCCCTTTAATGTCCATTTCATGTATAAATGATGATATACCACTTTTATATCTCATCAACCCATTTTTTGAATTTCCATATGATGATGATATGTTGCCGAAATTGTTCATCAATTTTCTATGCCCAAATAACCGTGTAGTCAATATCAAACCAATTTATCTATCAAGGGTATTAATCTTTATGAACATATAAATATATATTGAGGACTCACATGTATGTATTACCCATTACATTATCATGGAATAAATGATGATGTGGAAGGAATCCATGCAATATGATCTACGTGGAACAGTTAAACTTGAGATTGAAATGTTTATGAAGGGTGTGCCCTAATAGCACTCCAGTGCATTGGGTAATGTTTAATATCATTATATTTAATGATGGGAAAGGGGTTCACCTGATTCCTTCATGTAGCTTTATTCAAGCATGAAGTCTTCTTGATTTATCATTTACTTAGGTTTATGATGTAGTGTTTTAAGTTATTTCCACTTTTCTCATGTCATGATTATCATGAAATATCATGCCTTATTATTCAAGTCCGTTTATGCCTCATTTATTTTCCTCATCTAACATGCACTATTATCCTCAAGTTATTCTATTTCTATTCCCTTATTGGGATTTATTTCTCACACCTTTCTAATGTATTCCCTCAGGTTTTCCCATGCAGTATTAATTATGAAGGAAATTGTGCTCATGTAAAATAAGTTCTCAAAAATGATGTTGTATTTCATCTTTTATGTAGCTAAGTAATTTTTTCAATTTCCAATGACACTAGTCCTATCAATATTATGAGTGGTATTAAGTGAAATTGTATGTAATTAATAATGTTTAAATATGAAATAATGAGAAGGGTTGTAATATGTTTTAGATATTTCTTGAAAATATAAAATTGTTTATCTAGTATACAAAGACCATAAAAATTTATGGTTGTCAAAACTGTATTTGTGAAATATATTTATTATTTATCTATGATGATATAATATCAATTAATGAAATTTGTAGATTATTATAAATAGAAAATTCCGGCATACTGCCGCATTCAGATATAAATTTGGATTAATCGTATGATCATGGATATACACTGGTTAGCATAAGTCCATCTTCTCTATTAGGAACATAAATTACCAAAAAACTATGGTCTAGAAAACCTTTAGAATTCATCCTCCTAAATATATTAAAGATTATCAGCTAAATCCATATAGATACCAAGGATTTTGAAATCTCAAGGAAAATTCCAAGACATGATTCTTTATGGGGTGTGATGATGAAAATTTATGATTCTGGATATGGGATGATTATTAGATGTGAGGATATTCTCTTCAATGAGAAGGTATTGGGGAAAGACCAATTTTTTTGAGAAGTATCCTGACATTAAAGAATAAATTAAGAAAGTATAAGTTTTTTTAGGGAAGTAACAATTGAAAAAAAGTTTTAGAGATTTCAATTAGAAGTACTAAAGGTATGGCTAATAGACTAGAAGAAGATGTTTTTGAATGATCTAGTACTAATGAAGTTGAATTGGAATATTTGGAATATAGAGAACTAGATGTTTCCATATCAGATAGAGTTGGTCCAAAAACAAATTCTATGTTATATATCAGGGTTATAAAACATTTTTAGAGGTTTAGAGTCGACAAGAACATCATAATTTTAATGAATGATTGGGAATATAGAATCCCAAAAGTGGTATCAAATATTAGTGACTCCAGAAGTTAGGGGATAATGAATAAAGGATAAAAGTATTCATTAAGAACTAACCTAACAAGGGAGTTAACTAAGTTACAAATGAGGAATAGTAAACTAGAGAATAAATGGGTTTTCTATTTGAATGAAGATGCTTTTGGTAGGAATAGGTACATGGAATAACTTATAGTGAAGGTAATTTAATAAAAATAAGGAATAGATTTCCCAAACTATTTCTCAAATGTTGTTAAACATGTTACCATATAGTTATGTTGAGCATATTTTTTACTATATTTGTTTCATAGAGTAAATGGATGTAAATATAGTCTTTATTCATGGTGACTTGGTAGAAGTAATTTAAATGAGTAACGAATGAGTTTCAAGTATTTTTGAAACAAGGACATGGTGTGTAAGATGAAAATAAGTCTCTATAGATTGAAGTAGGTGAAAAGTAAGTATAATTTGAAATTTAATGATTTCTTGGATGAGTAAAGTTTCACTAAGAGAAATGCATATCATTATTTCCCTTAGATTTTGTGGGATGATGTAAATATTATTATTCCTCTCTCCTATATAGATGAAATTGTTCTAGCTAGTCAAGAAATTATAAGGGTCTAAGAATTATAGCTGGAGTTCTCTAAAATATTCACGATGAAGGATCTTGTCCAGGGGAAAAATGGACATGTATATTTAGAGATATTATAATGATAAGACTTTGTTTCTATCTTAAAGGTACTACACCATTAATATTACCAAAAGTTTTGGGATTTTTATATAAGTAGGTATCAAATTCATTAGATGGAAAGTTCACATTTTATAAGGAGAACATGATGAAAATGAAATATTATGCAATATGTATAGATATTTATTTGCATTAAAATTAGTGGAATGTATCCTGATATAATCCATTTTTTCAACTCACTCATACATTGCATTCATAGTGTGTGTTTTCATAGATTTAATTATTTATTTTTGGAATAAATAGAAACTGTTAAATAAAACATTTGATATCTAAAAGGTTTAGAAGGTATTTTAATTTACCTCAGGGTATATAATCCATTGTATGTTTTTGTTAATGCAAAATTTCATAGTTATTTGGACACCCAAAAGAGAACCAATGGGGTTTTCTCACTTATAAAGGAACAAAAATTATCTTGATATTATAGAGTTAACTGGTAATTTCATTTTATATAAATTAAAATCATTACATGGAAACCAAAAAATTAGTGAAGGAACTAGTTTGGTTGATGTTCTGGTTCAATAATCCTAGAATAATCTAGAAGGGTGGATTTCTCTAATAAGAAATTAATAATTCAATCCATTCAAATCAGAATCTAGTGTTTCAATTTTAAACAAGACATATCGACTTGAAATAATATTTCATTTATAACATACTGGAGAATGGAGTTATGTAGTTACAAAAGATATTTGGAAAATATAATATAGTGGACATGTTCACTAAGACATTAGTCTAGGAATGTCAGAGGAAACACTGTGCCTCAGTGTGACTTGGGAGAATGAGAAGATATAAAGAAACTACATGCTTAAAATTAAATGGATTGGAAGTTTTTCATTATTTATTGGAGAGTTTCAATGGATTACTTGAATCCATATTAATGTGGGATTATGTTGGAAACTTTAAAAATTGATTCATGTTTTTCAACATTGTTTGTCTTGAACGAGCTCTAAAATATGTATCACCCTTGGTGTTTAGTGAATTGGTAGAAGAAATATTCCTGAAAAATAGGTTAACCTTAAGATATAGTCTTTTAGTGGTGTTGTTTCATGTTCAATCAACCAACATGTGATCAAAATAAGTTACAAATTAAATCCTCTCAGTTTTCATTTAAATTCAGGGGTAATATTTCAGTATTCACCTAAATTTGGTTTTCATGGTAGAAGCTGCTACATGTGAGAGTTAGTAACCATAGATTAATTGTCGGATTTACAAAAATATTGGATGTTTGTACAACTACATGAACAATTGGGCCTCAATATAAATGTGGGGTGCAATCACTTTTTCATGTTTACTATATGGAATTACCCAACCCATGACCACTCGACAATGTCGGGACTAGTGAAGCTATGTGATCTCAGGTGATCCTCCCTATATTTTAGAGGCTATCGACCAGTAGCTGAAATGCCTAGGTTTTTAGAAATAATATTCTTTCCATAAACTATATATTTATAACTCTAATTTTTTTTCTATTTTTCAAAAGAATTTAAGTAGATTAGGAATTAATTCAAAAAGGATAGAAATTAAACTAAAACACTTTATTCATTCATATTAAAACATTAAAACAAATGAACATAAAATTAAGTGTTGCACACCATGGATTATTACTCAATAAAATTATTCCAATCAAAATTTTTGGTGCACCTAGAACTCAAGGGGGATGAAAATGATGAAAGTTAAGTGTGTCACCCCTTAAAATGGTAGAAAAATAAAATTTTAATGGACCAGTGTAGTTATATAGTAGTTTTCAATCACTTGGTCTTGTTTTACTTATGATGATGTAGGCTAAAAAGTTCCCTTTCCTTCTTATGGGAATCACTTAAAAACCATTTTGATGGATCATCATATAAATCGTGATAAAGTGTCTGAGTTCCCAAGGATTTATTGTTTTACCATGAAGAAATACATTTAGAATCTTATTTTCAGATTCCATAATAGATAGATTAATACTGAGGAGACTGTACAACATGAGTGCACTGAACATAGCAAGATTAACCATCCCAATTGGATTAATTGGACCATAATATGCGAGGAAGCAAAAAACCATTGAGCCCATGTTGTCACACACCAATACTCTCCCTCACATCTCTCCCATCGTGAAGGAGCCATCAAGGTTCATCATCAGACCAATGGAGGGAGGGTTCCATCCAACCCATCCCCTTTTTTTCTATTACACACTTATTCTATAGGAAAACCCATTCTTAGAATAATCCACTGGAGAAAAATGGAAGACGATCCAGTAGGAACTAGAGATGCAAGGTCCACCACAAGAGACCTCACATGACGTTGAATGAAGAGGTGAGAGAAACATACACCTTCTATCTCATTATTCTTGGCCTCCAACAGGAAATAACACACCACTATAAAAACCATACCATGGATTTTAATTTCATTTCAATACTTACCTTCCAATTGAAACCATGTCCTGATGAACTCCAAAAATGAATCCCCACTCCCTATGATCCCCATGAACTAACTAATAAATTCCCATATTATGCTGGTCCATTCTCCTTTGAATAAGCGGTTCCAAACTGATTCTTAGCATATGAAGTCGTAGAACTAACAGTGGGAGACTAGGGAAATACATTTTCTGAACATTTTAATCCATGGTCATGATCACGTTTCTCAACCGCCGTACCAGAAGATTATTTTCACCAAAAATTTCTTTACACGAAATCTCTCTCACCATTCATCCCACTAGTTGTTCGCATGGATCAACGATTGATAATAATGGCTACTAAAACCAACGGATTTATTCTATAATAAAACACATATATCAGGTTGCTATATCAATGTAAAGGTCTCATGTAACCTCTTATTATACACATTTATCATCAAGCAAATCCATCTAGGAAAGTGGATAGATTTTTTAAAAAATGAATGTAGAACTGATCACCTCGAGATGAAAAGAATATTTCCAACCCAATTTTATTCTAAAAATAGACATCATTGTAGCTCACAACCCACCACACTTTATCCTTAATAATCTCTATCAGATCCATTACGCAGTATGTCAGCCTAGAAATAGTTCTAGTTCGACCTGACCACCCTCTCCAATTATAATCATACCTTATCATCATGAACCATTCTTATAAAGTGTTTCCATTAATGATTTTCCCAACCAACCTCATCTACATGCACTACATGGATTTTAACACACTTCTCAAGCGAATAACATCCCATTCGATATGTTTTGCTATTGGCACCAAGGAATACCAATTCCATTACCACCCAGATTAGTATCCCATATTAATATAATCATGATTTTCTCTATTTGTTATATAGTTCCCATTTATTATTACTCACCATGGATTACTTTATCCATTAAAAGTTCATAAATTAAAATGGGACAACAAATATAAATAAATAAAATCTTCTAAACCACGAGATATCATCGGTTATATTCGCCCCTTTGGATCGAAAAAGTTAGTGAAAATCTGTAATGTGGAATAAAATCATTATAGGGGAAAAATATTGTGAGATCTAAAATGAGAACTATGGGAATGAGATTTGTGACTTGGGAAGTTTGAATGGAATGAATGATTTCACTGAGGTTATATATAGGAACAATATTTGGCTATTATAAATACATTAATTGGATATATATATATTTCCAATATGTATACTTATGTTGCATATTTTTAGTTTTAATTTTAAAATAATACAATTCAAAAATAATAAATAATGAAATAAAAATATTATATTAAAATATTATATATAAATATATATAGTTATGCATAATGTAATAATAATAATAATAATAATAATATGATGAAAGTATGTTTTTATGTACTTATAAAAATCAAATAAATATGATAATTTAAATAGATCAATAAATATAATTTTTTATAATATATATTTAATTTAATGGTATTTGGTGAAGATTATTTTATATAAATCTTGTATTTTTCAAATAATTGTTTTTAAAGTGTTGTTATTTTTTATTACTCTTTACTAAAGAACAATGTTAATGAAATATATTTAAAATATTTATAATAAAAATAAATTTACATCCATCTAAAGTTATTACTATACATGAAATACGGAAAAATTTATTTTATTCTTAAAAATATTTTTTTTAAAATAAATCAATTTGACATTCTATGCATTTTTTTAAGAAACTAAATATATTATGCTTAAATGATATGAAAATATATTATATAAATAAAAATTATATTAATGACAATTTATTTATAAATTTATAATATATACGAATAAGAATAAATAATATTTGAAAAAATTTATTTTCCCTAAAAAGAGTTTTTCATTATATTTCATTATTTTACTTACAAGTTAAATTCTCAAATTTAAGAATTTTATTATGAAAAAATTACATTCCATTTTTATAATAAATATATTATATTATAATTATTTTTTATTTATATGAAATAGTTGTTTTTATATGAATAGTCAATAATATTGTTTTTTCAAACATTGTAATTATTAAAAAAAATAACATTATATAATCAAGATGTAGAAGTTTATAAAAAATATTTAATTGGTCATGGATGGATTTAAAAAATAAAATTATTCATTTAAAATAATATTTTATTTGATTTATCAAATTTAAGTTTTATATTTTGGAACGTAAGTAATATTTTATTGAACTAGAAAATTATTTTTGACATTTTTTTAATTAAATATTCTCATGGTGGATTTATGTTTTGGCCTTATTTTAAATAAAAAACTCTAATTTTTATAATAATTAACCAATTAATTCCATTTAAATTAACATCAATAGTAATCTTTTCATAAACATTTTTTTTACGCTTAAAAATACACTTTTCATAAAAATTATTTTTATGTGTTATATACGAAAATATTAAAATTCTTATTTTTTCACATGGAAAATTTTTATTTGTATCTTTTTATTCCATATTTGGTATAATTAAGTTAAAATAATTTAATAAGGACAATTTTATTTTTGTGAAATAAAAGTAAATTACTTTGGAAAAAAGTTACTGCAGTAAAAAGAAAAAATAATAAAATTTAATAACAATTAGTAAAAGATTTAAAAACATGTTAAAAACTACTTTGGGATTGTATTTTATGGGATTTATAGGATTGTACTCTTACCCCACTCCATTATTTTCCATTATAATATTTAGTTTCACTTTGAATAGCGAGTTTTCCTTTATTTTTAAAAAAACATCTCTCCTCACCATAATAAATAGATCCATTACCACCCCAATTGTCCTCACACAAAAGCTTCTTATATTCATATAAAACCATTCTAAATTACTCCATAATAATCCTTGAATCTCCCTATAGTTCTTTTTCCTACGAAAAACACCACTACTCAAATCCTTAATCATTTTTTCATAGGATCTTTTCTAAGAAGTAAGGTAAAATTCTCAATTAATCATTTTTATTTTTTATTTTTATTTCTCCGTATACCTCCTCCAAACACAATTTAAAAATGATGAAATATTTAAATCAATTTCATAGGTATAGTATAAATTTATTATGTTTATGCAACAACCATTTTCCTCTCTCCTCATGACCACCCAAAAATTAAAATCTTGCTTGTGTTACTTTTCAACTACCACCACCATAAGTGACATGGTCTGTTTTTCAAAATTTCCTTCAAATAGTAGATAATAGGGAGTATTTGGTGAATAAATATTGTATCTAAAACATTATTTTGATTATTAATATATAAAGCAATCCCTATCTCCTTTTCATTCCATCACTACTGAAAAATTTCATATACTCATGGTTTGGAACTACGGTTATAACCCCTAAAATCATGAGTATATATTATACCCATGATTCCATAAACCATGGGATAATGAGGAATCAGTATTGAGCTATACCCATGGTTCAATAGAAACTATAGGTATGACCCTAGATATTTCTATAATACCCTTTTTTAGTTAAAATATGGGATTATATCTATACCCATGGTTTACAAAACCGTGGGTATAAATTTTCACACAAGACATAATATACCCACGGTTATTGAACCATGGGTATAGATAATTTTCCTAAAAAAGAATCACCAGTATTTCTACCATACATGACATGTAAAAAAATACAAACCACATACAAACCATAGTACAAGGTAGATATCTTGAGTGAATGGAAGCATTTTACATACCAAATTGTACATTAATTAATTTACATATAAATGCAGGTGAAAAAACCTAATAAACCTATAAATAAAAAAATATTACTAAAAATAATTATAGTAGAGTCTAGTTTGGTTATTTAATGATATCTATCATGTTTCTCTCAATTTCCCATTAAATTACTTCCCACACAACACGATTCTAGTGTTTTAACTATCCATAGAGAATTTCCAAACTACACCATGGTTTCCCGCATTGGGTTGTACCCTGATAAAAGAAATTGAGTTCTCAATGGAGTGTGATGTGAGTTTCTATAGTTCTATATTGGGGGTTTTTGATCATATCTTCTACAGTTGGTTAGAGTTTCTGTAGTACCCTAATTATTTGGTCACGGGCCTTCAACCCACAGACCCCCAAAGCAGGGGCGAGTTCCCATCTGCAACTGCGAATGACCTCACTGAGTTATAGCCTTGTGTGTAGTATCAACCACAACCATTCAACCAAACATCATCCTAGATGGTCCTGCCACACCAATCCAACAAACATATACAACAATAGTTCACCATTATCAATAATGTTATTAAATAAGAAATTGGTATGAAATACATTATTTACATAAAAATTTAATCTTCTTCCATACTCTCGAGGAAATATATAAAAAAACTATTATGAACCAAATTTCAATTAATAACAGAAGGATTTTTGGGAAACATTGACACATATTAATGAGATAATGGTGTCTTAAAATACATCATCATTTCAAAATAATCAAGTTGCTGTAGTCATCCAATTCCATTATCCAAACAGAGGTGTTTAATAATTATCGACATCAAAAGAAACTTACCTTTCAGTACACTAGTATTAAACCCACATTGATGATGAGTAATCAATTATACTACTCAAACCACCATAACAATTGAGTTTCTATCCACCTATAGCCTCATGAACTAGTCTATAAACCTAGAATATTATAGTGATATTCTTATTTGATTTATGGTCATATTAGTGCTTCAAATTTATAAATATTTATTTGATGTTAAATAACAGAAATAATATTTGACTAAAACCTATGGGAGGTCAGTGAGTATTTATATTTATTAAAAATTTACAATAAAATTCAAATACATAAAATTGGATGGAACTTGTGTTGAATTATATATGGAAGGAACCTGATAGAAAAACAGGGTTAGTAAAAGTTAAATTTCTGTTAGTTCCTTTAAGTTAAGGCAATTCCATTATAATACATGCAATATAAAAGAGAATATACTAGGAAAAATAGAAGAATAAAATAAGGGAGTTGTTTCTTGAAATAAATTTGTAACCTAGAGCAGATCTACATGGTTACATTTTTCAGATTAAGTTTATAGATGATATGGGAAATTAGGTGAATGAATGTAGAAAAACTGAATTATAGGGAGAGAATGATTGAAATAATAAAATAATGAGTTTAATTGAGAAGGCACATAGCTGAGTTGAATAAAAAATCTATTTGATGTTGGATAGAGATGGACGAAGTGACAATTCTATAGATGAAACGATTTCATAACAGATGGAGGTCAACATAGTGTAAAAGAAGGATTTAAATATATTTGAAGATGAATAATGAGATAATTTAGGTGGAAAAAATATTTTATGGTACAAATGAAGATGAAACAGATTCGATGTTAGGAGTGAAACAAATAAATTGGTAGGGATGAAATAGAATAGAAGAAGGGAATGAAATGAGAGATAAAATAGATTTTGAAGAGAAATACAATATATAAATTATAAGACCGAAGAAGACTAATGGATACAGGTCATAGTATAAATGGAATAAGAAATCACCCTAGATGAAAACACAACATAGATGTATAATAATTATTTTAGAGGGACTATTTAGAATAAAAAAATTCACATCGTACAATTACCATGAGATTATATACATCCCCCAATGCTAAATAGAAATGAATAAGAAAATATTTGAATGTAATAAATACATGTCATAGAAGTAAAAGGGGATCCTTTAGTCATAAAAATTAATATTTTTATAGGTGTTTATAATTAAATAAATCACTTTTTATTTTATGATTGTTTCAAATACTATTATCCATATAGAATTAAAACACATGTCATATAAATTCCAATTGATGCTGGTTTTAATTTATGAAGATCTCAAATGCTAAAAATGATTGTCATTTCATAATAGAATAAATGCACCCCCAAAAATTATTTTTCACTCTAGTGGGAGATCACACTAAAGAATTTTCATTGAACAACCCTCATGAAAACATAATCAAAATGAATGTCATTAATGGATGAAATTCACATCATATCATAAAATAAATTAGTTCATAATAATTATTTTTTAAAAAAGATTGATGACCTATAAATATGTCAAATTATATTAATATTACCCTTCACGATGAAAAATTGAGGGGAATAGTGATTACCTATATCTATGGAAAATTTGAGGAGAATGTAGATTAAAAATACCATTATCTTGATCTGAGGAAAACTGTAAAAATAATGAAATCCAAATATGTATATATTATACTTGGAGATCACATGAAAAGAGAAATTAAGAGCGATGGTTACTATAATTTATTTTACCAAAACTATTATCTTATAGTAAATAAATTATAATGATTAAATCAACACCAAAACAACATAATACTATTTCAAATTTTTAATACAGAGAGCTGCTTTATATTTTATTTATTTTAAAAGGTGATACCAAAACAACTATTATTTTATATAATGCGATATTAAAAGAAGTAGTAATATTATTTTTATGAGTATTTAAATAAATGTGGGTTTTTAATAATATGGACGAGTAAAGTGAAAAATAAGAACAATTATGATATAATTCATTGTAAAATACATTGGAATAAAATTCAAAATTCATTGGACTAATTATGAAATACTTATATGGAATCATGAAATTTCAAAATTCATTGAAATCATAATTCCAAATAATAGAATATGTTTGTAACAGTTATGATAAAATTCAATAGATAATGCCTAAGTAACCGAATTTGTATTAAAAAACTATTTCTGTCAACCAATTTTGGTATATATTAAACTATTATCAATATTGATAAATTAATTGTAATTAATGGAAAAATATATTTACTAACCTAGTTGAATTGATGAATAATTTTTTTCCCAAACCATTTACTAAATTATACATAATTGAAATATTATTATGTACACATGAGTTTAGAAGAAGTCATTAATATTGGCACATAAATAATCTAAATCTATATGAATGAAATGGTTATTCTCATAAAGATAACATAGAATGGAAAGTATCATATTGATATGGTGTTGTTGTTTTATAGGGTAGTTAACTTACTTAATGAAACATAAAAAAATAGACAAAGAAATGTCAAACTAATATAGTAAACAAATAATTAATTAGCATGTTCCATGATTTTAACAATAGGCAATAACTTTTTGTGGAAAATTTCATGGTTGCCATTTAAAGTGTTATTACATTCTATTGGGTGGGGTCATAGAATGTCTTTTTTTCTACAAATTTTATGATTACCTATGAAAAATAATAATCACTATGAATTTAATTAGATTCGATCATTAACATTACATTGTAAAATCATCAGGAGAGAAAATAATGGGGGGAATACCGATTTCATAACTTATTGAAGAAATATCTCAATTCACACACAGATAGTAAATTTTATGAAACAAAGATTCCATATTTTATATAGATTCACATAGATATAGGTAAATTATTAGAAAAATTAAAATAAATAATAGATGAATTATCGAATATATTACACCCATAAAGAGAATAAAATCAATAAACTAAATACATTAATTAATAACATAATTGACTTGAAAACTTAAAATGTATGTTGTGTAATGAAAAAATTGAATTGATCGATAATATTTTCTGAAAAATGAATCATACATATAAATAAATTAATGGTCATAATGTAGTATATAATGAAAAAATAAGGATATCATATTGTTATAGATCAAACCTAATAGTATAAACAATTAACGACAGAGTTTGTGATGAAATGTTACTATCAAAATAAGTAAGTTTTATAGATACTACAACATTAGATGTTGTAATACTATTATCAATTGTCATTTTATGTAAACCAGAAATATAATATAATTAGATATGAAAAAAAAATTAAATGTGGACAGTTAGAAAAAAACAATTAAATAATAATATAATTAAATATAATCTTGCCCAAACAATAAAAAAAATAAATTAAATACATACATGGTCCTACTATATATGCTCAGTGATACCTAGATAATTTTCTAGGCAATAGGGTGATGTGGGGCAGCGTCCATGACATCCTGCATCATCTAGTAGTCATAGATTCCATCCACATTCGGAATATCTATTTTCTTAAGTGGGAAAAGTAGGGTTTCAAGGAAATAAAATTATTTGAGTATTAGAAATGAGGGGGGAGGATGGGTCTGAGAGCCGGAGGCTGGGATATAGACGTGGAGGCAGGAAGGCAAAGGTCGAGTGGTTGAGGTTGGGATGTTGAGGAAGAGGGAGGAAGGGGGACGGGAGGTAGATGCAGAGGGGGGGAGGCAGGGGTCGGGATGCAGATGCTGGGAGGTTGTGGTGGAATTTGGGAGGTGGAGGTAGATCTTGATGATATGAGGTTTAGGTTGAGTTTGAGGTCGAGGCAATAGTAGGAAGGGGAGGGGAGTGAAAGGAAGATTAGTGCTCGTGAAGGGGGAGGGGGAGGAGAAGCTCGAGTAATGCCTCATTTTTAAGGGGTTATTCCCATAGTTTATAAATAATTGTGGGTATTAGTTTACAAAAATGATCTATACCCATGGTTTTTCTGAACCATGGGTACAAATGTTTTTTCTTATATCCAATTTCTTGTAGTGTATGAAAATAGACTCTTCACTTGTGCAAACGTGCATACTACTACTTCGATAAAATTAACATATTAAGTTCTTCATACAGTCGATACTCCTTATAAGTATTTCTTAAAATTTTATTTAACACGTTAAAAAATCTAAATAATATCATTAATATTATTTAATAATCATATTATTTCAAAAGAATCATTTTTTAACCATACTCTCCCATAGATTGTAGTTTGTTCTTGTTTTGGATGGCTTAACAACCTAGTTGAACAATGATATAAGTTTATATCAGGAATTCATGTGGAACATAAATCCTAGTGTTATTATAAAATAAATAGAGTATAATATTTGGTTTATGGTTCTATAATGGTTATAATATTCTTAATCTTATTATTATTTTACCGTCTTTTTGTTTGTTATAAAATAAAAAAACAAGATAATCCAAAAAATCATCATCAAAAATCAAATCCAAAATAATTACATAATGAAATTATAGCATTACAAAACATATAAAACATTAATTATAAAAGCTATAATTATTTTTGAATGATGAACATTCAATCTATAAAAAATAACAGACATCATCATTACAAATATAGTACTAAACAATCGAAACTGATAACATTTGATGATTAAAATAATATATAATTAACTAAAATATTTGTAATAAATGGTTATAAATTAATTTAATAAAATGTTATGCGTATGAAAATTTTATGAAATAGGTTATTAAGATAGTTGTTTTATATTCGAGGTTATAAAATTTTCAGTTAAGTAGGATTGAAGATATGGTCTTTTGCATCTCAATTTTGCTTCATTGTGATATGATGTGTGTTCACCACTTGTTTTATTTTCTGTGGTGTATATATTGGAAATGTAATTATTTTATAAAAAAATTTCATTCAATCTAATATATTTATAAATTTGTCTCATGTTCAACCTTTCTTGGGTTTTCAATTAAAAATATAAAGAGAATGTAATGGTTTTTTAACCCAAAACCCCTTTACTAAATTTATAATGATTCCTATTGAAATTATTACTTATGAATTTATTTTCTTTAACCTATTATTTTATAATAAACATTATATTTCCCTCTAGTATATTATGCTTTTGATTCAACTCTTCCTCCTTAATGAATTTCACCTACGTAAATGTAATTCATTATTAGGGTAATTCACATCCACTCTAAATATGATCTTCATCATCCATGTATTGATTTTATCTTCTCCAAAAAAATTTCTTTTCATATTTGGAAACCAAATTATGGTTATCACATGTGACCATAAAATATCCTATTAAACATTTCAAAAGGATATTTTATTATCCCTTTTTATAATGTGATATTTCATAAAAATTATTTTGAAATATTAAAAAGGATTTTTCATTCATAATCATATTTTTTATCTTCCACTTCAAATTTCCTTGATATAGAATTCATTTATTTTTCAAGGATATATTATTTAATATTTTTAAAAATAATTTTTTTCAAAATATTTCACATCAGTTTTTTGAAAATATCTTTTCAGAGTGATTGTAACATTATATTTTATTCGAAAGATAAAGGTATTTTTTAAAATCTCTCTCATAAGATCACTTACATTTTTCTCTTTATATATAAAGTATGTATTTACATGGAAATTATTTGTCACAAATCAAACAATAAATTTTTCTATAAAATACTATTTTAGGATGATTTAGTTTTGGGAATCAACTATTTACACTCTTGATGTCAATATTGGTGATATAATCTAGAAATGTAAAAAAACTCACTTTCCATTCCATGGGTTCCTTAAAATGTGATTAATGATTGTTTTAAATAGAATCACATATATATGGATAATTTATGGTTGTGGTCCTATATCACACTCTAATGAATTGGTTAAGATTTTTTGTCACATGAGATGATAAAATGATTTTTGATAATTATGCTGGTAGATTAGTTCATAGGTTTGTTGTGTGAACATGATGCATAAATATTTGTTCACAAGTTTGTTGAGTTTACATGACGAAGATATCTTTTTTTCATAGGTTTTTGTGTGAATTTTATTTGGTTTTATTTTTTCACATGTTTTTTGTGTTAACATAATGCAGGTAGTTTGTTCAAAGGTTTGTTGCGTGAATCTGGTGTGGGTAGATTTACTGACAAGTTTATTATGTGAACATGATTTGGGAAGCTATGTTTGTAAGATTTTTGTGTGAATATGATAAATGTATCATTGTTAAAAAAATTAATTAATGTGATGAAATAATATTAGATCATATGATTTTATATGCTTACGTTTGTGCCACAATTCCTTATTATGGTATGTTGTAATGAGATTTTATATTTCTATATAAATATGATTATTCCCATTATTTCATGTTTATTATCTCATACTATTATACCATGTTATATGTTATTTCATCTAAGATTACATGTTCTTATATCAATACTTAACAACAATTATTTTTATTCCAAGTTCTTTTTAATAAGATATTTCTCCACCTATTCTGTTTTCACATTTTCTTTTGATCTAAACCTTAATGGAATGTTGATAAATTTCCCTTTACTGAGTGTTTAAGATCACTCTTTACATATTTTTCATTTCCATTGTTTTTTAAAATGAGTATAACTTGTTAAGAGTATAAAATTGAGTCTAGAGTGGTTCGATTAAAATGAAGTGTTCACAAATATCGCACAATATGTTTCTTATGTAGATGAACCTAGAAGACATTAACCTTCCATTATTGGAGTTATGTTACTAGTTTTGAGAATAATTTTTCAGTGTATGGAAATTATGTAAAATAAAGATATGTTTATCTTGGTTTGTATCAAATATAGTGTTTAATGAAAGTGTTTTTTGCACAAAATTTAGGAGTCTGGTACTAGGTCTCTACAGTTGATATCAAAACAGGGTTTAATTATTATTTTTTATTATTTTAGATATTTTTTAGGTCTATATTATTTTTTAAGGATTAGGATCAAATAACATTAGTGAAATCCCTTGGGATAAGTCTAAGTATAGGGAACCATCCTGAAATTTTGGTCAATTTTTTACTATGTTGTCTTCCTAGAAATTACATCTAAATTAGGATACAAGGAAGTGGATGCACATGTGGAATAGATGAACCCATGGTTAATGACCATGAAAAATTCGAGTTTTGTATCAACTCTATCATCACTCGATGAATGATGAGTGGACCTAAGACTGCAAACCAAGCTAGATACTCTTTGGGGATATTCAATGGTAATTCACATGCACATTATAAACCATTGTATGTGATTTAAAAATATTTAAGTAATATAACCTAATACGAATAGGATCATAGATAACCTAGGTTAATAATAGAGGCATAGGGTAACAAAAATTTTATTTAGTTGAAACAAAAGTATCATAGGTTGAAATAAATGTGCCTATAATGGTACATACCTCTCCAATCCATTCCTTTATGAGAATAGGGTGTTTGAGGTGTTTTGAGGAATCAAGGTGACTTATATCATCACATGTCAAATTATTCACCAGCTTTTTCCAATTGTTTAAATAGTGTCACCTAGAGGCAGCGTCACCTTGGAGGTGTCACGCTGACGGTGTCACGCAGGTGGTGTCACCCAGGAGGCATCACCCTAACGGTGTCACCTAGCGGCGGTGTCACCCCGGCCATTGCTCGATGGAGATAGCTCACCGAGGCAGTCATTCATGGGTGATAGCTCACCCTGGTGGGTCAAGCTGGTAGTGTCTCAACCCGAATGTTGTTCTTTAAATAGTTCCTTGTCCAGCCATGCATCATCTAGCAGTGCCTCAACTAGTGGTGCCTCATCCAGAAGTGTCTCGTCCAATGGTGTCTCATCCAATAGTGCATCACCCAGTGGTGTCTCATGAATAATGTTCCTAAATCTTCTAGTAGTTCTATTTTGTAGTTCCCTTTATGAAGAAACAATTTAATATATTATTTAATAGTTTTGTACTTGTTTCTAATCATACTTATCTTCTAAAAACATGAATCGTCCCTTGAATTTTGAAACCATGTTTCCTAGGTAATGATCCACTTTAAATAGATTTTAAACACTTTTTTCCATTGATATTTGATCTAGATTTTCTAATGATGAGATCTTATCTTCATTTTTCAATTCATGTTGTCTTGGTGAGAGACGCCCCAAAAAGTTCTTACTGAAGGAGTTGTAAGATCGGGCTGTAACTTCTAAATCATGTTCTCTTGGAGTTTTTTCTGTTGCAAGTGCACCACTGTTTTGTTGGGACCAACAAGTGCATATCTTCTCTTCTTCCAAGTAGGTTTCCTTCATTCCTATTATTTGTGTACCATTCAAGGTGGGAGTACGAATGTCTCTCATCTGATGACAGTTGAATCCAAATTAAATAAATATAATTGGATCGGATTAAGATCAATATATAGGGGATGGGGTAAAGTGACATAAGGCCTGTTTTTTATTTGTTTTTGTTTGTTATTTTGAATTGTACAGGATAATTACCCAATGAAAATCATGGAGGTTTAGGGTCCTTGTTTGTGCACCTCTTAAGGATTGTGAATGGTTGTTGTTAATTTTATGTTGAATAACTATATTTATGAAATTTATTAACCATGTATATTCAGTAAATTAAATTAATTCCATTTGATCTCATGTTTCCTATATCACACCCTCAATTTAAAAAGAAAATTATTTGTTTTATGGGTGTGATGGGTGGTTTTCTATGGGTTTTTTTATATTGGTAAGTGGATGGATGTGGTTTTGTATTGGGGATATGATGGGTGTAGTGGGGTTATGCAACAAGGCTACTGAGAATGGTTATTATGATGTGTGTTTCTTTGTGTGACTGTGAGTTGGGGGGGTCTGATCTGTTGAGAGGATAAAATAGGTGGGGATGACTTTGAAAAATGATGATGTTATTGGTTAGTATGGTTAATTCACCCATGGTTTTTCTAGGAGTAGTATGTAGAAGGTTTCAACTTGTGTTCAGGGGTGGAGTATGATTTACGAAGAATGGGTGTTAACAGGAGAGGTTGTGACATGATGTATTCCTTTTTTTGTGTTGTGTTTATTAATTTTCTGGGTAGTTATGGAATAAATGAATCCTTATTAATATTGAGATAACATTAGTTTCCTTGTTTAAAGGGATGGAGTTTTTAAATAAAATTCAAATGATGGGTTGAGCGGTTTACTATGATTGAGGTTAAATAATTAAATAAATGTGTGTTAAGAAAAAAAATCTTTATGAAGCTACATAACTTATCAAAATTCTAAGTGGCCATTAATGATATTAATAAATACATTTAGAGGTACTAAAAATTTGGTTTTGAGTTGGCCTTTCTGTTTGGAAGCCATAGGTTGGGCTTGAGTTCTTGGTATTATATATATATATATACTTTCATTTTTTTCATTATGATTTCTACATCCACTTCACCCTAGTTGAGTTCTATGTGCTGAAAACCTCCATCATCAGAGAGGATGGTGTCTTTCCCAAAAATCCTAGTGGGAGGAAGGATTTTTGGACCCTCGCCCTTCCCTGTTCCCACTTCTAGGTGGTGATATCCCAAGATTATTTAGGTGGGTTGCAGTTTGAGAGGCCCAGGTGTGTGCAGGTGAGTTGTAGATTCCAAGGTGTCTTCGGGATTATATGTGTTGTGATTTTCTATAAGTATTCAGGATGAGGTGTGGTGTGTGTGTCCTAGGTGTCTGTTGGTGAGATGTGATGTGGCTCATGGTTCTGGTGATAGGACAAGGCATAGTGTGTGGGGCCTAGGGGTCTATAGGTGACATGTGATGTGGCTTGTAGCTCCAGTGATGGCATGAGTTGTGGTGTGTGGGGACCAAGTGTCTACCACTGATATGTGATATGGCTCGTGGCCCCGATAATGGGACAATGTGTGGTTTATGGACCAGGTGTTTATGGTCATTTTGTTACATGGTTCTTTTGAAAGATAAGGAATTATGAGGATGTTTTCTATTAGGAAAGAAAGGCTAAACTAGTGGGAAGTAGTGTGTGGTACCCAAATCATCAATGTGATTATAGTATTATCTTATCCTACCTTGAATTACTTAGTGAGGCTACCTTGGTGAGGATATAGTGGCTACTATACCATGTTAGGTTATTTATGGTTATACTATTTTCTCAGAGGGGAATTAGTATGATTCCTTCCCCGTGTGCATGAGAGACTTGGGTTTTCCTAATAAGTATACTTGTATGCTCACCCTACATATTTTAAAAATTTCAGGATTTTAGGAGGAATACATGGATCATGCTAGACCTTACTAGTGCAAACATTGGAATAGTTCATGTGTTACTGCATAACTATGATATTGATATTTACATTGGAGTTTCGTTGAATTTTTCATATTTTTATTTTAAACATGCATGTGGGATAGATTTTGGATTTCGTATATATACATTCAAGTTGTTTTGGGAAGAAACATCATATCTCCTCATCTTGTTTCTTTAAAAGGGGAAATTCCTCCCATTCTGGTGTGATTGTGTACCCTTGGAGCTAGTGGCCACCCTAAGGCCTACTGATGGATAGACTATGGGGGGGTAATTATATCTCTTTCCCCATTACTAGCCCTAGAGGGTATCCTTGGAGTGAGGGGTTCATGAAATAATGGTATCATAGGTGTTGGTGGAGAGACAAGATGGATTTTGGAATTTGGTATATTGAGGATTTCATGGATTGGTAGGGAGATTGTTTCAGGAGAGCTTGGTGCATGACAATGGCCATGGAAGACCCGCTAGGACACATGATTTTAGGGCCCCTGTGAACCGATTCACGGAATCTGAGCCTAGCAAACGATCAAGTGATGCTATAAAATAATCATGGTAGTGACCCTAGGAAAGGTACATGCATCATTATGGACTTTTATTCCTTCTTTAATTGTGTGTTTTTTTAATTTGAAATGAATAGTGATTTAAATGAGTTAAAATGAATCTTTAAAAAAATCCCATACAACTTGGGATAAGGAATTCTTTGTTTACTAGTCATCTTTCATGTGTGGATCAGGCAGTTGAGGCTCAATAGTCTGATCTGATTGATTAGAGGTGGTTCGATCTAGTATAGGAGGATGAAAAGTGCAAGAGAACATTATTTTCATTCCAATGGTAGACCTTGGGAAAGTACGAGGGAAGTGACTCATACATGGAGAAGGAGAGCTGGCATGAGGTTCTTAAAATCACCTTCAGTTTGAACCATGATCCAATAGAGTACTGGGTTCCTTTTTTAGTGAACCAAATGAGGGGAGATACACATTAGTGGTGGATGTTTTACCTATGGGATAGGAAGAAGGTTGATGTTTTATGTGTCGTTTTTTAAGAGTTTTGAGAAAAATTCCATTCATTGAACATGATGACTAAGAAGAGGCTGGAGTTACACTTTCATCAACATTGTTTTTTGACAGTGTAGGCTATAGAGATAAAGTTCAAGGATCACTCTCATCCCCCCAATCTCTTTCCATAAGAGTATTCTCATGTGAGATACCCAGAAGAGTCACTTTATCCATCTATCTAGTACGTGGTAACACACTTTACATTGCTAACATTCAGGGAGGTTCAAGATAAAGTGGATTTGATCAAGAGGATGCACTCTTGATGAGGACTATCAATAGATGGGAGCTAGTAGATTTATTTGAATGTTATGGTTCCTATTAGTATATATCATGAACTAGGTCCTTAGTGGTTTCGACCTATAGGTAGTCGACCTCAGAAGTTTCCCTTCTGTACTTCATATGCCATTGGTTCTCGTGCCCTTTTGTGGGATTAGGGCCATGGTGATTATTCTGTGTGGTCTACGACCATCTTCAGAGTCAGTGACTAGTGGACAATTGGGTTCAGTTTGGTGGATGTGTCCATGATCAGAATTATCCCTAGTAGATGTTTCCAGTGAGATTAATTCAGAAGAAAGGACAAAATGATTTTGATCAACCGAGGGGAGATGGAGAAGGTAGAGGTTGAACTCGAGGTGTTCTTCAAGTACCTCTCTCTAGGAGTTGCCATGGGTGCAGTCATCATCTAAGGGGTAGAGAAGCTGGGCATGGTCAGTTACATTTCATGGAGGTTTGAATTTTAGCAATGCTAGAGATCATTAGACGTTCGATTAGTTTTTTAAGTGCCCTAGAATGTGCTTTGTTTAATTCATGAGATTTTAACTCCTTTCTTACAATCGGTATATCCTAGGCTATAGGAAAAGACGTAGAGAGGCTTCTTATTTCTTTATTGCAGAGTATATCAATTGGAGGCCATACCATCTTTTTTATGTGTGTAGGGGGTGTATAATGGAGATGGGGCTGCATCAGTCCCATGGGGATATTTTTTTCTATGGAGTCAGCCATATGATATCATCCTTGGAATTGAATGGTTGTATTCCATGCATTCCATTATGAACTCATTCTGGTGTAGAGCTATGTTTTCAGTTATGTATTTCTAGCACA
The DNA here is from genome assembly GCA_963277665.1 of Viscum album. Taxonomy (NCBI): domain Eukaryota; kingdom Viridiplantae; phylum Streptophyta; class Magnoliopsida; order Santalales; family Viscaceae; genus Viscum; species Viscum album. The sequence continues at coordinate 1,082,519,867 of OY728120.1, read as the reverse complement.
TGTTTTTCATTGGTGAGTAGAGTTGTAAGGGTAGTCGGCATATGGATCCCTTTTATTCCTTATTATCTAACCATTTAGTGGAACTAGTAGACGTTGGGAAAGTGGAGGTTCCTAGAGTTATTTGGGAGTTCACGTATATTTTCCATGATGAGGTTGTGATGGTAACCCCTAGATGTGATGTTGAGTTTGGGATAGACTTGTATCCCAACGCTTCTCTGGTTTGGATGGTTTTTTATCGCAATGCAAATTCTGTGTTGCGAGAGTTGGGGGCTTCTGATCGATGATCTGATGAAGAATGGATTTATTTTTCCAAGTGTTTCTCCATTGGGTACCCTAGCGTTGTTCGTAAATAATGAGGATGGTGTTCTGAGGTTGTTCATAGACTAACAGAGGTTGAAAAATGTGATAATAAAGATCTATTTCCCTCTTCCTAGGATAGATGATATTTTTGACAAGGTGAGAGGGGTGAGTTTTTTTTCTATGATTGATTTTCTCTATGGATATCACCAGTTGAGGGTGATGGAGGGAGATATCCTAAAGACTACATAAAGATGTAGTTATGGACACATCAAGCTTGTAGTCATGAAATTCAGTGTTATGAATTCACCAACCATGTTCATGGGGATTTTGAAATCCATATTTTGATGAGTTCATGGACTGGTTCATCATCATATTCATTGATGATATCTTGATCTACTCGATGTAAGAGGAAGAGAATACCAAGTATCTTAGGAATATATTTTTTCATTTGACGCCACTGGCTCTATGGAATGCTATCCAAGTCAATGTTTTGAACATGGGAGGCACATTTCCTTGGGCATGTGGTGTCTTATTAGGGTGTATCAAGGAACCATTTGAATTTTGAAGAAGTTGTTTCTTGGGAAGCACCTATGAATTTGGAATAGGGTCGTAGTTTTCTTGTACTTTCTAGCTATTATCGAATGTTTGTAACCAATTTAACTCGATTTGTAGCCCCATATACATCATTTTACAGGAATGAAAAGGTCATTGTGTGGATTGAGCTATGCTGGGCAGCATTCAGTAACCTAAAGAGGAAGTTGGTTAGTGACATAGTGCTTGAATTTCCAAAGGAAGGGGAATGTTCAAATTGTTTGGTGACACTTCCCATCTGGGTATGGTATGAATTATGATGGAATAGTAGGGATTGTTCTCTTATTGGTCTAGTTAGTTACGTCCCCACATGTGTAACTATGTTACCCATGTTTAGGAGTTAGTAACAGTTGTTTTTTCTCTAATGTTGTGGACGAATTACCTCATTGGGGTGCATTTTTTGTTTTTTATCGATCGCAAGAGCCTAGAGAATATCATTTCCCAGCGTGATGTAGAAATGAAATAGTGGAGGTGTGTGGAGTTACTTTAGGAATATTATTTTGAGATCTACTACCCTTTTGGAAATGGAAATGTTGTGGCCGATTCTTGAGCAGGATGACATAGAGGGAGGATCTTCGAGAGTCTACGGACGCTTGGAAGGAAATGGATGAGTTATAAGCATTTCACCTTGATGAAAGGGTGGATATTGGTAGAGGAAATTTATTTCAGATAACGGATAATTATTATTTAGCATAGGAGGTGGACGAGTCTTAGTGGTGAGACTTAGAGGTAGATGTGATGTGTGATCACTTTGGCGATGGTGATTTTGAAATAATATTTTTCCATAATATTTTGGAATTTATTTTATATTTTAAAATATTTATTTCAAATTTAAAAGGGTATTTTCCACAAAAATAATTCCACTAATATTTTAAAGGAATTTTTAATATAAGATAACATCCTTTGATATTCCTTATTCATTACAAGAGATATGATTGAATGATACCATCATTATTTTATCTCTAGATGGTTTATGATTATGATGACAAGATGTTTATAAAACCTATTTATTTTTTTCATAGTTTATGCTATGATAAAATGTCTATAAATCCAATTTATTTTCAATAGGTTATAATATGACGAAATGATTATTAAACCCATTAATTTTTCAGAGGTTATTATATCGAGAATATTTTATGAACTTGTGTAATTCATATGTATTATTTTCATTATTTGATGCGTGGTCCTAGAATTATATATCCCTCTAATGAATTGGGATAAAAAGGATATATCATGAGATAAACAAGACTATAATGGGAATTAAATACATATTAGTAAGGGAATTTGTCCAATATTATAGTCTTGGATGTGAAAATTTTACTATATGTTGGAATCAGGAGTAAACATAATACACTTCGATAGTTTTGGTAGTGAGCATTTACTATTAATGAAATGATTTTATAAGCTAATGTATATTACAAAATGAAATGTATTATATAAATATTATTATATTAGCGATCATTTTCATTAAATTCTTTTGTGATTCATGTCTTATGATTGTCTGAGAATTTTGTCGTGAATTAAGATCATGATCTATGAAATTCTACGTATGAATTTTAAAATGTTACGTTTGTGTTTTCAATCCCTTTAGATCTTTTTATGTTTAATTAACCATTTATATCTCATTTTTTTGACCTTCATGAGAATTTAAGATCAAATTATATTATATTTTCCATTCCCCAAGTTATAATGAATGTTATTAAGTAGGGTATGTCTAATAATATTACTATGTGGGAAGATATTTTTTGGAGATGTTGAATAAATTTCATGAAATTATAAAATTTGGTATCTAGTCTCCCAAGACTCTTAAATTTGATGTTCCCCAGGTGTGTATTTGAGAAATATATTGAATATTATTCTATTAAGATGTAATATATATATATATATATATGAAATTAATGGTTCATTATAGTTGGTATCAAGGAAAATGAATTTGATCATTGGGAACTCTCATGTGTGATGATTGGTTGATTTATGTCTCTTTAACGAAGGGCCTCAAGAAAGGGTTGGCACTAGGTATGGGTGAAAGATTTCTACCTCGGAGGTGTATCCACCCATGGAATTCTCTGATTGGTATATATTATATCCCATTGATAATAATTCAATACCACTATTGTTATTATTAAAGGAAAGGTTTAGTTAATGATTTTTGAATAGGATTAGAAAAATTTAGTGAGAGCCTTGGGGATACGTCTATATATAGTATAACATCCTAATGTTTTGATATGTAACAGTATGAAATATTTCTAGAAATACTTAACTATCATGTAATTAAAAGTTTATATGGTTTTGGAACATATGCATATAGGGGTAATAACACTAAAAAGAGTCGGTTGAGTATATGTTGACAATCATTTTGGTGCACGATGAGTGTACCCTTATTGTGCACCTAGTTTGAAACTCCTGTGGGATATTATTAGGTTAATTTACATTTTAATTATAAACCATTATAAATGATAAGAATAGATAAAAACTTATGATGATATATGTTATGTTTATGGTATCATATTGTAAATATAAGATTTCAAGATTTATAAATCCCATGATAAGTTTTTCATTATTCCCCACTAGGAACATTGTTTCTCATACTGTACTTTTTGGTTTTAGTCAATAGATGGAACTATAAAGAACCATTTTTATATTGAATATGATGGAAAATTTTGTGATTATGATAATCCAAATGGATGATAAATGGAGTGAATGATATTATGATTATTTCTAATGCATTATCATGATATATGATTAATAAATTGAACCTTACCAAACTCTTCAACCCCCCAAATAATAGAAGGATTGAGTTTATTGAGAGATCCGTTGGTAGAGGCCATGGAATGAAGAAGGATCCAATTCTTATATGTTGATAATGTTGGAAGAATCAGACAAGAGAATATTAAAGGACTAATAATTTATTTTATGTGTGGGGAAAAGTGCATAGTTCAAGTTATTTTCGAGTTAAAATGAACTCTTCAATGGTGGAAAATGACATTCATCCTATGGTAACATTTATAGATCAATGTTTTTTGTGTGATGAATATGGGAATTATCATATTCAATGAACTAGTCTAAGGTTTAAATCATAATAACCCATGATATTTCTGTCATTAAAATGGTTATGAATTGGGATTAAAAAATTATGTTGTGGATGTATTTTTGTTAATGGTATTTTGGTTATAAGAATCACAAAACAACACAGTATTGTTCTAAAATTATTTTCTTTATGGATTGTTAATAATATATTGAATGGAATTGATGAAACAGAAAAGTGATTAAATGGTAAGATGAAGTTTTATGGAAAAACATGATTGAGGAAAAGGTTATCCTTTATATGTGCCTGATGTTAATATAATAATAAGATAAGTGAAAATTGATTTTGATAAAGTAAATTAGATAATATTTGTGACCTTATAAATGAGTTGTTATAAGATAAAAATGTGTTTTATGTTATCTTTTATGGAGTTTACCACATTTTTTTATGGAAAATGTTCAATAATATGAGATTTTAATAAAGGAATAAGGAGAGAATTAATTTTTTTAAGAATGTACATTTTCAATGAGTTTTGATAGTGATAGAGGTTATTACCATGTTTTAAGCAAATATATGATCATGGTATTCACATATTTGGTATGTGAAATTTAACGATTCATTATGTTTATTGTGGGATTAATGTTGCGTTTATTTAAGAAATTTAGAGACCATATTTATAATTTTTTGAATTTTTAAATTTTTCTAGACATATTTATGATGTGTTTTAAGGTTAAATACTTATGGAATGTCTTAAGTTGAAAATTTTGTGTTATTGTTAAGTATTCAAATATTAATGTTTGATTTATCCATATTGGATAACATTTTCAATCATTTTACTTTTGGTAAATATCTATATGTAATAGGAATTACATGTCATTTTTTATGGGTATTATGATTTTTTAAATTTTATTATTTTTTCTCCACACATGAACAATTCATCTTGAATATTCATTTCCTAAGGGAAGATATGAAGTATAAAATAAAAAAATTACAACCAAAAGATGTAAATTTTATTTTGAAATGGAATGAAATAAAGTAATTATGTTTTCTTGTGCTCTCTATAATGATTGTAAAATAATCCCTTAACATTACATTAAGGATCATGAAATTAAATGTTTTTAATTTATTTTTATTTTTGATAAATAAACGGTATTTTACCCATCACGGATTTATGGTCTTTTGATAATTTAATGTTTCATGGCCATATTCTATATAACTATCTATTAGTCCTTGGACACCTATTTTATCCTTCATTTCTAAATTTTAACTTCCAACCAATGTTCTACAAATATGGGAACCTAATTATGTGTTATTTTAGGTAACCTTCATGTTTCCCACTTTAATTTTTAAATAAATATTTATTAACCATTTTTATGATCTGTGATTTCTATAAAGGTATATTAAAATATTGAACCTTTGATGAACAAGGGAAATTGTGGAGGAAAATTTATTTAATAGAGGAGAATGTAACATCCTTATATTTTATATGAATATTTTTTTGATTCTAAATATGGCATGAAACACTAATATTAAAATATTAATGAAATAATATTATATAAATTTTATAATTATGAATTATCTTTAAAATTGGTAGGTATTAATAGTATGAACCATTTTTTGATATATATATATAGGTCCTACTAAATTACAATTTAATGATTACTTATTAGTAAATAAACACTCAAATTTTTTGGAATACCATTTTATTCTTAAAAAATGAGTTTTCTTGAAAAAAAATTATTTAATTTTTTAAATAAAATATTATAATCATTATTTGAACATTTTAGAAAATATTTTTGATAATATGATATTAATTTTTGAAATCATAACTTCAAAATTATCTTAGGATAAAATTTTGTTACTTTTAAAAATTTATTTATTTTTCAGTGAATAGTGAAAATAACATTTTTGTATATTTAATGTAAAAATTCCATTTATTTTCATTTAAATGTCCAATTATTAATTGAATTTGATCTTAAATTAACACATATATCATATAGTTTTAGAAAATATATTTAATTAACTCATAATCAATGTTATTCTTTATTTTGGTATATGTTTATTTCGGGCTTAAAAAGGTTCGTTTTAATCTTTTTTTCATTATGTTTTTCATATTTATTTTAAAATTAATTTATTATAACTATAAGAATTTAATTTGATGAAATGGTTTTTAATATTGGATTCATAATGTAAAATTTATCCTTAGATAAATATTTTATATTTTTCTAATGAATTTAAATGTTTTTTAAATACAAAAAACACTGTTTTTATAAAATACAATATCATTTTTGATATCCTCAAGACATATACTTGATATAATAATTTATTAAACTTATTGAGGGAATAATTTATAATAATATAACAAAAATAATAACTAAAAACATATAAATTATAATTTATATCATGATAAATATGATAATCATTTTCAGTGTCGGCATACTGCTCGCACAATATTGGAAATGTCTAAAATGGTTTGCTAAAAATAATATTTGTGAAGTAATAAGTCTTTGATAAACATGAATGTAAATTATGAATATTTGTTTAATAATTTTTTTAAATATATGAATTTTTTGTTTATATATCGAGTGACTTATCCAAATTCTCGTGCAATGTTTATGCAAGGTGAGAAGAGTCAAAATAACGTATTAAATAAGTTTCCATGACATATATATGATTAAATATACATATTATGTTAATATAAATTTTTACATTAAACTTAATTAACATATTTTTATTATTTTAATATATTTTTAATTTTTATTGATGAAATAATTACTTTAAATTCTTATGCACCACTAACACAGTGTTTGCGCAAGCAATAGAAAAATCAAGTAAATTATTTTTAAAACTATAAAAATAATATTATCTGGATAATTAAAAGTATACCAATACTTTTTTGAGATATATATAACCCAGTATTTTTTTTGAATGTATTATATTTTAATTATACTACATTCATGTTGTTTTCAATGTCACATTATGTTAAATGTTTCAAAATGAACTAAATTATATAGTTCATTAAATAATATATTAATAAATTATTTAAAAAATCATAAAAGATGACAGTTAGGTAGATAAATTTTATAAAATTTTTTACCTCATCCTTTTATTATCGAAATTTCACCTTATAAGTAATATTATAACAATTTAATATAAAAAAATTAATTACCATAGTTATGGTTAAAATTGTTTAACCAAGGGGTTAAACCAAAATATAATGTATAAAATAATATCCAAACCTATAAAAAAAATATATTTGGTGATTATAATTATACAATATACTCATTATGTTTCAATAAACATCATTTTATAACCCTTTGACATGATTTTGAAACATATTATATTATAACATTTCATGTATCTCTAAAAATTCCCATAATGATATTTTATATTAAATGATATTTCATTAAATGAATTTAAATTTTTTAAAATGATTTATTAATCCTAGTGAATGGGATATGGTTAAAAATATCAACCACGGTACATTTATGTGACACTATTCTTTTTGTAGTTACTTTATTTACCTCTAAAGTGTAAAACCTCTATTATCGTAGTATTTTTCAATATGCTTTACGTGGGGTTGAAAAAAGATAAAGATGAAACCTTCACCTAAACATCACCAAATATTATTTTATAAATTTATCTCGACTTAATCTCAAAATATATAATAAATTTATTATTTTATATCCATTATTACATGAAAAATAATTTATATTTAATTTATACCATATGAAATTACCAGAATTTCCTTCCCACATTTATAAAAAGGGCACCCAATCTCATATTCTATCCACACGTAAATATCAATTTCATTAAACCAATACCTAACATAATACCTTCTCATATTACTTTATCTCATCCTATAGATTATTTTATATCGAAAATACTATCCTTTCACAGATTTGGGTGTAATCCAAAAATGTTTCTTAATGTATAGGTGTATATCTTAACTGAGGATTTTAATTTTTATTCTGTATACAACCTCTAAATCTATTTAATCTATTAAAAAAAATAAATTAAGTATATTAAATATATATATTTTTTATTACGAGGATGAAACAATCATTATCCACATTTTTTTATCCTATAAAAAATAAAAATATCAGTCCTGCGTACGTACGACTTACCATCTCTACAGAGATGTGTAATTTTTTCATCATCACCAATTTTACAAGATGGTTAAAATGATGGATTTTAAAAAAATTATATTTTATTTATTTTTTAATATTATTTATTAAACGGAAATTATTATTTACCTTTATTCCATTCCTTCCATCAAAATGTTAAAACAACATTTATGCGTACTTACGAACTACTATATCCCTGAACAGTGTGATTCATTTCTTTATCTCAAAATTTTATGGATGATATTAAATATAAATATATATAATGAATATATATAATATTTTTTCCACAATTTAAATTCATTTTATAATTTAACCATCATAAATGTATAATTACCCTAACCATATAACAGAAACATTCATGGAAAATGGATCGGTTATCACCCAAATATCCATTTTAAGGGAGAATTGCTAATACAAGGATAATTGAAAAATATAAAAGGGTTGGTACTTAGTAAATTATAAAAGAATAAGGTTCTTAAAGACATTTATAATAAAAATATATTTATTATAAAATAATATTTAATGCATGCAAAATAGGGAAAGACCTTATGTAAGGGGTTTTCCATCTCACTTTTATTCCTGTGAAACATAGCCATATTCACCACTTGTTTCATTTGTGTGTAGTATATACTATGCATGAATGTATATTATGATATTTTTAATGGTAATTAAATTTTTTTAATAATACATATAATGTTTTATATCTCACGAGTCTTTGATTTGTAGATTACTAAAGCATTAAGGATTTATCATCTCAAATCGCATTTTTTGAGAAATATGTTTTGTTATGAGCCAATTTATGTTTATGAGGTGTATATAACAAACATTTGAAATATTATTTCATGATTATCCATATGATCATGATATTTAATTATTCATTTGATTATATTCTTTCTTGGGTATTATGATTTAAAAATTACCAAAGTAGTAAAGGTTTTATGTTTGAATCTCATTGTTTATCAAGATTGTTTATCATTAAGTTTTAAATGATAAAATTCTATGATAAACCACTAAATAATCCCATGACTTTTTGTTTTGTTATATTACATGTTTTACTTTCATTTTTCTATATTTATGAACTCAAGATAAAAGAATAATGTTTTTAAGGAAAACAAATAATATTTCCCTCTTCGGTTTGAAATAGTTTTCCTTTCATATCCATGTTTTATAAAAAAGTTTTCAACATTGTTTTTAATATTATATTATAATTATTTGAAATAATTTTTAACAATAATTTTTCTCTTAGAAATTTTTTAAATGATATATTCTTTTCCATTTCAAAATTAGGTACTTTTTTACTTTTTATATAAAAATGTGAATAAAATGTTTTCTTTTTGCATATACGGAATAAATAGAATTTACCACCATCATGAACAATAAATAATTTTAAGATTTAATTTTATGTTTCCAAGGTTAATTGAAAATAAATTATTCTCCTAAAAATTTTGGATTTTTTTTATTTATAAAAAATGAAATTCTGAAATGAAAAAAGTTATTTTCCTCTAGAAATATTTCATTAATACTATAATAGAATGTTTAATCTAGGATAACATCATTTGAATTTACTTATACCTTAATGGATATATTATTCAACGATAAAATACTTAATATATATATGGATTTTTTATTATTATAATTACAAGTTTTTTATGAGACCCATTTCCATTTTATGGGTTATTTTAAGACGAAATGATTATGAAACCCGTTTATTTTCCATAGTTCATGCTATGGTGAAAAGTTTCTAAAGAACATTTCGTTTTCATGGGTTAGGATATAAATAATATTTTTTGAACCTGTGGCGCACAAACATATCATTTTAATTATCAATTGGTGGGAAAATAATTATATATACCTTCAATTAATTGGGTAAAAAAGATATCTAATTAGATAAATAGAACTATAATGGAGAGTGAACAAAGATTAGTAAGGGAATTTATCCACTATGATAGTCTTGGGAGTGATTCTTGACTGATAAGATAGAATGGGGGCATAATCCCAATCCACTATAATAGTTTTGTTATTAATAATGTACTAATAATGAAATTGTTTTCTAGGCTAATTTGTATAACAATAAACAATTTATGATGTCAATGTTATGCTCTCATGGATAATGTTCTTTGAATTCCTTCACGATTCATGTCTTATGAAATTACATGTTTTATAACAGGACTCATGATTAAAATATATTATATTCTAGGTAGGTATTTTAAGATGTTAAGATTATGTTCTCATACCCTTATGCTCATGTCATGTTCAAGTGATATTATACTTATCCTTTTATTACCATTACTGAGAATTTGATCTCACCATTTCTTATTTTTCCCTTCCATATGTTATAAATAAAGGTTTTATGTAGGATATTTCTAAGATGTATAATATTTTGGAAGATATTTTTTTGAGATATTTTGTAACAACCCAACCATTTATGAATAAATTCCATTTATTTTGATTTAATAAAATGTATTATATAGAAAAAACAAGAACTCTTTTTCCTTATTGGATTTAAATTACTTTTATATATATTTACTATTGATAATATATCCATTTAATAGTTATCACATGACTAGTATAAATACAGTGTTTTAACAAATCCTTTTGGAACAGACAAAGTGATGACCTCAACTAGTAGGATTATTCCCTATGAAGACAATTTATCAGATCTTCCAATGTAGATAGTTCTTATGGTATTTGACATAGACCAAGACAAATCAGAGATGCAATAACTTAAACATGAGCGTAACTGGTTACAGGAGAAGTTCAATCTCATTGGGTTCACAACTCAAACCATGTTCACCAAACAGACCCATGAAAGCCCCACCATCACACACCTTACTCTTAAGTAATATGATGGGGGTAATAAGGAGATATGTATAAAGACCCCATCAATGTGAATATTTACATTATATTTTTATAGAATAATGATTTTATTTTATTCTGATTATTGTTAATTAGTAAAAAAAATTAATGTACAAAGTTATTTTTGTTAATATTTAGTTAATGAACAAACGAATTAATATAATTTTGATATAAATAATATTTAATTCAATATTATTGTTAAATAATATTTTCCAAACCTAAAGGATCATATAATTTTTATGCTGTCAAATGTAATTTTTATAATGGTTAAAAGCGATAAATTGACAAAACTCCTTCATTTTAAATAAATGTAATTTTTATTTTGAAATTGAAAATTCACCTCATTATAAAAGTATTTAGAAAAAATTAATACTATTTTTAAAATCAAAATGTTCAAATTATCCAATGGTGATTTTATTATAATTTTCTGAGAAAGTCGGATTTTTTGGTAAAAATTAAATACCATGTAAATATACGACGTATTTTATTACATCATAATGGCCTAATAAGGATTTAATAAAAACTATAAGTGGTATATTTATCCAAATATATGTTTTAAATTTAAAATAATTTGTATTTTAGTTTATTTGATTTATTTCAGGAAACCTTAGTGTACCCTCCAAGACTTATAATGTATTTTATGATTTTAAAATCATTTCTTTGAGAGTGTGAATCAACTCCACCAAAGAAAGGGAAATATTTAAATATATTCATCCCATAGCTTTATAAAATAATTTATACCACTTCCCTTTGGATGAATCCATGAGGGAAAACCATGGGATGGTTTGTGTTTTGGATTATTTTATTATAAAGTCCCCAAAAGAAAATTAATAAAGAAATCACTACAAGAAATTCCATCTTTCCCAACAGTTTTAAACCATTGGGATATCCATTGAAATCCTTGGGATTGTATTTCCCAATGGTTTCATAACTTATTGGTATGTGATGCGTGGAAATAGCTCTATACCAAATGTTCCTAGAGAACCGTTGGCATATATGGTCTGAAATTAATCTATACCAACAGTTCTAATTAAACCGTTGTTATATATATGTTCCAACGGATGATAAACCATTAGCACTAGTGGGTATACCAATGGTGTTCAGACCATTGGTATAAATTTTATTCCAACATGTAGTATACCAATGGTTTCATAACCATTGGCATACCTATATACCAACAGTTTCAAAACCGTTAGTATACTCTATCCTATGTACCAACGGTTTTAGAACCATTGGCATACTCAGTCTTGTATACCAATGGTTTCAGAACTATTGGCATACTCCATCCTGCATATTTTTTATACCAATGGTTTTCAGAACCATTGGTATACATTTTATATCCCCCAAACTGGATAGCCTATATGTAAACACCATACATCCTGCATGTGGACAACCTGCATGTAAACAACCTGCATGTAAACCCCTGATTCCAAAGAATTAAACCCCAACCTATAAAACTATAAATCTGTACCTCTCCAATATATTTCCCAACATGTAAACCCCAACCGGTAAAACTTAAAACATGCACCTCTCCAAGATACAAAAATGTAGTTAAACTGATCTTTATGTTATATACAAAGTGTTAATAGTTTAAAGATAATTGTTTACAAAAGTTTTGATAAATGTTGAGAAGCCAGTAGTTGGACATATTGAAAATCCAAAAGAAATTTTGGAGATATATTAAATAAACAGGTTGGTTAATAGTAACAAGGTGATCATCAAATTCAATGGCCAATTTCTTTCCTTTATTCAATCCATTCTTAAAGAAAAATGTGGGTTTCTCATCCTCTTACTTTAATAAAGTCTGATAATTCTTAGAAGGTTCAATTGTTCCAACTTGAATCACTTAACATTTCTCCTTTTTAAAATTCACAGCCTTCTAGGGATTTCTGTTACCATCCCTTTCCAACTACATGAATCATCATCTTCTGAAGGCCCTTCACCTAAATCTAAGAATCTGTTCTGAAGGGGAACTCCCTTAGAAATGGCTCTACTAACATCACCATACTACTAAGTTTATTCTTCTTCCATGTTCTGTGAACCTACATGGTATGCCTCTTTTTTCCCATGATTCAAGCCAAAAATACCATATCTGTATGTCAGAGATGAAGGATCAGATCACTAACCCACTGGTCAACCTCAAGCTACACAAAACATGATGGAGGTTTCAAAACATCCAATGTGAAGCAGTCGGAGGATCTCGATTCTAGTGAAAGTCATAGGACCACTGAAAGAAATGGATTGAATCTGTTTGGCGAGTTTGAAACCACCAAGATAAATGGACTCCATAGAAAGGTGGAAAAACAAATTTCTCCCCAATGATTTCAGCCATCTTCAAATCATCCCAAAATCGGAATGAATTTGGTTAATAGACTAACTAGAAGTCACACACTTTACATTTGAAGGATGTACAAATATTTAGAAACTATGGTCATCAAAATATGAAGAAAATAGGAAGATCAAAAAAATAGAACTCCTTAATAAATTAAAAATGAACTTAAGATTGATTCCATAATATTGATTCTTGAGGAATGTATGGTTAACATCACCTTATGAAGAGAGTTTCAATAAAAAAAATTGGAAAAAACATGGTGTAGTAATCACCAGAAGAAATTATGAAATATTAAATTGAAAATACTTTGCATGAAATAAGAAGAAAATATAGTGTTTAAGGCATTGGAAGCAGGTGAGAAAATTAAGGGAATAAATCTATGATTACTTTAGAAGTAAAATTATCCTTAGATAAATGCATCAGAAGATGATATAGGTCAAGTAGGCTATGTGTGATTTTGCGTGTGTGAAATCAAGATGGATTTTTGGACCATTGAAAGTAGTACATGAATGGTGAAACCAGATATGGGTTTTGGAAGGTAGGGTGGATTTGGTTTTGAGGAAGAGAACTTGAGTGCTTGTGGTTTACCCTTGTAGTTGGCTCCTAGAGGGATGAACATGTTTGGGTGCCTAGCCTGTGCAATATATATTAAAATGGGTGGTTCTTATAATTTTAAATTTGAACATGACAATAATAGGTTCTCAAGTAAATGTGGGTTGATGTAGTTTTATGTGAAAACATTTTCATTGGGTGGAGACTGTTCATGGGAGATTGGGTTTTGGTAGGAATCACATGGATGTTTCTGGTTTTCATTAAATGAGAATTTCTTGGAGTGTTGGTGTTTTGCTAGTGCATGTGGTTACTAGGGGCAGGACCAGTTAGAGGGCATAGGCTGAGTTTCTTGAGTAGGGAATAAAACTATGAGTAGGTGGATGAATTATTTTGATGTGATGATATTATCATGGGTAGGGATTCCCAAGACTTTTAAATGACTTTGACATGTCCATGTAGTGAATGGTGACATCTGAAATAGATGACTGTTGGTGGTATTCATCAATAAAATCATAGCATATAATTATTTAGTGACGATCCTTCCAAAAATAATAATATCTTCATTAGAATAATGGGGGGAAATGGATATATATCTAGATACCCTACTGTCTTTTGGACAGATATGAAACATCTTAGGGGTTATGATAATGGAGAGTTTTTGTGTAGCCACATGGTGGAAACTACACCATTTACTATTTATGGGCAAGGTCCTCAAAGTGGATCAAATATTTAATAATACCTTGTTTTTCATTCAAGGATGTAGGGAATGAGTGATAGTTGATGTTTCATATGGTTTCTTAGGTTTAGGAAATATAGACATCCAATTATATCATTAATACTGTTTGGAGAGTTCGACAAAGTGGTTGAGGTTTTTTGGGTGAGTTGATGATGATGAAACTTCTATGGTGGGGAGTGATGTTGTTGCAAAGATATAATACTTGTTCTAGAAGGCTCATAGGTTTTTTGAACTGGCTCTGGATTGTTGGGGTGGCATTGTTATTGGATTGGATGGGGAGGAATTGTGATTCTAGTTAGTAATCCTGGATGTGTGCAATAATTTTTCATAGGGTGTTTAAATAGAAAATCATTTACGGTATATGATTGAGCCAATTTTGGTAATGGGATTGGGGTGTTTTAGAAAAGAAATATGAGGTCTGGGCATCTGAGGTGAGTTGTTGTGTGCGGTAGGAAACGAATGTGGTTTTGAGTTAGTACATGATTAGACTATTGAAATACACTAGGGTTGGGTATAGATTCCAATTGGTGGGTTTGGGTGGTTTTTTAATGCCTTTGGTTGTGAAGGAATTAAAAAGAATTGAGGTGGAAACATGCCAACAGATCGAGATGGGTGCTCCGGGAATGAGTTAAATGAGGATATACTGACTGAAGTTATCACATACTGTGTGTTCTTAAGGTTTCTCGATACATCTATTGTGTGTTTTTGGAAATGACAGGTGCATTTAGAGTATGATATGTGTCCAACCTTTTGGGGGAGTGATCTCTAAAAGGGAATCATGTATGTAGAAAGAGCTGCTAAAAGGGATAATCTATGAATTCAGCAATGTGTTGGGTTGTCAAAATCTGGAATTTGATTACAGAAAACTGAAAATCTGAAATATGTTTACAAAATCAGGAAATTGTGAATTGTTTTTGTAACTTGTGAACTGCTCTAAATGTTTTTAGATCATGGTTGTAGGAAATATGAAATCAGTTTAAAAAATCAAGAACTTGTGAAATGTTTTTATAACCTATGAACAGCTTTAAAACTTTTTTGATCATGGTTGCAGAAAATAAAAAATATGTTTACAAAATCGAAAAACTTGTTAACTATTTTTGTAACCTGTGAACTACTCCAAAATTATTCTAAGCATGGTTGCATGAATATGTCATTTGTAGGTTCAATGAATGATTTTGAGATTGAATAAGTATTGATTTCATACTCATATTTCATGATATTTCAAAGTGCTATCAAGATATTGAAAGTTTGTGAAGTTATGAATGTAAATCACTATCTTATGGACATCCTACACCGAGTTCGCTCATGTAGACAGAGAATTATTGAAATATGATTCATGGATAAGTTGTTTGAGTTTGAAAGTAATTTATGTTCCCTGGTTGGAAACAAAATCTAAAGGGGTAGATTTCTGAGCTCAAGATATGTTTTGAAGATGTTGAGTACTTAAGGAGATGGTTGAGACAAGAAGTTCCCTCTTGCATGTGGAATTTGTCTAGAGAAGAAGGTATTGATAGTATTTAAGTAGATGTGGTTTATGTGTTGGTTTTTGTTGTCAATACATAAATCATGTTCCAACTCACTTAAAATAAGATGTCACAGATGATTTGAAGGTTGTTGAAAAGGTTAAAGATGATTGGAGTTGATTTGGGAAGGATTTGTTGTTATTTGGAAGGCTGTGAAGTTTGAGCTGAAATGTGATGGAGACCTTCGTAGGTTACACCCTAATACTGGATTTCGTAGGGTCCCCGATACTGGATTTCATAGGGTACACCCTGATGCTGTTTTGGGTAGAGGCATGGAATCCTTCTAGGGTACGTGTAGATCATCGTAAGGTACATTAGAATTTCAAGGTAAAGTGGACCTTGTAAGATTCGTTTGTAATGGTCATGAATCTTGTAAGGGTCCTTCGTAATGTCCGCAAAGTTCATAAGGTACAATGAAGACTTCATAAGGTACATGAAACATATGATTGGATCTTCAAAAGGAGCACCGAAGGAAAAAGATACTTTGTAGGGTAAAATGAACGCTACGATGAAACTTCAAAAGGTATGAGATGAACTGAAATGTACCCTATGCACTAGTTCAGAAAAGAATGACTAGGAATCTTACACCCAACACAAACCATTTACAAATTCATTCACTTCACATAAACATGACAATTTCAATTATAATATTCAAAGGGTGAAAATAAAAGTGACAAGGTAAGGCATATGCCTACTCTATCAATGTCATTTGATCTAAACGAGTATGATAAGCCACTTTATATTATTCAAAGAAAACAAAAACTAACTAGCCACAAAAAAAATACCAACAAGAGGCATATGGAAAACTCAAACCAAATATAAACATGATATAAATAACTATCACCACTCTTTGGTTAAGCAGACATCCCACCTCTGTTGGAGGGGTTTTATTATAAAATCATGGAATTTCATTATCACAAAATTTATTTAATTATATTTAAAAGTTGTTCTGAAACACATTCAGCACAAATCAAATGCAATAAGTTAAGCAACTAGATCAACATAACTATCACTGTGAGTTTTCGTAGACAGCACACCTCTATTGGGGGGGTTTTATTATAAAAACATGACTTCATTTATAAAATGAAACGATTATATAAAGGAACACATATTCAAGATATTAAGGTCAATATAATTAATCACAATTAAGAAAGAAGGTAAATAAAATTTAAAGAATTCTTGAATTAAAGAGACTAAGATAGGGACCCTACCTCATGGTGGAACCAAGCTGTCCTCTTCGGCTCTTGGAGCTTTCTAAATAAAAGCCGATGCTCCCCCACTGGGTATACGAACTTTCACACACATGCAAGGAAACCTAGCCCCTATGCACACACCCACATGATTATGAGAATGTGCAAGGGGAACCTTACACATATGATTACATGCATATACCAGTCTCAACTCACCTACGTACGAATTTATATATATATATGCATGAGAACACCTAGTCCCATACGTGCATAATTATTTCCATGGTTGACTATACACGTAACGAGGGAACCCTCAAACATATACTTACTTACCTATGCACATGAAGGTGAGTCACCCTTGACTTGGTGACTCGAAACCAATGAGAAGGGATCAACACACTACACAAAGGATATTAAAACCCTTAAAACACATAAAGGAACCTACATAAACTGTGAAAAATCAACCAACAACATTAAATCCTTACCTCGATTGGTGAGAACCAAATCCACCCGAACAAACACAAAACTATCCAACTCCCTGCCAAAAAACATAATATGGAGTCAAAAACATTGAAATTACTAAAATATATGAGGTATGAGACCAGTAGTAATAATATAATCTTACCTCAGATCAAAGCCGGTGGACTGAAACAATTTGAACCCCTTCTGGCCTCTTTTGAAGAATATAACTTCTCCCTGTCCATAGAAACCAATTAAATACCTCAGTGGCCAATGCAATAAATAAAATAAAATAAAAACTAAACTAAAACATACATGTATCCTGTGACTATACATGTCACTTCCCAACATATAAGAACCACAATGCCAAATGGGTCAAATCATGTTCCTGTAAACAAGGGGGAAACAAATCCATGTTTCAAAATGATACTATCAAAATGATAATTCCTATTAATTAACAAGTAATTTTCCCATAAATGGCATATAATTAGTTTGTCTCAATTTTTATCTTTGTTTGGTTTTGTTCAATACATGTTTGTTTGGGAAATTACATGGCTACACCATTACTAAAGGGTCAAGATAGGTTGTGGTGTAAAGTTATTTTGGAATCTAAGGATGAAAAAATTATTAGAAGTGATTCCAACTAATATTAAATGACCAAAACATCCTATATGAGAATAAAGAAGCTATATCTTGAGATATTATAGATATCAAGTAGGAAAAATTGTTAGTGATTGAATATGAATCACCATTCACTAATCTGTTATGTATATATCAAATCGTATTATTAATAACAGGCTTAAGGCACGAATATTTGAGATGATGCTATGACTAATGATGTGATCATGGACCAGTCTTCTAATTTTTCTCACATATATATTTGTGTCTAGTATGATGTCTTTGGAAAATATAGGTTTTACATGAACATGGAAGGGGAGTTATTTAATTCCGCATTCAGGTGGAGGGAATACATCATTTAGCAGTTAGAAGATGAAGTATAAGCACCACCATGGGTGATCAACCATTACATAAATTAATTATTTCATTAAATAAGAATTCTTATGTTTATAAAGACAGTATTAAGAGCCTTGATAGACCCTTAAACACTAAATTTATTATTCAATTATATATTTCCAAGGTATTGGTTATAACTATGTTCCATGGGAGTCATGGAGTCTATGGATGGTGAATTAATGTAAATAGATTAACATATTAGACCTATAGATATGGTGTTCACAAGCTTCTAAGGTTTTCATAAAATTATTTAGTGATTTTATGGAAATGAAATCACCCTGTCACTAGGTCTCCAAGTGGATATGATATCGATTGGGATACGATTGTTCTAAAATATGTCTTATAATTTGGATGATATGTGTATGGACTAGATGAGGGGTTAGATCATGTAAAATATTCCTAAGAGGATTGGGCCTTAGGGTGATATATGTGGAAATTGTACGTCTAGTGTTGGATGATGAAATACTTATGAGGATGGATTAGAATCTTGGTGGGTCCTTAGAGTGGTATGGTCCCTCAGAGTCTATAAAATGTATTATGAAAGGTTTTGCTCCAGTTAAAGATTCAAAAGTTCAACTAAGGAGATCAAGGATGAGATGTTAGTGTGAGAATTGGGTATTGTTGGACATATTGGCATTATAATTCCAAGAGGATTTGTGTGTTAGTGGGGCTGAGTTATAATGCATGATTTTAATGAGGTTCTTGACCAGATTCTTGAGAACTTAATTAAATAATGGTTGACATGCTGAGAGAAGACTATAGTGTGTGGGATGAGGATTATGGGATAATCCTCGAGAGATGAGTCTATACTATGTGAATGAGAGGATAGAATATTATATGTTTGATATGATTGGGTGAGTGTCCAACTGATGCGAGGAGGATACGTTTTATAAAGACACTTGGGGTTATTTATGCTATCTGATGGAGACATTTGGGGTTATTTCATGACTCAAACATGCTCCGGAAATGTTCTCAAATAATGTTTTAGAAAAATAAATCCATCTCATGGAAGACCCAAGGCTACTCTAGCTTCGAATATTTCCTCACACAAAAAAGTGATAAACCCCACCAATTTTCCATAAGAAAAAAAGAGAGATTTCATAGGAAAATAAGGGGTGAAAAAAACAAACTAGTAACTGCAAAACTAGACAAGTTACCACATGGACAAGAAATCAAATGCATGATCAAATAAGTGTTAACATGAATAAAATTATAATTTTAAAATGTAAAAGGATCTAATAAACCTCTTGAAACCACCAACACTCATAAAACACAATGGGTTTTATAAATTTGGGACCCTATAACAGTTATCTCTCAAACAATTAATTTCCTTTTGAATTTAAAACAAACATGAAATGGAGAGAAAGGGGCCTGAACATCCACCCTATGAGATGACTCCCAAGGATCTCATTATATATATAACATAGCTTCACATCATATGAACAATGTTTATAACCATGAAACATCATTAAATAACAAAAAAAACTCTCATATGAGATGCCTCTCAAAAAAGGGAAAATCCATTAAAAAGAATCACATCGAAGAAGAGAAATGATATCATAAAAAAGTTTAAAGTAAAACACATTGTATCAGTTGAAAGGAAACAATAAAAGAATCTAAATAAGGAAGATCACCCCCAATAAAATTGGATAATGATTATAATACACATTTCCTATAGTTATTTGGTTTCATGTATGAAAATGTGCAATAAAAAACATTGATTCAATTTACAGGAGAACTCAATGATGTATTATTGAATCACCCACCTTTGGATAATTTTGTAAAGGTATGACTCATAAATAAAGATAAAATAAATCAAATAAAACATTGGAAAAGACTGGTATATATCATAAATGACCATATAAATACTAATAATAAATCATAATTAACCTGAATTCAAGATTATAGAGAGTTAGAATTGATGCTTACATAGTAGATGAGGGATTTGTGAGCGACCATCAACGGGGAGCAGGGAGCGGCAAGTGGGAGTCGGGATGGGAGAAGGGGAACTAAAGGGGGATAAGAGCGGTGACAATGACAGGAAGAGCAGAGCGGCCCTGTAGGGTTTGGATAAATGTGGCTAGAAAGGGGGTGCGTGAGTGCTGATGAGTGGGGAGGGGCGAGTGGCGAGTGGCGAGCAGCGATCAGCGAGTGGTGAGGGGTGATTGGGAGGGGAGAGGCGCTGAGGTTTGGTTGTTATGGGAGTGGTGGTGAGGACGGGAGGAGTATGTGAGTGGTGTCTAGGGTTTGGATAAGTGGAGATTAGGGAAAGGAGAAGTATCCTGATGGCGAAGTGATTTTAGATAGATATATCCCAATGGTTCATTTGAACAGTTGGGGAAAACTAGTCCATATGACCTATATTCCAATGGTTCATATGATCCATTGGCATATGGCCCGTTTCCCAATGGCTTGTTAAAACCGTTGGGAATAAAGCATTGGTATAGGTGGAATTTACACCAGTGAATCCCCCTTCATTCCTATATAAAACCTCCCAATCTCTCATTTTTCTTCACTAAAACTCCTTGATGCTCTTACACACTCTTCTATATACTCCCTAGATTCCTACCATGGAACCCAAATCTCTAAATAACACTCTCCCATGAATTCTCTCTCAAGCCTTTGGTGCCACACATCAAATTAAGGGATTCACACCTTCTTATCCTCTTTTCAATTCATGAACTTTGATTGAAATTAGTCATTTTAATTTCAATTTTTTTATTTTTATTTTTTTTAATCATATACCTACTATACATTTGATTTTATTTGAAAAGGGAATCATTTAACCTCCATCATTTGTACCCTTACCTATGACATTACTATGGTGAAATTATGTTAGGGATTTCACTCTTCTCATTTCCATTGAAGAACTTATTTTATATTATGCATCTTAAATTATATTTAATATGTTTTTATATTAGGTTACATGATCCACTTAATATCCATTTCATGTATAAATTATAATATACCCCTTTTCTCTCTTATTAACCCATTTTATGAATTTCCATATGACATTGTTATCCTGCTGAAATTATACTGCAATTTTCCTTTCCAAAATCATCATGTAGTGAATACAATGCCCATTTCTCTATAAAGGTTATTCAAATTTATGCACATATAAATTTTTTTTATTTTATCACATGTATATATTCCACATTCCTTTATCTTAGAATAAATGATTATATTTAATGAATCCATGTTATGTGATCTATGTGGCACACTTAAGTATGATAATGAAAGTTTTATGATGGGTGTGCCTTGATAGCACTCTAACGATTTGGGTAATGTTTATTATCATGATATGTCTTGTGGGTATAGTGTTTTACCTGATTAATTTATGGGAATTTAGTCCACCATGATGTCTTTGTGGTTTATACATGACTTATGTTTATGATTTATTGTTTTATATTGTTGCAACACTTCACATGTTAGGATTATCGTTCTATATCCTGCCTTATTATAAATGGTTTTTTATTCCTCATTGATATTACTTGCCTAAAATGTCCTATTATCCTCATTTTATGTCATGTTTATTCCGTTACTGATATTTCTATCTCACATATTTCTTATATATGTCCTCAGGTTATCCCATGATGTATTATGTATGATGGAATGTTGTGGTCATATAAAAGAAGTTTTCAACAAAGATGTTGTATTTCATGTTTTAAGTTGTTATGTAATGATTCTAATTTCCCCAGACACTAGACCAATCAATATTCTATGTTTTATTTAGTGAAAATATATGTAATAAATCATATTTAAATATGAAGTATAGAGATCGGTTGTTATAGTTGATATCAAATGATAGATTTAGTTATTTTTTGGATTCGGATTAGAAAATCTTAGTGTAAACCCTAAAGGATAAGTCAAAGGGTAAGAAAACATTCCGAAATTTTGATAAGTATATATTGGGTGGTTTATCAAAACAGATACATCCATTTTTTTATACTACAGGTGGAAATAGTTCTAGAACATATGTACCTAGGAGTAACGACTCCGACAAGGTGTTTCAGGCCTATCACGGGGTAACCTTGTACATGAAAAAGGATATACTATGCACCTGGTTATACAATCCAAGGGAATTTTATTTGGAAAATTCTTTATTCCATTACAAACCATTATATTGGGAACAAAAAAAATCCCATAAGAATCTATTTTATGAAGTAGATCATGGAAAACATAGACTGAATCCCAGAAACTCATAAGTTAAAGAGATAAATGTAGTTTATAAGTTAAGAATTTAATTTCATTAGATTCCCCTTTACGTGTGTACTTTTTGAAGATACTCATCTCTAATTTTCCTTTTATTATATTCAATGGTCTTAAAAAGGAGGAATCATGCTAACAACTGATGTGAAGGGAAGTGTGAGGATTTCACTAATGAGATGCTCAAGGTGATGGGAGTGTGGATTAAAAACATTATCAGGATACTCTCTTAGTTAAATCAAGTTCTAAATTGAAAAATACACCATGGGGGTCACCTGAACCCCCATAAGAGAGACAAACCCACAGTCGAGAGATTCATGTGACAAATGCCTCTGAATTTTATTAGATTATCTAATCACATAATCACAGAGAAATAGATCATTTCCATTGAAAAGATCTTCTAAACCCCTTAATTCTTTTAAAAAGAGAATGTTTATCTAGCTATCTATCCTATGGTGGGTGAATCTGATCTGGGTTGGAAATTGTGAAATAGTAAAAGTCCTGAGGAAGATATTGATGCAATGGAATGTATGGAATTATGGAAGATAAATTTAACAAATATTTTCCCCACACCCCCATCTTATGATTGAATGAGATTTACTTTCACTATATCAAAAGGATAAAAAATCTATAGGGGAATACATGGAAAATTCACAATACTTTAATGATACACCTCTGGTTTTTTCATTACACCCAAATGCATGTCTGACTCTTCTTTAGTAGGATAAATACTAGCCTACAAAAATCCTTGGTAATCCATGACTTTGATACCTACGATTAAATTGTCTAATGTGACCTCAAAGTCAAGTTGGAGATCATACAATACCAAGGATATCATGGGGATAAGAAGAAAATGTGGGATTTAAATCTATTTTTCTGATGGATAAATCGAACTGTGCTAAAAAATTTGATCACCCCCTTTACCAAGGTTCTGAAGGAAGCACCCCAGAAATTGCCCATGGGGAACAAGGAAATTCATTAGGTGTGGAAGATGACACCATTCTAATGATTTTCCACCAGATAATCCTTCCAATGTGATAGAGGAAATGAACATTCTATTCTACCCTCAATGCGTTGTTCATTGCAAGAACATCAAGGAACTAGGGAGCTTTGTGAACCTGTTCCCTATGTCAAGGGTGTTTTGTGGAAACCAAAAACCTCAAAGGCAGAAAGGGATATCTTTTTTCCATAACTACTACTGAAGTGAATCCCAAAAATGAAGTGTCTATAGGTATGAAAGTTATTCTTTCAAAAATAGAAAATGTACTTTTAGTATATTGTTCAACACATTCCATTATGTCATGAAATTTTAGTATAACTATTAAAACAGCACCACAAAGAAAGGAAGTATAGATTCTAGTAAAAATAGAAATGGGACATTTATTGCATCTATTATATATAATTCCTCCCCTATCAAAAATTTTGGATTTTTCTTCTTGGAAAAACATTTCATACTTAACTTGGTGAAATTTGATGCAATTTTGTGCATGGGTTGGCCTTCCCTATTTAGAGCCAATAAAAATTTCCATGTGAGTTAAATGACTCTCGATATAGTTAATCAACCCTAGATTTTATACAAGTTCATCGAGGAGGAAGAGTCGTCCTTAGCACCATCATCCCAAACATTGATTTTACCACCATATGAGCATGTTTACCTTACTAAGATGACTGATTTTAAGGAAGGAACTATCCTTAAAGACATACCTATTCTGAGGGAATTCACTGATGTGTTTCCCAAATAATTTTATAGTTTTCCTCTAAGAAGATATGTTGAATTATCTATCGATCTTATACATGGGGAATTCCCAATATATAAGATTCCATACATAAAGGCTATTGTAGAAATTAAGGATCAAAATAAAAAATTATAGGAGATTCTGTATAATGGGTTTATACTCCCAAGTGATTCACTATGGGGTGCACCAGTCCTCTTTATCAAGAAGAAGGATGGTTCAATCTTCCTTTGCATCGATTATCATGTGCTCAAAAAAATATTGAAAAAGAACAAGTATCATTTTCCATGAATTGATGACTCTTTCAATCAGCTATGTGGAGAAAAATACATCTCCAAGGTAGATATGTGGTTAGGATATTACCATGTAAGGGTATAGAAGGAGGATATCCCTAAGACTGCTTTTTGTATAAGGTACGATAATTATTAGTTCATAGTGATGCCATTCAGACTCACTAATGCTCTATCAATCATCATAGACATTATGAATAGATTCTTTACAAACCACCTCAACAAATTTGTGGTTGTACTTATCGAAAATATTCTAATTTACCCCAAAACGAAGGATGATCTTGAGGAGCATCTAAGAACTGTGATTAATAACTTTTTAAAGGAGAAGATCAATTCAAATTATTGAAAGTATGACTTCTGGTTGAATGAAGTCTCATTCATGGGAAATATAATCACAAACAATGGGAGATTTGTAGATCCTTCTAAGAGAAAATAAATTAAGGGATGTCCAAGGCCAACATCCATGATAGATATCTATAGTTTCCTTGGGTTAGCTAGATAATATCTTTGATGTGATATAATTTTCTCATGATTATAAAAACCTCTTAAAAAGCTAAACTGGAAGGGAGTAAAATATTCATGTATTGATGAATGTGGAGTAATATTCTTGGAATTTAAATGGAGTCTTATAAATTCCCCTATACTCACACTACCCATAAGTGGGGACCTTTTCATAATTTTTCAGTGATACTTTGAAGAAGGGATTTGGATGTGTGTTGGAAAAAAAATCAATGTAATTTCCTACGCCTTAGGGTTGTTGAAAATTCATGAGAAAAATCACCCCAAAGATGATCTATATTTGGAATCTGTAATCGTTTCCTTGAAAATATGGTGACTTTATCTCTTTCGGGAGAAGTTTGAAATATATATGGATCACAAAGTCTCAAAAATATATTCACACATAAAGAGATGAATATGCGCTAATGATGATGGTAAGTTCTCATCAAGGATTCTTACTTCTCAACCCCCTACCATACTGGGAAATCAAATAAGGTAGAAAATACTATTAGTATAAAGGACCCAACAATTCTATCATTGATGCGAATTTAAAAGGATATAATCTTCAATGATTTGAAGATGATAGAGTTGGGAAACAAAAATAAAGTTACATAATATTTAATTTCATAAATTATTTCTCAACCATATATCATTAAATGGTTATAGAATCCCCAAAAAGATGATGTGGGAGTTCAAGAAGAAAGTGGAAACCATCAGAAAAGGGAAATCCTCCAATTTCATTCTTAATAAAGAAGCAATTTTGAAATTTGGGTTAAGAATATGTGTTCCTTCAAATCTAGAGTCAAATAAACAACTTCATGATGATGTACATATTTTTACATTCTTAATTCACCAAGGAAACACAATGATGTATTGCGATATCTAAGAACACTATTGGCAGGATAATAAGAAGAATGAGATTGATGAATATAAATAAAAGTGTTTAGTCTGTTAGTATGTGACATTTGAAAGGTAGAAGTCTATGGGGATGACGCAACCATTTCCTATACCAATATGTAAATAGGAAAACATCATCGTGGAATGTTATACAAGACATCCAAAGACATGCAAGGGATACAATGTTATCTAGGTTATTGTGGATCATCTGAAAAACACTTCACATTTCACTCTAATTCGAGAGGATTACTCACTAGATCAACTGGCATGAATATACATCAGAGAAGTGGTAAGGTTGCATGGAGGACCAATATCTATTGTGTCTGATCGAGATCTAAAATTCACCGTTATGTTTTGTAAAAGCCTCAAACATTCTCTAAACACAGGGATAAACTTCATTATGTCTTACCACCTGAAAATTGATGGCCAATATGAGCGGACAATCCAAAAACAAGGGGAAATTTTTAGAGCATGATAAATGGACATCAAAGGATTGTGGGACTAACATCTTCCTTTGGTGGATTTCCCTTACAAAATCAATTTCCACTCGAGCATCCAAATGGTCCATTATTAAGACATTTATGGGAAGAGGTGAAGAACATAGAAATATTGGTATGAAGTTGGGGAATGAAAACCTATCGGTCCTAAAATGGTTATATAAATGGTGGATAAGGTTAATACCATCCATGAACACATCAAATCTAGTCAATGTTGAAAAAAGATATATACTAAAAATCGTTGATGTGACTTAGAGTTTGATGTTGGAGAAATGATATTCCTCTGCATATTTCCATGTAAGAGTGTGATGAGATTTGGGAATAAGGGAAAACATAGTCAGAGGTACAAAATACCTTTTGAAATCCTTGATCACATCAGAGCAGTGTCGTATCGACTAGCCCTCCCACTGAACTTATCTCAAGCACATGATGTATTCCCTGTATTCCTCTTAAGGATGTACATATCATACCTATCACACTTACTCAATCTAGAGGTCATACCATTGGATAATTAACATTCCTATGAGGATCATTTGGTGCAGATATTAGATCATAGAGAAACATTTCTATGAAATAATATAATTCCCCTCATCAAAGTGTTGTGGAAAAATTAAATGTTTGAAGAAGAATCATGGGAACCGAAGGAGGTGATGAACCAGAGCTACCCTATTCTATTTTAAGTGTGGGAAAAGTAGATTTTAAGGTCGAAATTTATTAAGGGGAAATATTGTAATGACATGAGAATTTATTAATAAAATTCCATTTATTATTATTTAATAAAATTTTTTATATATAAAACACATGCAATTATTTTTTCCAATTGGATTTAAATTAATATTAAGTCTTTTTAACATTGATAATATAGTTGTTGAATAGTGATCACATGACTAATAAATATATATGGTTTTAAAAAAATATTTTGCCACAGACAAAGGAAGTGATGGCCTCAACTGGTAGGATTCTCCCCTATGAATCCGATTTGTTGAATCCTTCAAGGGAGATATTTTTTCTATGATTTGTCTAGACCAATCCCAAGCAGAGATCCAACCAATTAATAAAGAGTGAAAACGATTTTGGGAGAAGTTCATGCTCATCGAGATTACGACCCAAACCATGTTCACTAAACGGCCCAATAAAATCCCACCATCACACAACTTACTCATAGAGAATATGCTAGTATAATAAGGTGATAGGTATCAATATCCAATGAATAAGAATAGGTAAATTATTTTTTATAGAATAATTAATTTTTTCATATCATAGTTAATTTGTAAATGATTATTTAATTCCCAATAGTATATTTGTTAATATTAAATTAATGAATTAATGGATTAATGGATTTTTGAAATAAATAATATTTTATTAGAATAGTATTATTAAATAAAATTTATAAAATACAAATTATCAACTAATATTTATAATGTCAAATGTAATTTTTATGAGGGATAATAGAGGTTAGTTGTCAAAAAACCATCATTTTTAATAAATGTGGATTCTGTTTTAAAAGTGAGAAATTAGATATTTATAAAAAATATTTTGATAAAATGAATTTTAGTTTTTTATTTCAATACATAAAAATTTTCCAAAGGTGAAATTTTAATAATTTTCTGGGATAGTCGAATTTTTGGGTAACATTAAAATATAGTCTAATTATATAGTGTGTTTTATTACATCACAATGGACCAATAATGATGAAATAAATACTATAAAAGAAATATTTGACCAAATATATGTTTAAAATTTAAAATAATGTAGTTTTATGTTTATTTGATTTATTTTATAAATCCTTAGTGAATCTTCCAAGAATTATAATGTATTTTACTATTTTAAACTCCTTTCATTGATTGTGTGACTCATCTCCACATAAGAAAGGGAAATGTTTAAATATCTTAGGCCCTTAGAATTTTAAAATAATTTATACCACTCCACTTTTTCATAAATAATTGGTATAATCCTTGGGATTGTTTGTGGTTTTGAATATTTTATGATGAAGTGTCCAAAACCAATTTAAAAAAGAAAACACCCTCCCTTCTTATGTAATCCCACCCAAGCTCCGATTTCTCTTCACAAAAACTCCGGAATCTCATAAAAACCCTTACATATACTCCCTATATTCATCTGAAGGCGCCCCAACACCCTAGTAATCCTCTCCCAAGCCCTTTATGTCACACATCAAATTAAGGGATCCAAATTTTCCTCTCCTATTTTCAATTCAAGAACCGTATTTGAAGTTAGTAATTTTAATTTCAATTACATGTATTTTAATTATTTTGTAATAATTTTCCTACTATCCATTGGATGTTATGTGAATGAGGGATCATTTATCCTTCCTCATTTGAACCTTTACCTAAGATGTAACTATGATGAAATTCCATATGGGATTTCTCTCTTTTAATTTTTATTCAAAAACATTTTTTATATTATGAATATTAAATTCCATTTGATATGTTGGGATATTACATTTCATGATCCCTTTAATGTCCATTTCATGTATAAATGATGATATACCACTTTTATATCTCATCAACCCATTTTTTGAATTTCCATATGATGATGTTATGTTGCCGAAATTGTTCATCAATTTTCTATGCCCAAATAACTGTGTAGTCAATATCAAACCAATTTATCTATCAAGGGTATTAATCTTTATGAACATATAAATATATATTGAGGACTCACATGTATGTATTACGCATTACATTATCATGGAATAAATGATTACGTGGAATGAATCCATTCAATATGATCTATGTGGCACAGTTAAACTTGATATTGAAATGTTTATGAAGGGTGTGCCCTAATAGCACTCCAGTGCATTGGGTAGTGTTTAGTATCATTATATTTAATGATGGGAAAGGGGTTCACCTGATTCCTTCATGGAGCTTTAGTCAGGAATGAAGTCTTCTTGATTTATCATTTACTTAGGTTTATGATGTAGTGTTTTAAGTTGTTTCCACTTTTCTCATGTCATGATTATCATGAAATATGATGCCTTATTATTCAAGTTCCTTTATGCCTCATTTATGTTCCTCATCTAACATGCACTATTATCCTCAAGTTATTCCATTTCTATTCCCTTATTAGGATTTATTTCTCACACCATTATAATGTATTCCCTCAGGTTATCCCATGCAGTATTAATTATGAAGGAAATTTGTGCTCATGTAAAATAAGTTCTCAAAAATGATGTTGTATTTTATGTTTTATGTCACTAAGTAATTTTTTCAATTTCCAATGAAACTAGTCCTATAAATATTATGAGTGGTATTAAGTGAAATTGTATGTAATAAATAATGTTTAAATATGAAATAATGAGAAGGGTTGTTATATGTTTTAGATATTTCTTGAAAATATAATATTGTTTATCTAGTATACAAAGACCTTAAAAATTTATGGTTGTCAAAACTATATTTGTGAAATATATTTATTATTTATCTATGATGATATAATATCAATTCATGAAATTTATGGATTATTATAAATAGAAAATTTCGGCATACTGTCGCATTCATAAGTAAATTTGGATGAATCTTATGATCATGGATATACACTGGTTAGCATAAGTCCATCTTCTCTATTAGGAACATAAATTACCAAACAACTATGGTCTAGAAAACCTTTAGAAGTTATCCACCTAAAGATATTAATGATTATCGACTAAATCCATATAGATACCAAGGATTTTGAAATCTCAATGAAAATTCCAAGACATGATTCTTTATGGGGTGTGATGATGAAAATTTATGATTCTGGATATGGGATGATTATTAGATGTGAGGATATTCTCTTCAATGAGAAGGTATTGGGGAAAGACCAATTTTTTTTAGAAGGATCCTTACATTAAAGAATAAATTAAGAAGTTATAAGTTTTTTTTATGGAAGTAACAATTGAAAAAAAGTTTTTGAGAGTTCAATTAGCAGTACTAAAGGTATGGCTAATAGACTAGAAGAAGATGTTTTTGAATGCTATAGTACTAATGAAGTTCAAGTGGAATATTTGGAAAATGGAGAACTAGATGTTTCCTTATCAGATAGAGTTGGTCCAAAAACAAATTTTAAGTTATATATCAGGGTTATAAAACCTTTTTAGAGGTTTAGAGTTGATAGGAACATCATAATTTTAATGAATGATTGGGAATATAGAATCCCAAAAGAGGTATCAAATATTAGTGACTCCAGAAGTCAGGGGTTAATTAACCAAGGAGAAAATTATTCATTAAGAACTAACCTAACAAGGGAGTTAACTAAGTTACCAATGAGGAATAGTAAACTATAGAATAAATGGGTTTTCTATTTGAATGAAGATGCTTTTGGTAGGAATAGGTACATGGAATAACTTATAGTGAAGGTAATTTAATAAAAACAAGGAATAGATTTCCCAAAATATTTCTCATATGTTGTTAAACATGTTACCATATAGTTATGTTGAGCATATTTTTTACTATATTTTCTTCAAAGAGTAGATGGATGTAATGATAGACATTATTCATGGTGACTTGGTAGAAGTAATTTACATGAGTAAATAATGAGTTTCAAGTATTTTTGAAACAAGGACATGGTGTGTAAGATGAAAATATGTCTCTACAGATTGAAGTACATGAAAACTAAGTAGAATTTGAAATGTAATGATTTCTTGGATGAGTAAAGTCTCACTAAGAGAGATGAATATCATTATTTCCCTTAGATTTTGTGGGATGATGTAAATATTATTATTCCTCTCTCCTTTATGGAAGAAATTGTTCTAGATAGTCTAGAAGTTAAAAGGGTCTAAGAATTATAGCTGGAGTTCTTTAAAATATTCACGATGAAGGATCTTTTCCAGGGGAAAAAATGGACATGTATATTTAGAGATATTAGAATGATAAGACTTTATTTCTATCTTAAAGGTACTACACCATTAATATTACCAAAAGGTTTGGGATTTTTTATATAAGTAGGTCACAAATTCATTGGATGGAAAGTTCACATTTTATAAGGAGAACGTGATGAAAATGAAATATTATGAAATATTTATAGAGATTTATTTTCATTAAAATTAGTGGAATGTATCCTGATATAATCCATTTTTTCAACTCACTCTTACATTTCATTCATTGTGTGTGTTTTCATAGATTAATTATTAATTTTGGGAATAAATAGAAACTGTTAAATAAATCATTTGATATCTTGAAGGTTCAGAAGGTATTTTAATTTACTTTAGGGTATATAATCCATTGTATGTTTGTGTTGATGCTAAATTTCATAGTTATTTGGACACCCAAAAGAGAACCAATGGGGTTTTCTCACTTATAAAGGAACAAAAATTATCTTGATATTATATAGTTAACTGGTAATTTCATTTTATATAAATTAAAATCATTACATGGGAACCAAAAAAGTAGTGAAGGAACTAGTTTGGTTGATGTTCTTGTTCAATAAGCCTAGAATAATCTATAAGGGTGGATTTCTCTAATAAGAAATTAATAATTCAATCCATTCAAATCAGAAACTAGTGTTTCAATTTTAAACAAGACATATCGACTTGAAATAATATTTCATTTATAACTTACTGGAGAATGGAGTTATGTAGTTACAAAATATATTTGGAAAATATAATATAATGGACATGTTCACTAAGACATTAGTCTAGGAATGTCAGAGGAAACACTGTGCCTCAGTGTGACTTGGGAGAATGAGAAGATATAAAGAAACTACATGCTTAAAATTCAATGGATTGGAAGTTTTTCTTTATTTATTGGAGAGTTTCAATGGATTACTTGAATCCATAATAAAGTGGGATTTTGTTGGAAAGTTTAAAAATTGATTCTTGTTTTTCAACATAGTTTGTCTTGAACGAGCTCTAAAATATGTATCACACTTGGTGTTTAGTGAATTGGTAGAAGAAATATTCCTTCGAAATAGGTAAACCTTAAGATACAGTATTTTAGTGGTGTTGTTTCATGTTCAATCAACCAACATGTGATCAAAATAAGTTACAAATGAAATCCTTTCAGTTTTCATTTAAATTCAGGGGTAATATTTCAGTATTCACATTAATTTGGTTTTCATGGAAGAAGCTACTACTGGTTAGAGTTAGTAACCATAGATTAATTGTCATATTTACAAAAATATTGGATGTTTGTACAACTACATGAACAATTGGGCCTCAATATAAATGTGGGGTACAATCACTTATTCATGTTTACTATATGGAATTACCCAACCCATGACCACTCGACAATATCAGGACTAGTGAAGCTATGTGACCTCAGGTGATCCTCCCTATATTCTAGAGGCTATCGACCAGTAGCTGAAATGCCTAGGTTTTTAGAAAGAATATTCTTTCCATAAACTATATATTTATAACTCTAATTTTTTTTCTATTTTTCAAAAGAATTTAAATAGATTAGGAATTAATTCAAAAAGGATAGAAATTAAACTAAAACACTTTATTCATTCATATTAAAACATTACAACAAATGCACATAAAATTAAGTGTTGCACACCATGGATTATTACTCAAAAAAATTATTCCAATTAAAATTTTGGGTGCACCAACCACTCAAGGTGGATGAAAATGATGAAAGATAAGCGTGTCACCCCTTAAAATGGTAAAAAAATAAAATTTTAATGGACTAGTGTAGATATATAGTAGTTTTCAATCACATGGTCTTTCTTTACTTATGATGATGTAGGCTAAAAAGTTCCCTTTCCTTCTTATGGGAATCACTTAAAAACCCTATTGATGGATCATCATATAAATATTTATAATGTTTCTGAGTTCCCGAGGATTTATTGTTTTACCATGAAGAAATACATTTAGAATATTATTTTCAGATCCCATAATAGATAGATTAATACCGAGGAGACTGTACAACATGAGAGCACTGAACATAGCAAGATTAACCATCCCAATTGAATTAATTGGCCCATAATATGCGAGGAAGGAAAAAACCATTGAGCCCATGTTGTCACACACCAATACTCTCCCTCATATCTCTCCCATCGTGAAGGAGCCATCAAGGTTCATCATCAGACCAATGGAGGGAGGGTTCCATCCAACCCATCTCCTTTTATTCTATTACACACTTATTCTATAGGAAAACCCATTCTTAGAATATTCCAGTGGAGAAAAATGGATGATGATCCAGTAGGAACTAGAGATTCAAGGTCTACCACAAGAGACCTCACATGACGTTGAATAAAGAGGTGAGAGAAACATACAACTTCTATCTCATTATTCTTGGCCTCCAACAAGAAATAACACACCACTATAAAAACCATACCATGGATTTTAATTTCATTTCAATACTTACCTTCCAATTGAAACCATGTCCTGATGAACTCCAACAATGAATCCCAACTCTCTATGATCCTCATGAACTCACTAATAAATTCCCATATTATGCTGGCCCATTCTCCTTTGAATAAGCGGTTCCAAACTGATTTTTAGCATAGGAAGTCGTAGAACTAACAGTGGGAGACTAGGGAAATACATTTTATGAACATTTTAATCCATGGTCATGATCACGGTTCTCAATCGCCGTACTAGAAGATTATTTTCACCAAATATTTCTTTACACTAAATCTCTCTCACCATTCAACCCACTAGTTGTTCGCATGGATCAACGATTGATAATAATGGGTACTAAAACCAATGGATTTCTTCTATAATAAAACACATATATAAGGTTTCCATATCAATGTAAAGGTCTCATGTAACCTCTTATTATACACATTGATCATCAAGCCAATCCATCTAGGAAAGTGGATAGATTTTTTAAAAAATGAATGTAGAACTAATCACCTCGAGATGAAATGCATATTTCCAACCCAATTTTATTCTAAAAATAGACATCGTTGTAGCTCACAACCCACCACACTTTATCCTTAATAGTATCTATCAGATCCATTACGCAGTATGTCAGCCAAGAAATAGTTCTAGTTTGACCTGACCACCCACTCCAATTATAATCATACCTTATCATCATGAACCATTCATATAAAGTGTTTCCATCAATGATTTTCCCAACCAACCTCATCTACATGCACTACATGGATTTTAACACACTTCTCAATGGAATAACATCCCATTCGATATGTTTTTCTATTGGCACTGAGCAATAGCAATTCCATTACCACCAAGATTAGTATCCCATATTAATATTATCATGATTTTCTCTATTTGGTATATAGTTCCCATTTATTATTACTCACCGTGGATTACTTTATCCATTAAAAGTTCATAAATTAAAATGGGACAACAAATATAAATGAATAAAATATTATAAACCATGAGATATCATCGGTCATATTCGCCCCTTCGGATCGACAAAAGTTAGTTAAAATCTGTAATGTGGAATAAAATCCTTATAGGGGAAAAATATTGTGAGATCTAAAATGAAAACTATGGGAATGAGATTTGTGACTTGGGAAGTTTGAATGGAATGAATGAGTTCACTGAGGTTATATATAGGAACAATATTTGGCTATTATAAATACATTAATTGGATATATATATATATCCAATATGTATACTTATGTTTCATATTTTTAGTTTTAATTTTAAAATAATACAATTCAAAAATAATAAATAATGAAAAAAAAAATATATTAAAAAATTATATATAAATATATATAGTTATGCATAATGTAATAATAATAATAATAATAATAATATGATGAAAGTATGTTTTTATGTACTTATAAAAATCAAATAAATATGATAATTTAAATAGATGAATAAATATAATTTTTTATAATATATATATTTAATTTAATGGTATTTGGTGAGGATTATTTTATATAAATCTTGTATTTTTCAAATAATTGTTTTTAAAGTGTTGTTATTTTTTTATTACTCTTTACTAAAGAACAATTTTAATGAAATATATTTAAAATATTTATAATAAAAATAAATTTACATCCATATAATAGTTATTACTATACATGAAATATGGATAAATTTATTTTATTCTTAAAAATAATTTTTTTTAAATAAATCAATTTGACATTCTATGCATTTTTTTAAGAAACTAAATATAATATGCTTAAATAATTTGAAAATATATTATATAAATAAAAATTATATTAATGACAATTTATTTATAAATTTATAATATATAAGAATAAGAATAAATAATATTTGAAAAAATTATTTTCCCTAAAAAGAGTTTTTCATTATATTTCATTATTTTACTTAAAAGATAACTTCTCAAATTTTAGAGTTTTATTATGAAAAAATTACATTCCATTTTTATAATAAATATATTATATTATAATTATTTTTTATTTATATGAAATAGTTATTTTTATATGAATAGTCAATAATATTGTTTTTTCAAACATTGAAATAAATAAAAAAATAACATTATATAATCAGGATGTAGAAGTTTATAAAAAATATTTAATTGGTCAAGGATGGATTTAGAAAATAAAATTATTCATTTAAAATAATATTTTATTGGATTTATAAAATTTAGGTTTTATATTTTGGAACCTAAGTAATATTTTATTGAATTAGAAAATTATTTTTGACCCTTTTTTAATTAAATATTCTCATGGTGGATTTATGTTTTGGACTGATTTTAAATAAAAAACTCTAATTTTTATAATAATTATCCAATTAATTCCATTTAAATTAACAGCAATAGTAATCCTTTCATAAACATTATTTTTACGCTTAAAAATATACTTTTCATAAAAATTGTTTTTATGTGTTATATACGATAATATTAAAATTCTTATTTTTTCACATAGAAAATTTTTATTTGATTTTTTTATTCCATATTTGGAATAATTAAGTTAAAATAATTTAATAAGGACATTGTTTTTTAGGAAATAAACGTAAATTACTTAGGAAAAAAATAGTTACTGCAGTAAAAAGAAAAAATGATAAAATTAAAAAAAAATTAGTAGAAGATTTAAAAATATGTTAAAAACTACTTTGGGATTGTATTTTAGAGGATTTATAGGATTTTACTCTTACCCCACTCCATTATTTTCCATTATAATATTCAGTTTCACTTTGAATAGCGAGTTTTCCTTTATTTTTAAAAAAACATCTCTCCTCACCATTATAAATAGATCCATTACCACCCCAATTGTCCTCACACAAAATCCTCTTATATTCATATAAAATCATTCTAAATTACTCCATAATAATTCTAGAATCCCCGTATAGTTATTTTTCCTACTAAAAACACCATTACTCAAATCCTTAATCATTTTTTCATAGGATCTTTTCTAAGAAGTAAGGTAAAATTATCAATTACTCATTTTTATTTTTTAATTTTATTTCTCCATATAACTCCTCCAAACACAATTTAAAAATGATGAAATATCTAAATCAATTTCATAGGTATAGTATAAATTTATTATGTTTACGTGACAACCATTTCCCTCTCTCCTCATGACCACCCAAAAATGAAA
Source organism: Viscum album (assembly GCA_963277665.1). Classification (NCBI taxonomy): domain Eukaryota; kingdom Viridiplantae; phylum Streptophyta; class Magnoliopsida; order Santalales; family Viscaceae; genus Viscum; species Viscum album. Next base: position 1,082,482,631 of record OY728120.1, on the reverse strand, counting down.
ATCCTACTTGTGTTACTTTTCAACTACCACCACCATAAGTGACATGGTCTGTTTTTCAAAATTTCCTTCAAATAGTAGATAATAGGGAGTATTTGGTGAATAAATATTGTATCTAAAACATTATTTTTATTATTAATATATAAATAAATCCTTATCTGCTTTTCATTCCATCACTACTAAAAAAATTTCCTATACTCATGGTTTGGAACTACGGTTATAACCACTAAAATCATGAGTATATATTATACCCATGATTCCATAAACCATGGGATACTGAGGAATTAGTATTGAGCTATACCCATGGTTCAATAGAAACTATAGGTATGACCCTAGATATTTCTATAATACCCTTTGTTTTAGTTAAAATATGGGATTATATCTATACCCATGTTTTACAAAACGAGGGGTATAAATTTTCACACAAGACATAATATACCCATGGTTATTGAACCATGGGTATAGATAGTTTTCCTAAAAAAGAATCACCAGTCTTTCTACCATACTTGACATGTAAAAAAATACAAACCACATACAAACCATAGTACAGGGTAGATATCATGAGTGAATGGAAGCATTTTACATACCAACTTGTACATTAATTAATTTACATATAAACATAGGTGAAAAAACCTAATAAACCTATAAATAAAAAAATATTACCAAAAATCATTATCGTAGAGTCTAGTTTGGTTATTTAATGATATATATCATGTTTCTCTCAATTTCCCATTAAATTACTTCCCACACAACGCGATTCTAGTGTTTGAATTATCCATAGAGAATTTCCAAACTACACCATGGTTGCCCGCATTGGGTTGTACCCTGATAAAAGAAATTGAGTTCTCAATGGAATATGATGTGAGTTTCTATAGTTCTATATTCGGTGTTTTTGATCATATCTTCTACAGTTGTTTAGAGTTTCTGTATTACCCTAATTATTTGGTCACGGGCCTTCGACGCCCTTACCCCCAAAGCAAGGGCGAGTTTCCATATGCAACTGCGAATGACCTCACTGAGTTATAGCCTTGTGTGTAGTATCAACCAAAACCATTAAGCCAAACATCATCCTAGATGGTCATGCCACACCAATCCAACAAACTTATACAAAAATAGTTCACCATTATCAATAATGTTATTAAATAAGAAATTGGTATGAAATACATTATTTATATAAAAATTTAATCTTCTTCCATACTCTTGAAGAAATATATAGAAAAACTATTATGAACCAAATTTCAATTAATAGAAGAAGGATTTTTGGGAAACATTGACACATATTAATGAGATACTGGTGTCTTAAAATACATCATCATTTCAAAATAATCAAGTTGTTGTGGTCATCCAATTCCATTATTCAAACAGATGTGTTTAATAATTATAAACATCAAAAGAAACTTACAATTCAGTACACTAGTATTAAACCCACATTTATGATGAGTAATCAATTATACTACTCAACCCACCATAACAACTGAGTTTCTATCCACCGCTAGACTCATGAACTAGTCTATAAACCTAGAATATTATAGTGATATTCTTATTTGATTTATGGTCATATTAGTGCTTCAAATTTATAAATATTTATTTGATGTTAAATAACTGAAACAATATTTGACTAAAACCTGTTGGAGGTTAGTGAGTATTTATATTTATTAAAAATTTACAATAAAATTAAAATACATAAAATTGGATGGAACATGTGTTGATGTATATATGGAAGGATCCTGATAAAAGAAGATGGTCAGTAAAAGTTAAATTTCTGTTAGTTCCTTTAAGTTAAGGAAATTACATTATAATACATGAAATATAAAAGAGAATATACTACGAAAAATAGAAGAATAAAATAAGTTAGTTGTTTCTTGAAATAAATTTGTAACCTAAAGCAGATCTACATGGTTACATTTGTCAGATTATGTTTATAGATGATATGGGAAATTAGGTGAATGAATGTAGAAAAATTGAATGATAGGGAGAGAATGATCGAAATAATAAAATAATGAGTTTAATTGATCAGGCACATAGTGGAGTTGAATAAAAAATCTATTTGATGTTGGATGGATATGGATGAAGTGATTATTCTATAGATGAAACGATTTCATAACAGATTTAGGTCAACATAGTGTAAAAGACGGATTTAAATATATATAAATATGAATAATGAGATAATTTATGTGGAAAAAATATTTGATGGTACAAATGAAGATGAAATAGATTCGATGTTAGGAGTGAAACTAAGAAATTGATAGGGTTGAAATAGAATAGAAGAAGGGAATGAAACGAGAGATAATATAGATTTTGAAGAGAAATCCAATATATAAATTCTAAGACTGAATAAGACTAATGGATACAGGTCATAGTATAAATGGAATAAGAAATCACCCTAGATGATAACACAACATAGCAGTATAATAATTAGTTTAGAGGGACTATTTAGAATAAAAAAATTCACATCTTACAATTACCATGAGATTATATACATCCCCCAATGCTAAATAGAAATGAATAAGAAAATATTTGAATGTAAAAAATACTTGTCATAGAAGTAAAAGGGGATCCTTTAGTCATAAAAATTAATATTTTTATAGGTGTTTATAATTAAATAAATCACTTTTTATTTGATGATTGTTTCAAATACTAGTATCCATATAGAATTAAAACACATGTCATAAAAATTCCAATTGATGCTGGTTTTAATTTATGATGATCTCAAATTCTCAAAATGATTGTCATTTCATAATAGAATAAATTCACCCCCAAAAACTATTTTTCACTCTAGAGGGAGATCACACTAAATAATTCTCATTGAACAGCCCTCATGAAAACATAATCAAAATGAATGTCATTAATGGATGAAATTCACATCATATCATAAAATAAATTAGTTCATAATAATTATTTTTTTAAAAATATTAATGACCTATAAATATGTCAAATTACATAAATATTACCCTTCATGATGAAAAATTGAGGAGCATAGTGATTACCTAGATCTAAGGAAAATTTGAGGAGAATGTAGATTAAAAATTCCATTATCTTGATCTGAGGAAAACTGTAAAAATAAAGAAATCCAAATATGCATATATGATACTTAAAGATCACATGAAAAGAGAAATTAAGATCGATAGTTACTATAATTTATTTTACCAAAACTGTTATCTTATAGTAAATAAATTATAATGATTAAATCAACACCAAAACAACATAATACTATTTCAAAATTTTAATACATAGAGCTGCTTTATATTTTATTTATTTTAAAATGTGATACCAAAACAACTATTATTTTATATAATGCGATATTAAAATAAATAGTAATATTATTTTTATGAGTATTGAAATAAATGTGGTTTTTTAATAATAAGGACGAGTAAAGTGAAAAAGAAGAACAATTATGATATAATTCATTGTAAAATACATTGGAATAAAATTCAAAATTCATTGGAATAATTATGAAATACTTATATGTAATCATGAAATTTCAAAATTCATTGAAATCATAATTCCATATAATAGAATATTTTTGTAACAATTATGATAAAATTCAATAGATAATGCCTAAGTAACCGAATTTGTATTCAACAACTATTTTTGTCAACCAATTTTGGTATATATTAAACTATTATCAATATAGATAAATTAATGGTAATTAATGGAAAAAAATATTTACTAGCCTAGTTGAATTGATGAATAACTTTTTTCCCAAACCATTTACTAAATTATACATACTTGAAATATTATTATGTACACATGAGTTTGGAAGAAGTCATTAATATTGGCACATAACTAATCTAAATCTATATGAATGAAATGGTTATTCTCATAAAGATAACATAGAATGGAATGTATCATATTGATATGGTGTTTTTGTTTTAGTGGGTAGTTAACTTAGTTAATGAAACATAAAAAAATAGACAATGAAATGTCAAACTAATATAGTAAACAAATAATTAATTAGCATGTTCCATGATTTTAACAATAGGCAATTACTTTTTGTGGAATATTTCATGGCCTCCATTTAAAGTGTTATTACATTCTATTGGGTGGGGTCATAGAATGTATTTTTTTCTACAACTTTTATGATTACCTATGAAAAAAAATAATCACTATGTATTGAATTAGATTCGACCATTAAAATTACATTGTAAAATCATCAGGAGAGAAAATAATGGGGGGAATACCGATTTCATAACTTATTGAATAAATATCTCAATTCACACACAGATAGTAAATTTTATGAAACAAAGATTCCATATTTTATGTATATTCACATAGATATAGGTAAATTATTAGAAAAATTAAAATAAATAATAGATGAATTATCGAATATATTACACCCATAGATAGAATAAAATCAATATACTAAATACATTAATTAATAACATAATTGACTTGAAAACATAAAATGTATGTGGTGTAATGAACAAATTGAATTCATCAATAATATTTTCAGAAAAATGAATCATACATATAAATAAATTAATGGTCATAATGTAGTATATAATGAAAAAAATAAGGATATCATATTGTTATAGATCAAACCTAATAGTATAAACAATTAACGACAGAGCTTGTGATGAAATGTTACTATCAAAATAAGTAGGTTTTATAGATACTACAACATTAGATGCTCTAATACTATCATCAATTGTCATTTTATGTGAACCAGAAATATAATATAATTAAATATGAAAAAAAATAATTAAATGTGGGCAGTTAGAAAAAAACAATTAAATAATAATATAATTAAATATAATCTTGCCCAGACAATTAAAAAAACATAAATTAAATACATAGATGGTCCTACGATATATGCTCAGTGGTACCTAGATAATTTTCTAGGCAGTAGGGTGATGCGGGGCAGCGTCCATGACATCCTGCATCATCTGGTAGTCATAGATTCCATCCACATTCGGCATATCTATTTTCTTAAGTGGGAAAAGTAGGGTTTCAAGGCAATACAATTATTTGAGTATTAGAAATGAGGGGGGAGGAGGGGTCTGAGAGCCGGAGTATGGGATATAGACATGGAAGCAGGATGTCAAAGGTCAAGTGGTTGAGGTTGGGATGTTGAGGAAGATGGAGGAAGGGGGATGGGAGGTAGATGCAGAGGGGGGAGGCAGGGGTCGGGATGCAGATGCTGGGAGGTTGTGGTGGAAGCTGGGAGGTGGAGGTAGATCTTGAGGATAGGAGGTTTAGGTTGATTTTGTGGTCGAGGCAATGGTAGGAAGGGAAGGGGAGTGAAAGGAAGTTTAGTGCTCGTGAAGGGGGAGGGGGAGGAGAAGATCGAGTGATGCCTCATTTTTAAGGGGTTATTCCCATTGTTTATAAATAATTGTGGGTATTAGCTTACAAAAATGATCTATACCCATGGTTTTTTTGAACCATGGGTAGAAATGTTTTTTCTTATATCCAATTTCTTGTAGTGTATGAAAATAGACTGGTCACTTGTGCAAATGTGCAGACTACTACTTCGATAAAATTAACATATTAAGTTCTTCATATAGTCGATACTCCTTATAAGTATTTCATAAAATTTTATTTAACACATTAAAAAATATAAATAATATCTTTAATATTATTTAATAATCATATTATTTCAAAAGAATCATTTTTTAACCATACTCTCCCATAGATTGTAGTTTGTTCTTGTTTTGGATGGATTAACAACCTAGTTGAACAATGATATAAGTTTCTATCAGGAATTCATGTGGAACATAAATACTAGTGTTATTATAAAATAAATAGACTATAATATTTGGTTTATGGTTCTATAATGGTTATAATATTCTTAATCTTATTATTATTTTACCGTCTTTTGTTTGTTATAAAATAAAAAGACAAGATAATCCTAAAAATCATCATCAAAAGTAAAATCCAAAATAATTAAATAATGAAATTATAGCATTTCAAAACATATAAAACATTAATTATAATAGCTATAATTATTTTTTAATGATGAACATTCAATCTACAAAAAATAACAGACATCATCATTACAAATATAGTACTAAACAATCGAAACTGATAACATTTGATGATTAAAATAATATATAATTAACTAAAATATTTGTAATAAATTGTTATAAATTAATTTCATAAAATGTTATGCGTATGAAAAGTTTATGAAATAGTTTATTAAGATAGTTGTTTTATATTCGAGGTTATAAAATTTTCAGTTAAGTAGGATTGAAGATATGGTCTTTTGCATCTCAATTTTGCTTCATTATGATATGATGTGTGTTCACCACTTGTTTTCTTTTCTGTGGTGTATATATTGGAAATGTAATTATTTTATTAAAAAATTTCATTCAATCTAATATATTTATATATTTGTCTCATGTTCAACCTTTCTTGGGTTTTCAATTAAAAATATAAATAGAATGTAATGTTGTTTTAACCCAAAACCCCTTTACTAAATTTATAATGATTCCTATTGAAATTATTACTTATGAATTTAGTTTCTTTAACCTATGATTTTATAATAAACATTATATTTCCCTCTAGTAAATGATGATTTTGATTCAACTCTTCCTCCTTGATGAATTTCATCTGCGTAAATGTAATTCATTATTAGGGTAATTCACATCCACTGTAAATATGCTCTTCATCATCCATGTATTGATTTTATCTTCTCCCAAAAAATTTATTTTTATATTTGGAAACCAAATTATGGTTATCACATGTGACCATAAAATTTCCTATTCATCTTTTCAAAAGGATATTTTATTATCAGTTTTTATAATGTGAGATTTCATACAAATTATTTTGAAATACTAAAAAGGATTTTTCATTCATAATCATATTTTTTATCTTCCACTTCAAATTTCCTTGATATAGAATTCATGTATTTTTCAAGGCTAAATTATTTAATATTTTTAAAATTTATTTTTTTCAAAATATTTCAGATCAGTTTTTTGAAAATATCTTTTCAGAGTGATCGTAACATTATATTTTATTCAAATGATAAAGGTATTTTTTAAAATCTATCTCATAAGTTCACTTACATTTTTCTCATTATATATAAAGTATTTATTTACATGGAAATTATTTGTCACAAATCAAACAATACATTTTTCTATAAAATACTCTTTTAGGATGATTTAATTTTGGGAATCAACTATTTACACTCTTGATGTCAATATTGGTGATATAATATAGAAATGTAAAAAAAACTCACTTTCCATTCCATGGGTTCCTTACAATGTGATGAATGATTGTTTTAAATAGAAACACATATATATGGATAATTTATGGCTGTGTTCCTATATCACACTCTAATGAATTGGTTATGATTTTTTGTCACATGAGATGATAAAATGTTTTTTGATATTTATGCTGGTAGATTAGTTCATAGGTTTGTTGTGTGAATATGATGCATAAATATTTGTTCACAAGTTTGTTGAGTCTACATGATGAAGATATCTTATTTTCATAGGTTTTTTTGTGAATTTTATTTGCATTTATTTTTTCACATGTTTTTTGTGTTAACATAATGCAGGTAGTTTGTTCAAAGTTTTGTTGTGTGAATGTGGTGTGGGTAGCTTTACTGAAAAGTTTATTATGTGAACATGATTTGGGAAGCTATGTTTGTAAGATTTTTGTGTGAATATGATAAATGTATCATTGATTAAAATAATTAATTAATCTGATTAAATAATATTAGATCATATGATTTTATATGCTTACGTTTGTGCCACGATTCCTTATTATGGTATGTTGTAATGAGATTTCATATTTCTATATACATATGATTATACCGATTATTTCTTGTTTATTATCTCATACTGTTATACCATGGTATATGTTATTTCAACTAAGATAATATGTTCTTATATCAAGACTAAACAACAATTAGTTTTATTCCATGTTCTTTTTAATAAGAAATTTCTCCACCTATTATGTTTTCACATTTTCTTTTGATCTAAACCTTAATGGAAAGTTGATAAATTTCCCTTTACTGAGTGTTTAAGATAACTCATTACTTATGTTTCATTTCCATTATTTTTTAAAATGATTATAACTTGTTATTAGTAGAAAATTGAGTCTATAGTGGTTCGATTAAAATGAAGTGTTCACAAATATCGCACAATATGTTTCTTAGGTAGATGACCCTCGAAGACATTAACCTTCCATTATTGGAGTTATGTTACTATTTTTGAGAATAATTTTTTAATGTATGGAAATTATGTAAAATAAAGATATGTTTATCTTGGTTTGTATCAAATATTGTGTTTAAAGAAAATGTTTTTTGCACAAAATTAAGGAGTTTGGTACTGGGTCTCTGCAGTTGATATCATAACAGGGTTTAGTTATTTTTTTTATTATTTTATATATTTTTTTAGGTTTATATTATTTTTTTAGGATTAGGATCAAATAACATTAGTGAAATCCCTAGGGATAAGTCTAAGTATAGGGAACCATCCTGAAATTTTGGTCAATTTTTTACTATGTTGTTTTCCTAGAAATTACATCCAAATTATGATACAAGGAAGTGGATGCACATGTGGAATAGATGAGCCCAGGGTTAATGACCATGAAAAATTCGAGTTTTGTATCAACTCTATCATCACTCGATGCATGATGAGTGGACCTAAGACTACAAACCAGGCTAGATACTCTTTGGGGATATTCAATGGTAATTCACATGCACATTATAAACCATTGTATGTGATTTAAATATATTTAAGTAATATAACCTAATACGAATATGATCATAGATAACCTAGGTTAAAAATAGAGGTATAGTGTAACTAAAAGTTTAGTTAGTTGAAACAAAAGTATCATAGGTTGAAATTAATGTGCCTATAATGGTACATACCTCTCCAATCCATTCCTTTATGAGAATAGGGTGTTTGAGGTGTTTTGGGGAATCATGGTGACTTATATCATCACGTGTCAAATTATTCTCCAGCTTTTTCCAATTGTTTAAATAGTGTCACCTAGAGGCAGCGTCACCTTGGAGGTGTCACGCTGACAGTGTCACCCAGGAGGTGTCACCCAGGAGGCATCACCCTAACGGTGTCAGCTAGCGGCGGTGTCACCCAAACCATTTCTCGATGGAGATAACTCACCGAGGTAGTCATTCATTGGTGATAGCTCACCCTGGTGTGGCAAGCTGGTGGTGTCTCAACCCGAATGTTGTTCTTTAAATAGTTCCTTGTCCAGCCATGCATCATCTAGCAGTGCCTCATCTAGTGGTGCCTCATCCAGAAGTGCCTCTTCCAATGGTGTCTCATCCAACAGTGCATCACCCAGCGGTGTCTCATGAATAATGTTCCTAAATCTTCTAGTAGTTCTATTTTGTAGTTCCCTTTATAAATAAAAAAGATAATATATTAGTTATTGGTTTTTGTACTCGTTTCTAATCATACTTATCTTCTAAAAACATGAAGCTTCCCTTGAATTTTGAAACCATGTTTCCTAGGTAATGATCCACTTTAAATATATTTTAAACACTTTTTTCCATTGATATTTGATCTAGATTTTCTAATGATGAGATCTTATCTTCCTTTTTCAATTCATGTTTTCTTGGTGAGAGACGCCCCAAAAATTTCTTCTTGAAGGAGTTGTAAGATCAGGCTGTAACTTCGGAATCATGTTCTCTTGGAGTTTTTTCTGTTGCATGTGCACCACTATTTTGTTGTTACCAACAAGTGCATATATTCTATTCTTCCAAGTAGGTTTCCTTCATTCCTATTATTTGTGTACCATTCAAGGTGGGAGTACGAATGTATCTCATCTGATGATAGTTGAATCCAAATTAAATAAATATAATTGGATCTCATTAAGATCAATATATAGGGGATGGGGAAAAGTGACATATGGTATTTTTTTTAATTGTTTTTGTTTGTTGTTTTGAATTGTACAAGATAATTACCCAATGAAAATCATGGAGGTTTGGGGTCCTTGTTTGTGCACCTCTTAAGGATTGTGAATGTTTGTTGTTAATTTTATGTTGAATAACTACATTTATGAAATTAATTAACCATGTATATTCAGTAAATTAAATTAATTCCATTTGATCTCAGGTTTCCTATATCACACCCTCAATTTAAAAATAAAATTATTTGTTTTATGGGTGTGATGGGTGTTTTTCTATGGGTTTTTTTTGTATTGTTAAGTGGATGGATGTGGTTTTGTATTGTGGATATGATGGGTGTAGTGGGGTTATGCAACAAGGCTGCTGAGAATGGTTATTATGATATGTGTTTCTTGGTGTGACTGTGAGTTGGGGGGGTCTGATCTGTTGAGAGGATGAAATATGTGGGGATGACTTTGAAGAATGATGATTTTATTGGTTAGTATGGTTAATTAACCCATGGTTTTTCTAGGAGTAGTATGTATAAGGTTTCAACTCGTGTTTAGGGGTGGAGTGTGATTTACGAAGAATGGGTGTTAACAGGAGAGGTTGTGACATGATATATTCCATTGTTTGTGTTGTGTTTATTAATTTTCTGGGTAGTTATGGAATAAATGAATCCTTATTAATATTGAGATAACATTAGTTTCCTTGTTTAAAGGGATGGAGTTTTTAAATAAAATTCAAATGATGGGTTGAGCGGTTAACTATGATTGAGGTTAAATAATGAAATAGATGTGTGTTAAGAAACAAATCCTTTGTGAAGCTGCTTAACTCATCAAAATTCTAAGTGGCCATTAATGATATTAATAAATACATTTAGAGGTACTAAAAATGTGGTTTTGAGTTGGCCTTTCTGATTGGAAGCCGTAGGTTGGGCTTGAGTTCTTGGTATTATATATATATATATATATATATACTTTCATTTTTTCATTATGATTTCTATATCCACTTCACCCTAGTTGAGTTCTAGGTGTTGAAAACCCCCATCATTAGAGAGGATGGTGTCTTTACCAAACATCCCGGTGGGAGGAAGGATTTTTGGCCCCTCGCCCATCCCTGTTCCCACATCAAGGTGGTGATATCCCAATATTATTTAGGTGGGTTGCAGTTTGAGAGGCCCAGGTGTGTGCAGGTGAGTTGTAGATTCCAAGGTGTCTTCGGGATGAGATGTGTTGTGATTTTCTAAAAGTATTCAGGATGAGGTGTGGTGTGTGGGGCCTAGGTGTCTGTTGGTGAGATGTGATGTTGCTCATGGTTCTGGTGATAGGACAAGGCATGGTGTGTGGGGCCTAGGGGTCTATAAGAGACATGTGATGTGGCTTGTTGCTCCAGTGATGGCATGAGTTGTGGTGTGTGGGGACCAAGTGTCTACCACTGAGATGTGATGTGGCTCGTGGCCCCGATAATGGGACAATGTGTGGTTTATGGACCAGGTGTTTATGGTCATTTTGTGACATGATTCTTTTGAAAGATAAGGAATTATGAGGATTTTTTCTATTAGGAAAGAGAGGCTAAACTAGTTGGAAGTAGTGTGTGGTACCCAAATCATCAATGTGATTACTGTATTATCTTATCCTGCCTTGAATTACTTAGTGAGGCTACCTTGGTGAGGATATGGTGGCTACTATACCATGTTTGTTTATGTATGGTTATACTTTTTTCTCAGAGGGGAATTAGTATGATTCATTCCCCGTGTGCATGAGAGACTTGTGTTTTCCTAATAAGTATACTTGTATGCTCACCCTACATATTTTAAACTTTTTCAGGATTCTAGGAGGAATACATGGATCATGCTAGACCTTACTAGCGCAAACATTGGAATAGTTCATGTGTTACTGCATAACTCTGATATTGATATTTACTTTGGAGTTTCGTTGAATTTGTCATATTTTTATTTTAAGCATGCATGTGGGATATATTTTGGATTTCATATATATACATTAAAGTTGTTTTGGGAAGAAACGTCATATCTCCTCATCTTGTTTATTTAAAATGGTAGATGCCTCCCATTTTGGTGTGATTTTGTACCCTTGGAGCTAGTGGCCACCCTAAGGCCCACTGATGGATAGACTTTGGGGGGGGGGTCATTAAATCTCTTTCCCCATTACTAGCCCTAGAGGGTATCCTTGGAGTGATAGGTTCATGAAATAATGGTATCATAGGTGTTGGTGGAGAGACAAGATGGATTTTGTAATTTGGTATATTGAGGATTTCATGGATTGGTAGGGAAATTGTTTCAGTAGAGGTTTGTACATGACAATGGCCATGGAAGACCCAATAGGACACATGATTTTAGGGCCCCTGTGAACCGATTCATGGAACTTGAGCCTACCGAACGATCAAGTGATGCTATACAATTATCATGGTAGTGACCCTAGGAAAGGTACATGCATCATTATGGACTTTTGTTCTAGCTTTAATTGGGTGTTTTTTTAATTTGAAATGAATAGTGATTTAAATGAGTTAAAATGAATCTTTAAAAAAATCCCATACAACTTGGGATAAGGAATTATTTGTTTACTAGTCATATTTCATGTGTGGATCAGGTAGTTGAGGCTCAATAGTCTGATATGATTTATTAGAGGTGGCTTGATCTAGTATAGGAGGATGAAAAGTGAAAGAGAACATTATTTTCGTTCCAATGGCAGACCTTCGGAAACTATGAGGGAAATGACTCATACATGGAGAAGGAGAGCTGGCATGAGGATCTTAAGATCACCTTTAGTTTGATCCATGATCCAATTGAGTACTGTGTTCCTTTTTTAGTGAACCATATGATGGGAGCTACACATTAGTGGTGGATGTTTTACCTATGGGAGAGGAAGAAGGTTGATGTTTTATGTGTCATTTTTTAAGAGTTTTGAGAAAAAATCCATTCATTGAACATGATGACTAAGAAGTGGTTGGAGTTACACTTCCATCAACATGGTTGTTTGACAGTGCATGCTACAAACATAATGTTCAAGGATCACCCTCATCCCCCCCAATCTCCTTCCATAAGAGTATTCTCATGTGAGATTCCCAGAAGAGTCACTTTATCCCTCTATCTAGTACGTGGTTACACACTTTACATTGCTGACATTCAGGGAGGTTCAAGATAAAGTGGATTTGATCAAAAGGATGCACTCTTGATGAGGACTATCTATATATGGGAGCTAGTAGAGTTATTTGAAATTTATGGTTTCTATTAGTATATATCACGAACTAGGTCCTTAGTGGTTTCGACCTATAGGTAGTCGACCTCAGAAGTTTCCCTTATGTACTTCTTGTGCCATTGGTTCTCATGCCCTTTCGTGGGATTAGGCCGAGGTGATTCTTATGTGTGGTCTATGACCATCTTCAGAGTCAGTGACTAGTGGACAATTCGGCTCAGTTTGGTGGATGTGGCCATGATCAGAATTATCCCTAGTAGATGTTTCCAGTGAGATTAATTCAGAAGAAAGGACAACATGATTTTGATCAACCGAGGGGAGATGGAGAAGGTAGAGGTTGAACTCTAGGTGTTCTTCAAGTACCTCTCTCCAGGAGTTTCCTTGGGTGCAGTCATCATCTAAGGGGTAGAGAAGCTGGGCATGGTCAGTTACATTTAATGGAGGTTTGAATTTTAGCAAGGCTAGAGATCATTAGACGTTCGATTAGTTATTTAAGTTCCCTAAAATGTGCTTTGTTTAATTCATGAGATTTTCACTCCTTTCTTACAATCGGTATATCCCATGCTATAGGAAAAGAAGTAGAGAGGCTTCTTATTTGTTTATTGCAGAGTATATCAATTGGAGGCCATACCATATTTTTTGATGTGTGTAGGGTGTCTAGAATGATGATGGGGCTGCATCAGTCCCATGGGGATATTTTTTTGCTATGGAGTCAGCCATATGATATCATCCTTGGAATTGAATGGTTGTATTCCATGCATTCCATTATGAACTAATTCTGGTGTAGAGATGTGTGTTCAATTATGTATTTCTAGCACATGTTTTTCATTTGTGAGTGGAGTTGTATGGGTAGTCGGCATATGGATCCATTTTATTCCTTGTTATCTAACCATTTAGTGGAACTAGTAGACGTTGTGACAGTGGAGGTTCCTAGAGTTATTTGGGAGTTCATGTATATTTTCCATGATGAGGTTGTGATGGTAACCCCTAGATGTGATGTTGAGTTTGGGATAGACTTGTATCCCGACGCTTCTCTGGTTTTGATGGTTTCTTATTGCAATGCACATTCTGAGTTGTGAGAGCTGGGGGCTTCTGATCGATGATCTGATGAAGAAGGGGTTTATTTTTCCAAGTGTTTCTTCATTGGGTACCCTAGTCTTGTTCGTAAATAATGTGGATGGAGTTCTGAGGTTTTTCATAGACCAACAGAGGTTGAAACATGTGATAATAAAGATCTATTTCCCTCTTCAAAGGATAGATGATCTTTTTGACAAGGTGAGAGGGTGAGTTGGTTTTCTATGATTGATTTTCTCTATGGATATCACCAGTTGAGGGTGATGGAGGGAGATATCTTAAAGACTACATAAAGATGTAGTTATGGACACTTCAAGTTTGTAGTCATGCAATTCTGTGTTATGAATGCACCAACCATGTTCATGGGGATTTTGAAATCCATATTTTGATGATTTCATGGACTGGTTCATCATCATATTCATTGATGATATCTTGATCTACTCGATGTAAGAGGAAGATAATACCAAGTATATTAGGAATATATTTTTTCATTTGACACCACTGGCTCTATGGAATGCTATCCAAGTGAATGTTTTGAACATGGGAGGCACATTTCCTTGGGCATGTGGTGTCTTATTAGGGTGTAGCAAGGAACCATTTGAATTTTGAATAAGTTGTTTCTTGGGAATCACCTATGAATTTGGAATAGGTTCGTAGTTTTCTTGGACTTTCTAGCTATTATCGAAGGTTTGTAACCAATTTAACGTGATTTAAAGCCCCATATACATAATTTTACAGGAATGAAAAGGTCTTTGTGTGGATTGAGCTATGCTGGGCAGCATTCAGTTACCTAAAGAGGAAGTTGGTTAGTGACATAGTGCTTGAATTTCCAAAGGAAGGGGAATGTTCAAATTGTTTGGTGACACATCCCATATGGGTATGGTATGAATTCTGATGGAATAGTAGGGATTATTCTCTTATTGGTCTAGTTAGTTACGTCCCCACATGTGTAACTATGTTACCCATGTTTAGGAGTTAGTAACAGTTGTTTTTTCTCTAATGTTGTGGACGAATTACCTCATTGGGGTGCGTTTTTTGTTTTTTATCGATCACAAGAGCCTAGAAAATATCATTTCCCAGCATGATGTAGACATGAAATAGTGGATGTGTGTGGAGTTACTTTAGGAATATTATTTTGAGATCTACTACCCCTTAGGAAATGGAAATGTTGTGGTCGATTCTTGAGGAGGATGTCATATAGGGAGGATCTTCGAGAGTCTACAGACGCTTGGAAGGAAATGGATGAGTTATAGTCATTTCACCTTGATGAAAGGGTGGATATTGGTAGAGGATATTTATTTTAGATAACGGATAATTATTATCTAAAAAAGGAGGTGGATGAGTCTTAGTGGGGAGACTTAGAGGTAGATGTGATGTGTGATCTCTTTGGTGATGGTAATTTTCCAGAGGGATGGTCGGTGGATGGTTGGAACCAGATGTTGTTTAGTAGAAAGTTTTCATTCCTATATAAATGCATTGTAATTTCCTTCATGAGTTTTATATCTCTCACTTAGTGATGCATCTGGGAGTTTCCAAGATTTACTATGGTATGAGGGTTAAATTTTGGTGGACCAGGACAAATCGGATAGTGGTATAGTTTTAGGTGAAGTTCTTCATTTTTTAGCAGGTGAATTCTGAGCCCTATGTTCCTGGTGGTTTTTTGCATCCATTGGATGTCCCCAAGTAGAAATGGGATGAAATATTAATTGATTATTTCATTGTATTTCCTAGATCTTTGGGATGATGTGATGCTATCTGGGTTGTAGTGGATTAGTTGTCAAAATCGGCCCAGTTCTTAGTGATGAAGGAGTTAGGAATAGTGGATTATATGGACCAGAGGTATCTGGATGAAGTGGTGAAGTTTAATAGATTTCAAAGGACCATTAAATCAGATAAGGACAAATGTTTTACCTTAATATTTTGGAAAGGATTTCAGCATTCTTTCATGACCTAGTTATGCCTCATCATTGCCTTCCTACAACATATGGAAGGCCAAACAGAGCATACTATCTTGACGTTGGAGGATATTTGGAAGGTTTGTGTATTGGAATTTGGTGGATCTTGGGTGAAACACTTACCATTGGTGGAGTTTACTTATAATAATAACTTTAACTCTTCCATTGGAATGGATCCATTTGAGGCGTTTTATGAGATACAATGTAATTCCCTGTTGTGTTGGAAGGAGACTGGGGAGAAATTCGTTCTTGGTCTGAATGTGGTGTAGATAACAACTGAGAATGTTCAGCTTGATTATGAGAGGGTGAAAGAAGCGTAAGATAGACATAAGTGATATTTCAATAACAGGATAATACCCATGGAGTTCATGGTTTTTAACATTGTAATCTTGAATGTTTTCCCTCAATCTTGATAGTGGAGGTTGGGTAGAAGGATTAAGCTTTCTCCCAACAATATTTGATCATTTGAGGTGTTGGAGTGAGTTTTTAGGGTGGCGTATCATTTGGAACTGCCACCCCAGTTGGAGTTGGTCCACGATGTCTCTAACATCTCTCAGTTTCATCAGTATCTACACAATGACTCTCATGTCCTTGACTAGGGAGAATTAAACATTGAGGATAACACAATGTTTGTGGAATGACCACTGGAGATCTTGGATTGTTGGGAGAAGGTTCTGTGTGGGAGAACCATTCATTTGGTCCATATACTATGGAGGCTTGGTGCCTAGGAGGAGAGTATTTTGGAGTGGGCAGAACAGATGAATTCCTAGTACCCAGAGTAGTATTGAACCATGTTTTGATATGTTTTTCTTATAATATGATGTTTAAACCATACTGTTTTAATAAGATGACCTATTTTTCCATTGCTGGGGATATCTGTGATGCATTGTGTGATGATGTCCTACAGTGTAGAGAAGGGAGGAACAAATTCCTAATCAGGATGCATTAATTGATATGTGATCGAACCTGTGTAGGCGAGACAATTCCACCTAGAGCAGATAACATATTGGCATGGAGGAAGGAACTACATGATTCATGTGTTCAGACAGTGTGGCTGTTGTACATGTGTGGTGTGTCTTCTGGTTTGTTGAGTGAGTAGATGTTGGTGGTGGTAGTCTTGGATGTCATGGTTTTACTCAATATTTTGAAAAACACAAGGTGGGTTATCATTGAACCTTGATGTGTTTAGTCAATAGAGGTGTTTCAAGGGTAGCTAGATCCTTGAGAAGTATCTCATGGGTTGGTTGTTTGGACACCACCTTCATTTGGTATTGGTTTTTAATTATTTTGGTAGAGAATAGTTTGAGAGGTATCAGATGTAATGTACTGAACCTTTTTAGTTCATTCCTTTATGATAATTTTGTGTTTGAGGTGTTCTGGGGAATCAAGGTGAATTATTTCATCACATTGAAAATTATTCTCCCAGTTTTTCCAATTTTTCCAATAGTTTCACCTATTGGCAGTTTCAACCTCGTTGTGTCACCTTAGTAGTGCCACCCAGGAGGTGTCACCCTAGCGTTGTCACCCTGGCAGTGTCACCAAGTGGTTTTCTCACCCTGTTGGTGTAACCCTAGCAACATCACTTTATAAGTCCCCTGTTGGCAATAGATCTCCCTAGAAGTTGTTAACTTAATGTACCTCACCCTTGAGGTGGCTAGCTGGTGGGTCTCACCTTGATGGTCACTCATCAAGTGGTTCCTCATCCAGCGGTACCTTGTCCATTGGTACCTCGTCCATTGGTGCCTCGTCCCATGGTGCCTCGTCCAGCGATGCCTCATCCAATTGTGTCTCATCCAATGGTATGTCTCCTGGCAGTGTCCTATGAATAGTGTTCCCAGATCATCAAGTTTTGACCTTTTTGAATACCCATTATGTAAAAATGGGTTAATACCTTATTTAATGGTTTTGGGGTTGTTTTTAATTGTATCTATCTTCTAAAATCCTAAATCATCCCTTGGCATTCAAAACCGTTTGTCCTTGATCAATATATTCCTTTAATGGATTTGAAAAACTATTTATTCCATTGATTTAGTATATGGATTTTCTAAATTTGAGGTTTTATCATTTATTTTCATTTCCATTTATCTTGGTTTGAGATTCCATGAACCATTCATCCCAATGGATTTATGCGATCAGACTGACTTTTGGATCATGTTCCCCGATTGTTTATCCTACTACATGCACACCACTATTTTAGTGTGACCAACATGTGAATATCACATCTTCTTACTAGTATCTTTCTTTAGCCCCTCTTATTTTTCTATCATGTTTGTTGGGTGTATGAATGTCACCCATCGGAATATAGTTGAATCCAAATTAAATAACGATAATTAAATCAACATAAAATCACTATATAAGGGCTAGGAAAAATTGAAAAATGATCTTTTTGTTATTTTTTAGTGGTTATTGTGATTAGTGTGGGATAATTACCCACTGAGAATCTTGGTCATTGGGGTCTTTGTTTGTGAACCTTTGATGTCTTGTGAATGTGTGTTATTGGTTTTATAATTAATGACTATATTTATCAAATTGACTAACCACATATATTCTATTAATTAAATGAATTCCCTATGATATCATGTTTTCTGTGATCACACCATCAATTTAAAGAGTGGAATTTTAATAATATCCCATTGGTTAATAGTAAATAAGTTGTGTTATAGTTGTGATGTGTGATTTACTATGGGTTTTATGTATGAGGGACTGCATGGAGGTGGTTGTGCAGTTGGACTGTGATGGGTTTAGTGTGGTCATGTAGCATGGGCTGATGAGAATAGTTGTGATGAGATGTGATGTTAGTTGAAGCTATGAGTTGAGGGTTTTCTCTGTTGAGAGGGTGCATTGGGTGGGATAACTTTGATGAATGATGATAACATTGTTTGGTATGGGTAATTATTTTTTGTTTTCTCCATGAGTATTATGTAAAAGGTTTCACCCTATGTTCAAGGGGGAGTGTGGTTTACAATGAATGGGTATTAAAGGGAGATTTTGTATAACAATGTGTTCCATGGTTTGTGTTATACTTAGTAGTATCCCAGGTAGTGATGGACTAAATTAATGCTTAATATTGTTGAGGTAACATGAGTTGGTTTTGTTAAAGGGAATGATTTTAAAAAAAACATAAATGATGGGTTTTGTGGTTAACTATGATTTAGGGTAAATATTGAAACAAATTGGTGTTAAGACAAGAAGCTTTTTGAAGCCTCTTAATTTACCAACATTCGAAGTGACTATTGATAAAAATAATAAATGCATTTAGAGGTTGAATCAAGGTAGTTTTGAGTTATTCTTTCAATTTGGAAGCCATATTTTGGGCTTCAGTTCTTAGTATTATATATGTATATACTTGTACTTTTTACCTTGTGCTTTTTGTATGCACCCCACCCTAGTTGATAACTATGTTCCGAACACCCTCAACATCATGAGGGATAGTGTATTTCCCAAACATCATGGTGGGATAAAGGATGTTTGGCTACCTTCCCATTATTTCTCCCTCATCCAGGAAAGGATAGCCTATGATTGTTCTGGCGAGTTGTGGTTTTTGAGGACTAGGTGTGTGTAGGAGAGTTGTGATTTCCCAAGTGTCTTTGGTATGATATGTGTTTTTATTTCCTAGGTGTCTTTAGGATGAGGCGTTGTGTGTGAGGCCCAGGTCTTTGTGGCTGATATTTGATGTTGCTTGTGGCCCCGGTGATGGGATGAGATGTGGTGTGTGTGTGTCCCTACTGTATTTGGGGGAGATGTGATGTGGATTGTGACCCTGATGATGGGAAAAGGAGTGGTTTGTGTATCATGTGTGTGCAGCTGGGTTGGGATGTGGTTCTTTCAGAAGAGGTGTAACCATGATGGAATTTTTCATTAGGATAGATTGGCTAAACCAGTGGGATGTAGTGTGGGGTACACAAATCATCGATGTGCTTACTATATGATTTGTACTTGACCTGTGTTACGTGGTGACCATTTCTTAGTGGATATGGAGTGGCTAGTATACCATGTTAAGTGTTTTCTGGTTCTACTATTTTCTCACAGGTGCATTAGTATGATTCCTTCCATGTATGCACGAGAAGCTTTGGTTTTTCTACTTTGTATACTTTTATGATCACCTTACGTATAAAAGACATTTTTTTCAGGTTTCTAGGAGAATTACAGTGACAGTGTTGAGCCTTACTAGCTCAGTCCTTGGGATATTTGTCATGTCCCAATTTAGCCTTGATTTTGGTATTTACTTTGGAGTTTCATTGTATTTGATATAGTTTTATTTCAAACACGCATATGGGATGAATTTTTGATTTCTTATATATAAATAGCTCTCGAATTTTTTTTTGCGATGAAACATTTTATCTCCCAATATTTTTTCATTAACAAGGGAAATTCCTCTCACTTTTTTGAGTTTGTGTACCCTTGGTGCTACTCCCCCTAGGCCTACTAGAGGTGGGAGTTGGGGTTATTTTGTCTCTTTCTTCATTTCCATCCTAAGATAGGTATCCTTGGAGGGAGGGGGTCATGAAAGTGCTACTAGAGAATACATCTTATGATTGATATTTCATGTTCATAAAAGTATTTATTATAATTTCATTCAAATTTATCTTACTAATTTTGTTTTTATTATTTTTCTATAAATTTTATCTTGAAAGTTAAACTATGGATGTTATGTCTCTATAAACTCATATGACTTATCTATAGAGTCATATTTGGAATAAATAATTGAGAATATTAATATATACCAATTAAGAGGGAAAATATATGTCACTTAGTCTTCTCGAAGATTACAAGGTTTGAATATCTGTAAAAGATATATATTGAGTCATGATTATTTTTTAGATAACCTTAAGTATTGTTATTAGGAAGTTAAAACAAGATTTAAGAGGTCAAAAAAATTATGTTGGGAGAATGTAACACCCCATGTGTTTATAAATAATATTCATTCCATAAAATATATTTTTATTTCTCTAAGCAATTGTTTTCTCTTTGTACAATGAAATTGAAATATATTAGGAAATAAGTCATAAAATATATAATTTAACCTAACAACACCTTATTAATACCAGGTAAAATTTTAAAAAAATTACATGAAACTAAATATTAGACACCATGTATTATTAGTCATAATGGATTATTATATCGATTAATAGTGCATAAATTAAACGGGGACAATAAATAGAAATGAATAAAATCATGCACAATAGGAGATCTCTTGAGTTATCTTCATACTTGAGGATCAGAAATAGACAGAGAAAACCTATAATGAGGAAGAAAATCATGGAAGTAAAAATTATATTGTGAGATCTAAAATGAAAACTATGGAAATTAGAATTGTTACCTGGGAATTGTGACTGTGATGAATGAATTTATTAAGGCCTTATATAGGAACAAAATACAGTTGTTATAAATATGGTCATTGGAAATATGGTCACTAGATATACATGTATCCAATAACTATACCAAAGTTGTGTACTGTTAGTTGTAAATTTGAAATAATATAAATCATGAATAATAAAAAATTAATTTAAAATATAATATTAAAAAATTATATATATATATATATATATATTCATGCGTAAATATTATTATCAGTTTTTATATTATCAATGTATGATATAATGTATGTAAAAAATCCAGAGTAAGATATTAATATCAATAGATTAGTTAAATTAAAATTTCAGAATATAAATAATTAATTTTCATGGTATTTCCTGAAGATTATGTAAAATGAAAGTAATATTTTTCAAAGAACTATTTTATAAAGTAATTTGTATTTTTTACTATACTTCAGTCAATAATTATTTGAATGAATATATTTATAATATTATAAAAAATTAACATCCATTTATTTTTTATTACTAGGAATGTAATAAGGATAAATTCATTTTATTCTTAAAAATGTATTTATATAGAAATTTTTTAAAACATTAAGAATTTTTATTTTAAGAAACTATATATATTGTGGTTAAATGATGATAATGTATATTACATATATGAATAATATATTAATATTATTTAAAAAAATATTATAAATAAAAATAGGAATAGTTAATATTTGAAAATGTTATTTTCCTATAAAAATATGTTTTTATTATATATTTATGATTTTATTTAAAAGTTAAATATTAAAATTTTAAAATTTCAATTTGAAAATATTAACTTAATTTTATTATAAAAATAGTATTTTATTAGGATGAATTTGTGGTATTTTTATGAAATAGTGGATTTTTAACTCAATGGTGAATTTTTTTATCAGTATTATTACACTTCAATTTTTTCATTATATTAGAAATAATTAAAAGTCTTCAAAAATTAATTGATCAATTATGAATTTATGAAATAAAATTATGAAATAAAATATATTGTTTTGAATTTGTAAAACATATGTTTAAAACATAACTAATACTATATTCTATTTAAAAATGTGTTGGCATTTTATTTTAATTTAATATTATCATGGGTAAATTAGGTTTTGGATTTAGTTGAAATCCACCTAAATCTCATTTGTGTAATTATAAATGAATAAATTTAAATAAAATAAATAAAAATTAAAATTTTATCATGAATATCAATTTTTTCACTTAAACATAATTTTTTTTAAAATGGTATTTATATGTTATATTCGCTAATATTAAAATTAATATCTTTCACACACATAAATTTTATTCGAAGAAATTGATTTTATTTTTGGAATAATTATTCAAATATTATTTAATAAGGACCATTTTTTGAAATTAAAATTAAATTAAATAAGTAATAATTATTTACCACATTAAAAACAAAAATTGGTAAAAGCTGAAAATCTAAGTGTAAAAGACATAAAAGCATTTAAAAAACATATGTTAAAATATATTTTTTAGGATTTAAATATCTTAACTCTTCCCCCACTCCATTATTTTCCATTATTGTATCACATTGATCTTTGAATGGTGATATCAAATTTTATAATTATGACAATGCTACTCCACGCCCTTGTAAAAGTAGCCATCACCACCCCAGTTATCCCCACAAACAAATCCACTTAATATTAAGATAATATATTAAAAAATAACTACCTAAAACTCATATACACTTCATTTAAGTAGTTTTCTTCTCCAAATACCACCTCTGAAATCCTTAATCCATTTCCCCGAGGTTCTATTCTTAGGAGTAAGGATAATTCTCAATTACTACTTTTTAATTACTATTATTTAATTTATTCTTATACATATTGTATTTATAATCTACCAATATTTAAATAATTAATCTACTATCATAATTATACCGAAATATTATTATTTATAATGGATAACTATTTTCCACCCACATGACAACCATCAGAAAAAAAAAAGAAAATGTCACTTGTGTTATATTCGGACCACCACCTCCATAAGTGACCTGATCCTTTTTTCATAACCACCATAAAAGGATAGTTAAAAGGGGTTATTTAATGAATAAATAATTTTTTCTTTATTATAATGTTTGTGAAAAAAACCAATTTCTACCTATAAATTATATATAAACAAATATGTCACTCATGAATACGTATGGACTACCGCCTCCACAAAAGTGATGTATTTAATTTTTAATATTTCCTAATTTAATTTTTAAAAATACCTTAAAATGTGATTCTACACCATTATAAAGTATAAATAATATCATTTGTCTTATTTAATACTGATATTATTTCAAAATAATCAATTTTTTAACCATACTCACCCATATATTATAGCTTGTTCTTGTTTGGGTCGGTTTAACAACCTACTTGAACAATAATATAAATCTATATCATGGTTGAATATGAAAATATAAATACTAGTATTATTATAAATTAATAGTACAATTATCTTTTATTTATAGTTCTAGAATGTCTACACTATTATTAAACTTATTATTATTATACCACTTTTTTGTTTTTTATATATTACTAAAAATAGCTCATCACCAACATCATCACCACAAATAATAACCACAATACTTATGAAATGAAATTATAAAAGTATAAATCATTATATAATATCTCCAAAATTACCTAAATGTATATAAAAATCATCAAATTTGAATCTATAAAGAATAATCAATACTGATATTATGAAACTAGATCTAAACCGATAATAAAAACTAATAACGTATGATGATGAAAATTAAATATAATTAAATAATATATTTGTAATAAATAGTTATAAATGTAGTTTATAAAGGGTTATAATTTTGAGTAAGGTTCAAAAATAGGCGATTAAGATATTTATTTTATTTATATATGAGTTTAGATCCTGTTTAGGTAAGCGAGATTAAAGGTAAGAGTTTTTTCATCTCAATTTTGCTTCATTGGGATATAATGAACATTCACACATTATTTTATTTCATTATATAATATATTGGAAATGTATTTATTTTAAAATATTTTTTCATAAAATATAATGGATTTAAAAATCCAACTAGTGTTCATCATTTTACAGGTTTTCAATTCGAAGCACAATGATGATGTATTCGATTTTTTAAACTGATACCCCTTTCATTGAGTTATAATGTTTCATTTTGATCCTCTTAATTGTATGGTTGGTTTCTTAAATAATAATATTTTATATTTCAATTTCAATTTATATTTTGGGAAATTTAATTTCTTGATTCAAATCATACTCATTAATGAATTTATTTCCCATAAAATAATGAAATTATTAAATTTAATTCCCATCCTCTCCAAAGTTTCTATTTTTCTTCCATGTATAGATTTTACCTTAAAACCAATGTTACCATTTTAATTTGGAAACCCAATTTTTTTATCTCAAGTGAACTCCACTTTTCCCTTTTACACTTTTCAAAAGGTTGTTTTATTATCAATTTTTACGACATGAGTTCTCAATAAAGGTATTCTGAAATACTAAAATGGGGTTCCCGTTCTTAATCATATGATTTATCATCCAATTATAATTCATTAAGATAATATTTATATATATTTCAAGGATCCTATATTTAATATTTTTTTAATGTAGTGTTTATTAACTTTTTTACTTATCCTTTTTGAAAATGAGTTTTCCATGTTGTTGAAACTTCATCTTTTACACCAAAGATAAAATAATTTTCTTAAATATCCTTAAAAAATTTCTTCTCTATTTCTTTTTATCTCTAAAGGTTTCATTTATTTTGAAATTATTTTTCATGATTCATCCTTTATGTGTTATTATAAAATACTCTCTTTGGGTGACTGAGTTTTGGGAATCAACCATTTACATTATTGAGGTTAATATTATTGATAAATAAGGAAATGATAAGAAACTAAATTTTCATTCCATGGATACATCATGATATAAGTCATGAATATTTTCAATTTTCCCACATATTTATAGATTATTTATGGGTTGGGTCCTATATCTCCCTCTAATGAATTGGATAATATTTCATACAACATGAGATGATGAAATGTTGCATCAATGTGATTCAGGTATATTTCTTCATAGGTTTGATGTGTGAACATGATACTAGTATCTTTGTTTACAAGTTTATTATGTGATAATTATATGGGTATATATTTTCATAGGGTTTTTTTTATGAATGTGATGAAGTTATCTTTATTCATATGTTTTTCATTTTAATTTAATTTTTGTAGATTTATTTATAGGTTTGTCGTGTGAGTGTGATTTTTTTACCATTGTTCAAAAGTATATTGTGTGAGTGTGATGTGGGTAGCTACGTTCATAGTTTTTTTGAATGAACATAATTTAATCCAATTTATTTATATGTTTTGTGTGAAATTGATGTTCATGGCTTGATTCAAAAGTTTTTCTATTCTTATATTTGTATCATAATTCCTTATTATTCAATATTTTAATGATACAAAATATTTATATATTACACTGATTATTTCATTATCTCATGTTTATTGGTTTAAATTCTTTAGTATGATATATTTTTGTTCATTTGAGACTATATCTTTTTTAAGGATAAAATTTAGAAAATTCCTTTTGTTTCATGTTCCTTTTAATAAGATATTTCTCCCCAACACATGTTTTCTCATATTTTTATGATCTTAATCTCAATGACATGCAAATAATTTTCCTTTAATGAGTGTTTAAGATCTCCCTTCCTTATGTTTTGATTCCCTAAGTTATGAATATGAGTATAAATTATGGTAATTCTATAAGGGAGTCTCATGTGGTTCAATTTTGTGGAAATATTTTCAAATATCGTAAAATAAGTTTCTTATGTAGTTGATACTCAAATACACTAAACCTTAAATTATTGGGATTGTGTGGATATTTTTGAGATGTAATGTTTAAAATTTTTAAATGATGTAAAATAAATATATGTTAATCTTGGTTTTTATTAACATGAGTGTTTAAAGAAAATTTTTTCAGCACCAAATCCAAGAGATTGAGTTCAGGGTGCCTGAATAGTGAGGGTCTCAGGCATTACCATGGGGAAAATGTAACCTAATATCAGAGTAAGTAAGAAAAAATAACCAACAGACATTCATAGTAAACAATAATTACAGTATAAAAAATTAATAAACACAATCAATATATATCAAATTAAAATTATGAAATCATACAGTCATACATCCCCCTAATCACCCACTGGTAAGATCACATATTCCAAATAAAATAACACAAATAAAATTTAGTATGTTGTACTACTATCCCCGATATTCATCACATCATGGTCTATGAATATTATCTAAGAAATCCCACTCGATGATGCCACACTGGTCTTCAATACTACCTGAACATGTGATCATTGAGGTCTACTTTGGTACCTAAGTTCGAGGGATGCTCGAAAAGGGGGTGCGTTTAAATCAAAAGGTTACCACTAATGAGGTCCCTAATATTACCAATAAATATTGTGTATTCACATGTGATATTCATAGAACAGAATACAAAATATGAAAATACAGACAACTAATCACATTTGATCCATGAGTTCTAAAGTGAAACCCAAGATTGATTATTCCCTATTTATCCAGTGATGGAGTGTCTATGATAATGTGGAGAAATAATTTCAAGGGTTGGGTTACTAAGTGATTGTAATAAAAAAATAACTAGAAGTCATAACCACCAGATCCTAATAAATATCCTATACATCCCATATAGTATCAAGAATAAATGCCCGGTCCTAAGAAGTATCCTAAGAATCTCGTCAGATCAAGATCAAGGAACAAATCATAGGGAGTAACCTATACATATCATATAATACTAGGTGGAAGCAATAGATCCTAGTATGTATAATAAGAATCTATATGTCATTATTTAAAAACCCTCTATCCTAGGAAGTATCCTTGGAATCCATACAGTTTCAGGATAAGTGAATATATCCTAGGGTGTATATCTAGAATCTCAATTTATAATGTGTAAATATTAGATCCACATATGTATCATAGGAATACCTTTCTTGAAAACTTGAGGTCAATGAATCCAGCTCACAATATCTCATAAAAATATTGATATTGATAATCCATCCATCAAAAATCTGTTACAAAAAACCATGGTTGTTCTCTCAAGATAAAATCTATTCTCATCATTGTAGCCATACTTTTCTTAAAAAAATTATTTTCAGGTTCTAATATGGTACCAGAATTTGGAAATACCCACTTCCATGAGATAACGTCTCTTGGGACAACATTCCATTAGGTCACCCACCGAGGTCCCCTTGGTCTTATTTTAATCTAGAAACCCTACATGGATTCCCTCATATCAATATTATTTCTTAGGTCTAGGAGTAAAACTAAGAGTGAATAGAGTTCCTCAACATCCCCATAATCATCTTACAACCTCATTTTAATCATTGGATAAACCACACCAACATCACTCTATAGGGACTGAAAAAAATACATGCCACTTTCTAAGTCATCCAATGTTGGTCCACTCATATAACCTATCTCAAATCTACATCATGGAATCCCACTTAGGTTTTATGTAATGATGGATAAGGATCACTCTCCCTACTATGATAGTCAATTATCCCCAGGGACATTAGGTATCTCAAGGCTCACATGGATAATCTTCAAGTTCTAAGGTGACACTCGAGTTCGCCCATCCCTGGTCCATCACTAATCCTGACTCAAGGGAGATAGAGTTACTTATCTTAAGTCCCATTACATTACATTTATTTCATTTCATCTCCACCCCATGTTTTATGTGTCTCAATACCTACATTTATGGTTAATCCATTGAACCTTGGTGGATAAGGAATCAACTAGTTTTTAATGGTCCATCATGATCCTTAACACAAACATTGTATCCTCATGCATAATAGAAAATCAATTAAATTAATTAATGTCCAGTCACCCACAATAGATGAATGTCATATCATATGAAAATATAAAATGTATAAACCATAGGGATATGTTCAGAGACTACTTACCTCATTCAAATCCATTATCTTTATGTACATCCCAACAACCCTCACCCAAGGTTGTCTAAGTCTCAGATCATATCTTGAGCTCCTATATTAAGAAATAACATCCAATAATTGATTATAAAAATTTAAAATCAATTATAAAAATTCATAATTAATTAAAAAAATTAATTCAAATAAAAATCATTCATAAAATCTCACCAAGAAACTTCTTCTTCCAAAAATTATGAGAAATGGGATATGAACCACTCTTGGCACACACTCAGACATAGACTACACCAAAACCCCAATTAAATTACCTAATCAAAATGTCAATTTATCACAATTTCACTGAAATAATAGATAATTTTACTTAGTTATTTACATTTATAGAAACTGTGTTCAACGGTGTGCATTTTTTTAACATGGGACATCATCTAACCACATTGAGTAAAATCATTTTCGTATTGAGATGAATCCACCATGTTAAATGGTAATTATTAATTAAAACATAAGTAAAATAACCAGAATGAAATTCCTAAAGAGAGGGAGGTTGAACCAAGGAGGAATGAGAGGAACTCATTATAAAACATCATAGGAATGACTATAAAACCACCCCACTTCTAGGGGTGAAGAAAATATAGTGGACGGGGATCCTCTGACTTTTTCATGCATGAGGAAGAAGATAAGAGGGGGTTAAGGTAAAAAATAATTGCAGAAAAAATGTTAAAATAACCATTTTAATAAATATGTATAGTCACATGATTTTCAAATTATGTTTCGACCATGTAATTGGAACTATCTCAAGCCACACCCCTCTCATGTTCTTTGGCCACAAGTTTTACCAAACTATTCCCCATCATTACAAAACACTCAGAACTCAATTTGTTTTTGTTTTTCAAGGACACTACATAATCATGAATAAAACTTATTCCATAACATTAGGACAAACCACCTAACATGGTTCACTAACATGATTTTCCATAACCACGTGGTAACATCACAATAGAGGAATAACCTCATCCAACATTACAATTTTCTCCCTGTTCTTTTGAGATTTACCCAAACACCAAAAACACCCCTTGGTCCTCAATCCTTATAAAACAATATCCCCTATAGAATCTAAAACTCTTGGAGTTATGATTTGAATCTCAATTATAAAAAGGAATCCTACTCCAGAAATCAAAATTTAAAATTCCTCAAAAATTAAAAACCTAGAAAGACATCAGGTTTTACAACCTCCACACACATCCCTTCTCATACCCAAGAAGCATCAATGATGCTAAACCATAAATTGCAACCAATAATGGCTTTAAATTCATGATAAACTAACCATGATCCATCTATGTATGTATAATAGGCTTCCATTATACAACTCCAAACATGACACACACTGATAATCAAAAACTATGCCACCTGATTGTCATCATTTCCAATACTATGATAATGCTCACCCAAACCCATATTTCACAAGAAACCATGGTGTTTTTCAGTAATTTAATCCTCGTAATAGTGGTGATCCAAACCATATATATCATATCATAATTTTTCATTTTAATCCATGATGATCCCCACCATAAAAATCACCATTAAGAAAACATTTTCAATCATCCAACAACCCTTTTGTGTAGTTTCCATCTCACTGCACCCTATTCCCTATAAAAACATTGGTCAGGGATCCATTGGATAAACATTATAAAAAATTATCATCCTCACCCATTATCATTTTTTATCATTACCATATCATGATTCATGTGAACCTATATCATCGACTTACCCACACAAAATTCTAGAATTTATAATTCTTGTAATTCAATAGTTGGATCCTCCACTGACCAAACTAGCCATCATTCTCTCTCCCTGAGAACCAACACACATCCAATCCAACTCACCTTATATCATATAAAATTTATCCCTAATAAAAGTTATATTTCATGGAATACATAAAATCCCACATTCTACCATTAAATATGGTATTATTCAAGGAAATGAATAAACTGGATCAATATGCACACTAGAATGCAAATAACATCTTGGTAATCAAACAATTGGTGTAATCACACCCATGACCCCATAAATTTAGTGGTAATTCCTCCAAAAACCATGATCCTTCGATTATATCATGTAATGACTGGACATGACCATATCAATCATACTCGAGCAATAATATGAAAGACCAATAGCTACTTATTTTCAAATCACCATGAACATCATCTTTAGAATACATTGAATTTCCATGTATAATTAGGGTCACATCCTCTAAAAACCAATGGTGGGATCCCCACCTTATGTTTTTTCATATAACTCTTCTCTAATACCAACCCTATACCGTTTCTAATATCTCATACTTGTTTCCCCTCTTGATCCATGATCATGCCATCTTGACAACCAGTGTCTGAGAATAAACTTGAATCAATTGTTCCATCACACCCCCAATCTATTTACAAAGTCTTCCTTCACCACAAAGTGAAATATCACATTTCCATAAGAAATATGGGCCTATAGGGCCACAACCACCCATTTTTTCCCATTATTTCCCAACCTACACACAACCACTCTCTAATACCCAAATTATATGGGAGTTGCATATACCAATAGACACTTTCCCTCATGCATCACATTGTTTCCCTATAAATACATTTTAAAACACACTCTCCTCCAAAAATATAGTGTTATCCTCTAAAGAACCTTCTCATTGGTTCTCAAACACTATTCATGTCTATGTCAACCATTAATGGGTATATACACCCTTATATCCTAATAGCATAACCCGACTCATGATCCAAAGAGGAATACATAATCAATTTTAGAATCCTGTGTGAAAATCACTAACATTGAAAATGGAAGGTAAATCTCATCTAATCTGAAGAACTTCAGTAATTTCTATTTATATGATTGAAATCTCACTCGATCCATGTATCACCATTCAATCACTCATTTCCACAAGCTATATCACAAAACTAGAACTAGATACCCACACTAAACCCATACTACATCCAACCATCTAATATACAACCCACTTTATCATTGAAAACTATGATAAAAAATCATTGGTTAAAGCCACTTAGTGATCATTTCCATAAAACCAAACTTTTATACAAAAACACCACAAGTGATTCACATCAAGAAAGCTAAAATAATTTATAGTCTGATAACAGTAATCTAACTACACTTCTCATGATAAAATATCTAAACTTAATGCTTCTACTCAATATTACCATATCTAAAGTCACTAAAAATTCTGATCTAAACCATATCTATGGATAACCTTATAAATCACTCGGATCACAAAATATCCAGATCCAAATGTCAAAGGAACTAGGCTCTCCCACTTAGCCCAAAAATCACACCTCAAACAGGTCACAAATAACTAGGAAATATCTATGATCCTGCCTCACATATTATAAGGAAAATGAGGTTCTAAAAAACACATTATTGGTTTCTGATACATATAAAAATATCATAATCATATTCCAAGTCAACAACTCACACCAGGGTATTGATCCTCATTAGGAACATGCATATCAAACTACCCCTTGAGTACCACCATATCATCTAAATTTATATTGTGAAATTATTCCCTGGAAATCTATATTGCTTATACCATGGTAATATTTTTTGGTTAAATTGAATTCCACCAGAAGGATATATGGGAAAAACAATATATGTGTGATTGACACATTGAGAAATAGAATTGATTCTAATTTCAGATCCAAAATCATAATAAACCATACAGGGTTAATCATCAATTCATCCATCGTGTGTACCAACCCAAAAAGTGTCATTATACATTGTTTACATAGAAGTAATATATAGTTTTCATGAAGAAGAATCCATCAATCTGGTCGACATGACATATCGTTAGAGAAAATATATTTTTGATTTCAATATATATAATTATACCAAAATGTTACATGGTAAACCACCATATATGTTTATTTTACACTCTAAATATCTAAACCCTCTATCATCAGGGGAATTAATCAAATAGAAGCACATAAATGTCATATTGGTCTCATGTTCCAAGAATGATGCTTGTACATAGGACTCATGAAAATGGTATATGTAAAAACCCCATATATAAGAATAGAAAATACATACATAATATTTAAATTCATATCATAATCATAATTTTGAAAACCATGAACAATAATACCATATCCAAAGTAACCTAAATTTTCTATCATAAATGGCATTCATAGAGCCCAAAAAATAGGTCCATCACATGATCAGACACAATCCTATATCACCTAACTACCATCTCCCAAAATAGTAAGAAGAAATAAAAAATCTCTAATACCTCTTTGTGAAATTTACTATACCATGAAAAATTGAAAATGTACAGACTCGTAAAACTACATAACCTTGGGTAGGACTCACCCTATTTAAGAAGGTGCTAACTTGAAGAAAGTGTATATGGTGTTACCATGGGGAAAATATACCCTCATAAAAGAGTAAAAAAATAGTCATAATAACTAATCGACATACATAATAAATAAAAAATAGATGACACATAATAAATAAATCTCTTGGGTGCAACTGAAGTGTCAGATGAGGAATTCCCAACTTTTTTTTATAATAAATGATTAATCTAATATGTAAATAAATGATGAATTCTATAAAAAATATAATTAAATCAATTTTTATTTTTATTTTTATTGCTATAAAATCATAGGATCATCAAATAATTATTTATAGAAAATTTAAGTAGTTAAATAATTACCTTGCAATGAATTCATTCTTCATTAATGAATCTAACAACGTCTATATGTCATACCATAAATGTGTCACATGAATCATGTTTATATTTCTTCTATTAGTGATATACACATGCTCCATGAACCTCCAAACATCTCCATAGGAATCTTCAGGTGCTAGTACGGAAGATTATAACACTTCCATCATTCATCTTTTATCGCCCTGAGAATTGATTCAAAGAAGGGTTCTATTTGATATCTCTATAACCTAGAGTGGCAGTGGAGGATGATATCTATATATTATTCATATTTTTCATCAATAGGGGATCTCTAGGGTTTGAAGTAATTCTACATAGCACAGTTCATAATAAAAAATAGCTTGTGTTGGGGTGGGACATAATATAATTGGGTTTAAATAGTGATATGGTTAGAAAATAATTATTTAAAAAATGAACTTATTATTTTGTTAATACCTAAATAATCCTATGTGTATAATAATAATAATATCATTATTATTTCATAACATTCTCAAATCATAATAACTAATTAAATATTTGTTCTTGAATAAATTATTTAATTTTTGTTCAAATAATATTTAATATATTTTATTTCTCACCCTCCCTATAAACTTGGTCTATCATTTATACACAATATTTCATTGGAATTGAATAATTAATATTTATTTAATAAATAAATATCACTCCATTTTTCATCAATATATAAATAATTATTATATTCGCTAAATAACAAATTAATATTTATTAAATATTACACTGAGAAAATATTTTATCGAATAACTAGTGAAGGAATATATGTGATCCAGAAAATATTAATTACTATTGACCAAAAAATAGGAATAATATTTGTCCAAAATTTTAAATAATAAATAATATTATTATTTAACTGAATTTTTTGATACACTTAGTGTGTAACCCTCTTGGCTTCTTTCTCAGTTTCATTAGGCGAAGCCAACTAAAGTTCATGTTCAGCTTCTAGAAAAATTCCAAGGCACCCATAAAGAAATTAGTTTTTTTTAAAATGTAATTAAACCTAAAATTAATGTTTATAGTGAAATATAATCCCTTCATTATGATCTCTCTAATTTAAAAGGTTTTAATGCTAGTGTCATCAACCAATGTGCTCAATGTATCTTTCATTGAATTTCTGAGAATGAATCTGACCACAGAACCCCATGGTCATGGTTTTATTTGTGAAATATAATTTCCATCAAAGGGCCTGACATGTCAATTTATGTTAATTGATATAAGGTAAAATTAGTCCTCACATTATTCATTAATACAATATTACTTGTAGAGAACCAAATGTATCCTACCTCACTAAAAACATCTGTAGTCATAGTTTTCATTTACACATAAAATATTAATAATATTCTCCATAATAATGATAAATTTTATGGATCAAAACACACATACTAAAGTAGGAATGTCTAATGACACATGTAAATGCATATTTCCTACCGGTGAGTCATGTTCTAAAAATCTATCAAACTAGAAATTACCAAGGGCATACACCATGATAATGTGCCTCAAAGTCCAATGAGTCTCCACCTTTGATATCCTAAATAATTTGTGTCCCTTAAAATGATATCATCTGGATATATAATATATATCTAATAATATTATCATGAAACATCAAGGTTCTCATCCTAGTGGGGAATTATTGGGACCCTTCATTTAGATAATTTACACTAAAGAAGTTATTAAATACGAAGTCATGAAGTGGATAAATCATTATATAATAATAAGTTTGTTAATATTAAAATAAATAAATACAATTAACCCTGATGTTCATAGAAATTTGTCTTGGGATGAAACTCTTATAGACTGCAACCTGCACAAGATCAAACTACCAATAACATTTAGTCTTATTTCTATCACATGATACTCATGATTATACTTGGATAAGAATTTTGAATGGGTTTAACATGTTTTCTTACATGTAAACTCATATTACTACCACTACACCCCTTTGAGAATAATCCCTCAAGAAGAGATACTTAAGGAGTATGATCTTTGTTTGTTGTTGTGACCTTTTCTCTTTTATGAGAGACACTGCTGTAGTGTTATAAAAATATAATGTGATAGGATATTTAATTCTAGTAACCATGTAAAGATCCTATAAAAAGTTTTATATCTAAATGGATTATATGGATATAAAAAAAGATACTATATACACAGTAATTGGTGTACAATCAGTGACAACTAGATGATTTGAAATCTTCCAACCGACAACACCTACACTAAGAATAAATATACATAAAAAATTAAAATTCAAACCATTCTAATATATTATAAAACTATAATTTGTATAACCCATGATTTATTTCTCCTCATCTCCTCAATACTCAAGTAAAATATTCTTTTTTCTTCATAGATACATAAGGACAGCCTTAACAGCAAACATGTGATGATCAACTGGATCATTTTGATATCTATTAACCTTTATCAAGTCATAGGAAACATCAATACTAGAAATAAAGTAGAATAATTGATTAATATTATCATAGAAGTGTAATTAATTCTACTCATTCCCTCTTTATCCTCTTGTATTTGGGGACAAATTTTCCTGAAAAGTTGTATAACTTGTGACGCTAGGAGTAATCCTATTTCAGATTATTCCAAATTAAATATATTTAGTATCCAGTCAATATATATACCCTGAAATAGTCCAACATGTATATTGGATCTATCGAAAATGATCTTGATCGCTAGAATATAAGATACTTCAACTAAATTATTCATTGAGAAGTAGTTATTTAACTAGACCTTAATTGACTATAATACCAGTATTTCATTTCCAATATGTAATATTCCACCATTATCCTAATTATTATTTATATTCAAAATAAATCTAAAAAAAGAAGGTGAAAACCAAGGCCTAAGGGAGTGGAAAAAATGGAGGCCAAGAGCATAACCCTGAATCAAGTTCACCCACTCACGTTAAAATTGAGAAACATGAGAAGGACAATTGGATGGGTTTCCATGGGTTGCTAGAGAGGCAATGTAATAATATACCTTCTTCCCCTCTCTAAATGTGTGAGTGAAACTAGTGTTATTGTCAGGGAGGGATTTTAATTACCTAATGATGTATAATATTGACTAGGGTATGTTACATTTACCATATAGGGCGTCATGGTTAACCATGGAGTCAGTATCCACTTGAGATATGTAAGGCTCCCTTGGATTGCAGATAGTGATACATGTAAAAACCAGATTGTCCTTCACCTGCAAAGAGTTTTCAATTCCATAATGAACCATAAAGGACAAAGCCACACTCACTACCCCTTGAATCCCGAACCACGCCACCACCATGAATTTCACCAAGAATTGAAGATCCATCTATATTAAGCATAAGGACAACTCCAAGAGGACTCCACCGAACCCATTACCCATGTTTCCAAGTACCTGACTACTGGGCCGCTAATTGAGGCATATAAAACTTACGATGGGAGGGAGCCTACATCCAGTTTCCATCAAGGCCCAACATTTCAACCAGGGTGCACATTTATATGATGATAATGGATATTCCTGTGGAAGTAATCCCCTCAAATCTGGCCCAGTTTCATTCTTTCCATAAGAACCAACAACCCTCATTGAAGATAATAGATCATGCCACTCTTTCCCTCTCTAAATAGTCCATCCCCTGGGACTATCACTCCCTGAAGTTGTCGAGACATGTCACATTGGAGGAGTACCTTGTAAACTCCCAAAAGAATCCCTACACCTAGAATGCCAACTCTCCTTCAAAGAAGATATGGAGAATACTCTATTTGAATTTTTTCGCACAAAAAAGATAGCATGAGGACATGCTGATGTCAATTATTTTAATTGTATCATTGGTAGGTAGTGTAACATTCTGGATCCTCGAAGTTAGGAAATTGAATTTAGTAGGGATCCTCTTACACCAAGACATACCATACTATCATCTATATAGTTCCTGAGGAGAGATTATCCTACAAAAATCTTTTGCATTTCACTTATCTGAGGTGGAGGAGGTGAAGACGCATTAGTCCATCTCCAAACTCATGATACATGAGCCAAAAAACTCCTACTGTCTAGCGTCTAGTATTGTTCTACTTAATTATTTGAACCCGCTTGCCTCTTTGAAGGTGACTGTAGGGGCTGGGCACCCTAGGTAGCCTAGAATAACTCCTGACCAATTATGATACCTTAACAGTATGTTCCCCTCCCTAATAATCAACTACGAGGGATGTTGGATATTTGGTATAATGCTGCTACTTGAGGCGCACAGTGGAGACCCACTCAATAGTGAAGATTCAACATTGACCCTATACCTAGGAGAAATCATCTCCCTCCATAAAGCTCGTTCCTCAATGATCTCTCATGGAAACTTCATGTGCTTGTAGTGTATAGTGTTTGAAAGGATTTTAACAATGATCCCTCCCTATAGATTGGGTCGGCCCATATTCCCCCAAGAAACACATTACCTTTTCCCATCTGATGACACATCTCATATGAAATGAGCTAAATGTTATTCAATGGATCTAATAACACCCTTCAACATATTAGTAGATGGAAGAGTGTGCACCATGATGGTAGAGAGAACGTTGTTCACAAGAGTAACACACTACCAAAGGATTAAAAATGGGTTTTCTAATTGAGAATGTACCCCAAATATTTCTCACCACACGGTCAAAATCACTGATTCACATTATGACTAAATATAAGGGGGTACCGGGATACACCATGGGAAATGAACCATGCCTCATACCCAAACTATAACCCATATCTTGAAACCTGCTATAATTCCATGAATGGGACACATAGGACCCACTCTTTTCCCTATTTATTTTTCATCCACTCTAGTGGAAATATTTCTTGATGATCTTGTTCATACCCTTCATACATTTCCATTCTGCATTGATGAAGATAATTGTATCTTCCACAAACATAAAATTTGATATGGGTTGAAGGATCAACCTCTTTCATTAAGTGATACCGTACCAGTTAGAAATTACACTATTTATCATCCTACATAAGATATCTAGCATAGGGATAAAAATACATGGGGATAATGGATCGCCTTGATGAAAGCTTCAAACTGTCTTAATGAAATAGTGGGTTCACCCCATAAACAAAACAACCATCCATGCCGAATTGAAACACCTAACAATAATATCATTAGCCCAGCTTGAGAAACCCATCTTATTCACTACCCTGTTGAAAAATCCCCCCTCAATCATTTCATATGCCTTATTGATATCGAGATTTATGGCCATATTGGATCCACAAGCCTTGGTATTAATATATATCATCATCCCTTGTGCCAACCATATAGCTCCCAAGATAGAGAGATCTTTCACAAAACCATGTTGTTACATGGAGATCCACCAATGAGGATACCCATATAGCCTCCTATTAATGATTCTCTCAAGTATTATAGATGTAAAGTTACACATGCTCACATTAAGATAATAATATGTCATCTATATATAAGTCTAAGATAATAAACTCTTTCACACTTAACTACTTTTTGAACCCATGGATCACAATCATTATTAACGAAACAAAATTCATTAATAGCTTCATCAATTTGAATGTTCTAGGATGTGAATTCATACTTCAATATATAAATGGATCTCAATAACTTGAAAATATTTTAGGAATTAATTGGACCCACAAACCATTATGGTTGATCCATATCGAAATTTTCTTAAAGGATCCCATTAAGGAAAGTTATTTTGACATCCATATTTAAAATTTCACAGTCACAACAGGAATCTATAGTAAGTAGAATTCTGATGTATTTAAATATAGAAACTAGAGAAAAGGTTTCATCACAGTCAATTCCTTGATTCATTTTATACCCTTTATCCACTTTCATTTCTTTATATGTTCATACTATAGATTCCATGTATATTTCTCTCTTGAATACCCCATTACACCAAACATGTTTTACATAAACTAGAAGACCAAAAAAATCCCAAAAAGGTTTATGATACATGTAATCCATCTCATAATTCATGGATTCTTACCATCTTGTGGTTTCTGAGATCTATACTACCTTTTTGTTAGAGAGAGATTCAATATGTCAATCAATAATGATTCATCATATTTAGTGTTTAGAAAATTATATATTTACTATTCTCTTACCTCTCTAGTGATCTTGTTAGATACTGGTGTTTTAGGAACATCTTTTTCAATGGTTAATTGTGTAATTTGTTCATTTACTAACTCTTGTATATCTTGAGAACTAACTTCATCAAAGTCAGTATTTCATCCATTATAATTATTAAGGATATTTTCCCTTTCAAAAAATTTAATTTTTATTATGATAGTCAAATTATTTTATTAGGTGTTTTATAAGTTTTATCACCTTGGTTCCTTGGGATACCTTATAAAGATACACTTTATGACCCACATTGCTTTTTCTTCTTGATATGTCCATAAAAACACATCACCTTCCCATACAAGTGTTTCTGAAAACAGAGGGTTCTTTCCATATGTTAACTCATAGATAATTCCATTTTCCACCTTATTTGGTACTCGGTTTATAATGTGTGTTCTTGTTTGTAATTCATATCCCATAAAGGATAATGGAATATACAAACTGCTCATTTTTGAACTTACCATATCAAGCAAGGTATGGATCCTCCTTTAATTAACACAATTCCATTGTGGTGTATAAGGTAGAGTGAGTTGATATAGAATACAAAAAACCCATAGAATGTTGATAAAATATCACTTATGATATTTATCACCTAAATCAAATTAAAGCTTCTTTATCTTCATTCCAAGTTGATATTCTACTTCATTATTGAATTCATTGAATCTTTAAAATCCCATAGATTTATACCACATCATGTAGACATATCCATATATAATCAAGTAATAAATAATATTTATGAAGTAAGAATATCAAACTCTAACTTCTATTGGAAAAGGCCCCAACAAATTACTGTCTACCAAAACTGAAATATATTTATATCTATTACCAAGTCCACTTAATGGTGGTTTAGTCATTATTCCTTTATAAAAAATTATTACATCTTTCTAGTGGTCTATGTTTAAAAGAGTCTAAATAGACATCTTGAAATATATTTTTTATATTCTTCTCATTTACATGACTAAGATGGTTATTCACAACTTGGATTTATATATTCTATGTCATCATGACTCATGGTCAATTTTTGATATTTATTATTCAAAATTTAATACTTAAAACAAATTATTAAGTGCTGTTATATCATAAAATTGTTTTTTTATAAAATAACCATTCCTTATTTCCAAATTTGAAAATAAATCCATCTCTGTAAAAAATAAATAGATATAATGTTTTAGTACCAGAAGACACAAAATAACAATTTTTGAAAATTAAAATCATTATGCTTGGAAAAGGAAGGTGGCAGTCTCCTATAGCTAATGTAGAAAGTCACACTATATTGGACGATCAAAGATCCACCTCTCCTCTATAAATCATTTAGAATTTACTTTGTTCATACATTTGGATATATATTTGAGCACCAAAAAAATTATCTAAAACAGAATGTGTAGAAATATAAAAATTACAATTGATAATGAATGCACCGTTAGACTCCCCCTTAATTCTAGGTACACTTCTTTTTTAAGTGTCCTGGATTTCCAAATAAAAAACACAATGCTTCCTTTTCATTTTGTTACCTTTGAATATTATTCATCATGGAAGGATGGTCATCAAGATATTTATACATATATAAATTCATGGTCCTATATCCCTTGTTCTTAAATTTATTATTCAACATAAGGAATCTTAGTTTTTCATGTCCCATGTCCTTATCATCTTGGTGAATGATAGTAATAATTTCGGAATGACAATTCTCAATATATCTCATGTTGTAAATCATAATAAAAATGGAGAATTATTTAGTTAGTCAGGACATAATGTGATATATGAATAACTTATCATGTAATTTAATTCCCAACATATCCATGAACTCTTTTTATCCTATCATTTTGACTAAATGAGTCACAAAGGTGGTAAAACTATGAGCTTTCATATAAATATCACATTAAAGACCCCAGATCTATCTTTCCTTCCATTATCTTATCAGTGATCATGATGGTCGGACATCATTCTATACATATTCATGTCCACATGTAACATTATAAGATCATTGATTATGGAATTTATCATGAAATAGTGGACACATACGGCATCGATCAGATGTTTCTCATGGAGAGAAAATTCTTCCTCACTAGAATCTTTTTATGCCTTTTAGGAAAATCATTTTCATGAACATATAATTACCTTTCAAGGATTATAATAATGCATAAGTTCCTTTTACATTCTATGAATTAGTTTTAGTGAGAACGATATCCTTCTTAAGTATGGATTATACGGGTGTGTTTGACATAATAGTGGGTATTTCTATAGTTAGGAATATAAAAATTTTAGTACATTTCCTCATTTATAAAATTACATAATAAAAATTTAATTTTATTAATATACAAGTCATTTATATGGACATAATTTCCCTCACCATTATTTCCAAAATATCATGTTGCATGAATATTTTAGTGAAAGGATCCATATGTCATTTCTCATAACCCTGGTGGAGGTTATTCAAGATAATCCAAGTTATTTAGGTAGGTGTAACTTTCCTACATCATTAACTTGTAGATCATTATTATTTTTAGTGGACTCCACAATATTGACATAATTGATTAGTATTTCCAAAAAATGTTTCATACTTGTTGTAAAAAATTCTACATAGGTTATCAAACCTTATTGAAAACAAGGTTAAGTTGATTCAAATCTGAAGATAGAAATTCCCAAATAATTTAAAGCTCTCGAACTGATGTTGTTTAATAAATTTGAACTATGGTTTGATTACTACCCATGTGGTGGAACTCTATACTGATATAATATATATGATTGAGGGAATTTAATATTTATGCCAAAATTTCCAATTTTCATTCATTATTACATGATTATTAACATGAATTAGATTTAATTAAGTTATTAACCACTTTCATGATAAATTTTAAACATGATCTAATTTATTTTAGTTATATCTTTCATGCTTATTAATTTTTTAATTTATGTGATCATGAAAAATCATCAATAATCAAATTGACCATGAAACATAGTAGAAAAAAATAACAAGAGTGGTATGATCATGATGATTTCTTAATGGTTGGTTTATCTTAAATATGATAAACTAGCCATCGAAAAGTGAACAAAACATTGAACAAAGGCTTTTTTCATGTTGTAGCATTCCACCTTTTATACCTTATACCTCTTATATTGGTTTGACCATGACATGAAACTTGAACCAACTCCAATCACCAGGGATCTTCATCCATTACATGATCCTTTAATCACATGTATGTTAGGGGAACTAAAGGACTGAATAAGGTGGTTTATAAAAAAGGAAAATGCGGGAACACAAAAACATACATAATGATATGTGTGAGGACATGAAAAACTTTAACTCGATTATAAAATAAATTAAATGGAAACCAATCACACACATAGTCCTGGCCTATTCTCATGATCATCCACATAAATGAAATAAATTACACATTTAATAAATAGCTTCCTTACAAATGATTCTTATTTATGATAAATCGCGCCTGAATAAATTAATTATCTTATTTAATTAGTCAATTATTTTATATTAATTTTCATCCAAAAATTCTTGAGATTCTCATCCAAAAAAATTTAAACAAAATAAATAAATATATTTAAAATTTTCCATGTACAAATTACAAACCATAGAAGAATCACGATGAGTACCCATCTAAACTGACCAATGTGTGTCATTTTAAAATACTATTTACTCATATTCCATGTATCATGCATATCGTAAAACATAATTTCATGGTGTATATGATTGAACTAGATAACACAATTAATACATGTTCTTTATTCATCATGTGATATTTTAATGTGCATTGAGTAATCACTATATTATGAATTATACATGCTATCCAGTACCAAATATTTCTTATAAATTAATAAAAAAAATTATTGTATATATATATATATAAACCACAACATGAAATTCAGTAGTTAATTGAATGAAAAACATATGAAATGTTGATAATATTTCAATAGTATAATAAAATAATAATTAATTCTACGTAAATAGGTTATTTAAGTGGTGTTTGCTATCATAATACGCAAAATGTATAGTTCTTCACTCTCTCTCCACAACACATGCCTTGGGCCTCAACATGCATTCCTACAATGGAAATTAATGTAGTACATAACATGTATATGTGCGACACATTATGGG
The DNA here is from genome assembly GCA_963277665.1 of Viscum album. NCBI lineage: Eukaryota > Viridiplantae > Streptophyta > Magnoliopsida > Santalales > Viscaceae > Viscum > Viscum album. Next base: position 1,082,439,339 of record OY728120.1, on the reverse strand, counting down.
GTCTCTGAGTTACATGAGAACCACTCATGTTGGTCATGTGAGAAAAATATAGAACCCTACCTTGACTAATGGACTACATGGGAATTTCTAGCCGAACATCCATACGAAGGTGGAGATTTTATTTCATGATGAAGATATTGGGGAGAAGTAGTTCCAAGTAGTTAGTCTGGGCTGTATGTGATGTTATAAGCCTACGATAAAATGAATTCCACTAAGGCATATGGGCCATGTAATACTTATGCCTACAGACCTTATCACGGTTCTACCTCACCCCTTAAATGGTGGATTATAAAAAATAAACAAAAAATGAAGGCCTTCGGGCCATTGGAGGAGTTCGGCTAACCATACACCAGGATGGAATTTTCAATACCTAGTGAATTGAATACGCACTCTGTGTAATAAATACACATGGTTCATATTAATTCAGAATTAAATATTAATTTTTCATGGTGTATTAAATACTATTATGAAACATGTAGTAATGGGTTATACATTGTGTGCTCTTATTCTATCCAATCAGAATATATGGTACCTCCGTATGAGTCCTGTAATTGTTCTTCATCATAATTAATTAGTTTATTGATTATATTTTTGGGAATGAAGAGGAAGAATAGAAGACCCGCTAATCTAAAGTAATGAAATATTAAAATGGAATGGAAAATTAATGATAAATGATTAAATCAATAAATGATATTTAAATAATTATAAATTGTTATGCAACAACATTGAATCAAATTGAAGGTTTCAGGCATAGCGGTAGCACCATAAGGGGAATGAAAAACTTGATTTTTTGTCATAATCAATGATTAATCCATGATGTATGCAAATGATGAATTCCATAACCAAAAAAAATTAAATCAAAGATTAATTGAAATTAAAATTCCAGAACTAAACACATGATAATCACATTATTATTTGAAATTAATTTAGGAAGGTAAAAAATTAACTTTGGATGAATGATTTATTCTTTGATGAATTTGAAAATGTATACACATCTTACAGTCATTGTGTAATAGGAATAAAGTGTATATTTCCTCTAATGGTGATCACATGTGCTCCACAGTCCTGCCAACACCATCATAGGAATCTATAAGTGCAAACACGGAAAATCCAAATTCTTACATCATTCATATTTGATCACCATGAAAATAACATTGAAGAAGTATTCTACTTGATCTCCCGAGAATCAAAAGAGGTGGTGGAGGAGAATTTATCTATGTTCATAAGATCATTCTTGGAGAGGGGATCACTAGGGCTAGATATAATTCTCCTTATCATTTTTTCCCAACACAAGATGACTAGGATTAGTGTTTAAAATAATATAATTTTGTTTAAATAGTAATAGGTTTAGAAAATAATAATAGAACATAAACCCATATTATTTCCATGATCACCATATAACCCCATTTCTATAATAATAATATTATAATTATTAATATTAATTATTGACATGCAGAAAACTAGAGAATAAATTAAATGCTATTTCTTGAATAAACTTTTTACAATTTTTTCACATTATATTTAATATACATTATTTCTCAACAAACCTTTGAACTCGATCTATTATTTCTCGATAATATTTATTAGTTATTTAATAATATCTATTTATTTAATAAATATATATCACCGAATTATTCTCCTGTAAATAAATAAATATTATATTCACTAAATAGAAATAAATATTAATTAAATATTACAATCACAAAATATTCTATTGAGTAACTAGATATAGAGTATATTCAATCAAGAAATCATGAATAATTATTAAACCAAATTTGGGAATAATATTTATTTATTAATGTCAATAATAAATCGTAATATTATTAAACTATGGTTTTAAATACACTCAGTGTGTAACCCTATTTGACTCTTTCTTAGTGGCATTATGAGAAGTCACCCAAAGTACATGGTTAGCATTTAGAAACACGCTAAGACACCCACAATGAAAGAAGTTAATGTTTAAATGACATAAAACCTCATATAAATTCTTATTATGTGATATAATTCCTTTATCTTTATATATTTAATAATGTAGGTTTCATTCCAATTTCATCAACCTATGTTCTCTATGTCTTCTTATTTGAATTCCTTGAAATTAATTATTCCATAGAACACCATGGTCATGGATTTATTTGGCCTATGTCATCTACCTAAAAGAGTTTTAGATTTTAACTTCCATTAGAGAGAATAATGTTCAAATACATCATCATGTTATTCCTTTATTCAATATTACTCGTGATTCACCCCACATGTCCAACCTCACTATGAACATATATAATATTGGTTTTTTCCAATACATAAAAGTACATGACTAATAAAATTCATCAATAATAATATAAAATTATAAGGATCAAATCACATGTATACAAATAATAATATCCATTGATAAATATAAATGTGGATTACCTTTTTCATGGGTACAATTTTTATAATCTCTTGTACTGGAAATCACAAAGGGTGTACATCATAAGAAGGATCCTCAATGTACTATGATTTTATAACCTAGATAGAATATATAATTTTTGTCCCCTCAAATGATATCATCCAACTATAGGATATATATTCAAGAATACTTTTATTGATCTTCTAGGTTCTCATCATTATCAAGTAACACGTATAACCTTTCAGTTCAAAAGATACTCGTAGGAAATCATTACATACTATATCATATAGAAGTACTATAATGATGTGACAATAAGTTTATTAATATTAAAATAAAGAATAAAATTACCCATAAAATACACATAAGTTAGTTTTAGGGAACCAAAACTAATAATAAATAAACACAATAATGTCTTATAAAATGTAAAATACTGAAGCATATATTTTTACATCCCAGTACTATCCCACTAGGCTAATTATATTTACAAAATAAGTAAAAAAATATTACATAAGTGTCCCTACTATCATATCGTGCCTTATCAAATCCAGATCAAAATATTTCATCTAAGATATCCCACTTGATGATGAAACAAAATACCTCTTCCCTATATAAACCCATGACATGTGCATTTTTTTGGGTCACCAAGTGTTATGACCACCTGGCTATGGTGTGAGTATAACATAGTAGGGAATAACCAATGGGGTGCTTAGAGTAACTAGTAAATATAGTTCATTATCAGACCATATTAATGTGTAACTCATTTTACAAATCAAAATTCATGTTACTAAAATAAAATATATTCAAACTATATGTATACATATAAAAAATCACATTTATATGGAACAATTTCATGTAAAATGTTTTTAATTGTATGAAATAAATAATACACCCAAGAATTATCTTTGAGTGATAGGTATCAAAATCCCATTTTTATAAAGAAAATATTAATCCTCCAGACAAGTGAGTAGTCTAACCCAAATTATATTTACCCATAGTTCTTTAGTGAGGAGAGACCTCAATTCCAATATAATTTTAATGCGTAATATATATAAACTATAGTCAAATAGTTAATTAAATATTATAACCACATAAAAAACTAAAATCAAGGAATAATAAAACTAAATCATATATTTTCATGCCTATCATGAAAATCTTATATAAATTGAATGAAAATTTATAAAAAATAGTTTAAACAACATAAACTAAAACATAAAATATTAAAATCATATAAAAAATTTCTATATAAGGACATTTAAATATAAACATCATAAATAAATAAATAAATAAATTATTTAACATGAGGTATAATAACATAAAACTAGAATTTTTTTTAAAACTACTTTTGATATGGTCTGAAGTAACATGTATTTAGTGTGCAGCCTTTTATCCCATGTTAGTGAAGTGTTTTGAGAAAATAATTTTTATATGTTTAATATAGACCATGTGTTTCCACCATGAAATGGTGAAATAATAAAAAACATTTTGGAATTTTAATGACTCATCTAGAATCACGGAACAACAGAATACCGAATTTTGTTTCGGCCCATTAGTCTCACCGAGGGCCATGACATAGTCCAGATTGTTTTGGAAACTGTTTTGGTTTTTTATCCTCACTTAAGACCAAAAATTAATTAGATACGAATGAATTTTCATTATTATAGTCTCACTAAGAACCAGAATATATTTTTAATATCAACCATGATGTGTTTGGTCATCACTGTTAATCTGGCCAGGGTATAGTGTTTGGCTAACCATGTTATGGTGGTTTCAAAAAGGACACCATGTTTTAGTGTTAAAACAACCACAACTATTTTACTTTATAAAATTCAACTTTCCACAAAACTTTTAATATAATATTTTTTGGGTTTTGAGGAGAATATAAAATTTTATAGAAAATATAATGTGAACCTTGATATAGTGATATCAGCAATGAAAAGTTATTAGAAAAATAAAAATATAGTTTTCAAAAAAACTCTTTATCTTATGAATTCAACACCATCCTATACTTTTATAACCCTGATGGATTTCATGAGAAATCACTATTCTCAAATAAAGTGTAAAAATAAAAAAACTGTGGTATGGTCAACCAGAAGTGGAATCAATGAGATAAAATAAGAAAATCATAAAATAAACACGCATCACTATACATGCTTTTGATCTTTACTGAATGTGATATTGATAAAGATACCTTAGAAAACCCCATTATATTCCCACCTCAAAGGTATCCACCAGCCATTGGAATCAATAAACACTTCATTAGAACCTATTATCCCAAAAATTATTTTAGTACCTCCACTTAAATGAAAAATGGATTTAAGATAAATCAAGATAATTTTAACCAATATAGAATAATCTCAATTTTCCCATAGTGAGACTTTCAAACTCTGTTTTATATTCTTCCATTATTAAATGATGGATCCTATTGAATTTAATAATTTTAGAAATTTTTAAATGACCTTTAAATGTTGTCTATCTTACATCATTAACACAATTAATTAAAATATATTGTAAAACACTTTCTAATTATCATATAGTTCAAGACATTATAATATAATTTATTTTTATTCCAAATAAATAAGACAATCAACTTGGAAGATTCAATTGAATGATATCTTGTATCATTCTATATGATCCCTGTGATTTGGTATAAATAATCTTGTGAAGACATTGACCATGGTGTGGTAACTTTGACCATGCCATGGTAATGTTATTTAATGCACAATATTAAACATTTTTGGAGCATATAAAATCAGCAAAAAATTATATTATGAAATACCATTATACCATACCTGCTTTAGAGATGTGAGTAAAAAAATTCCAAATTATAAAAATATGAAAATTAATGCAATAATTGATTAATTTACGAAACTAAATGGATTAGAATTTAGTAATGTTTTTGATTATGTAATTAATGTGTCTAGTAATGTTATGAAAAATTTTGGAGGATAACCCAATGAAAATCAAGACATGAGGAAATGGGAGACTTTTCCATTCCCTCTTTATTTCATTTTATTATACATTATCTTTCCCTTTCATCAAAGTATAATGATTTTATATTTTATATACATCCATTTTTTTATTCTTCATTATTTATTTTCTTATATAATCTTATTTATAATACCATCTTAATATCCTTATAGAAGAACTTAAGAGGTACATGAGGTAAACTATTTAATATATCCATTTTTAACATATCAATCCTGTTATGAAAATTTAATTTTATGTCTTCAATTTAAATTTATATAAATATATAATATATTATTCCTTCTCAAGTTTTCAGTTTCTTAAATTTCTCAATATACTTTTTAAGATGTTTTAATTTTTTCTTAAAATTTTAGTAAGGTGATTATTTCTAAAAATTTATCATATCCTTATCTTGTGTTATTTCATACAATTTTATACTAATCATCATAAAATATAGTATTTTATTTTCTAATAAACCAATATGAATTGACCTCTTATTCTATGTTTAACCTACACGAATCATCATTTTTTGAACCTTTCATACATTATTATGTAACCCATTTAATTTAAATAGGTTTATTTCATATTTATGTTTGATATTGGAATTCATTTCTCTAAAATATAACATTTTATGACATATTATGTTATGATAGGTGGTACCATAATTATATAACCTTCTAATTTATAGGGTAGTGCTTATATCTCAAGAGATATTTTGTATGGTTCAGGAGTAGTGAGTTTGGAAATTTATCATATCATGTCATGACATTGAGACTTGAATATGTTAATGATTACATGTTTTATGATTGTGTATCATTTAAATTATTCTCACATTACTACGATTTCAATGATACCATGATTTTATTACTCTTATACCATGTTATTATTTTTCATCCTCTTCTTTTAAGAATATAATTTTTTTCTTATTGACTCATATAATATATCTTTTCATTATATTTATTTTTAATATACCTATAATATGATTTAAAATCACACTTTATTTTGTATATATCCATAGGTAATCAAATTAAGTAATTAATATTATGAGATCTAGGAGGGTATTATGAGAATTGAAATAAATAAATATGTATTTTCTAATTTTCTTTTGCATTGTTTATATCAAAAATACATTATAACATTATATTATATGCATATATTATTAATTTTTTTGAAAAGAGAATATTTAGGGATAATTTTTAAAACGATAGATAAATGTTTTTTTAGCAATGGTTTTTTAACAAAACCATCACATTTTATCAGTAATTAAAACTGTCACTAAATATGAAAAATGATTCTTTTTATTTATTTAAATTTAATTTTTTTTATTTAAATAATCTCAAAATTAATAATACTAAATTAAATTTTGAATTAATTTCTAATTATTTGTTATTTATAATTATAGATTAATTAATATTTTAATTAGTTAGTAATTTTAAATTTGTAGTTATAAACTATTTATAATTACCAGTTCCTCCAAATATAATTTTTATTTTATTTTATGGATAAGACCTCTTCTTAAGTATGTTGAGAGGGAACTCATTCAAAGCTCAAAATCTAAAGAATAGATGCTCAATGGCCTTTTTATATATATCCTGATGGCCTAGTGGAACAAAAACCTAATCTACCATAGCCCCTCCTGGTATCCTATTGTTTTCTAGCCCAATTTCACAACATCACATCTATAGTATGTCATATTTTCCCTGTGTTTAGGATCTGGGTCATGCTTTAAATGTGATGTTTGGCTACTATAGACTATTCACACATATGATCATCCTACATATTTCTTCATTGTTGTCCACCATTTTCTGTCACATGAACCAGTAGAAGCTTCTCCCAACAACAATGATCCCTCGAATTATGGATTGATGGAAATATGGCCTAAAGTCCCAATACATGTTTTGAAAACCTATATCAAATGAATAGTTCTATTATTATAGTACCACGCTACAATACATGCCCTATTATAGTGAAATAGTTATCCAAATGTATTATAGAAATTTATCTCTATCCATATTTTAACCAATGTTACATGAACGATTATGAGGTGACATTACAAGTCATGTAAAAACAAAATTAATTAATAATAATTGTTATTGATTAATAATTAATGATTAATGATTAATTATTAGTTATTATTCATGAAAATTTATTTTATAATTACTATTTATGAATGAGTCTATTAATAATTATTAATTATTTTATAATAATTAATTATAATTTTATATACTTGTTAATTATTAGTTATTAATTATTAATTATTATTTATTATTTACAATTATTTATTATTCATTATTTCAAAATTTTCATAATTATTAATTATTAATAATTAGTTATTAATTATTTTGCAATATGATATATTCAAGGCCCCTTTAATAAATAAAGTTAAAATGAATTACCATGGTGTAAGACAACAAAACCTCCCTTATGAAGAAATATTAGAAAAATCAAGTGATAAAATAAAACAAGGAAAAACAAATGTCGTCAAGGTAACAAAAATCAACTACGATTTGAAAGAAAGAATTTACTTCCACATATAACCTACATCCTCTAATAAAAGAATAAGATCAAGTCAATGATCTATACACATGTTAATATCAAAAAGTCTTCATATGTGCACCCATATAATAAATACCGATGTTATTATAGTCCCTATGATTTCTCAAATAACATTGATCAAGAACTCACCTCTAACTTTTCATCAATTACCACTAGTTGACCTAATCCTATGAGTCCTTCTCTAAGGATACTAAATTTGTTCAATAAATTACAACCACCAAATTTGGAGACCCAATATGACTCGCTTCATCATTGAAATGAATCCCAAAATATTTACCAAAATTTGAAAATACATCCTACTATTCAATTGTAAATAGAACCATAGTGGCCATAGTGGATGCATCCACCACTTTAGTCCTAGATTATTTTATATGACCCCCTTGATCAAGGGAAAAATCTAAAAATTCGAGCATAAAAAAATTATATGCAAGCACCGGGATCATCATCACACTACTCATTGGTTTGCTCTTATTATAAGAAAATCGCATAGTGGGATCTAGATTAATCACCCCTTTTGATCAATCACTTGATCTACCAAGCATTAAAGTGTCATTGTCTATAACAGGGTAATCCACTATCATATTAAAATCACTCTATAAATGATCATATTTATTCCCTATGTGTTGACCCTATATAGAAATTGGAGTCTATACATGATAACCATGTTAAGGACTTCCACTAATAGCCAGTATGTGATTTTTTTATTCTACAATAATGGAAACATAGGAAAACCCCATTTCAATTATACTAGGAATATTAGTATGAATAGTAGATTCCTTATACCATTATAATATAAGGATTCATTATCATCCATAAGGAATGATACAACATTCTTGGACAGAGAAAAATAATTATTAATCCCCTTGTGAGCCTCATTGTTATTGTGTATTTTATGTATAGAGGTGTCTCTAAAAACATCCAAATGAATTTTTTAATCAACCACAATTGTAAAAAGGCCTAATCAAGACCAAAAAATCATAGTCCCTTTTTATTAGTGTATTTAACAGATGCAACTAAAATTATTTTAGTCTTACTTTTAGTACCCTTTGATGTAACTAGAAAAATTCTCGTGTTGTATTTCTTGATCAAAAAAACGTTTGAATCATGTTGATAATAAGTTTTATCTTCCTTGAACTATGCCTCCTCCTCCATAACACTAACTTAAAAATCCCTAAAAGTGTCACTTGAATGTAAAATATATTCCTCCTTTACTCAATCGTCCCATGACCCCTCATATATACCCAAAAAAATTGATTTTGTTGAGTAGAGTTCTTGTCAGAGTAAAATAGAAGGGGGTAGCTTTTAAAAAAACAATAAATAAAAACATAAAATTAAAAATAGAAATATTTCAATATTATTAATTTATAAATAGAAAAATTTAATATTTAATTTGATGTTAATATCAATGTTAATAAACAAAGTATACATAGTGTAAAATAGATGAATTAAATTTATGAAATTATTTATATCGAGACCAGATGATCCAATAAATAAATTGAAATAGAGGGAAAAAATGGATTGAAAATGGAGTTTCGAAATAGCTTGGTGTGGCACCCTATATCTCCTCTCTTTAAGTTGATAGGTTCGACTTATCAGTTCCTGGATTGTGAGGGATATCGAGTAACCACGTCATCTCTTCATTTTTGATAGATATTGAAAGAAACCACTCCTATGTTTATTTTATAGGGTATTAATATAAAACAAACCTGCCCATGATTTTTTATCAGAAATAACAAGATACTAAAGTCATAAGTTACGATGTAAAGTGAATAATTTCAAAGAAAAATCCATTTAAATTATACTCTATTATATATAATTAATTATTAAAACACTTCAAAGGATATAGATATATAGATAGAGGTGAGAGCCTTTGATATTATGAAACAGAGAGTAAGTCTTTGATAGTAGTCTTTGAGATCACTATAAATCCATCATTCATTGGATTAGATAGTTTATATATATATTTAGGATATCCAAGCCCCCAAGGTCTCTATTTATAGGCTTACAAGTTATAAAGGAGGTCTAGGATCAGTATATAGATTTTAGGGCCTAATCCTATCATTTTTTAACATCAATAAGTTATCCTAAGAAGATTCTATAATACACCGACCAACTATCTATTTGATGCCATCTTCAATCTAGTGCACCACAAGGGGCTACCTTGGTTCTATCTACCTCTATCGTCTAGCTGGTGTACTCTTCCTACTCCTTTATTTTCTATTAATTTTCAATGAGTGGTGGGTGAACTGCAATGAAAAGCTTATTCTTCCCATATGATAGATAATAGTTGCATGGACCTTCTATCTTCCTTTCAAATCATTGATTTGTCCATTCCAACATCCTTCCATGAATTCAAGTCATGATAAAACTTCAACCAAGATGCTACATGATTCATCAAAGATATTAAGGATGTCACCATTAACTTATGAATTCATCAATTACATAATTAAACACATGACTTGGAGATTAAATAATATAACTAAAAAACACTTAATGAAATTTTAATATATAACTATACGTTTGTGTGATCATGAAATCACCATAAGAGAGAGAGAGAGAGATGTTTAACACTGACGTCCATAGATCATTAATCACCATATATAATTTCCCCTAAAGTATAGTGTAATCAAATAAATCCTTACCTTTTATATCCCAATTATTTTCCATAGATGGTTACACCACTAGAATTACTATATTAGAGTCCCTTTGTTTCTCATTAATGATCACACTCAGATTTAAAGGACTAGGATCCTACACAACACGGTCTATAAATGCAATATTGTTATCATTTCTAGACTTATAATCATTCCCAACTTGATTAGAAACTCTTTTAGTACATATTTTATTAATGAATTATCAATAAGAAATATGAGAAAAAAATAATATTCCTATAATTAGCCTTTGAGGTCCCATTGAAACTACAATAAAAAACAGAGTGTGGAAACCTATTAAATTATATATAAATAATTACTTTATCATGAGGATTATAAAATATAACTCTATCAATTAGTTTATGGATTAAATCATATTCAATAGTAACCCTCTCAAAACAACCAAAGATAGCTTCTTCTATAGAATTATCCATTTTAATTGGAATAATAATACAAGAGTATCTAGCATATATCATTTTAGGATGTCGTAATACCCAATTAAAACCCTGTATTTTCACCAAAACGTATGCACAACTATCTTAATAGTCATGAAAATTAAAAATGAGATTCTAATAATGAATTATAAGTGTACGTGATTTTAAATTGAATAACACAATACAGTATTCCCTCAATTTCAAATCCATATAAGGGAAAATAAAATAGAGTAAACCAAGGACATGTGAAGCACATTTCCATTCCCTGGATACCCGTATAGAAAAAAATGAGCAACCACACCATTGAACTTATAGGGCTTACAACACATTGTAAATAATGTGTGACCAATGAAGGACTGCATATAGATATCAATGCCCTCAGCTATGGAACCATTTGATGCGGAAACATGAGTAATAATTCACTTTTTAAAAATGTTATGTGACACTGTATTTTTAAGAATAATTAAAATAAATTCCTGAGAAACATGGTTTCTAAAAAAATCCATTGGAGGTATTAGATTCATCTTAAGAAGGAGATAGAGTTGAAGGAACATTCCAAGAGAAAGACTCTGACACTAATCTGACAATCAAGAGCTCAAGAAAAACACCTAAAACCCTCAGAAATACCATTGAAAATAAAAAAGTCACTAATGTTGAACAAGAATAACAAAAATTTGTGCCTCACTAGAAATTCAATCCTCCCATTAATTACTAATTATTAATAAATATTAGTTTTTAATTAATTTTAAAAATTTATTAATAATTATTAATTATTAATTTTTTATCATTATTAATAATTTAGTGATTATTTATAATTAATAATTTCTAATTACTAATTATTAATTAAAAATAAAAAATTTATTATTTATTATTGATTATTAATTAGTTATGAGAAATTATAAATACATAACAATAAGTTATATAATACTTTTAATCATTAATTATTAGTTATATATAATGTTCATTACTCATTATTTGTTTTTCATTATTAATGAAATTTTAATTAATAAATAATTTTTTTTAAAGAATTTTTTAATAATTGATTAATTATTATTTTAATTTCTAGCTATAAATAATTAATATTTGTAAAAAATTATTAAATTATTAAATCATTATTAATTTTATTCATTAGTTATTTATATTATATATTTTCTTTTTCATATAGGTTAAAGAGAATTTATCAACACAATATTATAATAAATTTAATTTGGTAGAGTGATTATCACATAGAAAGTTAAATGGGAATGAGTGGGAGTAGTATAAGTTTCAGTGACCTCATAAGTAGTTGTTGTGTAATGTTAAAAAATATTGAAATAAGTTGGGTAGAAATTTATTGATATATTAATACATGAAAATTGATTTGACAGGGAGCTTAGTACTTATAGAGTTAAGTTAAAATGAGTGAGAGTAATGTAAAATTTTCTTGACATGATTTTTTTTGGAATTTTTTAAAATCCATAATAATTGAGTTTCTATCCACCGCTATCCTCATGAACTAATCTATAAACCTAGAATAGCAGAGTGATATTCTTAGTTGATTTATGGTCATATTATTGCTTCAAATTTATGAATATTTTTTTGATGTTAAATAACTGAAATAATATTTGACTAAAACCTATGGTAGGTCAGTGAGTATTTGTATTTATTAAAAATTTACAATAAAATTAAAATACATAAAAATGGATGGAATTTGTGTTGAAGTATATATGAAAGGATCCTGATAAACAAAGATGGTGGGTAAATGTTAAATTTCAGTTAGTTCCTTTATGTTAAGGAAATTCCATTATAATACATTCAATATAAAAGAGAATATACTAGAAAAAATAGAAGAATAAAATAAGGGAGTTGTTTCTTGAAATAAATTTGTAACCTAAAGCAGATCTACATGGTTACATTTGTCAGATTAAGTTAATAGATGATATGGGAAATTAGGTGAATGAATGTAGAAAAATTTAATGATGGGGAGAGAATGATCGAAATAATAAAATAATGAGTTTAATTGATCTGGCACATAGTGGAGTTGAATGAGAAATCTATTTGATGTTGGATGGAGATAGATGAAGTGATTAATCTATATATGAAACGATTTCATAATAGATGGAGGTCAACATAGTGTAAAAAATGGATTTAAATATATATGAAGATGAATAATGAGATACTTTAGGTGGAAAACATATTTGATGGTACAAATGAAGATGAAACAGATTCGATGTTAGGAGTGAAACTAATAAATTGATATGGATGAAATAGAATATAAGAAGGGAATGAAACGAGAGATAAAAAAGATTTTGAAGTGAAATCCAATATAGAAATTCTATGACTGAAGAAGACTAATGGATACAGGTCATAATATAAATGGAATAAGAAATCACCCTAGATGATAACACAACATAGCAGTATAATTATTAGTTTAGAGGGACTATTTAAAATAAAAAATTCACATCGTACAACTACCATGAGATTTTAGACATCCCCCAATGCTGAATAGAAATGAATAAGAAACTATTTGAATGTAAAAAATACATGTCATAGAAGTAAAAGGGGATCCTTTAGTCATAAAAATTAATATTTTTATAGGTGTTTATAATTAAATAAATCACTTTTGATTTGATGATTGTTTCAAATACTAGTATCCATATAGAATAAAAACACATGTCATATAAATTCCAATTGATGATGGTTTTAATTTATGATGATCTCAAATGCTCAAAATGAATGTCATTTCATAATAGAATAAATTCACCCCCAAATACTATTTTTCACTCTAGTGGGAGATCACACTAAAGAATTCTCATTGAACAACCCTCATGAAAACATAATCAAAATGAATGTCATTAATGGATGAAATTCACATCATATCATAAAAGAAATCAATTGATAATAATTAGTTTTTTGAAAAGATTAATGACCTATAAATATGTCAAATTACATAAATATTACCCTTCACGATAAAAAATTGAGGAGAATAGTGATTACCTAGATCTAAGGAAAATTTTAGGAGAATGTAGATTAAAAATTCCATTATCTTGATCTGAGGAAAACGGTACAAATAAAGAAATCCAAATACGTATATGATACTTGGAGATCACATGAAAAGAGAAATTAAGAGGGATGGTTACTATAATTTATTTTACCAAAACTATTATCTTATAGTAAATAAATTATAATTATTAAATCAATACCAAAACAACATAATACTATTTCAAAATTTTAATACATAGAGCTGCTTTATATTTTATTTATTTTAAAAGGTGATACCAAAACAACTATTATCTTAATTAATGTGATATTAAAAGAATTAGTAATATTATTTTTATTAGTATTGGAATAAATGTGGTTTTTTTAATAATATAGAAGAGTAAAGTTAAAAAGAAGAAAAATTATGATATTATTCATTGTGAAATACATTGGAATAAAATTAAAAATTCATTGGAATAATTATGAAATAACTATATGTAATAATGAAATTTCCAAAATTCATTGAAATCATAATTCCAAATAATAGAATATGTTTGTAACAGTTATGATAAAATTCAATAGATAATGCCTAAGTAAGCGAATTTGTATTCAACAACTATTTTTGTCAACCAATTATAGTATATATTAAACTATTATCAATATAGATAAATTCATGGTAATTAATGGAATAATATATTTTCTAACCTAGTTGAATTGATGAATAATTTTTTTCACAAACCATTTACTATATTATACATACTTGAAAAATTATTATGTACACATGAGTTTGGAAGATGTCATTAATATTGGCACATAACTAATCTAAATCTATATGAATGAAATGGATATTCTTATAAAGATAACATAGAATGTAAAGAATCATATTGATATGGTGTTTTTCTTTTAGAGGGTAGTTAACTTAGTTAATGAAACATAAAAAAATAGACAAAGAAATGTCAATATAATATAGTAAACAAATAATTAATTAGCATGTTCCATGATTTTAACAACATGCAATTACTTTTTGTGGAATATTTCATGGATGCCATTTAAAGCGTTATTACATTCTATTGGGTGGGGTCATAGAATGTCTTCTTTTTCTACAACTTGTATGATTACCTATGAAAATAATAATCACTATTTAATGAATTAGATTCAAACATTAAAATTAAATTTTAAAATCATCAGGAGAGAAAATAATGGGGGGAATACCAATTTCATAACTTGTTGAAGAAATATCTCAATTCACACACAGATAGTAAATTTTATGAAACAAAGATTCCATATTTTATATAGATTCATGTAGATATAGGTAAATTATTAGAAACATTGAAATAAATAATAGATGAATTATCGAATATATAACACCCATAAATAGAAAAAAATTCAATAAACTAAATACATTCATCAATAACTTAATTGAATTGAAAACATAAAATGTATGTGGTGTAATGAAAAAATTTAATTGATCGATAATATTTTCAAAAAAAATGACTCGTACATATAAATAATTTAATGGTCATAATGTAGTATATAATGAAAAAATAAGGATATAATATTATTATAGATCAAACCTAATAGTATAAACAATTAACGACAGAGTTTGTGATGAAATGTTACTATAAAAATAAGTAAGTTTTATAGATACTACCACATTATATGCTGGAATACTACTATCAATTGACATTTTCTGTGAACCATAAATATAATATAATTAAATATGAAAAAAAAATATGGACAGTTAGAAAAAACAATTAAATAATAATATAATTAAATATATTCTTTTCCAAACAATTAAAAAACATAAATTGAATACATAGACGATCCTACGATATATGCTCAACGATACCTAGATAATTTTCTATGCAGTAGGGTGATGTGGGGCAGCATCCATGACATCATGCATCATCTGGTAGTCATAGATTCCATCCATATTGGGAATATCTATTTTCTTAAGTGGGAAAAGTAGGGTTTCAAGGTAGTAAAATACTTTGAGTATAAGAAATGAGGGGGAAAAGGGGTCTGAGAGCTGGGGGTGGGATATAGACGTGGAGGCAGGAAGGCAGAGGTCGAGTTGTTGAGGTTGGGATGTTGAGGAAGAGGTAGGAAGGGGGTTGGGAGGCAGATGTAGAGGGGAGAGGCAGGGGTCGGGATGCAGATGCTGGGAGGTTGAGGTGGAAGTTGGGAGGTGGAGGTAGATCTTGAGGATAAGAGGTTTAGGTTGAGTTTGAGGTCGAGGCAATGTTAGGAAGGGGAGGGGAGTGAAAGGAAGATTAGTGCTCTTAAAGGGGGAGGGGGAGGATAAGATTGAGTGATGCCTCATTTTTAAGGGGTTATTCCCATAGCTATTAAATAATTGTGGGTATTGGTTTTCAAAAATGATCTATACCCATGGTTTTTCTGAACTGTGGGTTCAAATTTGTTTTCTTGTATCCAATTACTTGTAGTGTATGAAAATGGACTGGTCACTTGTGCAAACGTGCAGACTACTGATTCGATAAAAATAACATATTAAGTTCTTAATATAGTTGATACTCCTTATAAGTATTTCTTAATATTTTATTTAACACGTTAAAAAATCTAAATAATATCCTTAATATTATTTAATAATCATATTATTTCAAAAGAATCCATTTTTTAACCATACTCTCCCACAGATTGTAGTTTGTTCTTATTTTGGATGGCTTAACAACCTAGTTGAATAATGATATAATTTTATATCAGGAATTCATGTGGAACATAAATCCTTGTGTTATTATAAACTAATGAGAATATAATATTTGGTTTATGGTTCTATAATGGTTATAATATTCTTAATCTTATTATTATTTTACTGTCTTTTTGTTTGTTATAAAATAAAAAAACAACATAATCCCCAAAATCTTCATCAAAAATCAAATCCAAAATAATTACATAATGAAATTATAACATTACAAAATATATAAAACATTAATTATAATATCTATAATTATTTTTGAATGATGAACATTTAATCTATAAAAAATAACAAACATCATCATTACAAATATAGTACTAAACAATCAAAACTGATAACATCTGATGATTAAAATAATATATAATTAACTAAAATATTTTTAATAAATGGTTATTAATAAATTTCATAAAATATTATGCGTATTAAAAGTTTATGAAATAGGTTATTAAGATAGCTATTTTATATTGGAGGCTATAAAATTTTCATTAAGAGGGATTGAAGATATGGTCTTTTGCATCTCAATTTTGCTTCATTATGATATGATGTGTGTTCACCACTTGTTTTCTTTTCTGTGGTGTATATATTGGAAATTTAATTATTTTATAAAAAAAATTCATTCAATCTAATATATTTATAAATTTGTCTCATGTTCTAACTTCCCTGGTTTTTCAATTAAAAATATAAAGAGAATGTAATTGTTTTTTAACCCAAAACCCCTTTATTAAATTTATAATGATTCCCATTCAAATTATTACTTATGCATTTAGTTTCTTTAACCTATTATTTTATAATAAACATTATATTTCCCTCTAGTAAATGAATCTTTTGATTCATCTCTTCCTCCTTGATGAATTTATTCCACGTAAATGTACTTCATTTTTAGGGTAATTCACATCCAGTCTAAATATTCTCTTCATCATCCATGTCTTGATTTTATCTTCTCCAAAAAAATTTCTATTTATATTTGGAAACCAAATTATGGTTATCACATGTGACCATAAAATTTCCAATTCTACATTTCAGGAGGATATTTTATTATCCCTTTTTATAATGTGAGATGTCATAAAAATTATTTTCAAATACTAAAATGGATTTTTCATTCATAATCATATTTTTTATCTTGCACTTCAAATTTCCATGATATATAATTCATGTATTTTTCAAGGATACATTATTTAATATTTTTAAAATTAATTTTTTTAAAAATATTTCACATCAGTTTTTTGAAAATATCTTTTCAGAGTGATTGTAACAGTATATTTTATTCGAAAGATAAAATTATTTTTTAAAATCTCTCTTATAAGTTCACTTCAATTTTTTTAATTTATATATAAAGTATGTTTTTAAATGGAAATTATTTGTCACAAATCAGACAATAAATTTTTCTATAAAATACTCCTTTAGGGTGATTGTATTTTGGGAATCAACTATTTACACTCTTGATGTCAATATTGGTGATATAATCTAGAAATGTAAATAAACTCATTTTCCATTCCATGGGTTCCTTACAATGTGATGAATGATTGTTTTAAATAGAAGCAAATATATATGGATAATTTATGGGTGGGGTCCTATATCACACTCTAATTAATTGGTTAAGATTTTTTTTCACATGGGATGATAAAATGTTTTTTGATGTTTATGCTGGTAGATTAGTTCAAAGGTTTGTTGTGTGAACATGATGCAGAAATATTTGTTCACAAGTTTGTTGAGTTTACATGATGAAGATATATTTTTTCATAGGTTTTTGTGTGAATTTTATTTGGTTTTATTTTTTCACATGTTTTTTGTGTTAACATAATGCAGGTAGCTTGTTCAAAGGTTTGTTGTGTGAATGTGATGTGGGTAGCTTTGCTGACGAGTTTATAATGTGAAAATGATTTGGGAATATATGTTTGTAATATTGATGTGTGAATATGATAAATGTATCATTGTTAAAAAAAATTAATTAATGTGATGAAATAATATTAGATCATATGATTTTATATGCTTACGTTTGTGCCACAATTCCTTATTATGGTATGTTGCAATGAGATTTCATATTTCTATATACTTATGATTCTTCCCATTATTTCATGTTTATTATCTCATACTATTATACCATGGTATATGTTATTTCATCTAAGATTACATGTTCTTATATAAATACTTAACAACAATTATTTTTATTCCATGTTCTTTTTAATAAGATATTTCTCCACCAATTATTTTTTCACATTTTCTTTTGATCTAAACCTTAATGGAATGTTGATAAATTTTCCATTACTAAGTGTTTAAGATCACTCATTACTTATGTTTCATTTCCATTTTTTTAAAATGAGTATAACAGGTTATTAGTCCAAAATTGAGTCTAGAGTGGTTCGATTAAAACAATGTGTTCAAAAATATCGCACAATATGTTTCTTATATAGATGACCCTCAAAGACATTAACCTTCCATTATTGGAGTTATGTGACTATTCTTGAGAATAATTGTTTAATGTATGGAAATTATGTAAAATAAATATCTGTTTATCTTGGTTTGTATCAAATATAGTGTTTAAAGAAAGTGTTTTTTTCACAAAATTTAGGAGTCAGGTACTGGGGCTCCACAGTTAATATCATAGTAGGGTTTTGTTATTTTTAATGATTATTTTAGATATTTTTTAGGTTTATATTATTTTTTTAGGATTAGGATCAAATAACATTAGTGAAATCCCTAGGGATAAGTCTAAGTATAAGTAACTATCCGGAAATTTTGTGAAATTTTTTAGTATGTTGTTTTCCTAGAAATTACATCCAAATTAGGATACAAGGAAGTGGATGCAGATGTGGAATAGATGAACCCAAGGTTAATGACCACAAAAAATTCTAGTTTTGTATCAACTCTATCATCACTCGATGCATGATGAGTGGACCTAAGACTGCAAACCAGGCTAGATACTCTTGGGGGATATTCAAGGGTAATTCACATGCACATTATAATCCATTGTATGTGATTTAAATATATTTAAGTTATATAACCTAATACGAATATGATCATAGATAACCTAGGTTAAAAATGGAGGTATAGGGTAAATAAAATTTTAGGTAGTTGAAACAAAAGTTTCATAGGTTGAAATTAATGTGCCTATAATGGTACATACCTCTCCAATCCATTCCTTTATGAGAATAGGGTGTTTGAGGTGTTTTGGGGAATCAAGGTGACTTATTTCATCACATGTCAAATTATTCTCCAACTTTTTCCAATTGTTTAAATAGTGTCACCTAGAGGCAGCGTCACCTTGGAGGTGTCACGCTGACGGTGTCACCCAGGTGGTGTCACCCAGGAGGCATCACCCTAATGGTGTCACCTAGCGGCGGTGTCACCCAGGACATTGCTCGATAGAGATCGCTCACCCAGGCAGTCATTCATTGGTGATAGCTCACCCTGGTGGGGCAATCTGATAGTGTCTCACCCTGAATGTTGTTCTTTAAATAGTGCCTTGTCCAGCCATGCATCATCCTGTAGTGCCTCATCTAGTGGTGCCTCATCCAGAAGTGCCTCGTCCAATGGTGTCTCATCCAACAGTGCATCACCCAGCGGTGTCTCATGAATAATGTTCCTAGATCTTCTAGTTGTTCTATTTTAGAGTTCCCATTATAACGAAACAAGTTAATACATTATTTAATGGTTTTTTACTTGTTTCTAATCATACATATATTCAAAAAACATGAAGCTTCCCTTGAATTTTGAAACCTTGTTGTCTAGGTAATGATCCACTTTTAATAGATTTTAAACACCTTTTTCCATTGATATTTGATCTAGATTTTCTAATGATGAGATCTTATCTTCCTTTTTCAATTCATGTTCTCTTGGTGCGAGACACCCCAAAAAGTTCTTCCTGAAGGAGTTGTAATATCGGGCTGTAGCTTCTGAATCATGTTCTCTTGGAGTTTTTTCTGTTGCATGTGCACCACTATTTTATTGTGACCAACAAGTGCAGATCTTCTCTTCTTCCAAGTAGGTTTCCTTCATTCCTATTATTTGTGAAACATTCAAGGTGGGAGTACGAATGTCTCTCATCTGATGATATTTAAATCCAAATTAAATAAATATAATTGGATCGGATTAAGATCAATATATAGGGGATGGGGTAAAGTGACATACGGTCAGTTTTTTATTTGTTTTTGATTGTTATTTTGAATTGTATATGATAATAACCCAATGAAAATCATGGAGATTTGGGGTCCTTGTTTGTGCACCTCTTACAGATTGTGAATGGTTGTTTTTAATTTTATGTTGAATAACTATATTTATGAAATTTATTAACCATTTATATTCGGTAAATTAAATGAATTCCCTTTGATCTCATGTTTTCTATATCACACACTCAATTTAAAAAGAAAATTATTTGTTTTATGGGTGTGATGGGTGGTTTTCTATGGGTTTTTTTGTATTGGGAAGTGGTTGGATTTGGTTTTGTATTGGGTCTATGATGGGTGTAGTGGGGTTATGCAATAGGGCTACTGAGAATGGTTATGATGAGATGTGTTTCTTGGTGTGACTGTGAGTTGGGGGGGTCTGATCTATTGAGAGGATGAAATATGTGGGGATGACTTTGAACAATGATGATGTTATTGGTTATTATGGTTAATTCACCCATGGTTTTTCTAGGAGTAGTATGTAGAAGGTTTCAACTTCTGTTCATGGGTGGAGTGTGATTTACCAAGAATGGGTGTTAACAGTAGAGGTTGTGACATGATGTATTCCTTGGTTTGGGTTGTGTTTATTAATTTCCTGGGTATTTATGGAATAAATTAATCCTTATTAATATTGAGATAACATTAGTTTCCTTGTTTAAAGGGATGGAGTTTTAAAATAAAAATAAAATTATGGGTTGAGCGGTTAACTATGATTGAAGTTAAATAATGAAATAAATGGGTGTTAAGAAAAAAAATCTTTATGAAGCTGCTTAATTTATCAACATCCTAAGTGGCCATTAATGACACAAATAAATACATTTAGAGGTACTAACAATGTGGTTTTGAGTTGTCCTTTCTATTTGGAAGCCATATATTAGGCTTGGGTTCTTGTTAATATATATATATATATATACTTTCATTTTTTTGATTATGATTTCTATATCCACTTCACCCTAGTTGAGTTATATGTGCTGAAAACCACCATCGTCAGAGAGGATGGTGTCTTTCCCAAACATCCTGGTGGGAGGATGGATTTTTGGCCCCACTCCCTTCTTTGTTCCCTGTTCCAGGTGGTGATATCCCAAGATTATTTAGGTGGGTTGTAGTTTGAGAGGCCCAGGTGTCTGCAGGTGAGTTGTAGATTCCCAGGTGTCTTCGGGATGAGATGTGTTGTGATTTTCTATAAGTATTTAGGATGCGGTGTGGTGTGTGGGGCCTAGGTGTCTGTTGGTGAGATGTGATGTGGCTCATGGTTCTGGTGATATGAAAATTCATGGTTTGTGGGGCCTAGGTGTCTACGGGTGACATGTGATGTGGCTTGTTGCTCCAGTGATGGCATGAGTTGTGGTGTGTGGGGACCAAGTGTCTACCACAGAGATGTGATGTGGCTTGTGGCCCCGATAATGGGACAATGTGTGGTTTATGGACCAAGTGTTTATGGGCATGCTGTGACCTGGTTCTTTTGAAAGATATAGAATTATGAGGATGTTTTCAATTAAGAAGGAGAGGCTAAACTAGTGGGAAGTAGTGTGTGGTACCGAAATCATCAATGTGATTACTGTATTATCTTATCCTACCTTGAATTACTTAGTGAGGCTACCTTGGTGAGGATATGTTGGCTAGTATACCATGTTAGGTTCTGTATGGTTATACTATTTGCTCAGAGGGTAATTAGTATGATTCCTTCCCCGTGTGCATGAGAGACTTGGGTTTTCCTACTAAGTATACTTGTATGCTCACCCTACATATTTAAAACCTTTTCAGGATTCTAGGAGGACTACATGGATCATGCTAGACCTTACTAGTGCAAACATTGGAATAGTTCATGTGTTACTTCATAACTGTGATATTGATATTTACTTTGGAGTTTCATTGAATTTTTCATTGTTTTATTTTAAACATGCATGTGGGATAGATTTTGGATTTCATATATATACATTCAAGTTGTTTTGGGAAGAAACGCCATATCTCCTCATCTTGTTTCTTTAAAAGGGGAAATGCCTCCCATTTTGGTGTGATTGTGTACCCTTGGAGCTAGTGGCCACCCTAAGGCCTACTGATGGATAGACATGGGGGGATCATTAAATATATTTCCCCATTACTAGCCCTAGAGGGTATCCTTGGAGTGAGGGGTTCATGAATTAATGGTATCATAGGTGTTGGTGGATAGATAAGATGGATTTTGGAATTTGGTATATTGAGGATTTCATGGATTGGTAGGTAAATTGTTTCAGGAGAGCTTGGTGCATGACAATGGCTATGGAAGACCCGCTAGGACACATGATCTTAGGGCCCCAGTGAACCGATTCAAGGAATCTGAGCCTATCGAACGATCAAGTGAGGCTATACAATTATCATGGTAGTGACCCTAGGAAAGGTACATGCATCATTATGGACTTCTGTTCGAGCTTTAATTGGGTGTTTTTTTAATTTTAAATGAATATTGATTTAAATGAGTTAAAATAAATCTTTAATGAAAATCCATACCACTTGGGATAAGGAATTATTTGTTTACAAGTCATCGTAAATGTGTGGATCTGGTAATTGAGGCTCAGTAGTCTGATCTGATTGATCAGAGGTGGTTTGATCTAGTATAGGATGATGAAAAGTGAAAGAGAACATTATTTTCATTCCAGTGGCAGACCTTGGGAAAGTATGAGGGAAGTGATTCATACATGGGGAAGGAGAGATGGCATGAGGATCTTAAGATCACCTTCAGTTTGATCCATGATCCAATAGAGTACTGGGTTCCTTTTTTAGTGAACCATATGAGGGGAGCTACGCATTTTTGGTGGATTTTTTTCCTACGGGAGAGGAAGAAGGTTGATGTATTATGTGTCGTTTTTTAGGAGTTTTGAGAAAAATTCCTTTCACTGAACATGATGCCTAAGAAGAGGTTGGAGTTACACTTCCATCAACATGGTTGTTTTTCAGTGCAAGCTACAGAGATAAAGTTCAAGGATCACCCTCTTCCCCCAATCTCTTTCCATAAGATTATTCTCATGTGAGATGCCCAGAAGAGTCACTTTATCCCTCTATATATTACGTGGTTACACTCTTTACATTGCTGAAATTGAGGGAGGTTCAGAATAAAGTGGATTTGATCATGACGATGCACTCTTGATGAGGTCTATCTATAGATGGGATCCAGTAGAGTTATTTGAAAGTTATGTTTTCTATTAGTATATATCGTGAACTAGTTCCTTTGTGGTTTCAACCTATAGGCTGTTGACCTCAGAAGGATCCCTTCTGTCCTTCTTGTGCCATTGGTTCTCGTGCCCTTTTGTGGGATTAGGGCCGAGGTGATTCTTCTGTGGGGTCTATGACCATATTTAGAGTTAGTGACTAGTGGATGATTGGACTCAGTTTGGTGGATGTGGCCATGATCAAAATTATACCTATTAGATGTTTCCAGTGAGATTGTTTCAGAATAAAGGACAACATGATTTTGATCCACCGAGGGGAGATGGGGAAGGTAGAGGCCGACCTCGAGGTGTTCTTCAAGTACCTCTCTCCAGGAGTTGCCTTGGGTGCAGTCATCATCTAAGGGGTAGAGAAGCAGGGCATGGTCAGTTACATTTAGTGGAGGATTCAATTCTAGAAGGTCTAGAGATTATTAGACATTCGATTAGTTTTTTAAGTACCCTAGAATGTGCTTTGTTTAGTTCATGACATTTTCACTCCTTTCTTACAATCGGTATATCCCAAGATATAGGAAAAGACGTAGAGAGGCTTCTTATTTCCTTATTGTAGAGTATATCAATTGGAGGCCATACCATCTTGTTTGATGTGTGTAGGGGGTGTAGAATGATGATGGGGCCGCCTTAGTCCCATGGGGATATTTTTTTTTCTATGGAGTCAGCCATATGATATCATCCTTGGAATTGAATGGTTGTATTCCATGCATTCCGTTATGAACTAATTCTGGTGTAGAGATGTGTTTTCAGTTATGTATTTCTAGAAATTGTTTTTAATTAGTGATTAGAGATGTAAGGGTAGTCGGCATATGGATCCATTTTATTCCTTGTTATCTAACCATTTAGTGGAACTAGTAGACGTTGGGACAGTGGAGGTTCCTAGAGTTATTTGGGAGTTCATTTATATTTTCCATGATGAGGTTGTGATGGTAACCCCTAGACGTGATGTTGAGTTTGGGATAGACTTATATCCTGAAGCTTCACTAGTTTTGATGGTTCCTTATCGCAATGCACATTCTGAGTTGCGAGAGCTGAGGGCTTCTGATCGATGATCTGAGGAAGAAGGGATTTATTTTCCAAGTGTTTCTCCATTGGTACCCTAGTCTTGTTCGTAAATAATGTGGATGGTGTTCTGAGGTTGTGCATAGACTACCAGAGGTTGAAACATGTGATTATAAAGATATATTTCCCTCTTCCAAAGATAGATGATCTTTTTGACAAGCTGAGAGGGGTGAGTTGGTTTCCTATGATTGATTTTCTGTATGGATATCACCAGTTGAGGGTGATGGAGGGAGATATCCTAAAGACTACAAAAAGATGTAGTTATGGAGACTTCAAGTTTGTAGTCATGCAATTCAATGTTATGAATGCTCCAATGATGTTCATGGGGCTTCTGAAATCCATATTTTGATGAGTTCATGGACCGGTTCATCATCATATTCATTTATGATATCTTGATCTACTTGGTGTATGAGGAGGAGAATACCAAGTATCTAAGGAATAATTTTTTTCATTTGACACATACTGGCTCTATGGAATGTTATCCAAGTGAATTTTTTTCACATTGAAGGCACATTTCCTTGGGCTTGTGGTGTCTTATTAGGGTGTAGCAGGGAACCATTTGAATTTTGAAGAAGTTGTTTCTTGGGAAGAACCTAAGAATTTGGAATAGGTCTGTAGTTTACTTGGACTTTTAGCTATTATCGAAGGTTTGTAACCAATTTACCTTGATTTTTAGCCCCATATAAATCATTTCCCAAGAATGAAAATGTTTTTGTGTGGATTGAGCTATTTTGGGTAGCATTCAGTTACTTAAAGAGGATGTTGGTTAGTGCCATAGTGCTTGAATTTCCAAAGGAAGGGGAATGTTCAAATTTTTTGGAGACACTTCCCATTCAGGTATGGTATGAATTCTGATGTAATAGTAGGGATTGTTCTCTTATGGGTCTAGTTAGTTACGTCCCCACATGTGTAACTATGTTACCCATGTTTAGGAGTTAGTAACATTTGTTTTTTCTCAAATGTTGTGGACGAATTACCTTATTGGAGTGCGTTTTTTTTTATCGATCACAAGAGCCTAGGGAATATCATTTACCAGCGTGATGTAAACATGAAATAGTGGAGGTGTGTGGAGTTACTTTATGAATATTATTTTGAGATCTAATACCCCTTAGGAATTGGAAATTTTTTGGCCGATTCTTGAGCAAGATGTCATAGAGGGAGGATCTTCGAGAGTCTGCGGATGTTTGGAAGGAAATGTATGAGTTATAGCATTTCACTTAGATGAAAGGGTGGATATTGGTAGACGATATTTATTTCAGATAATAGATAATTATTATCTAAAATATGAGGTGGATGAGTCTCAGTGGGGAGACATAGAGGTAGATGTGATGTGTGATCTCTTTGGCGATGGTGATGTTCTAGAGGGATGGTCGGTGTATGGTTGAAACCAGATGTTGTTTAGTAGAAAGTTATTCATTACTATATAAATGCATTGTATTGTCCTTTATGAGTTTTATATCTCTCACTTAGTGATGCATCTAGGAGTTTCCAAGATTTATTGTGGTATGACAGTTCAATTTTGGTGGACCAGGACAAATCAGATAGTGGTAGAGTTTTAGGTGATGTTCTTCGTTTTTTAATAGGTAAATTCTAAGCCCTAGGTTCTCGGTGGTTTTTTTGCATCCATTGGATGTCCCCAAGTATAAATGGGATGAAATTTTAATTGATTATTTCATTTCATTTCCTAGAGATTTGGGATGTTGTGATGCTCTCTGGGTTGTAGTGGATCAGTTGTCAAAATCGGCCCACTTCTTAGTGATGAAGGAGTTTGGAATAGTGGATTCCATGGACCAGGGGTATCTCGATGAGGTGGTGACATTTCATAGATTTCAAAGGACCATTAACTCAGAAAAGGACAAATTTTTTACCTTAATAATTTGGAATGGATTACAGTATGCTTTCATGACCTAGTTATGCCTCATCATTGCCTTCCTACCACATACAGAAGGCCAAACAAAGCATACTATCTAGACGTTGGAGGATATTTTGAAGGTGTGTGTATTGGACTTTGGTGGATATTGGGTGCAACACTTACCATTGGTGGAGTTTACTTACAAAAATAACTTTCACTCATCCATTGGAATGGATCCATTTGAGGTGTTTTATGAGATACAGTGTAATTCCCTATTGTGTTGGAAGGAGATTGGGGAGAAATTTTTTCTTGGTCTGAATGTGGTGTAGAGAAAAACATAGAATGTTCAGCTTGTTTATGAGAGGGTGAAATCAGTGTAAGATTGACATAAGTCATATTTCAATAACAGGATAATTCCCCTGGAGTTTGCGGTTTGTAACATTGTAATCTTGAAGGTTTTCCCTTGATCTAGATAGTGTAGGTTTGGTAGAAGGATTAAGTTTTCTCCCAATAATATTTTACCATTTGAGGTTTTGGAGTGAGTTTGCAGGATGGCATATCATTTCGCACTGCCACCACAGTTGGAGATGGTCCACGATGTCTTTAAAATCTCTCAGTTTCATCAGTATCTACACGATGACTCTCATGTCCTTGAATGGGGAGAATTAAACATTGAGGATGACACGATGTTTGTGGAATGACTACTACAGATCTAGGATTGTTGGGAGAAGGTTTTGTGTGGGAGAACCATTCATTTGGTCCATATACTATGCAGGCTTGGTGCCCATTAGGAGATTATTTTGGAGTTGGTAGCATAGATGAATTCCTAGTACCCAGAGTAGTATTGAACCATGTTTTGATATGTTTTTCTTATAATATAATGTTTAAACCATACTGTTTTAAAAAGATGAACTATTTTTTCATTGCTGGGGATATCTATGGTGCATTGTGTGATGATGTCCTAATGTGTGGAGAAGGGAGGAACAAATTCCTAATCAGGATGCATTAATTGATATGTGATCAAACCTGTGTAGGCGAGTCAGTGCCACCTAGAGCAGATAACATTTTGGCATGGAGGAAGGAACTACATGATTCATGTGTTTAGATAGTGTGGTTATTGTACAAGTGTGGTGTGTCTTCTGGTTTGTTGAGTGAGTAGATGTTGGTGGTGGTAGTCTTGGATTTCATGTTTTTACTCAATATTCTGAAAAACACAAGGTGGGTTATCATTGAACCTTGATGTGTTTAGTCAATAGAGGTGTTTCAAGGGTAGAGAGATCCTTGAGAGGTATCCCATGGGTTGGTTTTTCGGACACCACCCTCTTTTGGGATTGATTTTTAATTATTTTGGGAGAGAATAGTTTGAGAGGTCTCGGATGTATTATACTGGAACATTTTATTTCATTCCTTTATGATAATTCTATGTTTGAGTTTTTCTGGGGAATCATGGTGACTTATTTCATCACATTGAAAATTATTCTACAAGATTTTCCAAGTTTTCCAATTGTTTCACCTATTGGCAGTTTCTACCTGGTGGTGTCACCTCGGTAGTGCCACCCAGGAGGTGTCACCCTGGCGTTGTCACCCTGGCGGTGTCACCAAGTGGTGTTGTCACCCTGGTGGTGTCACCCTAGTTGCATCACTTTATAAGTCACTTGTTGGAAATCACTCTCCCTAGAAGTTGTTAACTTAAGGTACCTCACCCTTGAGGTGGCTAGCTGGTGGGTCTCACCCTAATGGGAACTCATCAAGTGGGGCCTCATCCAGCGATACCTTGTCCATTGGTGCATCTTCCTTTGGTGCCTCGTCCCATGGTGCCACGTCCAATGGTGCCTTGTCCAATGGTGTCTCATCCAATGGTGTGTCTCCCGGCAGTGTCCTAGGAATAGTGTTCCCAGATCATCAAGTTTTGACCTTTTTGAATTCCTATTATGTAAAAATGGGATAATACCTTATTTAATGGTTTTGGGGTTGTTTTTAATTGTATCTATCTTCTAAAACCCTAAATCATCCCTTGACATTCAAAACCGTTTGTCCTTAATCAATATATTCCTTTAATGGATTTGAAAAACTATTTATTCCATTGATTTTGTATATGGATTTTCTAAATTTGAGTTTTTATCATTTATTTTCATTTCCATTTATCTTGGTTCGAGATTCCCTGAACCTTTCATCCCAATGGATTTATGCGATCAGACTGAAGCTTTTGGATCATGTTCCCCAGTTTTTTATCCTACTGCATGCATACCACTATTTTAGTGTGACCAACATTGGAATATCACATCTTCTTACTAGTAGTTTTATTTAATCCCTCTTATTTTTGTATCATGTTTGGTGGGTGTATGAATGTCACCCATCAGAATATAGCTGAATCCAAATTAAATAATGATAATTAAATCGACATAAAATCGCTGTATAAGGGCTAGGAAAAATTGACAAATGATATGTTTGTTATTTTTTTAGTTGTTATTGTGATATGTGTGGGATAATTACCCACTGAGAATCTTGGTTGTTGGGGTCTTTTTTTGTGAACCTATGATGGCTTGTGAATGTGTGTTGTTGGTTTTATATTTAATGACTATATTTATGAAATTGAGTAAGCACATATATTCTATTAATTAAATGAATTCTTTATGATCTCATGTTTTCCTTGATCACACCCTCAATTCAAAAAGTGGAATTTTAATAATATCCCATTGGTTAAAAGTAAATAAGTTGTGTTATGGTTGTGATGTGTGATTTAGTACGGGTTTTATATATGGGGGACTGTATGGATGTGGTTGTGCAGTTGGACTGTGATGGGTGTGGTGTGGTCATGTAGTAGGGATAATGAGAATAGTTGTGATGAGATGTGATGCTAGGTGAAGCTATGAGTTGAGGGTTTTCTCTTTTGAGAGGGTGCATTGGGTGGGATGACTTTGATGAATGATGATAACATTGTTTGGTATGGGTAATTCTCTTGTGGTTTCTCCATGAGTATTATGTAAAAGGTTTCACCCTATGTTCAAGATGGAGTGTGGTTTAAAATTAATGGGTATTAAAGGGAGAGTTTGTATCACGATGTGTTCTTTGGTTTGTGTTATACTTAGTAATATCCTAGGTAGTGATGGAATAAATTAATGCTTAATATTTTTGAGGTAACATGAGTTGGTTTTGTTAAAGGTATTGATTTAAAAAAAATTAAATTATGGGTTTTGTGGTTAACTACGATTTAGGGTATATATTGAAACGAATTGGTGTTAATCCAAGAAGTTTTTGTAGCCTCTTAATTTACCAACATTCGAAGTGACTATTTCTAAAACTAATAAATGCATTTAGAGGTTGAATCAAAGTGTTTATGAGTTATTCTTTCAATTTGGAAGCCATATTTTGGGCTTCGGTTCTTGTTATTATATATGTATATACTTGTATGTTTTACCTTGTGATTTTTATATTCACCCCACCCTAGTTGATAACTATGTTCCGAACACCATCAACATCATGAGGGAGGGTGTATTTCTCAAACATCATGGTGGGATAAAGGATGGTTGGCTACCTTCCCATTCCTTCTCCCTCATCCAGGAAAGGATAGCCTAAGATTATTTTGGAGAGTTGTGGTTTCTGAGGACTAGGTGTGTGCAGGAGAGTTGTGAATTCCCATGTGTCTTTGGTATGATATCTGTTTTGATTTCCTAGGTGTCTTTCGGATGAGGTGTTGTGTGTGAGGCCCATGTGTCTGTGGGTTATATTTGATGTTGCTTGTGGCCCCGGTGATGGGATGAGATGTGGTGTGTGTGTGTCCAAGCTGTCATTGGGCGAGATGATATGTGGATTGTAACCCTGATGATGGGAAAAGGAGTGGTTTTTGTATCAAGTGTGTGCAACTGGGTTGGTATGTGGTTCTTTCGGAAGAGGTGTAACCATGAGGGCATTTTTCATTAGTAAAGAGCGGCTAAACCAGTGGGATGTAGTGCGGGGTACCCAAATCATCGATTTGCTTACAATATGATTTGTACTTGACCTGTATTACTTGGTGACCATTTCTTAGTGGAGATGGGGTGGCTATTATAACATGTTAATTGTTGTTTGGTTCTACTGTTTTCTCACAGGTGAAATAGTATGATTCCTTCCATGTATGCATGAGAATCTTTGGTTTTTCTACTATGTATACTTTTATGATGACCCTACGTATAAAAAACATTTTTTTTTCAGTTTTCTAGGAGAATTACATTGACAGTGTTGAACCTTACTAGCTCAGTCCTTGGGATATTTTTCGTGTTCCAATTTAGCCTTGATTTTGGTATTTACTTTGGAGTTTCATTGTATTTTTTATATTTTTTTTTCAAACATGCATATGGGATGAATTTTTGATTTCATATATATAAATAGCTTTTAGAGTTTTTTTTTGCGATGAAACATTTTATCTCCCAATATTTTTTCATTAATAAGGGAAATTCCTCTCACTTTTGTGAGTTTGTGTACCCTTAGTGATACTCCCCCTAGGCCTACTAGTGGTGGGTGTTTGGGTTATTTTGTCTCTTTCTCCATTTCCATCCTAAGAGGGGTATCTTTGCCGGGAGGGGGTCACGAAAGTGCTACTAGAGAATACATCTTATGATTGATATTTCATGTTCATAAAATTATTTATTCTAATTTCATTCAAATTTATCATACTAATTTTTTTTATTATTTTTCGGTAAATTTGATCTTGAAAGTTAAACTATGGATGTTATGTCTCTAGAAACTCATATGACTTAGCTATAGACTCATATTTGGAATAAATAATTGAGAATCTTAATATATACAAATTAAGAGAGAAAATATAGGTCACTTAGTCTTCCAAAAGATTACAGGGTTTGAATATCTATAAAATATATATATTAAGTCATGATTATTTTTTAAATAACCTTAATTATTGTTATTAGGAAGTTAAAACTAAAATTAAGAGGGAAAAAAATTATGTTGGGAGAATGTAACACCCCATGTTTTTATAAATAATATTCATTCCATAAAATATAATTTAATTTTTCTATGCTATTTTTTTCTCTTTCAACAATGAAATTGAAATATATTAGGAAATAAGTCATAAAATATATAATTTAAACTAATAACACCTTATTAATACCAGGTAAAATATTAAAAAAATTACATGAAACAAATTATTAGACACCATGTATTGTTAGTAAAATGGATTATTACATCTATTAATAGTGCTTAAATTAAAAGGGAAGAATAAATAGAAATGAATAAAATCATGCACACTAAGAGATCTCTCGAGTTATCTTCATCCTTGAGGATCAGAAATAGACAAAGAATAACTATAAAGAGGAAGAAAATCATGAAATTAAAAATTATATTGTGAGATCTAAAATGAAAACTATGGAAATTTGAAATGTTACTTGAGAATTGTGAATGTGATGAAAGAATTTATTAAGGCCTTATATAGGAACAAAATACTGTTGTTATAAATATGGTCATTGGAAATATGGTCACTAGATATACATGTATACAATAACTATACCAAAGTGGTGTACAGTTAGTTGTAAATTTAAAATAATATAAATCATGAATAATAAAAAATTAATTTAAAATATAATATTAAAAAATTATATATATATATATATATTCATGCGTAAATATTATTATCAGTTTTTATATTATTAATGTATTATATAATGTATGTAAAAAATTCAGAGTAAGATATTAATATCAATAGATTAGTTAAATTAAAATTTCAGAATATAAATAATTAATTTTCATGGTATTTTCTGAATATTATGTAATATGAATGTAATATTTTTCAAAAAACAATTTTATAAAGTAATCTGTATTTTTTACTATAATTCACTCAATAATTATTTGAATGAAATATATTTATAATATTACAAAAAATTAACAACCATTTATTTTTTATTACTAGGAATTTAATAAGGATAAATTCATTTTATTCTTAAAAATGTATTTATATAGAAATTTTTTAAAACGCTAAGAATTTTTATTTTAAGAAACTATATATATTTTGGTTAAATTATGATAATTTATATTATTTATATGAATAATATATTAATTTAATTTAATAAAAAATATATAAGAAATAAAAATAGGAATAGTTAATATTTGAAAATGTTATTTTCCTATAAAAATAGGTTTTTATTAAATATTTATGATTTTATTTAAAAGTTAAATTTTAAAATTTGAAAATTTCAATTTGAAAATATTAAATTAATTTTTTTACAAAAATAGTATTTTATTGGGATGAATTTGTGGTATTTTTATGAAATAGTGTATTTTTAACTCAATGTTGAATTTTTTTACCTGTATTATTACACTTAATTTTTTTCATTATATTAGAAATAATTAAAAGTCTAAAAAAATTAATTGATCGATTATGAATTTATGAAATAAAATTATGATATAAAATATATTGTTTTGAATTTGTAAAACATATGTTTAACAATTTTTGGAACATAACTAATACTATATTCTATTAAAAAATGTATTGGCCATTTCTTTTAATTTAATATTCTCATGGGTAAATTAGGTTTTGGATTTAGTTGAAATCCACATAAATCTTATTTTTGTAATTATAAATGAATAAATTGCATTAAAATAAAAAAAAATTAAAATTTTATCCTGAATATCATTTTTTTTCACTTAAACATAATTTTTTTGAAAATTGTATTTATATGTTATATTCGCTAATATTAAAATTAATATCTTCACACACAGAAATTTTATTCGAAAAAATTGATTTTATATTTGGAATAATTATTCCAATATTATTTAATAAGGCCCATTTTTTGACCTTAAAAGTAAATTAAATAAGTAAGAATTATTTACCACATTAAAGACAAAAATTTGTAAAAGATGAAAATCTAAGTGTAAAAGTAAAAAAAGCATTTAAAAAACATATGTTAAAATATATTTTTCAGGATTTAAATATCTTAACTCTTCCCCCACTCCATTATTGTCCATTATTGTATCACATTGATCTTTGAATGTTGACATCAAATTGTAAAATTATAAAAATGCTACTCCACACCCTTGTAAAAGTAGCCATCACCACCCCAATTAGCCCGAAAAACAAATCCACTTAATATTAAGATAATATATTAAAAAATAACTACCTAAAACTCATATACACATCATTTAAGTAATTTTCTTCTCCAAATACAACCTCTGAAATCCTTAATCCATTTCCCCGAGGTTCTATTCTTAGGAGTAAGGTTAATTCTCAGTTACTACTTTTTATTTACTATTATTTCATTTATTATTATACATATTGTATTTATAATCTACCAAAATTTAAATAATTAATCTAGTATCATAATTATACTGAAATATTATTATGTATAATGGACAACTATTTTCCACCCACATCACAACCATCTGAAAAAAAGAAAATGTCACTTCTGTTATATTCGGACCACCACCTCCATATGTGACCGGATCCTTTTTTCATAACCACCACAAAAGGATAGTTAAAAGGGGTTATTTATTGAATAAATAATTTTTTCTTTTTTATAATGTTTGTGAAAAAAACCAATTTCTTCCTATAAATTATATGTAAACAAATATGTCACTCATGCATACATATGGACTACCACCTCCACAAAAGTGATGTATTTAATTTTTAATATTTCCTAATATAATTTTTAAAAATACCTTAAAATTTTATTCTACACCATTAGAAAGTATAAATAATATCATTTGTCTTATTTAATACTGATATTATTTCAAAATAATCAATTTCTTAACCATACTCAACCATATATTATAGCTTGTTCTTGTTTGGGTCGGTTTAACAACCTACTTGAACAATAATAAATATCTATATCATGGTAAAATATGAAAATATAAATACTAGTATTATTATAAATTAATAGTACAATTATCTTTTATTTATAGGTCTAGAATGTCTACACTATTATTAAAATTATTATTATTATACCACTTTTTTGTTTTTTATATATTACTAAAACTAGCTCATCACTAACATCATCACAAAAATCATAACCAAAATACTTATGAAATGAAATTATAACAGTATAAATCATTATATAATATCTCCAAAATTACCTAAATGTATATAAAAATGATGAAATTTTAATCTATAAACAATAATCAATACTGATATTATGAAACCAGTTCAAAACCGATAATAAAAACTAATAACATATGATGATGAAAATTAAATATAATTAAATAATATATTTGTAATAAATTTATAAATTTAGTCTATAAATGGTTATAATTTTGAGTAAGGGTCAAAAATAGGTGATTAAGATATTTATTTTTTTATATATGAGGTTAGATCATGTTTAGGTAAATGAGATTAAAGGTAAGAGTTTTTTCATCTCAATTTTGCTTCATTGAGATATAATGCACATTCACTCATTATTTTATTTCATTAGATAATATATTGGAAAAGAATTTCTTTTAAAATATTTTTTCATAAAATATAATGGATTTAAAAATCCAACTAGTGTTCTTCCTTTCAAAGGTATTCAATTCGAAGCACAATGATGATGTATTCGATTTTTTAAACGGATACCCCTTTCATTGAGTTATAATGTTTCATTTTGATCCTCTTAATTGAGTGGTTGGTTTCGTACATCATAATATTTTATATTTAAATTTCAATTTATATTTTGAGAAATTTAATTTTTTGATTCAAAGCATACTCATTAATGAATTTAATTCCCATAAAATTATGAAATTATTAAGGTTAATTCCCATCCTCTCCAATGTTTCTATTTTTCTTCCATGTCTAGATTTTTCCTTAAAACCAATGTTACCCTTTATATTTTGAATCCCAATTTTTTTATCTCAAGTGAACTCCACTTTTCCCTGTTCCACTTTTCAAAAGTTTGATTCATTACCAATTTTTATGACATGAGTTCTCAATAAAGGTATTTTGAAATACTAAAATGGGGTGTTCGTTCTTAATCATATGTTTTATCATCCAATTAAAATTTCATTAAGATAATATTTATATATATTTCAAGTATCCTATATTTAATATTTTTTTAATTCAGTGTTTTTAACTTTTTTACTTAACATTTTTGAAAATGAGTTTTCAAAGTTATTGAATCTTCATCTTTTACACCAAAGATAAAAGAATTTTCTTAAATCTCTTTAAAAAAATTCTTCTCTATTTATTTTTATCTCTAAGGGATTCATTTATTTTGAAATTATTTTTCAAGATTCATCCTCTATGTGTTATTATAAAATAATCTCTTTGGGTGACCGAGTTTTGGGAATCAACCATTTACATTATTGAGGTCAATATTATTGAAAAATAAGGAAATTTTAAGAAACTATAATTTCATTCCATGGATACGTCATGATATAATTCTTGAATATTTTCAATTTTCCCACATATTTATAGATGATTTATGGGTTGGGTCCTATATCTCCCTCTAATGAATTGGATAATATTTCATACCACATGAGATGATGAAATGTTGCATCAATGTGATGCAGGTAGATTTCTTCATAGGTTTGATGTGTGAACATGATACTAGTGTCTTTTTTTACATGTTTATTATGTGATAATTATATGGGTAAATATTTTCATAGGGTTTTTTGTATGAATATGATGATGATATCTTAATTCATATGTTTTTCATTTTAATTTAATATTTGTAGATTTGTTTATAGGTTTGTCATGTGAGTGTGATGTTTTTTGCATTGTTCACAAGTATATTGTGTGAGTGTTATGTGGGTAGCTACGTTCATAGTTTTTGTGAATGAACATAATTCATGCCAATTAATTTTTATGTTTTGTGTGAAATTGTTGTCGGTGGCTTGATTAAAAAGTTTTTCTATTCTTATATTTGTATCATAATTCCTTATTATTCAACATTTCAATGGTACAAAATATTTCTATATGACAATGATTATTTATCTATCTCATTTTTATTGGGTTAAATTCATTAGTATGATATATTTTTGTTCATTTGAGACTATATCTCTTTCAAAGATAACATAGAGAAAATTCCTTTTGTTTCATGTTCCTTTTAATAAGATATTTCTCCCCAACACCTGTTTTCTCATATGTTTATGATATTAATCTCGATGACATGAAAATAATTTTCATTTATTGAGTGTTTAAGATCCTCCTTCCTTATATTTTGATTCCCTAAGTAATGAATATGAGTATAAATTATGGGGATTTTATATGGGAGTCTCATGTGGTTCAATTTTGGGGAAATATTTTCAAATATCGTAAAATAAGTTTCTTATGTAGTTGATACTCAAATACACTAAACCATACATTATTGGGATTTTGTGGATATTTTTGAGATGTAATGATTAAAATTTTTAAATGATGTAAAATAAAGATATGTTTATCTTGGTTTTTATTAAAATGAGGGTTTAAAGAAAATTTTTCAACACCAAATCCAAGAGATTGAGTTCAGGGTGCCTCAATAATGAGGGTCTCGGGAATTACCATGGGGATACTGTAACCTAATATCAGAGTAAGTAAGAAAAAATAACCAACAGACATCCATAGTGAACAATAATTATAGTATGAAAAATTAATAAAAACAATCAATATATATCAAATTAATATTAAGAAATCTTACAGTCATACATCCCCCTAATCACCCACTGGTAAGATCACATATTCCAAATAAAATAACACAAATAAAATTCAGTATGTTGTACTAATATCCCCGATATTCATCACATCATGGTCTATGAATATTATCTAAGCAATCCCACTCGATGATGCCACACTGGTCTTCAATACTACCTGAACATGTGATCAGTAAAGTCTACTTAGGTACCTAAGTTCCATGGATGCTCAAAAAGGGGGTGAGTATAAATCAAAAGGTAACCAATAATGAGGTCCCTAATATAACCAATAAATATTCTGTATTCACATGTGATATTCATAGAACAGAATACAAAATGTGAAAATACAGACAACTAATCACATTTGATCAACGAGTTCTAAAGTGAAACCCAGGATTGATTATACCATATTTATCTAGTGATGGAGTGTCTATGATAATGTGGAGAAATAATTTCAAGGGTTGGGTTACTAAGTGATTGTAATATCAAAATAACTAGAAGTCATAACCACCAGATCCTAATAAATATCTTATACATCCCATATAGTATCAAGAATAAATTCCTGGTCCTAAGAAGTTTCCTAAGAATCTTGTCATATCAAGATCAATGAACAAATCACATGGAGTAACCTATACATATCATATAATACTAGGTGGAAGCACTAGATCCTAGTATGTATCATAGTAATCTATTTGTCATTATTTAAAAACCCTCTATCTTAGGAAGTATCCTTGGAATCCATATAGTTTCAGGATAAGTGAATATATCCTAGGAAGTATATCCGGAATCTCAATTTATAATTTGTAAATATTAGATCCTCGGATGTATCATAGGAATACCTTTCATGAAAACATGAGGTCAATGAATCCATCTCACAATATCTCATAAAAATATTAATATTGATAATCCATCCATCAAAATCTGTTACACAAAACCATGGTTTTTCTCTCGAGATAAAATCTATACTCATCATTGTAGCCATAATTTTCATAAAACATTGTTTTCGGGTTCTAATATGGTACCTAAATTTGGAAATACCTTATTCCCTGAGCTAAGGTCTCTTGGGAAAACTTTCCATTAGGTCACCCACCGAGGCCCCCTAGGTCTTATTGTAATCTAGAAACCCTACTTGGATTCCCACATATCAATATTATTTCTTAGGTCTAGGACTAAAACTCAGAGTGAATAGAGTTCCTCAACATCCCCTTCATCATCTTACAACCTCATTTTAATTATTGGATAAACCACACCAACATCACTCTATAGGGAAGGAAAAAATTACTTGTCACTTTCTAAGTCATCCAATGTTGGTCCACTCACCAAAACTATCTCAAATCTACATCATGGATCCCCACATAGGTTTTATGTACTGATGCATAAGGATCACTCTCCCTACTATGATAGTAAATTATTCCCAGGGACATTAGGTATCTCAAGGCTCACATGGATAATATTCAAGTTCTAAGGTGACACTCGAGTTTTCCCATCCCTGGTCCATCACTACTCCTGACTCAAGGGAGATAAGATTACTTATCTTAAGGACCATTACATTACATTTATTTCAATTCATCTCCACCCCCATGTTTTATCTGTCTCAATGCCTACATTTATGGTTAATCCATTAACCCTTGGTGGATAAGGCATCAACTACTGTTCAATGGTCCATCATGATCCTTAACACAAACATTGTATCCTCATGCATAATATAAAATCAATTAAATTAATTAATGTCCACTCACCCACAATAGATGAACTTCATATCATATGAAAATATAAAATTTATAAACCATAGGGATATGTTCAGAGACTACCTACCTAATACAAATCCATTATCATTAAGTACATCCCAACAACTCTCACCCAAGGTGGTCTAAGTCTCAGATCATATCGTGAGCTCCTATATTTAGAAATAACATCTAATAATTGATTAAAAAAATTTAAAATCAATTATAAAAATTCATAATTAATTAAAAAAATTAATTCAAATAGGAATCATTCCTAAAATATCACCAAGAAACTTCTTCTTTCAAAAATTATGAGAAATGGGATATGAACCACTCTTGACACACACTCAGACATTTACCACACCAAAACCCCAATTAAATTACCTAATCAAAATGTCAATTTATCACAATTTCACTAAAATAATAGAAAATTTTTCTTAGTTATTTACATTTATAGAAACTGTGTTCAACGGTGTGCATTTGTTTTCCATGGGACATCATCTAACCACATCGAGTAAACTCTTTTTCATATTGAGATGATTCCACCATGTTAAATGGTAATCATTAATGAAAACATAAGTAAAATCACCATAAATAAATTCCTAACGAGAGGGAGGATGAACCAAGGAGGAATGAGAATAACTCATTATAAACCATCATATGAATGACTATAAAACCACCCCCACTTCTAGGGGTGATGAAAATATAGTGGAGGGGGATCCCCTGACTTTTTCATGCATGAGGCAGAAGATAAGAGGGGGTTAAGGTAAAAAATAATAGCAGAAAAAATGTTAAAATAACCATTTTAATAAATATGTATAGTCCCATGATTTTCAAATTATGTTCCAACCATATAATTGGAACTATCTCAAGCCACACCCCTCTCATGTGATTTGGCTACAAGTTTTACCAAACTACACCCCATCCTTACAAAACACTCAGAACTCAATTTTTTTTTCATAGACACTACATAATTATGCATAAACTGTATTCCATAACATTAGGACAAACAACCTAGCATGGTTAACTAACATTATTTTCCATAACCATGTGGTAACATCACAATAGAGGAATAACCTCGTTCAACATTACAATTTTCTCCCAGCTCTTTTGAGATTTACCCAAACACCAAAAACACCCATTGGTCCTCAATCCATATAAAAAAAATATCCCCTAAATATTATAAAACTCTTGGAATGATGATTTGAATCTCAATTATAAAAAGTAATCCTACTCCAGAAATCATAATTTAAAATTACTCAAAAATTAGAAACCTAGAAAGACATCAGGTTTTACAACCTCCACACATATCCCTTCTCATACCCAAGAAGCCTCAATGATGCTAAACCATAAATTGTAACAAATAATGTCATTAAATTCATGATCAACTAACCATGATCCATCTATGTATGTATAATAGTCTTACATTATTCAACTCTAAACATGAGACACACTGAAAATCGAAAACTATGCCCCCTAATTTTCATCATTTCCAATACTATGATAATGCTCACCCAAACCCATATTTCACAAGAAACCATGGTGTTTTTCAATAATTTAATCCTCATAATAGTGGTCATCCAAACCATATATATCTTATCATAATGTTTCATTTTAATCCATGATGACCCCCACCATAAAAATCACCAATAAGAAAACATTTTGCAGTCATCCAACAACCCTTTTGTGTAGTTTTCATCTCACTGCACCCTATTTCCTATAAAAACATTAGTCAGTGACCCATTGGATAAACATTATAATAAATTTTCATCCTCACCCATTATCATTTTTTATCATTACCATATCATGATTCATGTGTCCCTATATCATCTACTTACCCACACCAAATTCTAGAATTTATAATTGTTCTAATTCAATAGTTAGATCCTCCACTGACCAAACTAGCCATAATTCTCTCACCCTGAGAACCAACACAAATCTAATCCAACTCACCTCATATCATATAAAATTTATCCCTAATAACAGTTATATTTCATGGAATACATTAAATTACACATTCTACCATTAAATATGGTATTATTTAAGGAAATTAACAAACTGGATCAATATGCACACAAGAATGAAAATGACCTCTTGGTAATCAAACAGTTGGTGTAATCACACCCATGACCCCAAAAATGTAGTTGAAATTCCTCCAAAAACTATGATCCTTCCATTATATCATGTAATGACTGGACATGAACATATCAATCATACTCGAGCACTAATATGAAAGACCAATAGCTACTTATTTTCAAATCACCATGAACATCATCTTTAGAATACTTTGAATTTCCATGTATAATTAGGGTCACATCCTCTGAAAACCAATGTTGGGATCTCCACCATATGTTTTTTCATATAAATCTTCTTCAATACCAACCCTATACCATTTCTAATATCTCATACTTTTTTCCCCTCTTGATCCATGATCATGCCATCTTGACAACTAGTGTTTGAGAATAATCTTGAAACAATTGTTCCATCACACCCCAATCTATTCACAAAGTCTTCCTTCACCACAAAGTGAAATATCACATTTTCATCAGAAATATAGGCCTACAGGGCCACAACCACCCACTTTTCCCATTATTTCCCAACCCACA
This sequence comes from Viscum album, assembly GCA_963277665.1. NCBI lineage: Eukaryota > Viridiplantae > Streptophyta > Magnoliopsida > Santalales > Viscaceae > Viscum > Viscum album. The sequence continues at coordinate 1,082,397,510 of OY728120.1, read as the reverse complement.
CACAACCACTCTCTAATACGCAAATTAGATGGGAGTTGAATATACCAAAAGACACTTTCCCTCATGCATCATATTGTTTCCCTATAAATACATTTTAAAACACACAAGCTATATCACAAAACTAGAATGAGATACCCACACTAAACCCATAATAAATCCAACCATCTAAGATACGACCCACTTTATCATTGAGAACCATGATAAAAATATTTGCTTAAGGCCTCTTAGTGATCATTTCCATAAAAACCAAACTTTTATACAAAAACACAACAAGTGATTTACATAAAGAAATCTAAAAGAATTTATAGTCGGATAACAGTAATCTAACTATACTTCTCATGATAAAATATATAAACATAAAGAATCTACTCAATATTACCATATTTAAAGTCACTCAAAAGTCTGATCTAACATATATCTATGGGTAACCTTATAAATCACTCGGATCACAAAATATCCAGAGCCACGTGTCAAAGGAACTAGGCTCTCCCACTTAGCCACTAAATCACACCTAAAATAGGTCACAAATAAAAAGTAAATATCTATGATCCTGCCACACATATTATAAAGAAAAATGAGGTTCCAAAAAACACATTCTTGTTTTCTGATACATATATAAATATCATAATTATATTCCAAGTCATCAACTCACACCAGGGTATTGAACATAATTAGGAACTTGCATATCAAACTACCCCTTGAGTACCACCATATCATCTAAATTTATATAGTGAAATTATTCCCTGTAAATCTATATTTCATATACCATGGTAATATTTTTTGGTTAAATAGAATTCCACAAGAATGATATATGGGAAAAAACAATATATGTGTTATTGAAACATTGAGAAATAGAATTGATTCTAATTTTAGATCCAAAATCATAATAAACCATACGGGGTTAATCATGAATTCATCCATCATGTGTACCAACCCAACAAGGGTCATTATACATTATTTACATAGAAGTACTATATAGTATTCATGAAGAAGAATCCATCAATAAGGTCCACATGATATATCGTTAGAGAAAATATATTTTTGATTTCGATATGAATAATTATACCGAAACGTTACATGGTAAAACACCATATATGTTATTTTTTACACTCTAAATATCTAAACCCTCAATCATCACGGGAATTAATCACATAGAAGCACATAAATTTCATATTGGTCTCATGTTCCAAGAATGATGCTTGTACATAGGACTAATGAAAAAGTTCTATGTGAAAAAACCATATATGAAAATAGAAAATACATACATAATATTTAAATTCATATCATAATCATAATTTTGAAAACCATGAACAATAATACCATAACCATAGTAACCTAAATTTTCCATCAGAAATGGCATTCATAGAGCACAAAAAATAGGTCCATCACATGATCAGACAAAATCCTATATCACCTAACTACCATCTCTCAAAATAGTAAGAAGAAATAAAAAATATCTAATACCTCTTTGTGACATTCCCTATACCATGACCACTCGAAAATGTATAGACTGGTAAAACTACATAACCTTTGGTAGGACTCACCCTATTTAAGAATGTGCTACCAGTGAGTCATGTTCTAAAAATCTATTACACTAGAAATTACCAAGGGCATACACCATGATAAGGTGCCTCAAAGTCCAATGAGTCTCCACCTTTGATATCCTAAATCATTTGTGTCCCCTAAAATGATATCATCTGGATATATAATATATATTTAATAATATTACCATGAAACTTCTAGGTTCTCATCCTAGTGGGGAATTACTGGGACCCTTCATTTAGATAATTTACTCTTAATATGTTATTAAATACTAAGTCATGTAGGGGATAAATCATTATGTAATAATATGTTTTTTAATATTGAAAACAATAAATACAATTAACCATAATGTTCATAAAATTTGGTTCTTGGGATGAAACTCTTATAGATTCCAACCTGCACAAGATAAAACCACCAATAACCTTTAGTCTTCTTTATCTCACATGATACTCATGATTATACTGGGATAAGAATTTTGAATGGGTTTAACATGTTATCTTACATGTAAAATCATATTACTACCACTACACCCCTTTGAGAACAATCCCTTAAGAGGAGATACTTATGGAGTATGATCTTTGTTTGTTGGTGTGACCTTGTCTCTTTTCTGAGAGACACGGCTGTAGTATTATAAAAAAGTAATGTGATAGGATATTTAATTCTAGTAACCACATAAAGATCCTATAAAAAGTTTTATATCTAAATGGATTCTATGGATACAAAAAAAGATACTATATACACAGTAATTGGTGTACAATCAGTGACAACTAGATGATTTGAAATCTTCCATCCCACAACACCTACACTAAGAATAAATATACATCAAAAAAGAAAATTCAAACCATTATAATCTATTAGAAAACTATAATCTGTATAACCCATGATTTCTTTATCCCCATATCCTCAATACACCAGTAAAATATTCTTTTTTCTTCATAGATACATAAAGACAGCCTTAACAGCATACATGTGATGATCAACTAGATCATTTTGATATCTATTAACCTTTACCAAGTCATAGGAAACATCAATACTAGAAATAAAATAGAATAATTGATTAATCATATCATATAAGTGTAATTAATTCTACTCATTACCTCTTTATCCTCTTGTATTTGGGGACAAATTTTCCTGAAATTTGTATAACTTGAGACGCTAGGAGTAATCCTATTTCAGATTATTCCACATTAAATATATTTAGTATCTAGTCAATATATATACCCTGAAATAGTCCAACATGTATATTGGATCTATCACAAATGATCTTGATCGCTAGAATATAAGATACTTCAACTAAATTATTCACAGAGAAGTAGTTATTTAACTATACCTTAATTGACTATAATACCAGTATTTCATTTCTAATAAGTAATATGTCACCATTATCATAATTATTATTTCTATTTAAAAGAAATCTAAAGAAAAAAAGGAGAAAACCAAGGCCTAAGGGAGCAGAAAAAATGGAGGCCAAGAGAAAAACCCTGAATCAAGTTCACCCACTCACGTTAAAATTGAGAATCATGAGAAAGTCAATTGGATGGGTTTCCATGGGTTGCTAAAGAGGAAATGTAATAATATACCTTGTTCCCCTCTCTCAATGTGTGAGTGACATTAGTGTTACTCTCAGGGAGGGATTTTAATTACCTAATGATGTATAATATTGACTAGGGTATGTTACCTCTACCATATAGGGCGTCATGGTTAATCATGGAGTCAGTCTCCACTTGAGAGATGTAAGGCTCCCTTGGCTTGCATATAGTGAAAACTGTAAAAACCTCATTGTCCTTCACCTGTAATGATTTTTCAATTCCATAATGAACCATGAAGGACAAAGCCACACTCACCACCCCTTGAATCTCGAACCACGCCACCACTATGAATTTCACCAAGAATTGAAGATCCATATATATTAAGCATAAGGCTAACTCCAGGAGGACTCCACCGAACCCATTACCCCTGTTTCCAAGTACCTGACTACTGGGCCACTAATTGAGGCATATACAACTTACGATGGGAGGGAGCCTACATGCAGTTTCCATCAGGGCCAAACATTTCAACCAGGATGCACATTGATATGATGATAATGGTTCTTCCTGTGGAAGTAATCCCCTCAAATATAGCCCATTTTTATTCTTTCCATAAGAACCAACAACTCTCATTGAAGATAATAGATCATGCCACTCTTTCCCTCTCTGAACAGTCCATCCCCTAGAACATTCACTCCTTAAAGGTGTCGAGACATGTCACATTGGAGGAGTACCTTGTAAACTCCCAAAAGAATCCCCACACCTGGACTACCCATTCTCGTTCAAAGATGATATGGAGCATACTCTATTTGAATTTATTCAAACAAAAAATATAGCATGAGGACATGCTGATGTCAATTATTTTAATTTTATCATTGGTAGGTAGTGTAAGATTCTGGATCCTCCAAGTGAGGAAATTGAATTTAGTAGGGATCCTCTTACACCAAGACATAGCATGCTAACCTCCATATAGTTCCTGAGGAGATATTATCCTACAAAAATATTTTTCATTTCACTTATCTGAGGTGGAGGAGGTGAATACACATTAGTCCATCTCCAAACTCATGATACATGAGTTGAAAACCTCCTACTAGTTTGCGTCTAGTATTTTTCTACAAAATTATTGGAACCTACTCGCCTCCTTGAAGGTGATCGTAGGGGCTGGGCACCCTAGGTAGCCCAGAATACCACCTGACCAATTATGATACCTTAATAGTATGTTCCCCTCCCTAATAATCAACTGCAAGGGATGCTGGATATTTTTTATAATGCTGCTACTTGAGGCGCATAGTGGAGACCCACTCAATAGTGATGATTCAACATTGAACCTATACCTATGGGAAATCATCTCCCTCCACAAAGTTCATTCCTCAATGATCTCTCATGACAAATTCACTTGATTTTAGTGTATATTGTTCGCAAGGATTTTAACAATGATACCACACTCTAGATTGGGTCGACCCATATTCCCCCAAGAAACACATTACCGCTTCCCATCTGATGACACATCTCATATTAAATAAGCTAAATGTCAGTCAATGGATCTAATAACACCCTTAAGCATGTTAGTAGATGGAAGATTGTGCACCAAGTTGGTAGAGAGGACGTTTTTAAGGGGAGTAATAAACTACCAAAGGATAAAAAATGGGTTTTCTAATTTAGAATGTACCCCCAAATATTTCTCACCACATGGTCAAAATCACTGATTCACATTATGCCTAAATATAAGGGGGTACCGGGATACACCATGGGAAATGAACCATGCCTCATACCCAAACTATAACCCATATCTTGAAACCTGCTATAATTCCATGCATGGGACACATTGAACCGACTCGTTTCCCTATTTTTTTTCATCCACTCTAGTGGAAATATGTCTTGATGATCTTGTTAATACCCTTCATAGATTTCCTTCCCTCATTGATGAAGATCATTGTATCTTCCACAAACATAAAATATGATATGGGTTGAAGGCTCAACCTCTTTCATTAAGTGAGAACGTACCGATTAGAAATTACACTATTTATCATCCTACATAAGATATCCTGCATAAGGATACAAATACTTGGGGATAATGGATCACCATGATGAAAGCTTCAGACTGTCTTAATGAAATAGTGGGTTCACCCCATAAACAAAACAACCAGCCATGCCGAATTGAAACACCTAAAAATAATATCATTAGCCCAGCTTGAGAAACCCATCTTATTCACTACCCTGTTGAAAAATCCCCACTCAATCATTTCATACTTCTTATTGATATCGATTTTTATGGCCATATTGGTTCCACAAGCCTTGGTATTAATATATCTCATCATCTCTTGTGCCAACCCTATATCTCCCATGATAGAGATATCTTTCACAAAACCATGTTGTTCCATGGAGATCAACCAATGAGGATACCCTGATAGCCTCCTATTAATGATTCTCTAAAGTATTTTATATGTAATGTAACACATGCTCACATGAAGATAATAATATTTCATCAATATATAATACTAAGATAATGAAATCTTTAACACATAACTACTTTTTGAACACATGGATCACAATAATTATTAACGAAACAAAATTCATTAATAGCTTCATCAATTTAAATGTTCTAGGACCTGAATTCATACTTCAATATATAAGTGGATCTCTATAACTTGAAAATATTTTAGGAATTAATTGGACCCACAAAACCTTATGGTTGATCCATATAGAAATTTTCTTAAAGGATCCCATTAGGGAAAGTTGTTTTGACATCCATCTTTAAAATTTCACAGTCACAGTAAGAACCTATAGTAAGTAGAATTCTGATGTATTTAAATATGGAAACTAGAGAAAAGGTTTCATCACAGTCAATTCCTTGATTCAGTTTAAACCCTTTATCCACTTTCATTTCTTTATAGGTTCTTACTATAGCTTAAATGAATATTTCTCTCTTGAATACCCCTTTACACCCTACATGATTTACATAAACTAGAAGACCAACCAAATCCCAAAATTGTTTATGATACATGTAATCCATCTCATAATTCATGGATTCTTACCATCTTTTTGTTTCTCAGATCTATACTACCTTTTTGTAAGAGAGAGATTCAATATGTCAATCAATAATGATTCATCATATTTGGTGTTTAGAAAATTATATATTTACTATTCACTTACCTCTCTAGTGATCTTGTCAAGTACTGGTGTTTTAGGAATATCTTTTTCAGTGGTTAATTGTGTAATTTGTTCATTTACTAACTCTTCTATATCTTGAGAACTATCTTCATCAAAGTCAGTCTTTCTTCGATTATCATTATTAAGGATATTTCCCATTTCAAAAAATTTGATTTGTATTACGATAGTCAAATTATTTTATTAGGGGTTTTATAAGTTTTATCACCTTTGTTCCTTGGGATACCTTATAAAGATACACTTTATGACCCAGGGTGCTTTTTCTTCTTGATATGTCCATAAAAACACATCACATTACCATACAAGAGTTTGTGAAAACATACGGTTCTTTCTATATGATAACTCATAGAGAATTACATTTTCCACCTTATTCGGTACTCGGTTTAGAATGTGTTTTCTGGTATGTAATTCATATCCCAAAAAGGTTAATGGAAGATATAAATTTGCCCATTTTTGAACTTACCATATCAAGCAAGGTAGGGATCCTCCTTTCATTAACACAATTCCACTGTGGTGTATAAGGTAGAGTGAGTTGATATAGAATACAAAAAACCCATAGAATGTTGATAAAATATCAATTATGATATTTACCACCTAAATCAAATTAAAGCTTCTTTATCTTCTTTCCAAGATGATATTCTACTTCATTATTGAATTCATTGAATTTTTAAAATCCCATAGATTTATACCTCATCATGTAGAAATATCCATATATAATCAAGTAATAATAAATATTTATGAAGTAAGAATATCAAACTCTAACTTCTATTGGAAACGGCCCCCAAAAATTACTATCTACCAATACTGAATTATCATTATATCTATTACCAAGTCCACGTAATTGTGGTTTAGTCATTATTCCTTTATAGAAAATGATGACATCTTTCTAGTGGTATATGTTCAAAAGAGTCTAAATATACATCTTGAACTAAATTTTTTATATTCTTCTATTTTACATGACTAAGATGGTTATATCAGAACTTGGATTTATATATTCTATGTCAACATGACTCATGATCAATTTTTGATATTTATTATTCAAAATTTAATAATTAATGGAAATTATTAAGTGATGCTAAATCATAAATTTGTTTTTTATAAAATAATCGTTCCTTATTTCCAAATTTGAAAATAAATCCATCTCTGTAAATAAAATAAATAGATATAATGTTTTTAGTACCACAAGACACAAAATAACAATTTTTTAAAATGAAAATCGTTATGGCTGGAGAAGGAAGGTTGCAGTCTCCTATTGTTAATGTAGAAAGTCACACTATATTGGATGATCAAAGATCCACCTATCCTCTATAAATCATTCAGAATTTACTTGGTTCATACATTTGGATATATATTTGAGAACCAAAAAATTATCTAAAACATAATGTGTAGAAATATAAATATTACACTCGATAATGAATGCACCATTAGACTCCCATTGCTTCTATGTACACTTCTTTTTTTAGTGTCCTGGATTTCCAAAAAAAACACAATGCTTCCTTTTCATTTTGTTACCTTTGATTATTATTCATCATGGAAGGAAGGTTATCAAGATATTTATACATATATAAATTCATGGTCCTCTTTCCCTTGTTCTTACATTTATTATTCAACATAAGGAATCTATGTTTTTCATGTCCCATGTCCTTGTCATCTTGGTGAATGATAATAATAATTTCGGAATGACTCTTCTCAATATATCTCATGTTGTAAATCATAATAAAAATGGAGAATTATTTAGTCAGTCAGGACATAATGTGATATATGAATAACTTATCATGGAATTTAATTCCCAACATATCCATGAACTCGTTTTATCCTATCATTTTTACTAAATGAGTCCCAAAAGGTGGTAAAACTCTGAGCTTACATATAAATATCACATTAAAGATCCCATATCTATCTTTCCTTCCATTATATTATCAGTGATCATGACGGTCGAACATCATTCTATACACATTCATGTAGTCATGTAACATTAAAAGATCAGTGGTTATGGAATTTATCATGAAATAGTGGACACATACGGCATCGATCAGATGTTTCTCATAGAGAGAAAATTCTTCCACACTAGAATCTTTTGTATGCCTTTTAGGAAAATCATTTTCTAGAAAATTTAATTACCTTTCAAGGATTATAATAATGCATACGTTCCTTTTAAATTCTATGAATTAGTTTCGGTGAGAAGGATATCCTTCTTAAGTATGGATTAAACGGATGTGTTTGACATAATATTGGGTATTTCTATAATTAGGAATATAAAAATTTTCGTACATTTCCTCATTTATAGAATTAGATAATAAAAATTTAAATTTATTAATATCCTAGTCATTTATATGGACTTAATTTCCCTCACCATTATTTCCAAAATATCATGTTGCATGAATATTTTAGTGAAAGGATCCCTATGTCATTTCTCATAGCCCTGGTGGAGGTTATTCAAGATATTCCAGGTTATTTAAGTAGGTGTAACTTTCCTACAACATTAACTTTTAGATCATTATTATTTTTTGTGGACTCCACAATATTGACATAATTGATTAGTATTTCCTAAAAATGTTTCCGAATTGTTGTACAAAATACTACATAGGTGATCAAACCTTATTGAAAACAATGTTAAGTTGACCCAAATCTCAAGATAGAAATTCCCAAATAATTGAAAGCTCTCGAACTGATGTTGGTAAATAAATTTGAACTATGGTTTGATTACTACACATGTGGTGGAACTCTATACTGATATAATATATATGATTGAGGGATTTGAATATTTATGCCTAAATTTCCCATTTTCTATCATTATTACAAGATTATTGACATGAAGTAGATTTAATTAAGTTATTAACCACTTGCATGATAAATTTTAAACATGATCTGTTTTATTTTAGTTATATCTTTAATGCTTATTAATTTTTTAATTTATATGATCATGAAAAATCATCAACAATCAAATTGACCATGAAACTTAGTAGAAAAAAATAACAAGAGTGGTATGATCATGAGGATTTCCTAATGGTTGGTTTATCTTAGATATGATAAACTAGCCATCGAAAAGGGAACAGAACATTGAACAAAGGGTTCTTTTATGTTGTAGCTTTCCACATTTCATCCCTTATACCTCTTATATTGGTTTGACCATGAGATGAAACTTGAACCAACTCCAATCATCCGGGATCTTCATCCATTACATGATCCTTTAATCACATGTATGTTATGGGAACTAAAGGAGAGATTAAGGTGGTTTATAAAAAATAAAATGTGGGAAAACAAACACTTACATAATGATATGTGTGAGGACATGAAAAACATAAACTAGATTATAAAATAAATTAAATGGAAACCAATCAGACACATAGTCCTGGCCTATTCTCATGATCATCTACATAAATGAAATAAATTACACATTTAATAAATAGTTTCCTTACTAATCATTCTTATTTATGATAAATCATGCATGAATAAATTAATTATCTTATTTAATTGGTCAATTATTTTATATTAATTTTCATCCAAAAATTCTTGAGATTCTCATACAAAAAAAATAAATTAAATAAATAAATTTATTTAAAATTTTCCATGTACAAAATACAAACCAGAGAAGAAACGCGATGAGTACCCATCTAAACTGACCAATGTGTGTCATTTTCAAATAATATTTACTCATATTCCTTGTATCATGCACATCGTATCACATAATTTCATGGTGTATATGATTCAACTAGATAACACACTTAATACATGTTCTTTATTCATCATGTGATATTTTAATGTGCATAGGTTAATCATTATATTATGAATTATACATGCTATACAGTACCGAATATTTCTTAGAAATTAATTAAAAATTTATTGTATATATATATAAACCACAACATGAAATTCAGTAGTTAATTGAATGACACACATATGAAATGTTGATAATATTTCAATAGTATAATAAAATAATAATTAATTCTACGTAAATAGGTTATATAAGTGGTGTTTACTATCATAATACGCAACTTGTATAGTTCTTCACTCTCTCTCCACAACACATGCCTTGGGCCTCAACATGCATTCCTACAAGGGAAATTAATGTAGTACAGAACATGTACATGGGCGACACATTGTGGGGTCTCTGAGTTACATGAGAACCAATCATGTAGGTCATGTGAGAAAAATATAGAACCCTACCTTGACTAATGGACTACACGGGAATTCCTAGCCGAATAGCCATACGAAGGTGGAGAGTTGATTTCATGATGAAGATGTTGGGGAGGAGTAGTTCCAAGTAGTTAGTCTGGGCTGTATGTAATGTTAGAAGCCTACGGGAAAATGAATTCCACTAGGGCATATGGTCCATGTAATTATTATTCCTATAGACCTTGTAAGGGTTCTACCTCACCCCTTAAAAGGTGGATTATAAAAAATAAATAAAAAATGAAGGCCTTCGTTCCATTGGAGGAGTTCGGCTAACCATACACCAGGATGGAATTTTCAATACATAGTGTATTGAATACGCACTTTTTGTAATAAATACACATGGTTCATATTAAATCAGAATTAAATATTAATTTTTCATGGTGTATTAAATACTATTATGAAACATGTAGTAATGGGTTATACATTGTGTGCCCTTATTCTATCCAATCAGAATATCTGGTACCTCTATATGAGTCATGTAATTGTTCTTCATTCATAGTTAATCAGTTATTGATTATATTTGTGAGAATGAAGAGGAAGAATAGAAGACCCGCTGATCTGAATTAATGAAATATTAAATTGGAATGGAAAATTAATGATAAATGATTAAATCTATCAATGATATTTAAATAATTATAAATAGTTATGCAACAACATTGATTCAAATTGAAGGTTCCAGGCATAGCGGAAGCACCATAAGGGGAATGAAAAACATTATTTTTTGTCATAATCAATAATTAATCCATGATGTATGGAAATGATGAATTCCATAACCAATAAAATTAAATCAAAGATTAATTGAAATTAGAATTCCAGAACTAAACACATGATAATCACATTATTATTTGAAATTAATTTAGGAAGGTAAAAAATTAACTTTTGATGAATTATTTCCTCTTTGATGAATTTGAAAATGTATACACATCTTACAGTCATTGTGTAATAGGAATAAAGTGTATATATCCACTAAGGGTGATCACATGTTCTCCATAGTCCTCCAAACACCGTCATAGGAATCTATAATTGCAAACACGGAAAATCCAAATTCTTACATCGTTCATCTTTGATCTCCATGAAAATAGCATTGAAGAAGTATTCTACTTGATCTCCCGAGAATCGAAAGAGGTGGTGGAGGAGAATTTCTCAATGTTCATAAGATCATTCTTGGAGAGGGGCTCACTAGGGCTGGATATAATTCTCTTAATCATTTTTTCCCAACACAAGATGACTTGGATTAGTGTTTAAAATAATATAATTTTGTTTAAATAGTATTAGGTTTAGAAAATAATAATGGAACATAAACCCATATTATTTCCCTGATCACCATATAACCCCATTTCTATAATAATAATAATAATAATATTAATATTAATTATTAACATGCAGAAAACTAGAGAATTAATTAAATATTATTTCTTGAATAAACTTTTTACAATTTATTCAAATTATATTTAATATACATTATTTCTCAACAAACATTTTAACTCGATATATTATTTCTCCATAATATTTATTATTTATTTAACAATATCTATTTATTTAATAAATATATATCACCGAATTATTCTCCAGTAAATAAATAAATATTATATTCACTAAATAGAAAAAAAATTAATTAAATATTACACTCCCAAAATATTCTATTGAGTAACTTGAGATGGAGTATATTCAATCAATAAATCATGAATAATTACTAAACCAAATTTGGGAATAATATTTATTTATCAATTTAAATAATAAATCATAATATTATTTAACTATGGTTTTAAATACACTCAGTGTGTAACCTTATTTGACTCTTTCTTAGTGGCATTAGGAGAAGTCACACAAAGTACACGGTTAGCATTTAGCAACACGCTAAGACACCCACAAAGAAGGATGTTAATGTTTCAATGACATAAAGCCTCCTATAAATTCTTATTATGTGATATAATTCTTTTATCTTTATATATCTAATAAAGTAGTTTTCATGCCAATGTCATCAACCTATGTTCTCTATGTTTTCTTATTTGAATTCCTTGAAATGAATTAGGCCATAGAACACCATGGTCATGGATTTATTTGGCCTATGTCATCTACCTAAAAGAGTTTTAGATTTTAACTTCCATTAAAGAGAATAATGTTGAAATATGTCATCATGTTATTAATTAATTCACTATTACTCATGATTCACCCCACATGTGAAACCTCGCTATGAACATATAAAATATTGGTTTTTTCCAATACATAAAAGTACATGACTAATAAAATTCATCAATAATAATATAAAATTATAAGGATCGAATCACATGTACACAAATAATAATATCCATTGATAAATATAAATGTGGATTACCTTTTTCATGGGTACATTTTTTATAATCTCTTGTACTGGAAATCACCAAGGGTGTACACCATAAGAATGATCCCCAATGTCCTATGAGTTTATAACCTAGATAGAATATATATTTTTTCCCATCATATGATATCATCCAACAATAGGATATATATTTAATAATACTTTAATGGATCTTCTAGGTTCTTATTATTATCAAGGAACACGTATAACCTTTCAGTGTAAAAGATAATCATAGGACATTATCACATACGATATCATATAGAAGTACTATACTGATGTGACAATAAGTTTATTAATATTAAAATAAAGAATAAAATTACTCATAAAATACACATAAGTTAGTTCTAGGGAACCAACACTAATAATCAATAAACAAAATAATTTAATATAAAATGTAAAATAATGAATCGTATATTTTTACGTCCCAATATTTTCCCACTAGGCCAATTATATTTTCAAAATAAGTAAAAAAATATTACTTAAGGGTCTCTACTAACATATCGAGCCTTATCAAATCGAGATCAAAATATTTCATCTAAGATATCCCACTTGATGATGAAACAAAATAACTCTTCCCTATATAAACCCATGACATGTGCATTTTTTTGGGTCACCAAGTGTTATGACCACCTAGGTATGGTGTGAGTATAACATAGTAGGGAACAACCAATGGGGTGATTAGAGTAACTAGTAAATATAGTTCATTATCAGACCATGTTAATGTGTAACACATTTTACAAATCAAAATTCATGTTACTAAAATAAAATATATTCAAACTATATGTATACATATAAAAAATCACATTTATATGGATCAATTTCATGTAAAATGTTTTTAATTTTATGAAATAAATAATACACCCAAGACTTATCTTTGAGTGATCGATATCCAAATCCCATTTCTGTAAAGAAAATATTAATCCTCTAAACAAGTTAGTAGTCTAACCCAAATTATATTTACCCATAGTTCTTTAGTTAGAAGAGACCTTAATTCCAATAAAATTTTAATACTTAATATATATAAACTATAGTCAAACAGTTAATTAAATCTTGTAACCACATAAAAAACTAAAATCAATGTATAATAAAACTAAATCATATATTTTCATGCCTAACATGAAACTATTATATACATTTAATGAAAATTTATAAAAAATAGTTTAAACAACATAAACTAAATCATAAAATATTAAAATCATGTAAAAAATTTCTATATAAGGATATTTAAATATAAACTTCATAAATAAATAAATAATTAAATTATTTAACATGAGGTATAATAACATAAAACTAGAATTTTTTTTAAAATTAATTTTGATATGGTATGAAGTAACATGTATTTATTGTGCAGCCTTTTTTCCCATGTTAGTGAAGTGTTTTGAGAGAAATAATTTTTATTTGTTTAATATAGACCATGTGTTTCCACCATGAAATGGTGAAATAATAAAAAAACATTTTGAATTTTAATGACTCATCAAGAATCACGGAACAACAGAATACCAAATTTTGTTTGGGCCCATTACTCTCACCGAGGACCATGACATAGTCCAGATTGATTTAGAATCTGTTTTGGTTTTTTATCCTCACTGAAGACCAAAAATAAATTAGATACAAAAGAATTTTCATTATTATAGTCTCACTAAGAACCAGAATATATTTTTAATATCAACCATGATGTGTTCGGTCATCCCTGTCAATCTGGTCAGCGTATAGTGTTTGGATAACCATGTTATGGTGGTTTCAAAAAGGACACCATGTTTTAGGGTTATAAAAACAACAACTATTTTCCTTTAGAAAAACCAATTTTCCATAAAACATTTAATAGAATATTTTTTGGTTTTGGGGAGAATATAAGGTTTTATAGATAAAATAATGTGAACCTTGATATAGTGATATCTGCAATGAAATTTTTTTAGAAAAATACAAATATAGTTTTCAAAAAAACTCTTTATCTTAACAATTCAACACCATTCTGTACTTTTATACCCCTGATGTATTTCATGAGAAATCACTATTTTCAAATAAAGTGTAAAAATAAAAAAACTATGGTAAGGTCAACCAGAAGTGTAATCAATTAGGTAAAATTAGAAAATCATAAAATAAACACACATCACTATCCATGCTTTTGATCTTTACTGAATGTGAGATTGATCAAGATACCTTATAAAACTCCATTATATTCCTACCTCAAAGGTATCCACCAGACATTGGAATCAATAAACACTTCATTAGAACTTATTATCCCCAAAATTACTTTAGTACCTCCACTTAAATGAAAAATTGATTTAAGATAAATCAAGATACTTTAAACCAATATAGAATAATCTCAATTTTCCCTTAGTGAGAATTTCAAACTCTATTTTATATTCATCCATTATTAAATGATGGATCCTATTGAATTTCATAATTTTAGACACTTTTAAATAACCATTAAATGTTTTCTATCTTACATCATTAACACAATTAATTAAAATACATTCTAAAACTCTTTATAATTATCAAATAGTTCAAACCATTATAATATAATTTATTTTTATTCCAAATAAATATGAAAATCATCTTGGAAGATTAAATTGAATGATATCTTGTATCATTCTATATGATCCCTATGATGTGGGTTAAAAAACCTTGTGAAGACATTGACCATGGTGTGGTAACTTTGACCATGCCATGGTAATGTCATTTAATTCACAATATTAAAAAACTTTTGAGCATATAAAATCATCAAAATATTATATTAAGCAATACCATTATACCATAGCTTCTTTAGAGATGTGAATCAAAAAAATCCAAATTATAAAAATATGAAAATTAATGCAATAATTGATTAATTTATGATACTAAATGGATTAGAATTTAGTAAAGTTTTTGATTATGTAATTAATGTATCAAATAATGTTATGAACAATTTTAGAGGATAACCCAAAGAAAATCAAGACATGAGGAAATGAGACACTTTTCCATTCCCTCTTTCATTCATTTTATTATACATTCTCTTTCCCTTTCATTAAAGTATAATGATTTTATATTTTATGTACATCCATTTTTTTATTCTTCATTATTTATTTTGTTGTATAATCTTATTTATAATACCATCTTAATATCCTTATATAAGAATATAAGAGGTACATGAGGGAAACTATTTAGTATATCCCTTTTTAACACATCAATCCTCTTATGAAAAGTTTATTTTATGTCTTCAATTTAAATTTATTTGAATATATAATATATTATTCCTTCTCTAGTTTTCATTTTTTTAAATTTCTCAATTTACGTTTTAAGATGTTTTAATTTTTTCTTAAAATTTTTGTAAGGTGATTATTTCTAAAAATTCATCATATCCTTATATTATTTTATTTCTTAAAATTTTATACTAATCATCATAAAATATACTATTTTATTTTCTAAGAAATAAATATGAATTGACCTCTTCTTCTATGTTTAACCTACATGATTCATCATTTTTTGAACCTTTCATACATTATTATGTAACCCATTTAATTTACATAGGTTTATTTCGTACTTATGTTTTATATTTGAATTTATTTCTCTAAAATATAAAATTTGATGACATATTATGTCATGATAGGTGGTACCATAATTATATAACCTTCTAATTTATTGGGTAGTGCTTATATCTCAAGAGATATTTTCTATGGTTCAGGAGTAGTGAGTTTGGAACATTATCATATCATGTCATGACATTGAGACTTGAATATGTTAGTGAATACATGTTTTATGATTGTGTTGCATTTAAATTATTCTCACATTACTATGATTTCAATGATACCATGATTTTATTACTCTTATACCATGTTATTATTTTTCATCCTCTTCTTTTAAGAATATAAATTTTTTATTATTGACTCATATAATATATCTTTTCATTATATTTATTTTTAATTTACCTATAATAGGATTTAAAATCACCCTTTATTTTGTATATATCCATAGGGAATCAAATTATGTAATTAATATTATGAGATCTTGGAGGGTATTATGATTATGGAAATAAATAAATATGTATTTTCTAATTTTCATGTGCGTTGTTTATATCAAAAATAAATTATAACATTATATAATATGCATATTTTATTATATTTTTTGGAAGAGAATACTTAGTGATGATTTTTAAAACAATAGATAAAAGTTTTTTTTGTTTTTTTAGCGATGGTTTTTTAACAAAACCATCTCAACTTTAGCAGCAATTAAAACTGTCACTAAATATGAAAAATGATTCTTTTTATTTATTTAAATTTAATTTTCTATATTTAAATCATCTCAAAATTAATAATAATAAATTAAATTTTGAATTAATTTCTAATTATTTGTTATTTATAATTATATATTAATTAAAATTTTAATTAGTTAGTAATTTTAAATTTGTACACATGAACTATTTATAATTACCAGTTCCTCTAAATATCATTCTTATTTTATTTTACAAATTAGACATATTCGTAATTATGTTGAGAGGGAACTCATTGATAGCTCAAAATTTACAGAATAGATGGTCAAAGGCCTTTTGATATATGTTCTGATGGCCTAGTGGAACAAAGACCTAATCTACCATAGCCCCTCTTGGTATCCTATTGTTTTCTAGCCCAATTTCACAGCACCACATCTATAGAATGTCATATTTTCCCTATGTTGAGGATCCGGGGCATGCTTTAAATGTGATGTTTGGCTACTATAGACTATTCACATATATGATCATCCTACATATTTCTTCATTGTTGACCACCATTTTCTGTTACATGAACTAGTAGAAGCTTCTCCCAACAACAATGATCCCTCGAATTATGGATTGTTGGCCATATGGCCTAATGTGCAAATACATGTTTTGAAAACCTATATAAAATGAATAGTTCTATTATTATAGTACCATGCTACAATACATGCCCTATTATAGTGAAATAGTTATCCTAATGTATCATAGAAATTTATCTCCATCCATATTTTAACCAATGTTACATGAAAGATTATGAGGTGACATTACAAGTCATGTAAAAACAAAATTAATTACAAATTATTATTATTGATTAATGATTAATGATTAATGATTAATTATTAGTTATTATTCATGAAATTTTATTTTATAATTACTATTTATGAATGAGTTTATTATTAATTATTAATTATTTTTTAATAATTAATTATAATTTTATATACTTTTTAATTATTAGTTATTAATTATTAGTTATTAATTATTATTTATTAATTATTATTTACAATTATTTATTAATCATTATTTCAAATTTTTCTTAATTATTAATTATTAATCATTAGTTATTAATTATTTTTCCATATGATAGATTCATAGACCCTTTAATTAATAATGTTAAAATTAAGTACCATGGTGTAAGGCAAAAAAACCTCCCTTATGAAGAAATATTAGAAACATCAATTGATAAAATAGAACAAGGAAAAACAAAAGTTGTCAAGGTAACAAAAATCAACTGAGATTTGAAAGAAAGAATTTAGTTCCAAACATAACCTATATCCTCTAATAAAATAATAAGATCAAGTCAATGATCTATACACATGTTAATATCAAAAAGTCCTCATATGTGCACCCATATTATAAAGACGGATGTTATTATAGTCCCTATAATTTCTCAAATAAAATTGATCATGAACTCACCTCTAACTTTTCAAAAATTACCACTAGTTTACGTAATCATCTGAGTCCTTCTCTGTGGATACTAAATTTGTTCAATAAATTACAACCACCAAATTTGGAGACAGTACATGACTCGCTTCATCATTGAAATGAATCCCAAAATATTTACCAAAATTTGAAAATTAATCCTACTATTAAATTTTAAATAGAACCATAGTGGCCATAGTGGATGCATCCACAACTTTATTCCTAGATTCTTTTATATGACCCCCTTGATCAAGGGACACATCGAACAATTCGATCATAAAAAAATTAGATGCAAGCACCGGGGTCATCATCACACTACTCATTGGTTCACTCTTATTATAAGAAACTCGCATAGTGGAATCTAGATTAATCACCCCTTTTGATCAATCACTTGATCTACCAAGAATTAAAGTATCATTGTCTATAACAGGGTAATCCACTATCATATTAAAATAATTCTGTAAATGATCATATTGATTCCCTATGTGTTGACCCTATATAGGAATTGGAGTCTATACATGATGACCATGCTAAGGACTTCCACTAATAGCCAGTATGTGATTTTTTTTATTCTACAATAATTGAAACATAGGAAAAACCCATTTCAATTATACTAGGAATATTAGTATGAATAGTAGATTCCTTATACCCACATGAAGTATGTTTACACAGATATTTAAAAAAATTATAATATAGGGATTCATTATCATCCATAGAGGATGATACAACATCCTTGGACAAATAAAAATCAGTATTAATCCCCTTGTGAGCCACATTGTAATTGTGTATTGTATGTATAGAGGTGTCTCCAAAAACATCCAAATGCATTTTGTAATCTACCACAATTGTAAAAAGGCCTAATCAAGCCCAAAAAATCATAGTACCTTTTTATTATTGGATTTCATGGATGAAACTAAAATGATTTTCGTCTTACTTTTAGTACCCTTTGATGTAACTAGAAAAATTCTCGTGTTGTAGTTCTTGATCAAAAAAACGTATGAATCATGTTGTTAATTAGTTTTATCTTCCTTGAACTAAGCCTCCTCCTCCTTAACACTAACTTAAAAATCCATAAAAGTGTCACATGAATGTAAAATCTATTCCTCCTTTACTCAATCATCCCATAACCCCACATATATACCCGAAACAATTATTTTTGTTGAGTAGAGATCTTGTCAGAGTAAAATAGAAGGGGGTACCTTTTAAAAATAAAAACAATAAATAATAACATAAAATTAAAAATAGAAATATTTAAATATTATGAATTTATAAATAGATAAATTCAATTTTTATTTTGATTTTAATATCGATGTTAATCAAAAAAGTATACATAGGGTAAAATAGATGAATTAAATTTATGAAATTATTTGTATCGAGATCAGATGATGCAATAAATAAATTGAAATGGAGGAAAAAAATGGTTTGACAATGGAGTTTCGAAATAGCTTGGTGTGGCACCCCATATCTCCTCTCTTTATGTTGATAGGTTCGACTTATCATTTCCTAGATTGTGAGGGATATTGAGTAACCACGTCATCTCTTCATTTTTTATAGATATTGAAAGAAACCAGTCCTATGTTTATTTTATAGGGTATTAATATAAAACCAACCTGCCCATGATTTTTTATCAGAAATAACAAGAAACTAAAGGCATAAGTTATGATGTGAAGTGAATAATTTCATAGAAAAAATCCATTTAAATTATACTCTATTATATATAATTAAGAATTAAAACACTTCAAAGGATATAGATAGATAGATATAGGTGAGAGCCTTTGAGATTATGAAACAGAGAGTAGGTCATTGATAGTAGTCTTTGAGATCACTATAAATCCATCATTTATTTGATTAGATAGTTTATATATATATATATATTTAGTATATCTAAGCCCCCAAGGTCTATATTTATAGGCTTACAAGTTATAAAGGAGGTCTAGGGTCAATATATAGCTTTTAGGGCATAATCCTATCAATTTTTAACATCAATAAGTTATCCTAAGAAGATTCTATAATACACTGACCAACTATCTATTTGATTCCATCGTCAATCTAGTGCACCACAAGGGACTACCTTGGTTCTATCTACCTCCATCATCTAGCTGGTGTACTCTTCCTACTTCTTTATTTTCTATTAATTTACAATGAGTGGTGGGTGCACTACAATGACAAACTTATTCTTCCCATATGATAGATAACAGTTTCAGGGACCTTCTATCTTCCTTTCAAATCTTTGATTTTGCCATTCCAACATCCTTCCATGAATTCAAGTCATGATAAAACTTCAACCAAGATGCTACATGATTCTTCAAATATCTTAAGGATGTCACCATGAACTTATGAATTCATCAATGACCCAATTAAACACATGACTTGGAGATTAAATAATATAACTAAAAAACACTTAATGAAATTTTAATATTTAATGATAAGTTTGTGTGATCATGAAATCACCATAAGAGAGAGATAGAGAGAGTTGTTTAACACTGAGGTCCATAGATCATTAATCACCATATATAATTTACCCTAAAGTTTAGTGGAATCAAATAAATCCTTACCTTTTATATCCCAATTATTTTCCATAGATGGATACACCACTAGAATGACTATATTAGAGTCCCTTTGTCTGTCATTAATGATCACACTAATATTTAATGGACTAGGATCCTACAAAAAACTATCTATAAATGCAATATTGTTTTCATTTATATACTTATAATCATTCCCAACTTGATTAGAAACTCTTTTAGTACATATTTTATTCATGAATTATCAATAAGAAATTTGAGAAAATAATATTATTCCTATAATTAGACTTTGAGGTCCCATTGAAACTACAATAAAAAACAGAGTGTGGAAACCTATTAAATTATATCTAAATAATTACTTTATTATGAGGATTATAAAGTATAACTCTATCAATTAGTGTAGGGATTAAATCATATTCAATAGTAACCCTCTCAAAACAACCAAAGATAGATTCTTCTATAGAATTATCCATTTTAATTGGAATAACAATACATGAGTCTCTAGCATATAACATTTTAGGATGTCATAATACCCAATTAAAACCGTTTATTTTTACCAAAATGTATGCACAACTATCCTAATAGGCATGAAAATTAAAATTGAGATTCTAATAATGAATTATAAGTGTATGTGATTTTAAATTGACTAACACAATACACTATTCCCTCACTTTCAACTCCATATAAGGGAAAAGAAAATAGAGTAAACCAAGGCCATGTGAAGCACATTTCCATTCCCTGGATACCCATATAGAAAAAAAATGAGCAACCACACCATTGACCTTCTAGGGCTTACAGCACAATAGAAATAATGTGTGACCACTGTAGGAGTGTAAACAAATATCAATTCCCTCAGCAATGGAACCATTTGATGCTGAAACATGAGTAATAATTCACTTTTTAAAAATGTTATGTGACACTGTATTTTGAAGAATAATTAAAATAAATTCCTGAGAAACATGGTTTCTCAAAAAAGCCATTGGAGGTATCAGATTCATCCTCAGAAGGAGATAGAGTTGAAGGTACATTCAAAGAGAAAGACTTTGACACTAATCTGACAATAAATAGCTCAAGAACAACACCTAAAACCCTCAGAAATACCATTGAAAATAAAAAAGTCACTAATGTTGGACAAGAATAAAAAAAAGTTGTGCCTCACTAGAAATTCAATCCTCCCATTAATTAGTAATTATTAATAAATATTAGTTTTTAATTAATTGTAAAAATTTATTAATAATTAATAATTAATAATTGTTTATCATTATTTATTATTTATTGATTATTTATAATTAATAATTACTAATTAATAATTATTAATTAAAAATAAAAAATTTATTATTTATTATTGATTATTAATTAGTTATAAGAAATTATAAATACATAATAATAAGTTATATAATACTTTTAACTATTAATTATTAGTTATATATAATTTTCATTATTCATTAATTATTTTTCATTATTAATGAAATTTTAATTATTAAATAATTTTTATTAAAAAATTTGTTAATAATTGATTAATTATTATTTTAATTTCTAGATATAAATAATTAATATTTGTAAACAATTATTAAATCATTATGAATTCTTAATTTTATTCATTAGTTATTTATATAATCTATTTTATTTTTCATATAGGTAAAATAGAATTTATCAACACAATATTATAATAAATTTAATTTGGTAGAGTGATTATCACTTAGAAAGTTAAATGGGAATGAGTGGGAGTAGTATAAGGTTCAGTGACCTCATAAGCAGTTGTTGTGTAATGTTAAAAAATATTGAAATAAGTTGGGTAGAAATTTATTGATATATTAATACATGAAAATTCATTTGACGAGGTGCTTAGTACTTATAGAGTTAAGATAAAATGAGTGAGAGTAATGTAAAAGTTTCTTGACATGTAATTTTTTGGAATTTTTTAAAATCCATACCGAATCATTTAGTGGCGGTTAAAAGTACCACTAAATACATTTTTATTATAGTGTTACAATTTTTTATATTAAAATTTTTGTAACATATGTGTATGCATTTTGGGTAATTAAATTTTGAATCAGACTAAGGTCTTTTTTATTATAGGGAGTTATATTATTAAAAATGATAATGTAATAGTATATGCTTCATGTATATTAAAGATAAATTAGAAAAATTACACAATGAATGAATTATAGTTGGAATTTATAATCAATGATTTGAATATTTAGAAGCATTATCTATATAGGGATAACTGTGAATTATATTTTGATCATAAGAGCACAAAGTATATATTCATAGAGAAAGATATCAATATATCTCGTAAATATGGATAAATTTGAATATATACTATGACTAATAAATTCATTATAACCCTATAAAGAAGAAATATTGTCACATGTTCTAAGTTGAAAATATCTGAAGTCCTAATCCATGATGAGAATTAGGATAAATCCAATCATTATTAATTTATAAAAGATGAACATATTAATCCAAAATAATGTAATGAAATATTACCTATCTAAAATGACTATGTAACAATCTATCTTGAAGATGAATAAGATGAATCAAAAGGATTATGTACACATATAAATAAATGTGCAAGAAATAAGGAATGTAAAAATATAAAAATTCAATATTGATAATGATTGAGTTTTAATATTTTTAACATGATTTTGTGTACAATTAATGATACTAATAAAGTAATATATATTAGATGATTCATATAATTTAACTTTATTTATCCACTCAGGAAGAAAAATAATGCCTAGATAATTCAATAGAATGTATAATGGGATAATATGAAGAATTTTATTATTGAATATACATAATAGTGCTTCATATGCTAGGAAGTTAAATTTGAATGGAAAAATTCCAGGGGATTATGTAACCATTTCGTATGAAAACATGGAAATGTGATAATGTCTACATGTATTTTATCATGAATTTTTAATATATATAAAATTTAATTCCATATGGGTTTTAGTGAATCGAATTATAAATACTTTTCACTTTATCTTTAATAAAGAGAAATTATGAACAATAAATTGCAATTATATATATTATATAATTGATGAGGCAATATAGAACACTACCATAGATTGTACCATATCAATATTTTTTGTTCACCTAGAAGTTCCTGTTGAGTTTGGTAAAATAATTTAATACAGAATTAAAATTAAATACTATATATAAACATCATATAAATGGTCAATCAGAAAGGTCCATTCACTCTCAGAAGACATTATTAGATCCAAATCTATTGACTTCAAAGGAGGTTAGGATACACATATTCCAAATATTAAGTACTTGTAGAATAATAACATTCACTAAATCATTCGAATAAACCCATATGAATCCCTTTATGGTAATAAATGTATAAATCCAACATATTGTGATGAAATTAGAGAACAAAAGTTATTATAACCATAATTGTTAGAAATAATTAAATATAAAGACTAAGTTGTTCAATAAGACATTAGAGAATCACATAGTTGTCATAATAGTAATATTAACAATCATTGATGAGACCTATGGTTTGAACATGGGTATAATTTACTCCAAAAAATATCAATTTAGAATAGAGTTATGGGGTTTATTAATAAGGGAAATCTAAATAATATTTATGTTAGATAATTTTAAAATAATGATCGAATTTGATTTTCAGCCTATCAACTAAAAATTTTACAAAATGTTTCTCAATTATATAATTTATTCCATGTATCACTCTTAATGAAACCCATAATAGTCCCCACATATATGTAAAATCTGTAAATTTTATAATTAGAGCATGATCTCAATTATGATAATAATTAATTGAATATCATGGATTATATGGATAATGTGATTCCAAATAAGAAAACTCACTTTTTAAAAGTTAATGGTGAAATCATATGTATAAATAGGTAACATAGAAACTTGAGTATCTAAATAAAATTACCAACATTGATTTTCATCTTAGATTTTGTATTAAAATTTCATGGGTGATGTTTTTTAAGGGGGAAAGAATGTAACATCCCATATTTTTAAATGAACCTTTTATTCATAAACAAATATTTTCCATTGTTTAATTGTTTCTATAAATTACTAGTGTATATAATATAAGCACCATTAATCAAAAGAAGCATTATTTTATAGAATTGAAAATGAATTATTAATAGATTAAATAAGATTAATTTGAGTATAAATGTATAATAGATAAAAATAATAACATCAGTAGAATTTATAAATCATATAGATTATGGATTCATAGGAATACCAAAGTCCTGAAAATATGTGTTCCAATAAAGTAAAACATTATGAAAATGAATTAAATTTTATAAAAGAAATATAAGGAACTATTAAATAAGTGGATGAATAATAAAATTATTATGAGGAATATATAGTAATTATAAGACCCATATGACTATTATAAATCGGGGAAGTAACTATTGAAAATATAAATTTTAGAATCAAAACCTAGTTGTTAGAGATGTAACATGACCATTATAATAGTAAAATTAATATCTAGGTAATTGAATATGTAACCTTATAATTAATTTTTCCTTTGAGTACAATAATTAAATATAAGTAAAAAATTTCCCAAGATAAATAATCATACCATTTCACATGATTTAATTATAAGTACACAGTTTTATTAAAACAAGTTTTTCATTATTAAATAGAAACCCATAAATTGTGTTATAAACATAAATATTATAATTAGATAATATATATATGTATTTATATAAATTGATTATTAATTTTTTGAATCATAAAATAAAAACTAGGTACATGTTGTGTTTTATAAATTGTTATAAATAGTGAAATACAAAGGTGAATAGTGAAATAGAGTAAAATAAACTATTTTTATAACAAGTAATATACAAGAACAAAAAACTCATCCTTGATTTGTGGATAACATAGGAATGGACTAAATTGTACTAAAATTCATTTGATAAAATGATTTTTCACAATAATCAATATTATTCATCGTCTTCAGGAAACATAATTATCTATTAAATATTTTATTCAAAAACACTCATTCCCATCACCTATAAATACCACCCTGCATCAATTTGTTCTCCTCTTATAAAAATAATTTTCAATTACCAAATATCTAACAAGATCTCTCCATAAAACCTACTGATTATGCTAAAGAATCATTGGTTTACCCAAAAGGACATCCTCTAAAGTCACATGTTGTATACTATAGGATGAATCCCAAAGTGATGGTAATAAATTCTCATTCCAACACTTTCTTTTTCATTCTATTTTAACCCCTTATAAAGAAAAATCCTTACGAAAATAAAATTAATTCATTGGAATAATTATAATTTAATTTAATTACTGAGTAAAAAATTGTCTAGTTTAAATTTTTTTTATCTTACTCAAAATCATAATTCACATAATGGTAGGTATATAATACATATACAGGCTATGTTATTTCCTATTAATTTTATCCATCCATTGATGGATTTAAAAATGGAATTAATTTGTAATTATAACATTTTTTTAAATTTCACTCACCCATAAGATTATAAACTGATAAAATATGAATGGAATTAATGATATTAAAAATAAAACATCCTAGCTAGTTAATCCACCTAAAATGAGAATATTGGGTTATATTTTATGATTTATAACTATTTGGGAGTAACTATTGGGCTATGGAAATTTTAAACTATTATAATAAAAATAATATATACCTTGAAACTTCTAGATCCAATGGAATCATCATAAAAATACAATTTACCATTTCTATTATACCAATGTATCATTAGAATGGTGTACCAAGCAGCTGCACACAATCAATATAATGAAAACGTATCAATTAAATTAATAATATATTATAATACAGGAGTAAGATGAAATTAAATAATCCTTAATAATTTTTTTTAAATTTTAATTAGTATACAGTAACAAATTATTAAGGAGGATAAAGGATTATCCAAAGAAAATTGGGGCTTGAGCTAAGGGGACACTTTCCCTCAATCCCTTTCTTTTAATTTCTCATATACTCTCTCATTATCACTCTTTGAAATATGCTTATTTTATTTTCATCAAACATACCATTTTAATGGTTTTTTATTTTATTCTCCATTCATTACTTAGGGATATACACTTATTTATACTACCATCTTAGTAATTTCTTTAAGATAAACCATATGAGATATATATGGGAAACTCTTTTCATATCTACCTTATTTTTATGTATCAATCCTATTATGGATATTTGATTTAATTTATTATAAACCAAATTTTTTATACAAATTATATATTTGTCATTCTCTCTTTTTTAATTCTCATATTTCTCAATTTACTTTTGATTTAATTTTTATAATTTTTCAATATTTTGGTAAATTGATTATTTTGAAAATATATTCATATCAATTTATTATATTCCTTATAAAATTATATTACTTATATTTATTAAATATAATAATTCATTCATTTATATAGATCCAATATTTATTAATCTATTATTCTATTTTTTATCCAAATGAATTGTCATTTTCTTAATCTTTAATAGATTATTTTGTAACTCGCTTTCTTTACATTTTTTTCATATTTTTTCTTAATGTAGGATTTTTTTTCAATATTGAAAACATATACATGAATATGTATGATTTTATATAAAGGCCCAAAAATTATACTTACTCCTATTTTATGGTCCATTTATTATGTCTCATAAGATATTATGTGTGGTGCATGGCTAGGGAGCTAAGAACATAATGTTATTACATATTGTAATTTATACTCAAGTTGTGATTATCATGAATTGTTTTATACATGTTACACATTATTATATTTATCACATTTCTTTGGTTTCTATTTTCCAATAATTTTATTACTCTTATGACTGGTTCCCATTTAATTCATTATGATTTTCCTATTATATGATCTGATGTAGTGTTTATTGAATCATATGATATATTCTATCATCATTTTTATTACGATTATCCCTTTACTTGGATTTGAGATCCACCTTTATTTTATTCATATATACAAAGATTCCAAGGAAATGATATAAGAACTATGTGATTGAGGATCTTATCATGAATATGAAAATAAAGGTTTATTTTTTCAATAAAATTGTAATATATAGTCAATACCTCGTTGAAATTGAAACTTTTCATTTTTAGTGGATAAATTTGTGTGATTTTGTATTGAAAAATGGTTTAATACTATCTATATGGGATTTGGGTGGTTATTAATAACAAATATCAAATTAATATCATAAATTTAATTTCATGGTGAGGTTGTGGGGTGTAATGGGGGTTAGAATCCACTAATTATGAGGTCCATCTATTATAAAAATGGCCTAAGATCATAGTTCTATATCCATAGTTGGTAGAACCATGGACATAAGTCTGGATAAAACCATAGGAAAAAATTACCATATCCATAGGGCCCCTATTTCCATGGGAAACTACACCCAAAGATATATCACCACATGGGTATGACCTATAGTCAGGAGCATAATGGAGCGTGGATATAGAGTGATGAAAGAACAAGGTTCCCAATATATAATGAGCATGAGATATACATGAGAAGCACCTAATTCCATAAAAATCACGACCCATGGAAGTATCATCTCGTAATAATTTCCTACTACCATAAGAATAGTTTCATATGGTTAGAGGGTGTTCCTGAGAGAATATATTACCATTGGAATGGGTGATTGTGGTTATAGGGAATTTCCAGGAGCCCCTACATCCACTAGAGTGGACGTTTATGGCTATAAGGCCTTCATGGGAGTCCCTACTACCATAAGGGATGATATTGTGTCTATAAGGAATTATCGAGGGACCTAATTTCCATTACCATGGATTCCTCTAACTTTTGGGAAATCTCGGGAGATGATACTACAATGAGAGAAAATACCTATAGATATATGGTATTTTACATAGACCCTACTATCACAGGTGTATATTTTAATGTCTATATGGAATTCCTAGGATACCCTATTCTATGGGAATGATTTCTCATTGTTGTTTTGGAATTCACAGGAGGCTCTACTCCCATGGGAGTGGATGTAAGTGACTGTAGGGAATTCCTTAAAGACCCTACTACCTCAGAAATAGATGCTCATGGTTGTGTTTCATTATTGAGAGAGGTTATTGTAATGATAAAAAATTCCCATGTTCATAAGAAATTATCTAGAGACCCTACTACTATGGCAACAAATCCATATGGTTTCAAGATTATTGAGACATATACACACTTCCATGGATAGTGTTCCCTATAAAACTACGACCCAACTACATATACGTATAATAATCATAATAAATATAATAAACAATATTTTATAGATCATATATAGAAAAATTAAATATAATTTATGTTAATGATTAAGTGCTTGTGATTTAAACTCTAGGTCCATGGGTCAAAAATCTATGGTGATAATTTAAAAAAATTTACATACACCTACCGCCAATGGAAAAATCCATGGAAATAGATATCATAGTGGTATATCTATCTAAAAAGACATTTTCCAAGGTGATATGAACCACGGAAGTAGGGGATGTTTCTACTGCCATGGGTAGCGATCATTGATATAAGCTCATTGGTGCTCCGACAACCTGTGGTCATGAAAGTAAATTACTAGGAGGTAGGGGTGTGGGTTACCAAAATGGGAAGAGACCATGTATATAGGCTAGATCCATTGATGTGAATCATGATTCAATTTATAACCATATGAACATAATCATAGACTTTCCTAGTGTCTATAGACTATTGGATTATTGCCACACCAATGGAGAACTCGACCCAAATGGGTTTGATCATATCCAACAATCATGGTCATAACACCTAAAGTAATTTGCATTACCCATTTTCATATAATTTTTCCTAGTAGCTTTTAGATATCAGAGGTCCCCAACTAAAATTTTTGGGAACTCTAGTGGATTTGACCATAGTAAAAAAGTTTATCATCTATACTAACTTGGGGTACTATAGAACTGAATACCACTTTATAGATATATAAGTTATTATATTACAAAACTAAAAGATTATATTCTCCCAAATTATATTTGTTTAAGAATAAAATTAACTAATTTTAAACCCTTAATAATTTTAATCCCAAAAAATTTGTGAAAACCATTCTTGATATCCATGGATATTGGTATTTCTTCCAAATCATGTAAATTACTATGATTTTTTATTATTAACGTACACTTTTATCGTTCTTATTATATACTATCCATAAATTATATTATCATATTTTTTATGATTCATTATTTTTAACATTTATAATATTGTTTAATTAATCATCTTACAATGAGATCACTATATTTTTCAATTTAGTTGATTTTTTCCCCAAGGTTTTTTATCCTCACCAGATTTTCTTATCCTCATACATAGTTTCTACACAATTTCACTATGGTTTCAGTGTTTTACACATCAAGGTTGATTAATACTAATGGGATACCATTTTCGCTATCATTACTGATAATAAATTCTATCTACAAGATGGTAACTAAGGTAAGAAAATCACTATGAAATTTTTTAATATACTGTTAGTGATCAGAGAGCTAACTATTAGTTTATTGGGAACCATCCCTATATATTATCATTTATTGAGTAACAAGGTGACTAAAGTGACATTTTAGTTGTTTACTTAGTTATTTAATGAATATTATTTACAAGTTAATCATAGTTTTTATTGTTTGGTATAATATTTTCTTCCCTTTTCTCCAATTAGAAACCCATTTTTATCATAATGATTATCATTTTTTTATTTTTTTTATTTGTAAAAAATTTGGTTTTCCAATTTGATATTTTTATGATATTACCCTCTATTATTCCAACTATTATTACTTTGTTTGTTTCTATTTAGGATTTGGTGGAAGATATATTTTTTAAACCACTAGTAGAATAGGTAAAATTTGGTTTTATCAGGGGATGTACTTGGAGATTCTAATATGTGTACCATTATGAGAATGTTATGAATATTTTTTAGTTATTATTAATGTATCAATTTTTTGGTTTTTATATAATATTAATATTATTTAATTATTATTATTATTATTATCACAATTTTTTTATATTATGATAATATTGTGTGTTACATTCCATAAATACTTACACATTCATACACATTATTCATGATCACTCATGGAAGTTAAGGTAACATGGGAGATTATATTGATTCATATTATTCACCCCATAATCATGAAAATTTTATTTTTTCCACCTATTCAGGAAAATAGATTTTCAGATTTTATATTACAAGTAGTGAATTTGGGGAATGGTCGTGTATCAATTATATAGAGTCATTGTGATCAAAAATATGTAGTCAGTTTTTAGTGGTGGTTGATAGGTTATTTATAATATATTTCTTTTTATTCTTTAACCAATTGGGATAAGTATTTAATCCTTATATCTTTTTATTTTTTAAATGTTATAAATGATTCCATAAATTTCATATAGTTCTATTTTAATAAATGTTATATTTTCGCATTTTCCTACATATTTTGACCATATGAAATTTAACTATGAAATTGTTTTTCTTATATATAGGAGTAGATCAATTTGCGAATAAGTGATACTAGTTTCTGTAGAATAATTTGTCATTTAACCCAATGTTGGGTATGAAGGGTAAATTCTTTTTGATCTAAGACCCTAAAAATAAATCACCTTTTACTAATATATGGGGTAGTGTTCCTATGTTTAATGATATTACCTATTTGGAATCTTTTAATTTATATTTTTCATTATATAATCAGACTAAAACTATGGAATTAATGTATCTTAAAATAATAAATCAATATAAATTTTTTTTTTAAAGCTAAAAAATTAAAATCACCTAAAAATTAAATTAATGATGAATAAAAATTTCAACATCTAACCAATTCCTCTCAATAAAGAAGAATATGTTACCATTGTTTTAAATTATGATAAAAAAGTAATAAATGTGATACATATATTGTTAATGGAAAAAATAAATCCTTATGGGATCCTTAGTAACAAACATATTTCTTGGTCTCTTTCATTTAAAATTTATAACTTATTCACTCAAATTTATTTGAAAAAATAAATTATATTGTTTATATTGATTTGGAGTTAAAAATAACTCGAAAATGATATTGATATCAAAGTTACTACATTGGTTGATGATTTGAAATTTTCATTCTCAAAAGTTGTAACAATTGTCTTGCATATAAATATAATTTTTTTCCAATGTTATTCATGATCCATTTAACTATAAAATGATTTTTGACACATGGTGACTTTTTAATACTAATAAAATGAGCATAAATCATGTCTTTTACATGAAAAAGATAACATATATCATAAATTTAATCATGGGAAAATAAAAATATACTAAGTTTATTGAATATCATTAATAAAACATCAAACAAACCACTATAAAATATTTCATTGACTTTAAAGAATAAATGTTTTTCTACTGATTGGTAACTAATTAATTATTTTAATGGGGGAAATTTATTTTATATTTGGGGGTTGTTATAGGCAATTTTATGCCCAAATAAGCTTGAATAAAAATGTAATTTATGTATATTTATTATTAATTATTTTATAACACATAATACATATGTGATATATAATGAAAATAATTGTGGTGATAATTTTTTTGGAACACTATCGGAAATCAAGGAAAGTAATAAGGATGTAATCAAGGAAATGTTATATGTAGTTTTAATTTTTGTTTGTATTGAGTTATCCACCAATATTAAGGGAAATATATTTATTTTACCTTAGCATTCCATTGTCCAGTAATTGAGCTAAAATAATTTTTACTATGTATCTGGTATTAAAAAACTACAACTATCTTATTCATTTGAGAAAATAAATAATCACAAAAAAGTTAAAGTAATTTGTTTTGAAATCTAATTATTTTCATATTTAATTTAACAAGTATTATAAATTGTGTTTTTCATATATTACCTAAGAATTTGTGATGAATTATGGGAAAAATATATTATTGTTTAAATATATTTGTAGCCAGGTCACCTATCAATATAAATTATAAAATTAAATCAAAATTATATGATATCAACTTGAAATATTTATTACATCATAAATTTTTTAAATAATGATATACTTAATTATTCATATATTGAGGGAAACAGGGTTTTAAAAACATTTTAACTAATAGAAGATATATTCATTTAAATTATACGTGGAAATTATCATAGGACACAAGTAAAATTTATAATAAAGAAAATTTTTTATAAGGGGAAATATATTTCAATTTATCATTTTATATTTATAAATATTATTTAATTCATGTTAATGATATTAAAATTTTTAAGTATCAACGCATTGTAACTAGGGTTACGGGAAAGGTGCAATATAGGGTAATGATTAAAAACATTTACGAATAATGACCCCAATAAAACTTATTCAATTTAACAATAGAAAAAATGTTGAAAATAATATATTCGGGCATAATAATTAATTGACTAAGAAAATATTAAAACAATTACAGATTGATAATAAATGAACATAGTAGAATATTTAAAACATATTTCAATGAAAAATTAATTAACAACAGAAATTTTCAAGAGTCATTAAAATTATTATTTAAAAAAACTTATTTTGTTTTTTTTATTGTATTAGTATGACATTAATGAATCTTAAGTTTATACTGAAGATCGTGATAATTAAATTACTATGAAAAATAATTATTTATGGTGATAATAGAAATTAATAATTTTTCATGATTAAAAGATAAATTCGGTATATAAGAATCCATTTTATATTTTTTAAGTCACCTATGTTATCTGAGAGATTGATTATATAATACTCACAAGCGAAATTTTTGAGGTGTAATTAATTTTTAGGAATAATTATGTTAAAAACGTATAATTTGTATAATTTTTTTCTATATAATTCAAATAATCTATTGGTATGATAATTTTATACTAAAAATTAAGGAAAAAATTATTTTTAATTATTTATACATCTAATATTACACAATATTTGGTCTATATGAAAATAGTTATATCAATATTAATGAAAATGTTGATTCAATTATTATGATATATTTACTCTATTTTTTCATGAATATAAAAATATAATGAATTGATATAGATTAAAAAAAATCATTCCAATGAAAATTGTTATCCTGAAATCATATATTAGAATAACCATTCAATATAATAAAAAATGTAAAATTTTAGGTATTTTTGACACATTATCATTTATATAATTTTCGTTAATTAAATTAGATAATTATTATTATAGTATTTAATTACCATTTAATTGTTTCATTTTAGGTGATATTTTTTAATTTATGTTAATATTATTATATTAGAAATTGGAACATTTATTTTTATTAACTGATAAATCTTATATTTTAATATTTACCATAGATATATTTTTTGATAATTAAATTATATCTTATAAATTATTGTATTAAATAATGATTAAAATGTTCCATATTATGTTATCATTTTTAATTTATTTTAATATTTATAATTTTTTGATTAATTTATGTCCTTTATATAGATTTATTTCATTTAATAATCAAAATTTTATTGTTTCATGGATATATGTAAGGTCATAATAAATATACATTAGCATATAGGATGAAAAAATTTGTTAAAAATTGTTTAATATGTTTATTGAATGTGTATTTGTTATATGTATAGTTCACATAGAAGATACATAAAATGTTTGATGATAATATCAATTAACATTATGTTAATTATAATAAAATTTTGACCTATTGGTATATGAACTTCTTATTGACTTATTCTATACTAATTAGAAAGAGTTGGATCATATGAAAAAATAATGGCTAAAATATTATATATTGGAATAAGAATTTTTTATTGAATTTAAACTCACCTATGTTGAAAACAAAAAAAAATGTTATATAATTTTTTATATGTTTACGTGGTCTGGGAAATGACATTCAATTTTCCTTAAATAAAATATGTGAGGTTTATATGACTCCAATATACTAAAGAGTATTAGAGATATATAAAATGAAAATTAACATCTATTTTAATATTATATGATAATATTGAAGGATGTATTTGTGATGCATAAATTTTTTTTGTATTCTTAATCATGTCAGAAATTTGTTTCTCGAAACATTGATTTTTCAGAAATATTCAAAAAATTATCAATTATATTATTTTTCAAATTTCACTTTAATTTTAATAGATAA
Organism: Viscum album; assembly: GCA_963277665.1. NCBI lineage: Eukaryota > Viridiplantae > Streptophyta > Magnoliopsida > Santalales > Viscaceae > Viscum > Viscum album. The sequence goes on along the minus strand of OY728120.1, from coordinate 1,082,362,487 downwards.
ATTATATTTCATGGGTATTAGGATATGATAAATTTCTATAAGATGTACTTTCTATATATATATATTAATATGAATAATTATTGAGAACATTAATTTATGGAAGAAAATATGATATAACATATGTTCCAGGCACGAAGATATTGTTTTAGTGATATTGAGTCTATTTACAGTCCTTATCCCCATATTTTTATAAAAAATTAATTATATGAGAATAAATTAAAAAATAACATCACTTAAGAAGAATACATAAGAGGTTTCTGGAAAATTATAATAAAAATAATAATTTAACTATAAACTATATATCATAATATTTTTTTCCATTTATAAATGTTTGTGTATGTGTGTTTATAAGTTTTAAAAAAGTATTCATTTAGGTAATTAGGCACTCAAGAAAGATTTTTATTAGAGAGTGCGAAATATATCTTCACAGTAATTATATTTAAGGAAAATCATCCATGTCTTGTAATGGAAACCAAAAGGGGAAGAATTAAAAAAAAATTAAACACCATAATAGTGGATTCAAGGAGAGTCAATATTTAGGTATTTTTTTCTGGAAAAAATAAATTTTATATAGATTAAAACATGAAATAAAAAGCTGATATTCTTATCAGTCATCAATCGTTGATATATCTGATTATGGGTACTTGTCATGTTAGATTAAATAAGCCTACTATGGTGTTTAATTTGTATATGTAAGATATTCAATTTTATTATCTGGAATATTTGAAGGTATATTAATAGTGTAAATAATAGGTCAACAATATATAGGGTTACATAAATTAAGGGAGTGGGTAGTAAGGATTTATATATATATATATATATTCTATTGAGAAAAATTATGACGGATGTGGCTATAACTAGATATAATGAACACAATTTTTTTTTATTTTTATAAATCTTGTATTTCAACTGTTAATTTGGGTATAATTTTATTATATTTCAATAATTAATTTTCATATTAATTGAGCTTATATATTATAATCCAATCATTATGGTTCATTTTTTATACAAACAATTATTTTTTATGTTTTATATTATCTTGTACTTGTCAAATATCTAGAATAATGAAAAGGTGAAGAGAAAAAAATATATGAAAGATAAAAGGGTATAAGGTTTAACCATAAAGTATTTTTACATAAATTTTTTGGTTTTGTTAAAATTTATTTGGAAACTAATGCTTTTTGGAAAAAAATGATCCTAAATAACTCTCATTGGCACTATGTGATCAACCTGTTGGATATCCTTGGTGATCAAGTGAAATTTAAAAATTATTCTTAATTGAAAGTAAATTAAATAAAACTATAGATATTTAATTGATATATTGGAAAAATTGAACATCATTAACAATAATCCTATTCATTTTACATACCCAATAAATTTAATACACTAATTGAAAATAAGTAAATGTAGGAGGGGACATGGGAGACTTCCCCTTCTGGTTTCCATTTCTAGGTATTAGCGGCCTCCCTAGGCATCATAAATGTTTTAAACATAAAAAAGACTCATTTCCTTCTTTATCGAGAAAACTCCATCACCTAAACCTTTTTTTCATCTCTCACATATCTCAAAACACCATTTATCACTCATTTTCTACCCAATTCACTATCATCACTACCACATTATGTTTCCTGCCATTATAATACATTATATGTGATGGACTTTATTTCTCATCAATCCACCCCTAACATGAATCTAACTCCTCTATATCCACCATCCACTATAATTTATTCTCATATTCATTACCATGATAATCCTGGATAATTATCCACCATCATTACCCCTCTTTCACCTAAATATCAACAAATTTAATCCCCCTTTCCTCTACCCTCTTCTCACCTGTAACCCTATGCTCCACCGCTAATCTCAACCTCCACTGTTAGAGCCCTTGTGTTTTATTTCCCCTCCACCCAAATTTATGTAATTTCTATGGTAATATTGATTCTTCCTTTCTTAATTTTTTTCCAATTATTTTATATTTTAATTCTTTTGGCTATTACCAATGACTATGTTAGGGATTTCTTATTTCATTTATTATTTTTTCATAAATTGAACATATTTTTTCTTATTTCAATGGGGGAACTTCATAGAGTTGTATTTTTATTTCCAATAACAATCACTAAATGGTTTTTTAATATTTGTTTCTATATTTCTTACTAAAAAATAATTTTCTATTAGTTTTTTTATTTTAATCAAGAATTTAATTTCTTAGACATTCTTTTATGAAAAATTTAATTTTTCTCAATTATTTAAATAATTTTATTATAAAATTTGTGTTGTTTATATATTATTCCACCACTTCCATATGATTATTTCGAGTTTACTCATGTTTTGATTGATTAAATTTCCAAAAAATTTCTACAGCTTTAAATAGTTATCTATTAGAACTTAAGTGTTTTTTATGGTTTTTGAATTTTTTTTGTTTTATTCTAGTCAGTTTCATTATATTGTATAATAATAACTAAAAATTTAATATATATAATTTTATAATTATGATAAATTGTTATGTAAAACTTTTTCTAGATCACTTGTTGGTAGAATATTAAAACTTTTATAAGTCAATATATTATATTTTTAAAAAAGATAACAAATAACTCATATGTTTCCAAATCATACATCATAATTTGAATGTTTTATAAAAAATTTCAATTAGTGTTGTGAATTTCATTGATAAAATTAGTTATATTTTCAGTATGATTTTATTATATATCAATGATATTCTAGGATTTATTTTATTTCACTCACATTGTATTGTGATTATTTAACAATTGTTTTTTTAATAAAAATTATATGAATGTTTAGCCAAATGATAGTTTTAATATATTTAAGAACTATTTTATTGTTAAAATAAGAATGATTATGGTGATGAAAAAAGGTGCATTAATAGTTGATCATATATGGTGAAATAAGAAAATCTTATTTTATAGACCTTGAATATATCTAGAATTGGTCAACCATTAAAGGTTGGATCATAGGCTGATTGTTTTTATATGAATTTTCATTTTGAAAATTTGATTTTAAATTTTTTATGGTTTCTTATATTATAGTTTATTTTTGGGATTTCATTTATATTTTTAAAGAACACTTAATTGGATATTCTTATGAGACCAATTAATTTATCATGTACACTACATTGAAATAAATCTAGTTTTCTATTTATGCTAGGAAAAGAGTAGATATTATCATAATTAATAATAATTTGATGTTGAAAGTGCATAAAATATAATATTTAAATAATATATATTTTAATTTAGTTATTTTATTTGTGTTTTTCCTTGATTAGAATATGTTTCTTGATACTATTAATGGGTTTTTTTATAAAATTAGTTGTATATGAATTTCTTAATTTGGTAGATCTTATAGAAGTGGACATAGAGATTCATGGAACATATATATTATAATTTCATATATAATTTTTTAATTTTTTATAATTATATTATTCTAAATTAGGATGGATATGAGGAATAGATGAAGAATATGTTAAATAATTAAACAAATCAACCACCTAATCCTATTTTGGATGACTCTACATCTTAGTATTACTCTCCAATTAATATAGAGGATTGATTAAGAACTTTTCTACAATTTATGTAGAAATAACATGAAATAATCATCTCCACTTATTAGAAATACCATTGTGATATTTATTAGCTACAAGTGTATATTTTAACATTAGAATGTCAACATCCAGAAGGCCTACCTACCAAGGACACATTCAATGAAATTTATTTTTAATAAATTTAATCATATTGAGTTTTCATATTTATCAATAGAGAATGACAATTACTAATTGATGATTTTTCAATAGTGGAAATATTTGTTTTATATTTCACTTCATTATAGATGTTGTTGTACAATATAGATCAAACCAGTTTGGAGTGGGGGTAAATGTGGCTTGGAACCTTTTAACCACAAGGTGAGGAGGTATGTGATAGAGATTTGTAGACTATAACATTAATACATTATGTTTAAATCAATTTGATGATATCACATTCAATTTATATAAAACATTTTTAGAATATCATACCAGGAAACAAATAATATAAGACAACATGAGTATCAACTTAATTCCCAATTCACTATCTTCTTTCACTCTATATAATCACATGAATCATTAAATTTGTTTGATGGAAAAGGATGGTTAGATCTCCATAAATGATAGTGATATTTTATCTTCACTGAGTTTTTTATCTAGATAATTTCTTTACTAAAATATATCCCATCATTTTTTCTTTACAATATAAATATATTTTCTTGATATAAATTCTTACATATTTTATTTCCAATTTTAGTTGTCAATAGACTTCATTTTTCTTACTGCTCAGTTTCTTCCACGCGCGCTATCTCCATTGAAATCCCAATTGTAACAACTCAAGATTTTATGAGAATTACTCTTTTTAACTTCATTGATGACTTGTGTTTTACGCTACACCAAAATTAGCTTTCACTATACGCAACACTGTATTAGCTTGCAGTATATGCAGCACTATTCTTGGCTCATGTTACACAGAATTTCTAGATCGTTTTGTAGGAATTATACTACGCAACATTAAGTATCGATTTTCTTAAATGTATAAATGAACTAAGTTTTTATTATTTTATATGCAACACCAAAGGGATCTTACACTACACGCATCCCTGACTTGGCTTGCATTACAGGCAATCACGACCTTCCTCGATAGCGTGTTTAGTACGCAATACCAGGTTTCACTAAATAATGATTTATTATTATAATATTATGAAATAGCCGTTATTAATAGTATTAACTAAATTTTGAATTTTATAACATTATTTATCATCTTACACATTTTATAAAATATAGTATGTGACCAAAAAAAATTTTCGGGTAAAATAAGTATTATTCAAAAAATGCAGTTGTGTCGCCTTTTGATAGAGAACCCACATTAAATCTAGTTTTTGACAGATTTAGAAGTTCAATTTGAAAAAATAAAATTCTTCTTTGGAATCAGGATATAAAAATTTTCTTTGGATAAAATTTTCAAATTATTTTGATAACTTTCATATTTTAATGAATAGAAAAAATAAGCAATATTTTAATTAAAAACAACTTTTTTCATCACAATAATTTATATGGTTAAATGATAATAATTAATGGTTTCAAATTATAAATATAATATATTTTTACCATTTAATATAATTTATTTCATTACCATTAATTTTACATTGAATTAATAGGTAAAAACATTTAAATCTTTGGTAATGTTTAATCATTTAAAACTCATTTCTTAACAATGGGATTACTTTTAAATTAATTACTGAAACTTCTATTTTTTGAATTTTAAAAAATTGATTCCATATTTTAATTCAGTGGGTACAATTTATTTTAATATGTTACTTTTATTTTTTTGATATTATGAATAGTAACTACGGTAATTTTTATTTACTGCAGTTAAAGGTAAATCAGGTAATTAAGGGTAAAAATAAGATTATAAAATTACCCAAACACCTTCCAAAATTCTATTTGATGACTAAAAGTCGACCCATATCACCGAAGAGTCGGAATAGATTAAATTTATGGTCAGTTGACAATGAAAATAATTTAATTATTATTAAAACCAAAGAAAGTGAGAACATGTCAGTCTCTTAAATCTTATAAGTATAATAATTTTAATTTAGTGATAAACATCACAAAACCTAGAATATAAAAAGTATACAGAAATATAATAAAATTATCTATATCATGAAATTTATTTTTAATTATTAGGTATTAAATAATTTTCATTAATGGTGACATAATAGTGATGCAAAAATTGTTTATTTAGTGAAAAAGCAATAATATAGTTTTTATTAAACTAATAGTGACCATAAAAGGAACAAAAAAACCTGACAAAAACTTATTGGCCATGTACATGTAAACCATAATCATCCAATGGTCGAATATTTGACCATTTGGAGACTTATAAAAGTGATTATGACACTTATATTATTTTATTTTAAATGATGTCAAAGTTTTCACCTTCATAATTTAATAATGATAAAATTTTAAAAGTCGTTTTTTTAGAAGATAAATTATACTAAAATTATTCTTATAAAATATATTATATTTATATTTATCATAGTATTTTATTTTCAATTTTTATAAAACAAATAAATATATTAAATAATTATAATAAAATGTTGTATTAATTATTTTATTAAGAGAAATATCAAAAAAATGATATTATAATTATTAAAATAAATATTATATGAACTAATTAATGTACTACACTAATTTTATAGATGCATATGACTTGTTAGTAATCTATTAAATAGTTTTATTCGATAATATATTCACTATGTATTTTATTTAAATTCAAACAAATAAATTGTGTCAAAATTGACACTATTGATATTTTATATTATTATATTGTTTGAAATTCACAAACATATTTAAAAATTACAAATAAAAATTTATAAGATCTAAAATTTCATTGGATATAAAATTATTTATAATTAAAAACACATAATTATGTATTTATAGCCATATAGAATTTATTACATTATACCACAAATAAAATTAAATAGATTAAATAAGGATAAATCAAAATGATAAGGATTAAAATAAAATCAAAACATATATAAATTTAATTGGTTGAAGATATTACAACCCTATATTATCTAATATCCGAATTTGAGTCACATTGGATGTTTTTAAGTGGGGTTTGGGTTTATTATAAATTTATATTTTAGATGTTTCCAAAAGTGCCCCTCTCTTCCCTTATAAAAGGGGACATCCTCCCAATCCTCTTAAACACACATTGAGCTTTCAAGTTGGGACAACCCCTACCCAGTTCTCTTCTCCACATCCCTAGAAACATTCTGGAGGTTCTGGTATTATCAATAGACCAACTCTAGTCCCTTAATAGGAAGTTTAATAGAGGTTCGTCGAAGAAGAGGTAATCTCTTCTACCGATTCTTTCAAGTTTCTTTTTCTTCAACTTTTTCTTCTTTAGTTGTTTCATTATAAAGTAATAACATAAGTATATATGATATATTGATATGTTTTTTTAAATATGAAAAAACCCCATTTCACCTTATATCCATCCTAAGGAAAATGAAATCACTCTGCATGCATACGTACGGAACACCATCTCCACGCTATGCTGTGGTGTAATCTATTTTTCCACCACCACCATACTTGGATGTGCATAATGGTGTAAAGAATAACTATATATGGATATTATAACATCATAATTATTATGAGATATTATATCATCCACTCCAATTCCATTCAATAATTATGGGAGTGATATCATCGCTTGTGCGTACGTATGGATTACCATCTCCACGACGCGATGAGATTAAATATCCATGTTATCCATTAAAGAATGATTATAAAGTATATATAATGAATAATAATGGTATATATAACATAATAATTCTACTTTATTTATTTATATGTTATTTACTTACTTCCATTCAAGTCAATAAGTAAATGAAAAGAGCATTCATGCATACGTACGGCCTACCGTCTCCATGAACGGTGTGTTTCATTTCATTTATCTATCTATTATATAGATATATACTGAATATATATGATATATAAATAATTTCTTACATTCTATATGTTATTAAATCATGATATAAGTAATAATAATATCAAGAACAACATGTCCAAACACGTACGATAAATGAAACGATTTTACCGAAACCGCTGCTTTAACATGGAATTTACAAAATAAAGGGTAATATAAAGCCATAAGTGAACCATATATGATATCATAACAATGAATATGATTCTTTAATAAGTCAATGACACTATTTATATCATTATACAGGAGTTTTGGATACATACGAAGCATATCGGACATAAAGAAATGGTTAATTTTCCAAATCGCATTTTTATCTGAGATGGGTTATACGTAAATATTTACTAGGGTTATATTTTTCATCGATGTCCATAGAAATGTTTTTAATAAAGTTTTTAATATTCATCAATTTATTTTTAAAGTCATGTTTACCCCTCTTTGACTTTTACATTTTGTTATGGAAAGAATCTTTCTTTTGTTTACCATACGAGGAACTTTTTGAATTTTCTAACAAAAGTATGACGAGAATGTTTTTTTAACTTATACGGCATGAATGGATTTTTACTATTTCATATAGCTTAATTTTCAAGAAGCTTACACTACAATTTTTCATGGTTATTTTCAATAAAATTATTTTCTTTTAAAATTGTGTGTCATTTTGTGAAAAGAAAATGATTTTTAAGGAGAAATGATATTTTCCTCTGGAATTCATTTCAAGTGATTTAGGAAAACTATTTTCCATGTAAGATGAAATTATTTATCATGTTTATCTTTCAAGTATAATTTCTCTATTAATAACATGGTTTGATTCTTCTTATGATTAAAAGATATTCATTTTTTATATGGATTATGTTATGATGGGACGATGTTTATGAAACCCATTTTATTCTTTGGGATATGATGAATGATTTAGGTTTATTTTGTGGAACAGGTAAAAATGATTTCAATATTAGATGGGTAGGACCAAAATCTCCCTCCAATTAATTGGGTAATGATTAATATCTCATGAGATAGACATGGCTGGAACAATAACTTAATCCGGTTCAGTGATACCATAGTGAAACGAGGAGTGAACTCGATTAAGAAAGAGACTTTGTCTACTAAGATGGTCTTGGCAGTAATGCATTGGCTACTATGGAAATCATATCATGTGACTAATGGTTTTCCACAATTACATGTTTTATTCCCATTCTATTTTATCATATTAATGTTTTTTATGATCTACGCCTTATGTACTACCATGTTTTATGTTATTGCTCAAGATTTTGATGTTTAAACTTTATGGTAATGTTTTTTATGTTAAAATGTATATGATTTGTTTTATTTTCTCCATGCTTACCCTTAATGACCATTTGAGCTCACCATTTATATGTTTTCTTTTCCCCATGATTTAAAGAAAGGTTTTAGGTAAGAAAACAAAAAGGGGAAGATCTTTATGGGAGATGTTGAAGATCTTTCACCATGATTAGAAGATTATATTCCGAGTTTCCAAAGACACAAAACTATTAAGGTCCATGTGTGTCTAATTTTGTTATGTATTAAGTATTCCACAAAAGTAATGTAATTTCCATGTATGAAATGATATGGGTCTCTAAAGTTGGTATCAGAGGAAAGGTTTAGTTAACATGTGGAAACTAGGATGTGAAAACTTTAGTGAGATCCCTAGAGATATTTATAAGCTATGTTCTAGGGATGTCCCAAAGGTTAAGTATAAGTATAGTTTATAGTCCTAGAATTAATGTAACAATATTATTTTTAAACCTAAGATGACAGATATTGAAGGTACTCCATCTTTATTATGTTTTTTCCCTAGCACGATTTTTGCCTCTCACGCTTTTCTTTTTGGGTTTTAGAAGATGGACGGAACCCGATGGAACCGTGTTGATAAACGTAGTGGACAATGCAATGATTTTCTTCTTGAACAAACCAATTTTATTGGAGATGGAGTGCAAAATCTTGTTGTTATACTTACACAAGCTATGAATCATTCTGGACTTCCAAATGAGCATAGAAGGGAACAATATTCTATTCAGTCCTTCAAGAGGCAATGTACACCATCGTTAAGTGGGTCTTCTAATCCACTTGTTTCTGAACAATGGATCAGTACCATTGAAAATATATTTTCCATAATTCTCTGTTCAGAACAAGAAAAAGTCATTCTGGCTGTTTACCGTTTAGAACGTTAAGCATACCAGTGGTGGAATCTAATTAATAATACAAGGCCCCATGACGAAATTGAATCAATGAAATGCGAGGGGTTCATGAACTTTTTTTTCAATAAGTACTTCCCACGTATTCTTCGAAAAAAGATGGAAAAGGAGTTCCTTGAGCTTAAGAAAAAGTATGATAAATCTTTTGGTATATACGAAGAAAATTTTAAAATTCATGCAAGGTATGAATCTGGCTTTATCATCCAACCTGAAAGTAAAGTTGATCGATTCTTCAGTGGCTTAAAACCAAGTCTTCTAAGGGAATTATCTATAGGAGACTTCTGTAGCTATGAATAAATTGTGCATTGTTCTATCAAGGTAGAACTGGATGTTGGTGTTACATATCCATCTAATGGTTTTGAAAAAAAAAAGAAATATGTAATTCCAGGAGGAATCTCATAACAATGGAGAAAAGAAGATGAATATTTATTTATGCTCAATGTGTGGAAAGAGGCATGGTGGAGATTTCTTAAAAGGTACAAAAAAATGTTTTAAGTGTTGAAAAGGTCATAGAGTTGTTGAGTGTCGAAGTAATTGGAAAAAGATAGCTAATGATGCGAATAGAGAAAAGACTACAAAGAATGCTCCACAAACACTTCAATGCTTCAAGTGCAAGGAAATGGGGCATTATGCTAATCAATGCCCTAATCCAAGGGTTAATGATGATCCACGTGAGCAACCTCTTAAGGAAAATGATAAAGGGAAGTTTCATGCGATCACTATTTGTGATGTAGAGTATGACAATGATTTTTTGGAATGATTAAGTGTTTATGTAATTGTATTTCAAAATAGTATCTTGGAATCTCATTTTTGGTATCGTGGAATTTTGGAATATCTATGTACTAGTTTTCAATAATTATATGGTACCGGTAACCATGAAAAGTGATTGAAATATTTTTGGAATGTGGATGATATGCCCATAATGAAGGGATAAGGAGAAAATGAAATGTTAGATAGTATTCATGAGCTCATGACTGATATAAGGAAAAATGGATATCATGGTTTGAGTATATAAAAATTTTGGGATTTTGGTATGTGGAAAGAGTTAAATTTTGATAGCATTCATGATTTGTCAAAAGTTCAATGGGTATTAATTTTTCAAGAGAATACATGATTATGGTATTCACATGTTTGGAATGTGACCATCAATAATATATATCTTATGATATATGGGGGATAAATGATGGTATTCAAATGCTTGTTATGTTACCTTTCAAGTAATCATTTTCTTTATACTATGAGCTTAGACTGATGTATTTTGGATAAGCCAAAAGATTGGAATGAATTAAGTTAGACATAAGATAGTGTTGTTTAAGTCTAGAACTTTTTCAATATTATTGAATTAATGTTATAATAAAGTAGTTTTAGAAAAAGGGACAACCTAAAGGATGGGTGACAACCTGTCGCGTCGGGCAAGGCTGTCGGAATCGAACCCACAACTGAAGTGAAACATGCCTTTATTGCCTACCAGTAGCCTAAAGGAAGTCCCTTGTTAGTAGAAAATAGTTTTATTTTATTAGGAGGTATGAAAGATGAAGTATAAGTCCATTTTAGGAACCATATATGATTAATCTCACCATAGATGGACTTATGTATATAAATTTTGCTAACATTATGTTTGAGACAGATGGAATGATCTATCATTCTATCGCATGATCTTCTCACACTTCACAGAAGAAAAATTCAACTTCATTTCTTTAATAGATGAAGTGGAAATTTTTCAAGGCACAAACAACAGTGATATTGTACCAAAATCAAGTAAGTATTTCTTCTATTCAAAATTTTTCAACTTTAGGGAAATGATATTGAACACAAAAAATGTTGTCCTAGTGCTCTTATATATGTTGAATCTGATGGTACCTTAGATCATCACAAATTTATGGCTTTCTGATTGTTGGTTTTTTCATAGCCATGTTCTCTTCCACTCTCCATCAGAACATGATGGTAAGATTTCTCTTCTATATCCATATTTTCACTTATGTTCTTCTATATGGAACCCCAATGATGAGTTAATTTGGGTAACCGTTATGTTTCATACTTCACTTTTTAAAATTAAGTTTTAGTATTTTTTTTATGATGTGGGTTTCTATGAATGAAACTTTCAAGTAGTAAACCATTTATAACCCTGACAAATTTTTGAGGGAGAAATTCATTTTAAGGCGGGTACAGTGTAACAACCCGAGAATTTATGAGAATTATTCTTTTTAATTTAATTGATTTCTTTTGTTGTAAGCTACACCAAAATTAGTTGGAACTATATGCAACACCGTATTAGCTTGCAGTATACACAACACTATTCTTGGCTCGTGTAACACACAATTTCAAGGTCATTTTGTAGGAATTATTCTATGCAACATTAAGTATAGATTTTGTTTAATGTATAAATGAAATAAGTTTTGGTTATTTTATATGAAACACTAAAGGGATCTTGCACTACACGCATCCTTGACTTGGCATGCATTACACACAATCGCAACCTTCCTCGATAGCGTGTGTAATACGCTATTTTGGGTTTCACTAAACAATGATATATTATTATAATTTTATGAAATATCCATTATGAATAGTATTAACTACATTTTTAATTTTATAACATTATTATTCATCTTACACATTTTCTAAAATATGGTATGTGAACAATATAAATTTTTCCGGTAAAATAAGTATTTTAAAAAAAATGCAGTTTTGTCGCCTTTTGATGGCGCACCCAAATTAAATCAAGTTTTGATAGGTTTATAACTTCAATTTGAAAAAATAAAAGACTTCATTGGAATCAGGATATATAAATTTATTTTGGATAAATTTTTCATATTATTCTGATAACTTTCATATTTTAATGAATAGTAAAAACACGCTATATTTTAATTAAAAACAAATTTTTTCATCGTAATAAATTATATAGTTAAATTATAATATTTAATGGTTCTAAAGTATAAATAGAATATATTTTTACCATTTAATATAATTTATGTCATAACCATTAATTTTACATTGAATTCATAGGTAAAAACATTTCAATCTTTGCCCATTTTTTAACTTATAAAACCCATTTTCTTAACAACCGGATTAATTTTATATTAATTACTGCAAAATTTGTGTTTTGAATTTTGAAAAATGGATTCCATATTTGAATTCATTGGGTCCAAATTATGTCAATAGGTTACTTTTTTTTATTGATATTATGAATAGTAACTATGGTAATTTTTATTTACTGCAGTTAAGTTAAATAGGGTAATTAAGGGTAAAAATAAGATTATTAAATTATCATAACTCGAGCCAAAAATTCTATTTGTTGAATAAAATTCGAACCATATCACCTAATGGTGGGAATAGATTAATTTTATGGACTTTATACCATGAAAATAATTTAATTATTAATAAAAACAAAGAAAGTGACAACATGTCACTCTCTTAAATCTTATAAGTATCATAATTTTAATTTAGTGATAAAATTCATAGAACCTCAAATATAAATAGTCACCAGAAATCTAATAAAATTATATACATCATGAAAATTTATTTTGAATTTTTAGGGATTAAATAATTTTCAATAATGGTGACACAATAGTAATGAAAAAATTGTTTATTTAGTAAAAAATCAATAATATAGTTTTTATTAAACTAATAGTGACCATAAAAGGAAAAAAACCTGAAAAAAACTTATTTTTATTGTACATTTAAACCATAATAATCCAATGGTCGAATATTTGACCATTTGGTGCCTTAAAAAGCAATTATGACACATATATTATTTTATTTTAAATGATGTCAATGTTGTCACCTTCATAATTTAATAGAGATAACATTTTAAAAGTGGGTTGTTTTAGAAGATAAATTCGAATAAAAGTATTATTAAAAAATATATTATATTTGTTTTCATCGTCATATTTTATTTTTAATTTTTATACAAAAAATATGTATATTAAATAATTATACAAAATATTGTATTAATTATTTTATTAAGAGATGTATCAAAACAATGATTTTAAAATTATTTAAATAAATATTATATGAACTAATAAATGTACCCAAATAATTTCATAAATGAATATGACTTGTTAGTAATATATTAAATAGGTTTCTTTGAAAATATATTCTCTGTGGATATTATTTAAATTCAAATAAATGAATTGTGTCAAAATTGACACTATTGATATTTTATATTATTAAATTGTTTAAAAATCACAAAAATATTTAAAAATTACAAATTAAAATTTATATGATCTAACATGTCATAGGATATCAAATTATTTATAATTAAAAACTCATAAGTAAGTATTTAAAACCATATAAAATATATAACATTATTACCGCAAATAAAATTAAATAGATTAATAAATCAAAATGATAAGGTTTAAAATAAAATCAAAACATGTATAAATTTAACTGGTTTATGAGATTACAACCATATAATATCTAATACCCTAATTTGAGTCACTTTGGATGTTTTTATGTGGGGTTTGGGTTTATTATAAATTAATATTTAAGAGGTTTCCAAAAGTGCCCCTCTCCCTTATAAAAGGGCACCTCCTCCCTCTTCTCTTAATAACACTTTGAGCCTTCATGCTCGGCCAACCCCTGCCCGTTTCTCTTCTCGACTACCCTAGAAACATTATGGAGGTTATTTTCTTCTCAATAGACTAACCCTAGTCCCTTAAGAGGAATCCTAAAAGAGGTGCATCAAAGAAGAGAGAGTCTCTTCTACCGATTCTTTCAAGTTTCTTTCTTCTTAAACTTATTCTTATTTAGTTGTTTCATTATAATGTAATAACATCAGTATATATAATATATTGATATGTTATTATAAATATTAAACAACACCATATCACCTTCTATCCATCCTACGGAAAATGAAATCATCGCGCGTGCATACGTACGGAATACCGTCTTCACGACGTGGTGTAATATATTTTTCCACCACCACCTTTATTAGAAGGGTATAATGGTGTATAGAATAAATATATATGGATATTATAACATCATACTGATTATGAGATATTATATCATCCACTCCAATTCCTTTTAATAATCATGGGAATGATATCATCGCTCGTGCGTACGTACGGATTACCATCTCCACGACGTGATGAGATTCAATCTCCATGTTTACCATTAAAGAATGATTATAAAGTATATATAATGAATAATAATGGTATATATAACATTATAATGCTTCTGTATTTATATATAGGTTATTTACTTACTTCCATTCAAGTCAATAAGGAAAGGAAAATAGAGTTCATGCGTACGTACGGCCTACCGTCTCTATGAACGGTGTGTTTCATTTCATTGATCTATCTATTATATATATATATATACTGAATTTATATGATATATAAATCATGTTTTACATTCTGGAAGTTACTAAATCATGATATACGTAAAAAAAATATCAAGAATAGCAAGTCCAAACACGTATGATAAATGAAAAGATTTTACCAAAAACGCTGCTTTAACATGGAATTTACAGAAGAACGGGTAATATAAAGTCATAAGTGAACCATATATGATATCATAATAATCAATATGATTCTGTAATAAGTCAATGAGATTATTTAAATCATTATAAAGTAGTTTAGGATACATAAAAAGCATATCATACATAAGGTAAGGGATAATTTTTCAAATCTCATTTTTATCTGAGATTGCTTATACATAAGTATTTACTGGGGTTATATTATTCATCGATGACCATAAAAATGTGTTTCATAACGTGTTTAATATTCTTCCATGTATGTTTAAAATCATTTTTACCCCTCTTTGACTTTTACATTGTGTTATGGAAAGAATCTTTCTTTTGTTTACCATATGAGGAACTTTTTGACTTTTCCAATAAAAGTACGAGGAGAATGTTTTTTTAACTTATACAACATGAAAGAATTTTTAAGGTTTCATATCAAATAATTTTCAAGAAGCTTCCTATTAAAATTTTCATGGTTATTTTCAATATAATCCTTTTCATTTAATATTGTGTGGAATTTTTTGAAAATAAAATGATTTTTAAGGAGAAAGGATATTTTCCTCATGAATTCATTTCAAGTGTTTTATCAAAACTATTTTCCATATAAGATGATAATATTTAGAATGTTTATGTTTCAGGAATAATGTCTCTATTATTTACTGGAATGAGGAGTGAACACGATTCAGAAAGTGACTTTGTCCACAAAGATGTTCTTGACAGCAATGCCTTGGATACTATGTATATCATATCTTGTGCCTAATGGTTTTCCACAATTAGATTTTTATTCCCATGCTATTTTATCATGATTAATGTTTTTTTATGATTTATGCCTTACGTACTGCCATGTTTTATGTCATTGCTCAAGATTTTGATTTTTAAACATTATGTTAATGTTTTTTAAGTTAAAATGTATATGATTTGTTTTATTTTATCCATTCTTACCATTACTAAGATTTTTAGATCAACCTTTATATGATTTATTTTCCCTAGGATTTAAGGAAAGGTTTTAGGTAAGAAAAAAAGGGGAGGATCTTTATGGGAGATGTTGAAGATTTTTCAACACGATTAGAAGATTATATTTCGAGATTCTGAAGTCACTTAACTATTATGGTCATTGTGTGTCTATTTTTGTTATGTATTAAGTATTCCACAAAATTAATGTAATGTCCATGTACGACAAGATTTGTGTCTCTAAACCAATTATTAATATGAGATCTGGTAGGGAGACATCTACTTTTTATAGAACCAACGTACCATATGTAAAAATTGTGTGAGGTGAGGTAACACATAAACGCCCACATATGTATACAATAGATGAGGTCAATGAGGTAAAGGAAGAGTAACAATGCCTAATGATGTTATTTATTTATGTCATGGTCACTTATAAATAATGATATTCCAAATTAAACCCATTTGAAAATTGCTAAATTATTAATAATTTCATTTAATTGTTATAACTTTTAACACTTTGGTATTTTAATAAATCACCTTTTTTGGTTTACTTAGGATGCCTAACAAAATGTAAAATATAAAATTAATTTATCTCAATTATTTTTATAAAATATTTATATTTATCCTTTTAGGTTTTCAATATGTTGTTGTTTTAATTTCTATGATAATGTGTTCTTAATATTCTAGTACATGGATTTTTTCTACCATCAATTAATCTTCTAATTAATTATTAGATCATTTTTATGTATTTTATCTCTTTTTAGTAATTTAAAATAAATTGTATGGACCATCTACAAAATATTATAAAGGATAATAATAACTTATTTAATTCAATGTTAATAATTCAATGGAGGTAGTTAATCTATGTTTTTGACTAGTAATGGTATTTATATTAATAACATATAGTGAATTTTTACAGTTTAGGTACAATAGTAACATTGAATTTTCTGAATTTTTTTATATATAGTTAATTGGATTAGTTTATCGTATTAATATAGACTTTTAGTTATATTAAAACTTTCAATATCAATATTGTGAAATATTTATTTTTTTATTTGATTTTAATATGTTCATATATTTAAATTAATTAGTTTAGTTAATAGATTTTATTTGTTCATGATAAGAAATTAAATATTCTATTTTATGTAATATTTATCAATCAATTTTGTTTTTATGGAATTTATTTTGAGATATTCTATTGATGTAATCTATTTATGGTGTATAATTGAATATTAAATCATTGAATCAAATTATTATTTATGGATCTTGTTAATCACTATTGGAATGTGGGTTTTTCTCAATACTTCCATACCAACGGTTTTATAAAACCATTCATAAATAAGGGTTTTACCAACGGTTTCCTAAAACTCTCAGTAAATCACCTCTTAAGAATCCTTTACCAATAGTTTAAATTGAACCATTGGTAAAAAGATGGCATAGGGGACCTTTTACCAATAGTTCCTTACAACTGTTGGTAAAAGTGTGTCCCTAAAATTTTTACTGATGGTTTTTAAAAACCATTGGAAATAGTTTCCACCAAAATTAACAGAAGCCCCTACTCTCCCCCATTCACTAGAAAAAACCCTAAACCAAATCACTTCCCTCAAATTTGAAGTATCCCCCCCTCTCTCGGCATTCTAGGAGATCCTTCAGCTTCCTCTTCCTCCATCCCATCCAAGTTGTTGAATATCCTACTGGATCTCCATCCTAACCATCCCAAATTAGTTATTTTCGTAATTGATACCTAATTTTTATTGAAAATTATCTAATATTTCAGTATTTTTTTGATTTTGATGTGTATATGTTTTTGTCACTATTTTGATTTAACCTATAATTTCTTCATTCGAATCTATTTAATTAATAAATCTTTAACCCTCCATTGAAGATGAAGGGATTTTTTCTCCAGAACCATAGAAAACCCTTTTATATTTTTTAGTTGTCGCTTTAATTTTTCATATCATTATATTAAAATATTATATAAAAAGACTGGATAGTTATAGACCTCTTGATGGTGACCTACATGAATTTTATCTCACACAGTGTTTGAGATTCCATTGTGTACCCAGATAAACTACATGATTATATGTTTAGATAAGGGGAATCACCATCTTACAAATGCATGACTACTCACATGATATAGTATAGAGAATGTATCATATGATTTGGTTTTAGCTCAAGAATCTAGGTCTAATTATAGTATTTATTGAGCCTCTTGTATAGTACTACTTACTATTAGCTGTAACTATGTTTTTCTTATTGATACTTGACATACATTACCAACATTCGGTTTATGATTTTGTTATTTGTTAGTATTACTGATTTGGTTATTTTCATCCATTTCAAATATTTTCCCATTGTTAACTTTCTTCCAATTTTTTACTGATAATTTTAAAATTGTGAAACATAGGTAATGAGGGAATATTCTCCCCCCAGACACACCAAAGTCTCTCTCTATTAGTCAATAACATTGGGAATTTTTGTAGATGTGCTTCAGGCCATGTCATCATCTGGGTTCAGTTCACTAATGAGTGGAATCCTGGTTTGGGACATCACAATTCCTGGATATCCTTTTTATAGGTGTTTATAAATAATATATTTACTGAATGAACAAGCCAACCTGATTAGAAATATTGAAATTGAATCATGTTTCTAGGTTATACCCACGACATAAGTTCTTCCCCATTCATAGAACCACACCTACCATCTAGGCCATAACTGACCTAATAATGGAAAGTCATGGACTTGCTCTGCATACCTCTAGGGTTCAATACCAAGTAATATTATACTCCAAGTTATTAGGGATGGTAAAATAAATCCACTTATTATAAAAATCAATGTGATATTTATAATATGTAAATATTCTCGTACCAAAAATAACATCAACGTTCTTAATATATTGGATCATGATATACCATTGATGTCTATAACATACAACCTCTACAGTAAACAATGGTAATTTCTAATAATGATACATCATCTTCTAAAGGATAGTATTAAGGCCCTAAAAAATACTGGGAAATCTATCAAGAAACCGAAAAAAGAAAAATATGAGATCAGAAATAAATGAATGTAAAGACCAAGTACTAAATTAGGGAACTAATAGAATTAATATAATCAAATCCATACCTATAACTATTTAAGGTCCCTCTCCAAAATCAATTAGGACATGATTCAATGAATACACCCTACTAACCTATGATCTATGGCCCCAACCCTATAATTCTTTAATCCATGGTTAAGGTGAAACATGATGAAGTCATAACTACTTTTGATGTGATCCTCATCCAACTCCTAATCTCGATCTCCCTGAAGAAGACAGAGTATAAAACTCATGTACTCCCAACAAGACCCTTAAGGATTACGTATTCCATGATCCACTTCCAATATCATAATAAAAAATCCTTGAATATAGTTATTATAAATTATATATCTAATTTTTTATATACAATGAATTTTGTTTTGTTTCTTAATATGATTCTCATATTGGGTAATGTGTCAGTTATTCTATTATATAAAATAAAAAATTGTCATTTACCTAAATATTATTTTGATTGAACTTCAATATTATTGAATTGCTTTGAAATGACATATTGAAATTTTTTTACAGACTGGATAGAAGTTAGATGTACTAATATAATCGGATTTCATGAGATTTTAAAAATAATTTGAACAAATTTTTTGATTTTTCATTTAACAAGGCTTCAGATAGTGGTCGCATACACTGCCCATGTTCTAATTGTGTTTCAAGACCTTGGTTGAGTCGTGAAGCAGTTATCTATCATATAACCAAATATTTTTTTCCAAACAAACTATTATGTGTGGTATCACAATGGAGGGAAAATGGAATCTCAAAATGTTGATGATCCAAATGATAGGACTGAATTGGAGAGTTTGATATATTATCAGTTTCCATTTATTCAGAATAATGAGAAGGAAAGGATGTCTATCCAACAAGATTTTGATACATGCACACAAGAATAGTCAAATGAAAATGATGATGTTAATAGTGTGTAAAAATTGAATGATGCTGTGAAGACTCTAGTATACCGGTAATGTGGTAAAATGAAAAAGTTGGAATTTTTAATCTAATTGTTTCAGGGGAAAACTATGTATGGGATTTCAAATACTGCAATAGATTAGATTTTTACCTTCTGGAAGGTCTTAATTCCAGATGATGCAGATATTCCCTCAAACCACTATAAGGTATGGAAGTTAGTTGATGAACATTGATTCACAAAAAAAAAAATCATGCTTGCCCGAATGATTTTAGCTTATTTTGGGAGGAAACTGATGAATGAAATGATTGTATAAAATGTGGAACCTCCCGATGGAAGCCAAAAGATGATGGAACACCATATCGTGTGCCAGAGAAAGTAATGTGTCCCTTTCTATTGATCCCAAAATTACTGAACCTTTTCATGTTTGATGAAATATCAGTAAAAATGTGATGGAATGACACCAAGAGAAAAAATAATAATGAAGAGTTGGTTCACCCTACAGATAGATTTTCATGGGAGATATTTTATTCTTGACATCCTGAATTTGAATCAGATGTGTATAATGTGATATTGTGTGTTTCATGTGATGGTTTTAAACAGTTTTGGGTAGAAGCTTACATTGCACAACACATGGCCAGTTTTCACACCCTTTTATAACCTTCCCCCATGGTTGTGTATGAAAAATCCTTATGCTTTCTTCAGTATATTGATATATGTCCCTTCTGATCTCGGAAATGATATAGATGTACACATGAAACCTTTAATAACATAGTTGAAGCTCCTTTGGGTTGTGGGTGTGCCCACATACGCCGCTTGTTCGAAAGACATATTTCATATACATTTTTCGCTTATGTGGACGATCAATGACTTTCCTTCTTATGCAATGATGTCTGGATGGAGCACAAAAGGAAAATTTTCATGTCCTTTTTGTATGAAGAATAGTCAATCGAGAAGAATGAAATATCGTTGTAGTTTTAGTTTTATGGGACATCAATGACTCTTTCCAATGAACCATCCTTATAGAAACAATTGTTTATGATTTGAAAATACCATAGAGACTGACGATCCACCTTAGCGTATGTCTGGAACTGATGTGCTTAATAAATTGAACGATTTAAGTTATTCATTTGGGAAGGTTGTAATGAAATCTAGAAAGATGAAAAATGTTTCCAATGATACCTATTACAATTGGATGAAGAAGATTATATACTTTTAGTTGTTGTATTGGTCAACAAACTTGTTACGTCATTACATAGATGTAATGAACATTGAAATGATTATAGGTGAAATGTTTCTTTAAATTCTTCTAAATGACTTGGGGAAGACAAAAGATTTTTTTCGATCTCTAAATGACTTAGTAGATTGGGAAATCAGACAAGAATTTCATCCAGTCTGTATCAGTGAAAATAAATGGCATGTTCCATGTGCTTCTTATGTGATGACACCTGCTAAAAAATTCAATTTTTGGAAGTTCTAGAGACAATTAACGTTCCTTATGGATATTCAAGAAATATATCAAAATGGGTCAATAGAAAATAGTTGAAGCTGAAATCTTTGAAGCATCATGATTGTCACGTCATTTTTAATGAGTAAATTCCAATAGTAATTAGTCGTCTCTTGTCCAATAATGTAAGAATATCAGTTATTTGGTTGTGGTATTTTTTATAGATCTTTGTGCTAAGAAGTTTTCAAAATCGTTCTTGCAAAAACTATTGGAATAGACACCATTAATTTTGTGTGAGTTAGATAAAATATTACCTCCATCACTTTTTACATGCATGTTGCATCTGACTATCCATCTTTCAACCGAAATACTTCTTGGAGGACCCATTTCTTTCCATTGGATGTATCCAACTAAAAGAAACAAGTACACATTGAAGTCATATGTTCGGAATAGGAATTATCCCGAAGGTGCTGTTGTGAACTATTACATGGCTCAAGAATGTATGGAATTCTGATCAATGTATTTGTCTGATCTTACTATGAGAATAAACAGACCAATGATAAATGAAGAAGAAGAGTATGAGCAAATGAAACCCAGTTTTCCATCATTTCCTTAGATAGGATGAATTTCGGGATCATATACATTGTCGACATTATGCCTTGAAGAGTGAGAGATGGCACATCACATATTGTTGTTCATTTGTGATTTGTTCAAAGAGTATTTCATGTAAGTAAATTGTACAGGTATCTCTTATCTTATCTCTTGTAATTTTATATATGTGTTAAACTATTATTATTTTTATCTATAGGGAACATAAAAAATTTATATATAGAAAGCATCTTTCTTTATCTTTGAGAAGGAAAAAGAATTTTCAGAGCAAAGGGTTTTCGGCTTGGCTGAAATTGAAGTTAAAAATATTTTTGTACTAACTAAATAAAAATAATATTTAATTAAGTTTATTATTTTTTTATATTTTATCTATCAGGTTTTCCTACAGACTCTGTTTTTGAGGAAATAAGAGCCTTGGATTTTGGTCCAAATACCATAGATTGTTCTTGTAAATCACTTATGATCAATGGATACAAATTTATTATCACTGAAAGAGAAAGAAACATAATAACACATCATGATGGTGTTATGCTAACTACCAAAACATACTATTATGGCAGTTCATCGGAAAATAGAACTCATTCTGAAAATGTATCTTATTATGGAGTCACGGAGAAAATAATAATTTTGGATTGTTACTCGCATGGTCAAGTCATGATGATGAAATGTCAATGGTTTGATTCAATGACGAGGCAAGGCACCATTAATGATGATTGTGGATTTTTAGTTATTGACATGACTCACACTCTATCCACTTATGAACCATATGTATTGGAATCAATGGTGAAACACGTTTTTTATGTCAAAGGTCATCGTCATCCTAAATTCATTGTAATTATTGAAGCAAATCCCAGACATGTTTTTGATGATGGTGATGATGAAGTTGACACTGTCCCTACTCCAATTGGAAGCAATCCATTTATTACTTATGATGAACATAATAGCTCAATTGGCTGAGTTGATTGTGAACCCGAAGTTGTGGTGGGAAATATATAGAATCATACAGTCGTGTTCTCACCTACATGTTTCACCAACATTTTTCAGAGTGTGTATCCTTGTACTTACCTTTAAACCACGATAAATCTTCTGTCCCTTTATGTTTTTTTATCAAAATAGTTTTTCTATATTTTGTTTTTTGGGTTACACATTATTAATATGTTTCTAATTAATTCTATATTTGTTTTCATTGCAGGAAATGTCACCCATTGAAGAGATATGGTGGAAAAAGATGACAAAAAATAATCTTCACATGACAGAGATGGGCATTCCTCCACTCATCCCTATTGTGAGTATTTTTTTTCAAATATATATATTTCAAAAACTTATAATATCATGTGTTTACTTTTGTGTTAAACTTTTTTTTAGGATTGACCCACTAGATGATAGATATCTGACGAGGAGTCTTATATTGCTCCCAGTAAAGAGGCTAGTGATTGGATGGGGGTGGTGTCAGAGTTAGACGATCATCTGGTGTTCCTAGTACTAAGGCCCGGGGTACGAGGGCTCGTGGTGCGAGAGTTGGAAGATCCACCGGTCATAACCGATTGGAATATGCCCCTACCACAGACGTATCTTCAATGCCCAATTTTGATCGTGGTGTGTCTTTAGGGACACACGAGATATTTATGCCTCTGATGTTTACACCACCACATAGCCAGACGTCTGTGCCATCATCTTTTTCTTCTGGTTCATTATCTCCGAGCTATTATATTCCACCTTCTTTAACTCCTTCTACAACACAGTATGTGGTTGAGGAGAATACACTGAGGGACACCCTGCCTGTATAGTATATTCCTTCAGCTTCTGCACATCCAGTGACACCCATTGACTTGACTACCACAGGTATATTTATATAACTCTAACAATTTTTTATAACAAAATTTATTTTTATTATAACTTGTACTGATATTTTTTTTCATTAATAACAGATTC
Organism: Viscum album; assembly: GCA_963277665.1. NCBI lineage: Eukaryota > Viridiplantae > Streptophyta > Magnoliopsida > Santalales > Viscaceae > Viscum > Viscum album. The sequence goes on along the minus strand of OY728120.1, from coordinate 1,082,338,356 downwards.
ATCTACTAGTAGGAGGTGGGGGAGGGGGCTTACTCGCATGCCTGCAGTATGGAATCTCCAGACACAGTAGATGGTTGAATACAATGATGATGGACAGATGATTGTGAAACCTGGGCAGCAATGTCGGGGTTTTTTGGCGACGCCAGCCAAATACTCCGACATCATACCGGTCAGCCCTCTCCCTTGGATACATCTACCACATGAAGTCAGGGTTAATGCATGGGCACAAATATCATTAAAAATATATTAGATTTAATGTTTTATTTTTTTGTATTTATATGAATTAATCTATTGAGTGTCAGCTTCGATTTAACTACCCTGATAGAAAGGGTGCATGAACAGCAAGTTTAAAGGAGCTAGGAGAGATTTTGAGAGCTTATAAGCATGAGTTGTATGTTGGATGTTGTGACATAGTGGTAAAAGAGTTGGAGAATGTACCTATTAGGGATGACTTCCTGATAGAGCAATATCGCAAAATGATTACCCATTGAGAGACTGCCAAATTTAAGGTATTAATCCCATTTGAGGTATTTAAATTACAGTTTTTATATTTGGAATTAATATTATCTCATTTATTATTAATCATTATTTAGGAATATTCTGAAAAAAAGAATAAAAACATTGATTCAAAGCAATACCTCTCTAGTTTTGGGCACACTTCCATGTTAGATCAAGAGAGGCTGGTGGTACGATATAGTTGTTTATAATTTTTCTTTAGGATTTTCCCTTTTTATTGTTTCCTACTTGTATTATGTGATTTATTGAATATTGAATATATGATTATACTTGCACTTAATATTTTTTCAAAGTCATTTCAGAAGAACAAATTTAATATTGAACAACATCTCCCTCAAGCAAAATTGTTTTTCTCGAGTTGAAGGAAAAAGGATTGAACTACAGTTAATGAACTGACACAATAAAATATTGTATGTTTTAATTAGTTTATTTCAATGATTGAAATCTATTTTAAAATTTATTATTCTATTAATATTTTTAACAGGATCATTTAGAGTCCCTTGATTCCCAAGAGTATAGTAATTTACGGCCACATGATCATTGATATCAGGTTTTGGGAGATGAGCACTCTGGTCGAGTATGCTGCCGACCTAGTACGAATATAGTCCTGACGAGGTATTGGTCCTTTCTAGGTATCTATTCTTGTACCACGGAGTTGGAACAGGTCAAGGATAATTCAAGACAGTCTAATAAAAGGGTCACAGAGTTGGACGAACAGGTTCAAATAAGGGAGAAATAATTTATGAAACTGATCAATGATTTTTCTTCATCACTTCCACCAGAGGCCAGCCCTGCTTTTCACACATATATGTCATTGATAATTTCATTATCCAATGCACCAGGTGTTAGTTCTAGTGGCGTTCGAGATGATGATGCTCCTGGTGATGACGAGGATGCTGAAGAGTCAGATGTTGGGGATGATGATGATGCTGAGATCGAGGTAGAGGATGAAAGTGAGGGAGAGGGTGAGGATGAGGATGATGACGAGGGTGAGGATGGGGTTGAGGATGATCATGGGGACGATGACGAGGATGATAAAGAGGATAGAGATGGTGGTGGTGATGAGGCTATTGATGATAGTGGTGATGGTGATGGTGATCAAGGGCAGATTGATCCCTTACATTTTTGACAGATATTTAGGACATTTAATTTTTGATTTAATATGGATGTGTCATTCTACATAAAATCCTATCTCACCTTGCACACACCAATCATAGCCCCCACCCTCCTCCCTGGACCCTAGAAAACCCCCCAGATAGCCCCCTGGACAGCCCCTTAGAGAGCTACCCAGATAGAACCGCCACCCTCCGCCCTGGACCCCGGACAGCCCCCCCAACAGCCCCCATGGACCGCAAACAACCCCCCATACAGAATTGCTCTCAAATAAATTTTTACCACTCGTTGAAGGTGAACATAAGTACTAGTTCCTTTAAATGGGAAGACTTTAAGAACCTTGTTATTCTCTTTGGTATGGATATTTTTGAATTCAGGATCACTCTTTATTTTTGACCAAATATGGAAGCATAATGATGTTATAATGGTTTATGGGGATTCTGGGGCTTGTTCGGAGATCGGAACCCCGATCGGAATAGAGAAACACTACGCCTCACAATTTATAATAAATTTATGCCCATACCATAAGGTATCTATCAAAAATATAGGGATATATATTAGAATCAATGTGCATTATTTTACTTAACCATACACTAGGGATGCACATCATGCAATATGTCTATAGTCTTAGTATAAGATATTATCACTGTTATTGCATGATTTGCCTAACTGGCAAACGGAAAACTGACCAAACACATTTGGATTGTCATGATACATTAGAAAAATGATCCATGAGTCATATGTGATTTGTATGAATCAACCTTGCCTCAATCTGAGGCACGATGTGGCCAATATCACTCAAAGTGTATCTCTTTTTTTTAAAATGGACACCTTTTTAAGTAAAAACAATTGGCATATGGAAAACTGAGGAAACCTATTTGAAATGTTTTTATACTTTAGTTAAAAGATACATGGGCCATATGTGACATTTAAGAATCAATCCCGCCTCAATCTGAGGCAAGGTGTGGTCGGTACCACTCAAAGTGTCTCACTATTATTTGAAATGGACAACATTTTATGTGAAAACAACAACTCACATAAATAAAATAGAACAAATGTATTCAGTTTCTATTTATACTTTATCACAACAATACATGGGATATTTTTGACATGTAGGGGTCAACTTCGAATCAATCCGAGGCACGGTGTGGCCGGTACCACTCAAGGTGTCTCACCTTTATTTGAATTGATCAACATTTTAAGTGGAAACAAAAACTAGCATATGGAAAACAAACCAAATACATTCGTATTGTGTTGATACTTTAGGAAAATGATCCATGGGACAATTGTGACGTGTACAAGTCAAACCCACAACAATATGAGGCACGGTGTGGATGGTACCACTCTAAGTGTCACTCTTATGTTTAAAATGAAAATTTTTTTAAGTAAAAACAATTGGAACACAGAAAACTAACCCAAAATTTTCGGATTGCAATGATACTTTAGTAAAACGGTCAATGGGACATTTTTGGTATGTAGGAGTGAACCCTGCATCAATACGATGAGCGGTGTGGCTGGTACAACTCTAAATGTATCTCTTTTGTTTAAAATGGATGTCATTTTAAGTGAAAACAACAACTAGCATACATAAAACCAACCAAATGCATTCGGATTGTGTTGATACTTTAGGAAAACGATCCTTGGGACATTTGTGACGTGTACGAGTCAACCCTACGTCAATTAGGGGCACGGTGTGGCCGTTACCACTCTAAATGTCTCTCTATTGTCTAACATGGACATCATTTTAAGAGAAACAACAACTGACATACGGAAAACTGACCCAATGCTTTCCGATTGTGTTGAAACATTAATAAAATGATCCATGAGTCATATGTGACGTGTACGAGTCAACACCACATCAATCCGAGGCATAATGTGGCTGGTATCACTCAAAGTGTATCTCTTTTGTTTAAAATGGACACTGTTTTAAGTAAAAACAACTAGAATACAGAAACCAAACATAATCAGATTGTGTTGATACTTTTTTAAAACGATATATTGGTAATATATGACATGTATGACTCAACCCCACATCAATTCAAGGAATGGTGTGGCCGGTGCCACTCGAAATGTCTCTCTTTTATTTGAAATGGACAACATTTTAAGTGAAAACAACAACTGGCATACAGAAAACCAACCAAACGCATTGGGATTGTGTTGATACTTTAGTAAAACAATCCATGGGGCATTTTTGACATGTATGAATCATCTTCGCATCAACCAGTGGCACAGTGTGACCGATACCACTCTAAATGTCTCTCTTTTTTCTAAAATGGACATCATTTTAAGTGAAAACAACAACTGGCATACAGAAAATGGACCAAATGTATTTGGATTATGTTGATACTTTAGTAAAATGATCTTTGAGTTATTTGGAATGTGTACAATTCAACCACTCCTCAATCTGAGGTGCGGTGTGCACGGTACCACTTAATGTGTGTTACTTATATTTCAAATTATCAACATTTTGAATGAAAACAACAACTAGAATATGGAAAACTGACCAAAAACATTTATATTGTGTTGATACATTAGGAAAACCATCCACTGGTCTTTTTTGATGTTTATGAGTCAACACTGCTACAATATGAGGCATGGTGTGGCCAATAGCACTATAAGGGTATCACTTTTGTTTAAAATGGACACTGTTTTATGTAAAAACAATGGACATATGGAAAACTGACCATAAGTATTCGGATCGTATTGATACATTACCACAACAATCCATTTTTCATTTATGACATTTATGAGTCAACTGAGCATCAATCTCAGGCCCGGTGTGGTCGGTACCACTCAAAGTGTCTCACTTTTAATTGAAGAGGACAACATTTTAAGTGAAAAAGACAACTGTAAAACGGAAAACCAACCAAATGCATTCATATTGTATTGATACTTTAGCGAAACAATCCATGGGTCATATGTGATGTGTACGAGTCAACCCCACTTCAATCTGAGGCACGGTGTGGCTAGTATCACTCTACCTTTCTCTCTTTTGTTTAAAATGATCATCATTTTAAGTAAAAACAACTGGCTAATAGAAAACCGACCAAATGTTCTCGGATTTTGTTGATACTTTATCACAACTATCCATGGTCCACCCTCACAAAATCCAGTTCTCATGTGAGGAACCCCTACCCCTATTCTAAAACACATTACATTTAATACGCCAAGGAAAACTATTTTCCCTAAGTCACACAAGCTCATTCATACACACCCATTATCATCATCACTGTGTTCAAAGACACCCACCCCAAATGATGACATTATATTTGTGTTTGGTTGAATTCATTTACTCATTTCCTATTTATGGGTTATTAGGTTCTAATTTCTGAATTAAATCATGAATGTGTTATAAAAAATGCAATTTTGTATGTATTCGTAATTCAATATCACATATAATTACGTATACAATTTTTAATGTATTGTATTCATAATTTATTGTTAAATTATATATCCTTCTAATTATAGTTTTTGATTATGTATCCTTATTTTTTATGGTACTATATGTATTCTGTACAATTCACACAACAGCACACAGAGCTGGCTGCTGTGTGAATTGTATAGAAAAGCCTATACCGAGGGTTTAAAACCATGGGTATAGGTTCTGTATGTATTTTTTTACCAACTGTTCTGAACCATTGGTAAAAAACCTTTTCCAATGGTTTAAACCATTGGTATAGGGAAGAATGGGAGACTAAAAAAGATATTCCAACGGTATTGAAACTGTTGGCATTTGTGTTGTATAAGAACTCTATGCCAACCGTTTTATAAAATAGTTGGTATAGAGTAGATTTCTTCACATATACCAATGGTTTATCTCAAACCATTGGTATATGTCTATTATCACAGCTTACTGGGTTACGATTTCCAAAACTACAGGTATATTTTATACAAACGGTTCTCCACCCTATAAAAACGGTTTTCAATAGTTGGTATACCTTTAATTTCCAACTGTCTGTGTTTATGTTTTTTTCCTTGATCTATCAATGGTTTTTTTCTGAATTTTTTTATTTCATTGTCAAGTGGATACTAAATAAGAAATGTTTATAACCCAAAATTATGAAACCTATAATGTATGTGTATGAAAATACAGATTGTTAAGATTGAACTATTATTTTACTATTTATAGTAATTAAATTAATTATTCTATATATTTTTAGGGTATTGAATATCATATTTCAAATTTAGAGAAGTAATAGAAGATGATAATTTCTTTATGTTAGGATAGTTTTCTAAGAAATTTAATTCACTACTCAACATGCTTCCTTACTATCTTCTTTGACATGAACATTCTCTTTTATATGAGTTTAGAAAAGGCAGATTCAAACTTTTGGTTAGTATCTTACCACTCATCATTGTAATAAGTTTCCGTTTGTAAAATAGATATAATTTTAACATCTTTCTTTTTTGATTTATATTTATTATAATACTTTTATAGAAGTTGTGGTGTGGATTTTATTTTTTAGTTTTATTTGTTTTATATTTATTCAATATGTGTTTTTTATTTATCTAGTAGTATTATGGGATGTTTTTGGTATTCTCATTAGGTTTTTTCATTATAAAACCATAATTATATTTTCCAATCAACATATATTATTTCATTGAACAATAATATTTCAGGATTAAATATTTTATAGTATGTGGGAAAACTATTTGATTTGAAATAAGTTGTTTAAAAATTTATATATCTTTTATTTTTCCTATTTCCTATTCATAAGTTTGTACATTTTCTGATTTATTATTCCACAAACCAATGGAAGAATATATATACATGTTTTAATGTTTTTTTACAAGTTTAGTGTTTTATAGGTCCATTTGCATACTAGTTTCAAGGTTTTTACATTTCAATGTGCTTGTTTAAATTTTTAAATATATATAAATTGTAACTTTACATTTACAGATTATTTATTTTAGGTTTATATATTTCCATTTTTTCATATATTTTTTTATTGTTTTAAAGTATGTGGTCTTGATTAATATGATTCATAGAATTCCATGCTTTAGTGATGAGACATATGTGATATTTTCCTATGCTTGTAGAAAATTAGTATTCTTATAGGTCATGTTTTCCCTACACTAAAGGTAACTTCCTCTTATCCATGATGAAAATTGGTTATAGTTGATATGTTTGTACCTTGATCAATGGTTTTGGGATCAAAGATTTCATAAAAAATTATGCCTACATATATTCAATGACACAAATGATGATGGTTTTTGGTTCCAAATGGTGGATTAGAGATTACTGCATGCAGTTGACTTTCAAAAAATTATACTGAATATCATATAGTTTGTTGATTGGAGGATTCTTTAGTGAGGATTTTTTGGGACATAATATGTAATTATTATACATCATTAACATCATAATTTTTATATTTTTTAAGTAAATTTCATTGTAATCATTAATTTGGTTCTCTAGATTCATGTTTTTTCATTGTTTTATTATTATTATTATATAATAATTATTTTTTAAAATAAAAGAGATTATTGGCGATCTCCTTTGATGGTGTCCAATGTAGTAAATTAAACAATATTTATGGTGACTCATTAGTGCTGTTATAATCTAATAGATGTAGAAATTTGTGGTTGTGAAAGAGGTTTGTGACCCCATCTACCATGACCTCCAAATGTGGTGGTAGAGCGATCACCCATGTCTTGAAATACTCTTCTGAAACTTCATTAGATGGACATGAATTCCTATTTTGGTACTATTGTTAGTTTTATTCAATATCATCATATAACATGATATATTAATTAAAATACAATATAATATCTATTAATAATTAAAACACAACAATTTTTTTTAAAAAATCTACAAAATCCTCAGGTATAAATAAAACATAACCCCATACATTCACTCAAAGCGGTTGAAAGAGTTCATCCAAAACCTAAAATCAATTATCCATGAGAAAAAATAAAATGAGTAAAATTGTTACAATTTGAGACAACTAAACATACCCTCAAATTAAATCCCCTAATAGTGGAGCTTTCATATTTTTATCCTAATTTTATATAAATTTTCTTTCCCAATATTTTGATTGAAGATATCACCCTTTTATTCAAATTCAATATTCTTACCCTTCACATCTAATTTTCATTCTCACCTTATAAAGTGACACAAACAGTCTAATTAAAATATGTTTAGCATGGGTCATTTCATGTTCTCATAATATTATTAAATACAATTTGATACTTAATTATTATTTTATCTTCTACTCAGAAATCATGGCATGGGTCATGGTAAATGGAATGGGTTATGAAATTCACTACATCTCAACAGGAAATTATTCAACTTAACCCTATATTAATTAAACTTACCATCCTAAAAGACATGAAAATATTAATTTTTAGAAATATTAATTTATAGAAAATATTATAATTAATAATTAATAATAAATAGTATGATTTTTAATTAATATTATAAATAAAATTTTTATTATTTTTTATCAATTATAAACTTTAATAATATTATATCAACTAGTAATACGAAAATTAAAACATACTACCAATTTAATTATAAAATTACTTTTAATGTTGCTATTTTTTCTATATAAAGATTTGAAAAATATCTAGTAATATTTTTGGAGCTCTCCACTATGATGATGAGATATTCCAATGCTCGATGATCTGCGTTTGATATTTTAAAGATATTAAAAATATTAATATCATGTGCTAGAATTTTTTATGAAAAACTTGAATAAATCCAAAATAAAGTCTCAAATTGAAAATCAGAGGCCACTACCTAGTTCATAGCGTGATTTTTACCCTATGTGTCATACAGTTTTTTTCAGCATTTTGTGTTTATAAAAAGGTTGGTGTGGGCGCAAATAATAAATAAAAAAATATTTTATTATTTTATTATTATGAAGAAGTGACCTACCCCTCTTTATAAATACACTATTATGACCAATTCCGAGAGGTAGAAACATATACCTAAGAATTTAATGAGATAGAGTTTGAGGTAGGATTGGTTAATGATAATGGTTCAAGGATCATTCTTCCAACTGAGTTCATGGATCTCAACAATGACAACAACACAAGAATATTATTTATTAATGATCAATCCAAACAATATGTAGGAAATTTTATTTTTTTAGATTTATCATGTTTACTTATCCTATGTCGAATAATGATCAATTATACTAACATGAATTAATTCATGAATCATCAGTTGACATATTTTACTGTTGATATGAATAATTTGGGATATATTTCCATCATTTTAGTTGAAATGGATTGAGTCCAACCTAAACACTACCAAGGTTCATTCATCATTACTGTTTTAGGGATTTATCCCCTGTTTCGTATAATGATAATCAAGGGAAAATTATTTGGCCTGTAGTTCAATGAATACCTGTTATTCGATCGTTTCATGATATTTTCATTAGTTCAATGAATGCATAAAGTGGGTGTGGATTATGATCTAGGGTATGAACAATGTGTGATGACAGAGGATGATTAGAGGAGGTAGGATATCAAAATGACAATTTCTATTTTACTGGTTGATTTGAAATGGTGGAAAAATGTTTCCAAGGTACGGATCAATAATGTAATTTCAGAGTGGATCAAAGTCATGTTTCAGACAAGCGGTGTCAGTGAGGTCCAACCAAACCCATATCCACATTTGTCGATTGTATTGGTAGTGGTGGAGATGATAGAAAACAATTCATGACGGATCCAATAGATCTAGGTAATCTCATGGTTCATAATGTATAATCTAGATATACACATCATGTGGGGCCATAGATATGACCCTGTCATATCTGTAGAAATAAAATATCATACACTTAATGACATGTGTCACACACAGTGTGACCTGACCTGATGATTTTCCATGTGCCCTTGGGTACAAAGGTATGACCTGATTACAAGGGGAAAATGTGTAATCGAACACAACTAGAGTACATAGGCTAAGACATGTACTCCATAATGGCCATTCCAATGCACACAAAAATATTTGTGCACTCAGAAATGGCCAAGTAGACAGGCACAGGCAGACAACATGGGTAGGGTTCCGACCGACCTCTAAATTCCATGTACCCATAGAGGAAATGTCTTGTACTTTGAGGTTCATAGGACTTGTGAGATGACAATATACATGAATAATAGATATTGGAAAGACACTTTGGGTAAACATATTACACACAATTTACTCTATGATGGGATATTTGGAGCCCTCTTCCTTCTCATGTCAACTCTAGTATGAAATTCGATGTGGTCCCTTGATCAGTTTTTATATGGACTGGTATCAGTTGATTTCATTCCCTTTATCAATTTATATTAGGGTATTTTGTGAAATAAATTCCTTATTATAGTATTGTGTCCCCTTTATGGGATTAGTCACAAGTAGAGTTTTTGAATCCCACCATGGGGATTAGGGTGGAATCCTTTATACTTTTCCCTAGGTGGGGTTTGTGAAATTGGTGTGACCTACTTACATATGTGATGATCCCCTTCTTAAAAGGTTATTCCACATTGGATTCTTTTTGTGTCCCCTAGGATCCATGATTGTTACCCTTATCTATGTATTGATATCTAATAATTTTTATGAGGTGTATTCTGATCTAGTTTGTATCTTGGATAATTCCTCTCGGTTTCCTTCATACATTGGGGGGGGGGGTCCCAACAAGAATGACCACTCAGTACAGAGTCATTAGTGACAACATAGCTCATGGAGTGAGTACTCCATAAATGAGCATTTTCCATGGTTCCTCATGTAGAATCATATTGTTGGAATAGTTGGTTGAGACCTTCTTGAGACCAATTTTATATTTTTAGTATATCTGGATGTTTATATCTCTTATATTATTGACATATCTTATGTTGATATGACTACTCTTAATGTTTTATTCTTAGTGATTTTAGGGTATCTTAATGTTTATTGTTATACTCACCCCAGTATGGTATTTTCCCACATGTGTCATGTCTTATGAAAACGATAAGCCTTTTAATGGTATCCTATGAGGTCCAGTAGAAGGTGGAGATTAGATTATTCAATAAAAATCAATGTGTATATCGAAGTTTCATTTAAAGGTTGTCCCCTCCCTCAAAGAAGGTTAGAATATTTTGTAGTTTTTATAGAGGTTGTATTTCCCCCCTTTATCACTTTCAGTACTTCTTGATGTACAATGATTATGTGATAGATTTTGTGAAATCATTTATTGTGTTATTTTTTTATATTCATATAATTTTTGGACTTTGAGATTTGTTCTTGTGTACAGGTACTTATACTAATTCCTCAAATATATGTGATGTTTCTAGTTGGCAGCAGTCACCATCCCCTAGCCTATTATAGGATAGATTGAGGTAGTTACACCTAAATTATCACTCGACAGGTGGGCCTTAGTGGGTCGGGTCATGACAAAGTTGTATCAGAGTAGGCACATCTTAGGATAGTATTTGGGATATTATCTAGCATTGAGGTTTGGTTTAGGAACTAGGGTATCAATGTTAAAGTTATTCATTTTTTGATTTAACTTTAGGGACTTCAGAGTTGGTGTGCTAGAAGATGTGTCCATTCACTAGGACTCTGATGACCTTCATTTTGACACCATATATATAGAAACTAGTTGCAAGGAAAACCATTTGTACATGCATCATATAGGAATGGGTTGTGCTTTCTATATCTTTGTTGAGTAATCTCCCTATATATACTCATTTAATGTGGTACATATTATCTTACTTCAAGATTATAGATAATATCTACTAGTGTTTCAATAGTTTAATTATGTTTATGACCCAATTGGTGATGTAGCATCCACGTAAGGGTCGAGTCATTAAGTGATTTTTCATCCAGCTGGATAACAGGTGGTTTTCTAGGCTGATAATTAGTGTATAGACCAATATATAGTGGTTTAGCTGGATTCATCATGTCAGGATGAGTAGTAAATGGATCTTTTGGTGATAAGTTATGATGTGTAGGGATGGAACATGTATCAAGAGCTTCCATTTCAACTAACACTTAGGATATTGGGTCAATGATACCCACTGATAGTACGGGTGAGATGTATGTCATGAAACATGAGGTTTCATCATTCATGATGACCTTAAGGACACTCAGTCCATCAATGAAGTGGATTTTTTAAGATTTTTATGGTAATTAACAAATCAAATGGGATTTTCCTACCAATAGTTCAATGTAATAGTGATGTTCGATGGACTGTTGAGGTATAGGTATTGGTTGGAGTGAGTGGGGGTCTTTTTGGAGCCAGATGTAGAAAATGAACATGGAGAGAATCGGGTGGTGTCTGGTGATTTGATTCATTTCTAACACCACCAATGTAGAGACCTGAAGCCTGACATACATTGACATTACATTACATTTGCGGAATACTTAGTACATAACAAAAACACACACGCAAGGATCGTAATAGTTTAGTTTCTTTGGAAACTCTGAATATAATCTTCTAATCCTGGTGAAAGATCTTCAACATCTCCCATAAAGATCTTCCTTTTTTTTACCTAAAACCATTCTTTATATCCTGGGGAAAATAAGACATAAAAGGGTGAGATCAAATGCTTAGTAAGGGTAAACAACAGAAATATCAATCACATCATATTCAAAAGAACATAACATTTTGGAAATCTTAACCTGCAAAAGAGAGCATAATTTCATAACATGGGATAAATCATGGCAGTGAAATGTTATCACAATAATCATAACATAAAACATTAAACTTTGTGGCATTCACACATAATCATAGAGAATCATTTCTTGTTAGTCAAGACTCATTGACAAGACTATCTTAGTGGACAAAGTCCCTTTCGGAATCGAGTAACTCTCGTTTCAGTCCTGTTTCACTGAACCGGTATAACCTACCGTTCCAGCCCTGTCTATCTCATGAGATATAAAATCTTTACCCAATGCATTGGAGGGAGATATAGGTCCCACCCATCTTATAATGAATCCTTTATTATGTGTGCCACATAATCCTAAACCATACATCATAGCGTAACCCATGTAATAAAAATGGGATTCTTAAACAGCATGACATCATAAAACAATTCATATAAGATAAAGGAATTCATAAAAATATTTCCATCACAACATAATCAAATCCATGTAATAATAGGGATAAAAACAGAACCCTTTATTATCTTAGATGGAAAATAATTTTGATAAAACACTTGAACTCCATTCTTTAGGAAAATATCCTTTCTTCTTCAAAAACATTTTTCCTTTCTTAACATGTCATACAACTTTAATCTAAAAGAAGTTGATTAAAAATAAACTTGAAAACTTTTAAAGGAAGCTTCTTGGAAATAATGTTTTAAAAAAATCCATTCATGCCGTGTAAGTTAAAAAAACATTCTTCTCATACTTTTGTCGGAAAAGTCAAAAAAGTACCTCGTATGAAGAACGAAAAAAGATTCCTTTCATATATTTTACTAAAAACTCACCAAAGGGTAAAAATGGATTTAAACTATTGTACGAGGATATAAATATTACATATTGAGGAAACATGGATGTGGATGATAAAATACACCCCAGTAAATTCCAAAGTATAAACAATCTCGGATAAAAATGAGATTGTGATATTTCCCTTACCTTAGGTCTGATTTTCTTTGTAAGTGTCCGAACCTCCAGTATAATGATTTAAATACTGTCATTGACTTATTCCAGAATCATAATAATTGTTATGATATCATATATGGTTCACTTATGACATTATATTACCCGTTCTTTTGTAAATTCCATGTTAAAGAAGCGTTTTGGGTAAAATCGTTTCATTTATCGTAGGTGTTTTGACTTGTTGTTCTTGACATTATTATTACTTATATCATGATTTAATTACTTCCAGAATATAAAATATGATTTATATATCATATATATTCAGTATATATATATATATATAATAGATAGATAAATGAAATGAAAAACACCATTCATGGAGACGGTAGTCCGTACGTACGCATGAACGTTGTTTTCCTTTCCTTATTGTCTTGAATGGAAGTAAGTAGATGAAATACATATATATATATATATACATAAATCCAGTAGATTTATAATGTCATATATTTCATTATTATTTCTTATATATACTTTATAATCATTCTTAAATGGTTAACATGGAGAATGAATCTCATCGCGTCGTGGAGACGGTAGTCCGTACGTACGCACGAGCGATGATATCATTTCCATAAATATTGAATTGAATTGGAGTGGATTATAGAATATATCAGAATCAATATTATGTTGTAATAACTATGTATAGTTATTCTTTACACCATTATACCCATCCATGTAAGGTGGTGGTGGAAAATAGATTACACCACGGCGTGGAGACGGTATTCTGTACGTACGCACGCGCGGTGATTTATTTTTCCGTAGGATGGATAGATGGTGAAATAGGGTTGTTTCATACTTATAATAACATATCAGTATATGAGTGATACTGATGTTGTTACTTCATAATGAAACAACCTAAGAAGAATAAGTGGAAGAAGAAATAAATATGAAAGAATTGGTAACGGTAATTACCTCTTCTTTGAAGCGCCTCTTTGAGACCTCCTCTTAGGGAACTAAAATTGGTCTTTGAGGAAGACCAGAACCTCTAGGATGTTTCTAGGGAAGTGGAGAAGAGATTTTGGCTGGGCTTGGCCGAGCTTTAGTGCTCAAATTTGTGTGAGGAGGATGGGGAGGAGGTGTCCTTTTATAGGGGAGGAGAGGGGCACCTTAGGAATACCTCAAAATATTATTTTATATTAATGTCAAAATCGGTTTATAATGGTTCCAAAGGGTCTTATTTCGAAGCTAAAGTGGGGACGGGTCGAAATCCTATCATCCAATAGGATTTAGACAAGTTTAGGGTATTATTTTAACCTTATCAATTAGATTTAACTCTAAGTTAAATAATTTAACTTTTACCGTGTCTTTTTGTTTTCTTTCACTATATGGTTAATACACTTACTATAACATGCCAAAAGAACCCCAAATTGGTTATTATTAATATATATATCCTTATCTAAGTCATTTGGCCGAACCTTAGATTTTTAGGAATAAAATTACAATTAATAATATAATATTTGATTTAAAAACTATTTTGTGTAAATTTTGACACTATTTGATATATGATTTTTGTGAAAGTCATAACAGAATTATATGTTCGAACCAAGTTTATTAAATCAACAATAATATATCATAGTAACCTAGAAAATTAGTGTAATTCATAAAAAGTCTCAAATTACATTCATTTGAGCATTTATAACATCAATTATGTTAATATTTCCTTAAAAGGGTAATTACTGCATCATCGTTGTGTCATAAATAAATTAATTTATATAATGTCTAAAAATTATAAATAAAATATCATTATGTATAAAATCTTTTTAGCTTTCTAATGAATATTTATAGTCGAATTTATCTTATGTATAACCCCATATTAAAAATGTTTTAGTTATTAAACTTTGATTTTAACTATTTTAACTATTCATTAAATAAAATAATATTAAATGTCATAATCTAATCCAAGTGGACCTAAATGGTCATATTATATTCATAAGGTTGTTTTTGGTCGAATTACACTTATCCAATAGAATTAGGACATGTGTTAGGGTAATAGTAATATCATATTTACCCTTAGTTACCCTATTTACTATTAACCGTGGTAAAAAAACGTAAAAAGTTACTATTCACCAAAAATTATTTTCATCTCATTGAACCAAATTTTAGTCCTTGATATTAACCATGTCTGTCAGATTTTCGAAATTCCATTCACAGAAGCGGTAAAATTAAGTTTTATGCAAAATTCAGTTTTTTAACCTACCACTTAGTGGTTTCACTATTCATCAAAAATTGAAAGTTTTCAGAAAAATGCCAAAAATTCATCCTAAGCTATATTTCATATTCCGAATTCAAAAATGATGTCTATTTTACCAAATTCATAACATAGAAATTGCATTAATTAATTTTATAATTAAATCCCGTTGTTAAAACAAATAGCGTGTTTTTAAGAAACAATATCTATCAAAAGATTGACACTTGATTATGTCTGGTTTAAATGTGAAATTACATCCAATGACCAACATTGTATTAAATTGTAAAAATATATTCTAAATATACTTTAAAACCACTCAAATTAATGATTTATCACTATTAATTATTTCGATTAACAAAGTTGTTTTTAATTATAATTTAGTAATTTTCACTATTCATCAGAATATGAAAGTTATCCGAAAAGTACCAAAATTTTACCTTAGGCTAAATTCGATACTCCGAATCCAAAAATGAAGTCCTTTTTGAGAGCTAAAATTTCTAAAATTTAAAAAGTGGTTATTACTATTCATAACGGCTAGTTTTAATAATATTTTAATAGCATATCGTTGTTTCGTGAAACTCAGTATTGCGTATTACACACGCTATCGAGGAAGGTTGCGATTGCGTGTAATGCAAGGCAAGTCAAGGATGCGTGTTGTGCAAGCTCCTTTTTGTGTTGCGTACAACACAAGACATTAGTGAAATTAAATAGAATATTTTTCATAAAATCTCGGGCTGTTACAACCACCACTAGGTGGCCTATTACAGGATTAGAGAGATAGTTGTAAGGGATATAGTCATCTTTGGGTGATAGAGGATTATGACCCATAGGATCAAGGAGTGATTTGTGGTATGATTTTTTTCTAAAATCCATAGATATTATTTTGATAAGCATGGGTATGAGACACTCATTCCTTGAAATATCTTTTTCTCTAGACTACGTGATTTTTTAGGGCCCTATGTTGGTGATTTTTAATTAGGTTTCAGACATGAAATTAATTGTGAAACACCCCTAAACCGAGACGTGTACCTATGGCATGATCCAAAACCTCATGGCCAAGTCAGTGCCAGACAAAGAAGAAAGTGTTGAAGTGTGGCATTTGGGTTCATTTGAATTTTCTATTTGATGTTGCTTTCTAGGAATAATAGCTTTATTTATCCATGGTTATGGTGAATTATTAGGTAATTGAAAGGATAACTTCATTCTATAGGATCCTATAATTTAAATATTAGAGTGTGGTTCAAGGTATATCAAATGTATTCACTAATATAGCTATAGTTTTAGAACAAATTTGAAATCCATATTTCCCTAAACATTACCCCTTTTCGAGGCCATGAAACACTAATGGATTCTTTTTTCTCTACCATTATATTAGAGGATCCCATAAAGAGGATCATTTTTACATGATTCAACTAATAATGTGACCTAACTCTAAGAGGAGAGATGGAGAGATCCTTGCATGTAATCATTCCACAGTGATAGTGGGAAACTATGATGCCTTTCCTCTATATGGAATGAATTTTTAACATCTATGCTCAATTGGTTTCCACCAGTGAGTGTGGTGGAGCTTTCAAATTGTGAGATATAGATTACCTCCTTTGATAAGGATTTATCTGAGAAAGAGTTGGATAATTTCATGTGTAGTATAACATAACTAGTATCTTATCATTCGGCTAGTTTGATAAATTGAGTTGTATATTTTATGATCTTTTATATTCATACAGTGTTGGAAGTGTATGTGGGTGCCTTCTATATGGTAGTTCCATGATTACTACCCCATATAAGGAACAAAAAAACTGACCAAAACTTATTGGCCATGTACATGTAAATCATAAGCATCCAATGGTCAAATATTTGACCATTTGGAGACTTATAAAAGCGATTATGACACTTATATTATTTAATTATAAATGATGTCAAAGTTTTCACCTTCATAATTTAATAAAGATAAAATTTTAAAAGTGGGTTGTTTTAGAAGATAAATTAAGCAACAAGTATTCTTATGAAATCTATTATATTTATCTTCATCATAGTATTTTATTTTTAATTTTTATACAACAAATATGTATATTAAATAATTATACAAAAAAGTTGTATTAATTATTTTATTAAGACAAATATCAAGAAATGATTTTAAAAGTATTAAACTGAATATTATATAAACAAATTAATGTACTCCACTAATTTTATAGATGAATATGACTTGTTAGTAATCTATTAAATAGGTTTCATTGAAAATATATTCACTGTGTATTTTATTTAAATTCAAATATATAAATTGTGTCAAAATTGAAACTATTGATATTTTATATTATTAAATTGTATAAAAATAAAAAAAACTTACAAATTACAAATTAAAATTTATATGATCTGACATTTCATAGGATATTAAATTATGTATAATTAACAACACATAAGTAAGTATTTATAACCATATAGAATTTATATCATTATTACCACAAATAAAATTAAATAGATTAAATAAGGATAAATCAAAATGATAAGGATTAAAATAAAATCAAAACATGTATAAATTTAATTTTTTGATGCAATTATAACCCTATATTATCTAATATCTTAATTTTAGTCACTTTGGAGGTTTTTATGTGTGGTTTTGGTTTATTATAAATTAATATTTTAGAGGTTTCCAAAAGTGTCCATCTCCTCCCTTATAAAAGGGCACCTCCTCCCTCTCCTCTTAACAACACTTTGAGCCTTCAAGCTCGGACAACCCTTGACCATTTATCTTCTACACTTCCCTAGCAACATTATGGTGGTTCTGGTATTCTCAATAGACCATCTCTAGTCACTTTAGAGGAAGCTTAATAGAGGTACATCGAAGGAGAGGTAATCTCTTCTACTGATTCTTTAAACTTTATTGATTCTTAAACATCATATTCATTAGTAATTTCATTATAAAGTAATAACATCAGTATCTATAATATATTTATATGTTATTATAAATATGAAACAACCCCATTTCACATTCTATCTATCCTACAGAAAATGAAATCACTGCGCGTGCGTACGTACGGAATACCATCTTCACGCCCTGGTGTAATCTGTTTTTCCACCACCACCTTACTTGGATGGGTATAATGGTGTAAAGAATAACTATATATGGATATTATAACATAATTATGATTATGAGATATTATATCATCCACTCCAATTCCATTCAATAATTATGGGAATGATATCATCGCTCGTGCGTTCGTACAGATTACCATCTCCACGACGCGATAAAATTCAATCTACATGTTAACCATTAAAGAATGATTATAAAGTATATATAATGAATAATAATGGTATATATAAAATAAAAATTCTACTTTATTTATTTATATGTTATTTACTTACTTCCATTCAAGTCAATAAGGAAAGGAAAACAGTGTTCATGCGTACGTACGACCTACCGTCTCCATGAACGGTGTGTTTCATTTCATTTATCTATCTATTATATGTATATATATAATGAATATATATGATATATAAATCATGTTTTACATTTTGGATGTTATTAAATCATGATATAAGTGATAATAATATCAGGAACAACATGTCCAAACACGTACGATAAATGAAACGATTTTATCGAAACCGCTGCTGTAACATGGAATTTTCAAAAGAAAGGGTAATATAGAGTAATAAGTGAACCATATATGATATCATAACAATTAATATTATTCTTAATAAGTAAATGAAATTTTTTAAATCATTATACACGAGTTTCAGATACATATGAAGCATATCAGAAATAAGGTAAGGAATAATTTTGCAAATCTTATTTTTATCTGAGATTGCTTATATGTAAATATTTACTGGGGTTATATTTTTCATCCATGTCCATAAAAATGTTTTTAATAATGTTTTTAATATTCTTAAATTTATTTTTAAATTCATGTTTACCCCACTTTGACTTTTACATTTTGTTATGGAAATAATTGTTCCTTTGTTTACCATACGAGGAACTTTTTGAATTTTCCGACAAAAGTATAGGGAGAAAGTTTTTTTTAACTTATACGGTATGAACTGATTTTTACAGTTTCTTATAGAATAATTTACAAGAATATTAATCTACAATTTTTCGTGTTTATTTTCAATAAAATCCTTTTCTTTTAAAATTGTGTGGGATTTTGTGAAAAGAAAATTATTTTTATGGGGAAAGGATATTTTCCTCAAGAATTCATTTCAAGTGTTTTATCAAAACTATTTTCCATCTAAGATGACATTATTTAGCATGTTTATGATTCAAGTATAATGTATATTTTATTTACATAGTTTGATTCTTCTTATGTTGAAATGATATTCATTTGTTTTATATGGATTACGTTATGATGGGATAATGTTTATGAAACCCATTTTATTCTATGGGTTATAATGAATGACTTATGTTTATTTTGTTGCACAAGTAAAAATGATTTCAATATGAGATGGGTGGGACCTATATCCCCCTCTAATTAATTGGGTAAATATTTATATCTCATGAGATTGACATGGCTGGAACAGTAAGTTAATCTGGTTCAATGATAGAGGACTGGAACGAGGAGTGAACTCGATTCCGAAAGGGACTTTGTCTACTAAGATGGTCTTGGCAGTAATGCCTTGGCTACTATGTAAATAATATCATGTGCCTAATGGTTTTCCACAATGATATGTTTTATTCCCAAGCTACTTTATCATGATTAATGTTTCTTTATGATCTATCCCATACATACTGCCATGTTTTATGTCATTGCTCAAGATTTTGATATTTAAACTTTATGTTGATGTTTTTTAAGTTAAAATGTATATGATTTGTTTTATTTTCTCCATGCTTACCCTTACTGACCATTTGAGCTCACCATTTATATGTTTTCATTTACCCAGCATTTAAAGAAAGGTTTTAGGTAAGAAAACAAAAAGTGAAACATCTTTATGGGAGATGTTGAAGAACTTTCACCCGGAATAGAAGATTACATTCCGAGTTTCCAATGACACTAAAATATTAAGTTCCTTGTGTGTCTATTTTTATTATGTATTAAGTATTCTGAAAAATTAATGTAATGTCCATGTATGATAAGATTTGGGTCTCTACAGTTGGTATCAGAGGAAAGGTTTAGTTAACCCGTGGAAACTAGGACGCGAAAACTTTAGTGAGATCCCTAGAGATATTTCTAAGATATGTCTAGGGATGTCCCTAAGGTTAAGTATAAGTATAGGTTATAGTCCAATAATTACTGTAAAGATATTAGAGTTAAACATAAGATGATAGATATTGAAGGTACTACACCTTTATTATCTTGTTTTCCCTACCATGATTTTTGCCTCTCACGCTATTCTTTTTGGGTTTTAGATGATGGCTGGAAACCAATGGAACCATGTTGATCAATGTAATGGAAAATTCAATGATTGTCCTCCTGAAATAACCAAAGTTATGGGAGATGGAGTGCAAAATCTTACTATTATACTTACACAAGCGATGAATCATTCTAGACTTCCAAATGAGTATAGAAGGGAACAATATTATATTGAGTCCTTCATGACGAAACGTCCCCCTTCATTCAGTGCGTCTTCTAATCCACTAGTTTCTGACCAATGGATCAGTACCATTTAAAAGATATTTTCCATACTTCATTGTTCAGAACATAAAAAATTCATTCTGGCTATTTACCGTTTAGAAGGTGAAGCAGACCAGTGGTGGACTCTAATTATGAATACAAGGCCCCAAGATTAAATTGAATAAATGAAATGGGATGACTTCAAGAACATATTTTTCAATAAGTACTTCCCTCATATTCTTCTAAAAAAGATGGAAAAGGAGTTCATTGAGATTAAGAAAATGTATGATGCCTCTTTTGGTATATACGAAGAGAATTTTAAAATACTTGCAAGGTATGCATCTTGCTTTATCATCCAACCTGAAAGTAAAGTTGATCGATTATTCTGTGGCATAAAACAAAGTCTTCTAAGGGCATTAGCTATAAGAGACTTCAGTAGCTATGAAGAAATTGTGCATTGTGCAATCAAGGTAGAACTGAAAGTTGGTGTTACATATCCATCTCATTGTTTTGACAAAAAATTAAATATGGAGTTCAAGGAGAAATCTCATAACAATGGTTAAAAGAAGATGAATATTTCATTATGCTCAAAGTGTAGAAAGAGGCATGGTGGAGATTTTCTAAAAGGTACTAGAAAATGTTTTAAGTGTGGAAAAGAAGGTCATCAAGTAGTTGAGTGTCTATGTAATGGGAAAATGGTATCTAATGATGTGAATAGAGAAAAGACTACAGAGAACGATCCACCAACACTTCAATTATTCAAGTGCAAGGAAATGGGGCATTATATTAATCAATGCCCTAATCCAAGTGTTCATGATGATCAACATGAGAAACCTATTAAGTCAAAGGATAAAGGGAAGTCACATGCGATCACTATTTGTGATGTTGAGTATGACAATGACGTTGTGGAATGATTAAGTGTTTATGTAATTGGATTTCAAAATAATATCATGGAATCTCATTTATGGTATCGTGGAATTTTGGAATATCTATTTATTGGTTTTCAAAAATTATATGGTACCAGTAACCATGAAAAGTGATTGAAACATTTTTGGAAAGAGGATGATATGCGCATAATGAATGGATAAGGAGAAAATCAAATGTTAGATACTATTCATGAGCTCATGACTGATATATAGGACAAATTGATATCATGGTTTGAGTATATAGAAATTTTGGGATTTTGGTATGTAGAAAGATTTAACTTTTGACAGCATTCATGTTTTTACTAAAGTTCAATGGGTTTTCATTTTTCAAGAGAATACATGATTAAGGTATTCAATTGTTTTGAATGTGACCATAAATAAGATATTTCTTATGATATATGGGGGATAAATGATTGTATTCACATTATTGTTATGTGACCGTTCAAGTAATAGTTTTCTTTATACTATGAGCTTAGACTGATGTATTTTGGATAAGCCTAAAGATTTGAATGAATTAAGTTAGACATAAGATAGTATTGTTTAAGGTGAGAACTTTTTCAATATTATTGAAGTAATGTTATAATAATGTAGTTTTAGAAAAAGGGACAACCTAAAGGACGGGAGACAACCTTTTGCATCGGACAAGGCTGTAGGAATCGAACCCACAACCGAAGTGCGACAGACCTTTATCGCCTATCACAGGCCTATAGGAAGTCCCTGGTTAGTATAAACTAGTTTTATTTTAATAAAAGGTATGATAGATGAAGTATAAGTCCATTTTAGGAACCATATACGATTAATCTCACCATAGATAGACTTATGTATATAAATTTTGATAACCTTATGTTTGAGACAGATGGAATGACCTATCATTCAATCACAAGATCTACTCACACTTCACAGAAGAAAAATTTGAATTCATTTCTTTATGAGATGAAGTGGAAATTGTTCAAGGCACAAACAACAGTGAGATTGTACCAAAATCAAGTATTTCTTCTATTTAAAATTTTTCAACATTAGGGAAATGATATTTAAAACCAAAAAATGTTGTCCTATTGCTCTTATATATGATGAATCTGATAGTACCTTAGATCATCAAAAATTTATTGCATTGTGATTGTTGGATATTTCAAAACCATGTTCTCTACCACTCTCCATCAGAACATGATGGTTAAATTTCTCTTTCATATCTATATTTTTGGAAATGTTCTCTGATATGGAACCCCAGTGATGAGTTAATTTGGGAAACCATTATGTTTCATACTTCACTTTTTAAAATTAAGTTTTAGTATTCCTTTTTATAATGTGGGTTTCTCTGAATAAAACATTCAAGTAGTAAACCATTTATAACCCTGACAAATTTTGAGGGTGAAATTCATTTTAAGGGTGGTAGAATGTTATAACCCAAGATTTTATGAGAATTATTCTTTTTAATTTCATTAATGTCTTGTGTTTTACACTACAACAAAATTAGCTTGCGCTATATGCAACACCGTATTAGCTAGTAGTATACGCAACACTATTCTTGGCGCGTGTTACACAAAATTTCAAGTTTATTTTATAGGAATTATTCTACGCAACATTAAGTATATATTTTGTTTAATTTATAAATTAAATATGTTTTTATTATGTTATACACAACAACAAAGGGAGATTTCACTACAAGAATCCCTGACATGGCATGCATTACACGCAATCACGACCTTCCTCGATAGGGTGTGCAGTACGCAATACTGGGTTTCACTAAACAATAATATATTGTTATAATATTATGAAATAGCCGTTATGAATAATATTAACTAAATTTTGTATTTTATAACTTTATTATTCATCTTACACATTTTCTAAAATATTGTATGTGAAAAAAATAAATTTTTTGGGTAAAATAAGTATTTTTCAAAAAATGCAGTTTTGTCACCTTTTGTTGGCGCACCCACATTAAATCTAGTTTTTTATAGGTTTATAAGTTCAATTTGAAAAAAAAAATTCTACTTTGGAATCAGGATATAATAATTTATTTTGGATAAATTTTTCATATTATTTTGATAACTTTCATATTTTAATGAATAGTACAAACACGCTATATTTTAATTAAAAACAACTTTTTTCATCGTAATAATTTATATGGTCAAATTATAATATTTAATGGATTTAAAGTATAAATAGAATATATTTTTACCATTTAATATAATTTATGTCATTACCATTAATTTTACATTGAATTCATAGGTAAAAACATTTCAATCTTTGGCAATGTTTTAACTTATAAAACCCGTTTTCTTAACAACGGGATTAATTTTAAAATAATTAATGCAACTATTGGGTTTTGAATTTTGAAAAATGGTTTCAATATTTGAATTAATTGGGTCCAAATTATGTTAATATGTTACTTTTATTTTTTTGATATTATGAATAGTAACTACAGTAATTTTTATTTACTTCAGTTAAAGGTAAATAGGGTAATTAAGGGTAAAAATAATATTATAAAATTACCCTAACACGAGACAAAATTATATTGTACGACTAAAATTCTACCCATATAACCTAAGGCTCGGAATAGATTAATTTTATGGACTTTTTACCATGAAAATAATTTAATTAGTATTAAAACCAAAGAAAGTGACAACATGTCACTCTCTTAAATCTTATAAGTATAATAATTTTAATATAGTGAAAAAATTCATAAAACCTCAAATATAAATAGTCTCCAGAAATATAATAAAATTATCTACATCATGAGAATTTATTTTTAATTTTTAGGGATTAAATAATTGTCATTAATGGTGATACAATAGTGATGCAGAAATTGTTTATTTAGTGACAAATCAATAATATAGTTTTTATTAAACTAATAGTTACCATAAAAGGAACACAAAAAATTGAAACAAACTTACTTATCTTGTAAATTTAAACCATTATCATCCTATGGTCTAATATTTTACCATTTGGATCCTTATAAAAGAGATTGTGACACTTATATTATTTTATTTGAAATGATGTCAAAGTTGTCACCTTCATACTTTAATAAAGATAAAATTTTAAAATTGGGTTGTTTTAGAAGATAAATTCTACTAAAAGTATTATTAATAAATACATATTATTTATTTTCATCATAGTATTTTATTTTTAAATTTTATACAACAAATAAGCATATTAAATAATTATTCAAAATGTTGTATTAATTATTTTATTAAGAGAAATATCAAAACAATGATATTAAAAGTATTTAAATAAATATTATATGAACTAATTAATGTACTGAAATAATTTTCTCGATGAATATGACATATCAGTAATATATTAAATAGGTTTATTTTAAAATATATTCTTTGGGGATTTTATTTAAATTCAAATAAATGAAATGTGTCAAAATTGACACTATTGATATTTTATATTATTAAACAGTTTAAAAATCACAAAAATATATAAAAATTACAAATTAAAATTTATATGATCTAAAATTTCATAGGATATAAAATTATGTATAATTAACAACACATAAGTAATTATTTATAACCATATAAAATTTATAACATTATTACCACAAAAAAAATTAAATAGATTAAAAAAAGATAAATCAAAATGATAAGGTTTAAAATAAAATAAAAACATGTATAAATTTAATTGTTTGATGATATTACAACCATATCGTATCTAATATCTGAATTTGAGTCACTTTTTATGTTTTTATGTGGGGTTTGGGTTTATTATAAATTAATATTTTAGAGGTTTCCAAAAGTGCCCCTCTCCTCCTTTATAAAAGGGAACCTCCTCCCTCTCCTCTTCACAACACTTTGAGCCTTAAAGATCAACCATCCCCTTACTATTTCACTTATCCACTTTCCTAGAAACATTCTGGAGGTTCTGGGCTTCTCAATAGTCCATCTCTAGTCTCTTAAGAAGAAGCTTAAAAGGGGTGCATCGAAGAAGAGGTAATCTCTTCTACCAATTCTGTCAAGTTTCATTCCTCTTCAACTTATTCTTATTTAGTTGTTTCCTTATAAAGTAATAACATCAGTATCTATAGTATATTTATATGTTATTATAAATATTAAACATCCCCATTTCACATTCTATCCATCCTTCAGAAAATGAAATCACCGCGCGTGCATACGTACGAAATACCATCTCCACGCCGTGGGGTAATATATTTTTCCACCACCACCTTACTTGGATGGGTATAATGGTGAAAAGAATAACTATATATGGATATTATAACATAATACTGATTATGATATATTATATAATCCAATTCAATTCCATTTAATAGTTATGGGAACGATATCATCGCTCGTGTGTACGTACGGATTACCATCTCCACGATGTGATGAGATTCAATATCAATGTTAACCATTAAATAATGATTATAAAGTATATATAATTAATAATAATGGTATATATAACATTATAATGCTACTTTATTTATTTATAGGTTATTTACTTTCTTCCATTCATGTCAATAAGGAAAGGAAAATAGCATTCATTTGTACGTACGACATACCGTCTCCATAAACGCTGTGTTTCATTTCATTTATCTATCGATTATATATATACTGAATATATATGATATATAAATCATGTTTTACATTATTTATGTTAGTAAATCATGATATAAGTAATAATAATATCAAGAACAACAAGTCGAAACACATACGATAAATGAAAATATTTTACCGAAAACGCAGCTTTAACATGGAATATACAAAAGAACATGTTATATAAAGTCATAAGTGAACCATATATGATATAATAATAATTAATATGATTATGTAATAAGTAAATGAAATTATATAAATCATTATAAAGGTTTTTCTGATACATACGAAGCATATCAGACATAAGGTAAGACATAATTTTTCAAATCTCATTTTTATCTGAGATTTCTTATACGTAATTATTTACTGGGGTTATATTTTTCATCCATGACCATAAAAATGTATTTAATAACATGTTTAATATTCTTCCATGTATTTTTAAAGTCATGTTTACCCCTCTTTGACTTTTACATTGTGTTATGGAACGAATCTTTCTTTTTTTTACCATACGAGGAACTTTTTGACTTTTCCATCAAAAGTACGAGGATGATGTTTTTTTAACTTATACGGCATGAACCGATTTTTACGGTTTCATATTGCCTAATTTTCAAGAATATTCCTCTACAATTTTTCATGTTTATTTTCAATAAAATCCTTTTCTTTTAAAATTGTGTTTCATTTTGTGAAAATAAAATGATTTTTGAGGAGAAAGGATATTTTCCTCAATAATTCATTTCAAGTGTTTTATCAAAATTATTTTCCATCTAAGATGACATTATTTAGAAAGTTTATGTTTCAAGAATAATGTATCCATTATTTACATGTTTTTATTCTTCTTATGATGAAATTATATCCAGTTGTTTTATGTAAATTACGTTATGATGGGATGATGTTTATAAAACCCATTTTATTCGTTGGGTTATGAGGAATGATTTATGTTTATTTTGTGGCACTGGTAAGAATGATTTCAAAATGAGATGGGTGGGACCTATATATCACTCCAATGCATTGGTTAAAGATTTATATCTCATGAGATTGACATGGTTGGAATGGTAAGTTAATCCGGTTCAGCGATACAGAACTGGAACGAGGAGTGAACTTGATTTAGAAAGGGACGTTGTCCACTAAGATAGTCTTGATAGCAATGCCTTGGATACTATGGAAATAATATCATGTGCCTAATGGTTTTCCACAATGAGATTTTTTATTCCCATTCTATTTTATCATGATTAATGTTTCTTTATGATCTATGCCTAACGTACTGCCATGTTTTATGTCATTGCTCATGATTTTGATGTTTAGACATTATGTTCATGTTTTTTATGTTAAAATGTAAATGATTTGTTTTATTTTCTACCTGATTACCCTTACTGAGATTTTGAGCTCACCCTTTATATGATTTATTTTCCCCAGGATTTAAATAAAGGTTTTAGGTATGAAAACAAAAAGGGGAAGATCTTTATGGGAGATGTTGATGATCTTTCACCATGAGTAGAATATTATATTCCATGTTTCCGAAGACACTAAACTATTACGATCATTGTGTGTATATTTTTGTTATGTATTATGTATTCCACAAAAGAAATGTAATGTCCATGTACTACAAGCTTTGGGTCTCTACACCTATCATTAATATGAGATCCAGTAGAGAGACATCTACTTTTTATAGAACCAACATACCTTATGAAAAAATTGTGTGAGGTTAGGTAACACATAAAGGCCCACATATGTATACAATAGATGAGGTCAATGAGGTAAAGGAAGAGTAACAACGCCTAAATATGTTATTTGTTTATGTCATGGTAACTTATAAAGAATGATATTCCAAATTAAACCCCTTTGAAAATTTCTTAATTATTTATAATTTCATATAATTGTTATAACTTATAACACTTTGGTATTTTAAGAAATCACATTTTTTGGTTTACATAGGATGCCTAACAAAATGTAAAATATAAAATTAATTTATCTCACTTATTTTTCTAAAATATTTATATTTATCCTTTTAGGTTTTCAAAATGTTGTTGTTTTAATTTCTATAATAATGTGTTATTACTATTCTAGAACATGGATTTCTTCTACCATCAATTAATATTCTAATTACTTATCGGATCATTTCTATGTATTTTACCTCTTTTTAGTAATTTAAAATAAAGTGTATGGACCATCTACAACATCTTATAAAGGTTAATAATATCTTATTTAATTCACTATTAATGATTCAATAGAGGTAGTTAATCTATGTTTTTGACTAGGAATATTATGTATATTAATATCATATAGTGAATTTTTACAGTTTAGTTACAATAGTAACATTGAATATTGTAAATTTTTTATATATATAGTTAATTGGATTAGTTTATCGTATTAATATAGTCTTTTAGTTATATTTAAACGTTCAATATCAATATTTTGAAATATTTATTTTTTTATTTGATTCTAATATGTTCATATATTTTAATTAATTAGTTTAGTTAATAGATTTTATGTGTTCCGGATAAGAAATTAATTTTTCTACGTTATGTCATATTTTTCATTGAATTTTGTTTTTTTGTAATTTTTTTTGAGATATACATTAGATGTAATATTTTGATGGTGTTCAATTGAATATTCAATCATTGAATCAAATTATAATTTAAGGATTTTTTTTATCACAATTAGAATGTGGTTTTTTCCCAAAACATCCATACCAATGGTTTTATAAAACCATTCCTAAAGAAGGGTTTTACCAATGGTTTCCTAAAAAGGTTGGTAATCACCTCATAAGAAACCTTTACCAACAGTTTAAATAGAACCGTTTGTAATAGGATGGCTTAGGGGACCTTTTTCTAATTGTTCCTTAGAACCGTTGGTAAAAGTGAGTCCCTAAAATTTTTACCGGTGGTTTTTAAAAACCATTTGTAAAAGTTTCCCCCAAAATTAACAGTAGCCCCTATACTCCCCCATTCACTAGAAAAAACCCTATATCAGAGCACTTCCCTCAAATTTGCAGTAGCCCCCTCTCTCTCAACATTATTGGAGCTCATTCGGCTTCCTCTTCCTCCAACCCATCCAAGGTTGTGAATCTCCCGCTGGATCTCCATCCGACCAATCCCAAATTAGGTATTTTCTTAACTGATACCTTATTTTTATTAAAAATTATCTAATATTTCAGTTTTTTTTTTATTTTGATGTGTATATGTTTTTGTCCTTATTTTGATTTAACCTAGAATTTATTCATTCGAATCTATTTAATTAATTAAATCTCTAACCCTCCATCGAGGATGAAGGGATTTTTTCTCCATAACCATAGAAAACCCTTTTAGTTTTTTTATTTGTTACTTTAATTTATCATATCATTATATTAAAATGTTATATAAAAAGATAGGATAGTTATAGACCTATCGATGGTGACCTACATGAATTGTATCTCACACATTGTTCGAGAAGCCATTGGGTACCCAGATACTCTAAATTATTATATGTTTAGATAAGATAAATCACCATCTTACAAATGCATGACTACTCACATGACAAAGGACATATCATGTAGCACATGATTGGGTTTTAGCTCAAGAAGTTGGGTCTAATTATAGTATTTATTGAGCCTCTTGTATAGTACTACTTCCTACTAGTTGTAACTATGTTTTTCTTATTGATACTTGAAATAAATTACCAGTATTAAGTTTATGATTTTGTTATTTGTTGGTATTACTGATTTGGTTATTTTCATCCATTTCCAATATTTTCCCATTTTTATCTTTCTTCCACTTTTTAACTGATAATTTTAAAATTGTGCAACTTAGGTAATGAGGGAATAGTCTCCCCCCAGACACACCAAAGGCTATCACTATTAGTCAAAAACGTTGGGAATTTTGGTAGATGTGCTTTAGGCCATGTCTCTATATGGGTTCCGGTCACTAGTGAGTGGAATCCTGGTTTGGGACGTCACAATTCCTGGATATCCATTTTATAAGTGTTTATAAATAAGAAATTTACTAAATGAACTAGCCAACCTGATTAGAAACATTGAAAATGAATCTGTTTCTATGTTATACCCACGACATAAGTTCCTCCTCATTCATAGAACAACACCTACCATCTATGCCATAACCGACCAAATAATGGAAAGGCATGGACATGCTCTGCATACCTCTAGGTTTCAATCCCAAGTAATAATGTACTCCAAGTCATTAGGGGTGGTAAACTAAATACACTTATTATAAAAATACATGTGATATTTATAATATGTAAATAGTCTCGTACCAAAAATAATAGCAACATTCTTAATATATTTGATCATGATATACCATTGATGTCTATAACATACAACCACTACAAGAAACAATAGTCATTTCTAATAATGATACATCCACATCTAAGGGCTAGTACTAAGGCCCAAAAAATAGGGGGAAACTCTATCAAGAACAACAAAAAAGAAAAAAAATGAGATCAGAAATAAATGAATGTGAAGACCGAGTACTACATTAAGGAACTAGTAGAATTAATATAATCAAATCCATACCTATAAATATTTAAGGTCCCTCACCAAAATCAATTGGGACATGATTCAGTGAATTCACCCTACCAACCTATGATCTATAGCCCAAACCTATGATCCTTTAATCCATGGTTAAGGTGAATCTTGATGAGGTCATAACTACTTTTGATGTGATCCTCATCCTACTCCTAATCCTGATCTCCCTGAAGAAGACAAAGTATAAAACTCATGTACTCCCAACAAGACCCTTAAGGATTACGTATTCCTTGATCCACTTCCAATATCATAATAAAAAATCCTTGAATATAGTTATTAGAAATTCTGTATCTTATTTTTTATATACACTGAATTTTGTTGGGTTTCTTAATATAATTCTCATATAGAGTAATGTGTCAGTTATACTTTTATATAAAGAAAAAAATTGTCATTTACCAAAATATTTTTTTAATTGAACTTAAAAATTATTGAATTGCTTTGAAATGACTTATTGCAATTTTTTACAGAATCGATAGAAGTTGGATGTACTAATCTTATCATATTTCATCCGATTTTCAAAATAATTTGACCAACTTTTTAGATTTTGCATTTGACAAGGCTTCAAATAATGGTTGCATACACTGCCCGTGTTCTAATTGTTTTGCAAGACCTTGGTTAAGTCGTGAAGCAGTTAGCTATCATATAACCAAATATGGTTTCCAAACAAACTATTATGTGTGGTATCACAATGGAGAGAAAATGGAATCTCAAAATGTTGATGATCCAAGTGATAGGACTGAATTAGAGAGATTGATATATGATCGATTTCAATTTATTCGGCATCATGAGAAGGAAAGGATTTCTAGACAACAAGATTTTGATACATGCACACATGATGCATCCAATGAAAATGATGATGTTAATAGGGTGTAAAAATTGAATGATGTTGCGACGACTCCAGTATATTGGTAATGTGGTAAAATGAAAAAGTTGTAATTTTTAATCTGATTGTTTCATGAGAAAACTATGTATGGGATTTCAAATACTGCAATCGATTACATTTTTACCTTCTGGAAGGTCTTACTTCTAGATGATGCAAATATTCCCTAAAACCACTATATGGCATGGAAGTTTGTTGAAAATCTTTGATTCTTAAAAAAATAATGCTTTCCCAAATGATTGCAGCATATTTTGGGAGGAAACTGCTGAATGAAATGATTTTATCAAATGTGGAACAACCCTATGGAAGCCAAAAGATGACGTAACACCATCTCATGTGCCACAAAAAGTAATGTGGCACTTTCCATTGATCCCAAAATTATAGAACCTTTTCATGTTTGATGAAATATCAGTAAAAATGTGATGGAATGACACCGAGAGAAAAATGAATAATGAGGAGTTGGTTCACCCTACAGATGGATTTTCATTGGAGATATTTTATGCTCGAAATATTGAATTTGCAGCCAATGTGCATAATGGGATATAGGGTCTTTCATGTGAAAGTTTTTATCTATTTGGGAAGATTCATTCTTCGAACAACACATGGCTAGTTTTCATACACATTTATAACTGTCTCCCATGGTTGTGTATGAAAAAGCCTTACAATTTCTTGAGTATACTGATATCTGGACCTTCTGATCCTGAAAATGATATAGATTTATACGTGAAACCTTTAATAAAAGAGCTGAATCTTCTTTGGGATGTGGGTGTGCCCACATACGATTCATGTTCGAAAGACAATTTCATATACATTCTGCGCTTATGTGTATGATCAATGATTTTCCTTCTTATGCAATGATGTCTGGATGGAACAAAAAAGGAAAATAGTCATGTCTTGTTTGTATGAAGAATAGTCAATCGAGAAGAATAAAATATCATCGTAGTTTTAGTTTTATGGGACATCGATGACTCTTGCCAATGAACCATCCATATAGAAAAAAATTTCGAATATTTGACAATACCATGGAGACTGACGATCCACCTCAGCGTATGTCTCAAACTGATGTGGATAATGAATTGAACGATTTCAGTTATTCATTTGGGAAGGGTGTAATGAAATATAGAAAGAGGAAAAATGATTCCAATGATACCTATTACAATTGGAAGAAGAATATTATATTCTTTTAGTTGTCATATTGGTCAACAAACTTGTTAAGTCATTCCTTAGATGTAATGCACATTGAAAATATTATATGTGAAATGATGCTTTTGATTCTTATAAATGTATAGGGGAAGACAAAATATGATTTAAGATCTTGGAATGACTTGGTAGATTGGGGGATCAGACAAGAATTTCATCTAGTCTGTATTAGTGAAAATAAAAGGCAAGTTCCATGTGCTTCTTATGTGATAACACCTACTGAAAAAAATCAATTTTTGGAAGTGCTGGAGACTATTAATCTTCCTAATGGATATTCAAGAAATATATCAAAATGGGTCAACAGAAAAGAGATAAAGATTAAATCTTTGAAGAATCATGATTATCACGTCCTTTTGTATGAGTTGATTCTAATAGAAATCCTCCATCTCTTGTCCAATAATGTAATAATATCAGTTATTCGTTTGTGCTATTTGTTTAGAGATCATTGTGCTTTGATGTTTTCAAAATATTTCTTGAAAAACCTATTGGCAGAGACACTATTAATTTTGTGTGAGTTAGAGAAAATATTCCCTCCATCACTTTTTACATGCATGTTGCATCTGACTATCCATCTTTCAACCAAAATACTTCTTGGAGGACCCATTGCTTTCCGTTGGATGTATCCAAATGAAAGAAAAATGTACACATTGAAGTCATATATTCGGAACAGGAATTATCCCAAAGGTGATATTGTGAATGGTTACTTGGCTCAAGAATGTATGGATTTCTGCTCAATGTATTTTTCTGATCTTGGTACAAGAATAAATAGACCAATGAGAAATGAAGAAGAAGATTATGAGAAAATGGAACCCAGTTTTCCATCACTTCCTTAGATAGGATGAATTTTGGGATCATATACATTGTCGACATTAAGCCTTGAATAGTTAGAGATGGCACATCGCACATTGTTGTTCAATTGTGATTTGTTCAAAGAGTATTTCATGTAAGTAAATTGTACACGTATCTCTTATCTTATCTCTTGTAATTTTAAATATGTGTTAAACTATTATTATTTTTATCTACACGGAACATAAAAAATTGATATATAGGAAGCATCTTTATTTATCTTTGAGAAGTAAAGAGACTTTTCATAGAAAAGGGTTTTCTAGTTGGTTGATATTGAAGTTAAAAATATTTTTTAATAACTAAATAAAAATAATATTTAATTAAGTTTACTATTTGTTTATATTTCAGGTATCATTTTTTCCTACAGACTCTGTTTCTGAGGAAATAAGATCCTTGGATTTTGGTCCTAATACCATGGTTTGTTCTTGTAAATCGCTTTTGATCAACAGATACTAATTTATTAACACTAAAATAGCAAGGAACATGATAACACATCATGATGGTGTTATGCTAATTGCCACAACATACTATTATGGTAGTTCATCGGATAATAGATCTCATTCTAAAAATGTATCTTATTATGGAGTTATGGAGAAAATAATAATTTTGGATTATTACTCGCATGGTCGAGTCAGGATGATAAAATGTAGGTGGTTTGATTCAATGACGAGGCATGGAACCATTATTGATGATTGTGTATTTTTAGTTATTGACATGACTCACACTCTTTCCACCGATGAACCATATGTATTGGCAATAATGGTGAAAATGTTTTTTTATGACAAAGGTCATCATCATCCTAAATTCAGTGTAATTATTGAAGTAAATCCCAGACATGTTTTTGATAATGGTGATGATGAAGTTGAAACCGTCCCTACTCCAATTGCAAGCAATCTGTTTATTACATATGATGAACCCAATAGCTCAATTTTCTGAGTTGATTGTGAACCTGAAGTTGTGGTGGGAAATATATATAATCATACAGTCGTGTTCTCACCTACATGTTTCACCTACATCATTCAGAGTGTGTATCCTAGTACTTACCTTTAAACAACCATAAATCTCCTGTCTCTTTATGTTTTTTTATCAGAATGGTTTTTCTTTATTTTGTTTTTTGGGTTACACATTATTAATCTGTTTCTAATTACTTCTATATTTGTTTTCATTGCAGGAATTGACACCTATTGAAGAGATACGGTGGAAAAAGATGACAGAAAATAATCTTCACATGACAGAGATGGGTGTTCCTCCACTCATCCCTATTGTGAGTATTTTATTTCAAATATATATATTTCAGTAACTTATAATATCATGTGTTTACTTTTGTGTTAATCTTTTTTTCAGGATTGACACCCTAGACGATAGATATACGACGAGGATCCTAATATTCCTCCAAGTAAAGAGGCTAGTGATAGAAGGGGGTGGTGTCAGAGTTAGACGATCATCTGGTGGTACGAGGGCTCATGGTGTGAGAGTTGGACGATCCATTGGTCATACCCAATTGGACTATGCCCCTTCCACAGATGTATCTTCTATGCCCCATTTTGATCCTGGTGTGTCTTTAGGGACACACGAGATATTTATGCCCATGATGTTTACACTACCACTTGGCCAGACGTCTCTTCCATCATCTTTTTCTTATGGTTCATTATCTCCGAGCTATTATATTCCACCTTTTTTGACTCCTGCTCCAACACAGTATGTGGCTGAGGAGCGTACACTGAGGGACACTCCACCTATATAGGATATTACTTCAGATTCTGCACATCCAGTGACGCCGATTGATCTGACTACCACATGTATATTTATATAACTCTAACAAATTTTTATACCAAAATTTATTTTTATTATAACTTGTACTGATATTTTTTTCATTAATAACTGATTCATATACTAATAGGTGGTGGGGGAGGGGGCATACTCACATGAATGCGGTATGGAATTTCCAGACACAATAGATGGTTGAATACAATGATGATTGATAGATGATTGTGAAACCTGGGTAGCAATGTCGGGGATTTTTGGCAATGCTAGCCAAATAATCTGACATCATTCCGGTCAGCCCTCTCCCTTGGAGAAATATACCACATAAAGTCAAAGATAATGTGTGGGCACAAATATGGGTAAAAATTTTATTGTATTTAATGTTGTATTTTTTTGTATTTATATGAATTAATCTATTGAGTTTCATCTTCGGCTTAACTTCCCTGATGGCGAGGGTGCATGACCAGCATGTTTAATGGAGCTTGGAGAGCTTTGGAGAGATTATAATCATGATTTGTATGTTGGATGGTGTGATAGAGTGGGCACAGAGTTAGAGAAAGTACCTATCAGGGATGACTTCCCGATATAGAAATATCACCCAATGATTACCCATTGGGAGACTGCCAAATTTAAGGTATTAATCCCATTTGAGGTATTTAAATAACATTTTTCATATTTGGCATTAATATTATCTTGTTTTTTATAAAACATTATTTAGGAATATTATGAAAAAAACTAAAAAAAACATTGATTCAAAGAAGTACGTCCACACTTTTGGTCACACTACTATATCAGATCATGAGAGGCAGGTGGTACGATATAGTTGTTTATAATTTTTCTTTAGGACATTCCCTTTTTATAGTTTCCTACATATATTATGTGATTTATTGAATATTGAATATATTATTATACTTGAAATTTATATTGTTTCTGTAACATCCCAAGGTTTTCTAAAAATAAATTGAAAATGCTTGAAATTTTGTTTAAGGTATATATTTATAAGTATCATTTAAACATAATTTTATTTCTTCTATGTTTTTAATTTCAAGAAACTGTCATCTACAATTGTGTTCAGTATGTTATTTAGAGTCTGATGAAACAAACTTTTCTTTGGTGAATAGTAACATGCCTTTATGAATAGTAATATGAATAGTAATATGAATAGTAATATGACCTCATGAATAGTAAATAATAATATTATTTTATTTTTCCATGGCAATAGGATAATGGGATCGTAATTAATTTTCCAATGTCACATGAAACTAGTTGCACTTAAATATTGTTATTTTTCGAATTAACTGTGACCTTATTTAAAAATTAAATTAATAATATTTAGAAAATTATTTTTTGGAAAAATGGAGTTCATTTTTGAATTCTACACATTGAAAAATGGTTGGGGTAATTTTTTGGTATTTTTCTGAAACTCTTGAATTTTCGGTGAATAGTGAAATACGGTAAAATACGGTATAATCAATTTATCAGTAAAAATGCACTATTTATGACATCATAAGTGATTCAAGGCCACATGCGTCGAAATCACATGATATTATCACTTTTTAGGGCCACTTGTTTTGATATTATTCATAGTCTTGATAAAAATATTATAATAATGATTAAAATAATCTGAAAAACCTCCCATCCTCCACTATAAATACCACCCTCACTCCCCTCTTCCTCCCACACCTCTCAAGCCTTGAGCATTGTCTAATTTCTGCCAAATTCCCTCCCCAATCTTCTTCCCCACGTCCTAGAGCTTCTGGTCTCACCAAAGGACCAAAATCAAAGCCCTTAAGAAGGATCTCAAGGAGAAGAGATCAAGAGGTAAACAACCTCTTTTGTTTTCTTTATTTTCTTCCATTTTATGTTATTATCTTCCTTTACCTTTGTCTTTTGTTGGGATATTTCATTAAATATTTCCCCTTACTGTCAAAATTTTGTATGAATTATGAGATATTCCATTCCTCTCATCAATCTTGTTTTTATGAAATTTTAAGAGACGCCGTTAGGCTGCCGAATTTTCGTAAGAAATTTTTCATGTTTTCATTATTTCATGATTCCTTTCTCTTCTTTCTTCACCATATCTTATCCAAGAGGCATGAAATCTCCAGAATCATGTATATTCTGGATGTTGTCATGTTTATGGAAAATTACAAATCATTATTCCTCTCCTCTCTCACTTATTTAAAGAATCAAAAAAAACATTGTCCATTTGTGTCGAATTACCGATATCGTGGACGATGTATTTTCGATTTCCATTAATTCTTTCAAGTCTGGTTGTGAAACCATTTATATGGTTGTACCAGGTTATAAGATATGTTTTATGTCTCATATAAGGTTCTGGAATTCTTTTGTAGTCATGATTCAAATTTATAAGACTAAATGAAGTTGTAATTATCAAAGAACCAATTAAATGATCTAAACGAACATAATTAATGTTTTAACTTATTAATCATGATCATATAAAGCATAAAAGTGATAAATGGTAAAATTTATGGTACTGGAAAAATGTAAATACTACTCCATTCCAATTCTGGAGTATCACTTCCAATCAACAAGAACGATTCATCATGAATCGATTGTGAAAATCACAAAAGAACTCACCCAAAATAATGCAAGGAAGAAAATACTAACAAATAAGGGGTGAAATGAGGTTTTGAAATGACCATATAAGATGTTATAAACATGAAAATGTTTATGTAAAATACTAATAACACTCTTTTATCCATTATACAGGAGGTTTAAACAATTTTTAAGTAAGAAAATCTTAAGGTAAGGGAATTCTTAACCCGATTTCCATTCATTGGGTTAACATTCTACTTTATTGTTTATGTGCTATTTAAATTGTTTTTGTGACAGGTTCTATTTATATTATGTTTCATTATGTGTATTTACAGATTATATACCTATTCCATACACTCTATTAAGTCCCGCTTCAAGTATATGATGTTTATAAGGGACTTTTATTCTAAAATATTTTTCTAAAATTATGTTTTGCAATATTCAAAAGAAATGATTTTATGCTATTATTTATGTTGTATGATTATGTTTTGGTTATCGGGAATTGTTTATGATGATGTTTGGGACCTATATTTCCCTCCAATTCATTGGGTATGAGTATGTTGGAGGTCGGCCGTATGGTTACTCCAAGTGTAACTGTGATGGTTACACAAAGTAAGGTAGCCGTGAGGGTTACAAATTTTAAGGTAGCCAAGATGGTTACAATATTATGTAACTAATGCCCCAATATACCTCTTTGATTATAATTATGTTTGTGTGGATCTTGTGTAAATCTCATGTTACGCTAAGTAAGATTTAATGGGTGGAAAGCATGTCTTTTGAAAATGTTTTCATACGTCATGCATATTCATGGACTAATGCGATTTTTCCTTCTTTTTCATACCTTACTGAACTTTTGGTCTCATACCAAGTTTTTAAATGATTTTTCACAGGTTAATGATGAGTAATACAAGGAAGGAAGACATGTTAAATGTTGAAGAATTGTCAAGGAGTCTTTTTTTTGTTTTAATGTTTTATATTCTGAGGAAAATGGAAACTGATTTTATGGTATCCACTATGTAACAATGTGTAATGTTATGAATTTTTTGTCTTTATTCTCTAAAGCTCTAAACTTGAAAGGATCCTCAATGTAAAATGAATTTTTTTCTTTATTAAATTCAAGATTATGTATGAAATAAGTGCGGGTCTTTATAGTTGGTATCAAAGATGGTTTAGATAACTTTAGGGGTTAAGTTGATGCTAATAGAATACCATAAATAATTTTAACTCTATGTTAAATTTGTTATAGCATTTAAAGATTACCATGTTGCTTCATAAAAGAAATGTTTGTTTATAATGGTTGTCCGCAGAAGGAACATGGATGCTGAAGAGGATAGGCACCGAAAGAATGACATCCTTCCTGATCAACAGCCTGGAATGGTAGGGATTGGAACCGAGCAGTTTGTGACAGTAATGGCTCAGCTAATGCAGGAAATAAATGGTGGTGGCATCCATGCAAGAGGAAAAATAGAGGTACCCCAACAGAACATGACAGTGGTGGAACATTTTATGAGACAACATCCTCCTGCATTCAATGGATCTTCTGACCCAGTGGCAGCATAAGGATGGATTAAAGCCCTTGAAAAGATATTTGATGTTATGGGATGTTCGGACAATCAAAAGTCAAGTCTTGACATTTATCATTTTGAAGGGGAAGCTGATCAGTGGTGGTCAATGGTAAGGAATATCAGGGGTAGAGAGGATTTTGATGCCTTAGTGTGGGATGAATTTAAAAGTCTTTTTCTTGAAAAATAATTTCCTAAGGTGGTGCGACTTAGAATGGAGAAACAATTCCTTGAACTGAAACAAAAGGAGGAAGATTCAGTGGCTATGTATGAGGAGAACTTCACCTGACCGGTGAGGTATGCTCCAAATCTTATTCTGGATCTCGATAGCAAAATCAACCGCTTTTACTCAGGATTGAGGCCAAGGTATCGAAGGTCGTTGGCCTCCCGTGAATTCAAAAGTTACGAGAAACTTGTTCGATGTGCTGAGAGGGTAGAGATGGAGTTTGCTGACGATCACATGCAATTTGGAAACAGAGAGAAGAAGAGGTCCAATTGGAAAGCAATGGGTAAGAATCAACCAATGAAATCTGATGGTAAGAAAATCCAGTTTCCAGTTTGTGAAAAGTGTGGCAAGAAGCACCCTGGGGAATGTCTTATCAAAACTGGGAAGTGTTTTAAATGTGGTAAGTTTGGACATATGGCCCGAGATTTCAATGAAAATGATCCAAAGAATAATCCTGTTAAGGAAACTGTAATGTGTTTTAAATGTGGTGAGATCGGTCACTATGGAAATGCATGTCCAAAGAGGGATCCAAATGATGCAAAGAAGCCAGACTACAAGCAGAAAGGTGTAGTGAGATCTTTTGTGACTACGTCAGCCGATGTTGGGCCATCAAATGAAGTTGTATCAGGTACTTTGTTTGTTCACTCAGATTTTTCTAAAGTTTTGTTTGATATGGGGTCTACACATTCCTTCATCTCTGAGAAATTTTCTAGTAAATTGGAAATATCACCTCAACAAATGATACCCAAACTTGTTGTTAAAACACCAGGGGGAAATGTTATAGCTAAGAAGAAATATAAGAACATTTCTATTGTGGTATGTGGAAAGACTTTACCTGCAAACCTTGTTGTTTTACCCTTAGTCGAGTTTGATGTTATTCTGGGGATGGACTGGCTTTCTGATTATCATGCTAAGATTGACTGTAGAGCTAAAGAAGTTGTTTTTCAGAAAGAGTTTCAGTTTATATACAAGAATGAACCCATACAATTGATAACATATCAAGAAGCTGAGAAACTACTGAAAGATGGAAATGAAAGTTATCTGGCTCATATTGTTGAAAACAAGTGAACTATTCAAATTAATGATGTGCCAGTGGTAAATGAATAACTTGATGTTTTTCCTGAGGAGTTACCCAGTGTCATACGTAAACGAGAAGTCGAATTCACAATTGACTTAGTTCCTGATGCTAAGCCAATTTCAAAACCCCCATATCGTATGGCTCCAATAGAACTTCTTGAATTGAAAAATCAGTTGCAGGATTTTCTTGTCAAAGGCTTCATTCGTCCCAGTACTTCACCATGGGGAGACCCTGTTTTGTTTGTTAAAAAGAAAGATGGTTCCATGAGACTTTGCATTGATTATAGAGCTTTGAATAACATCACTGTTAAAAACAATTATCCTTTGCCTCATATTGATGACTTGTTTGATCAGCTCTAGGGAGCTCAGTACTTTTCCAAGATTGACTTGAGATCCGAATACCATCAGCTGAAGGTGAAGGAGGATGACATCCCGAAAACAGCCTTTCGGACTAGATATGGGCATTATGAATTTGTTGTTATGCCATTTGGGTTAACTAATGCACCTGTTGTATTCATGAATCTTATGAATAGAGTATTTCATGAGTTCTTGGATAAGTTTGTGGTTGTATTTATTGATGACATTGTGGTTTTTTCTAAAAATAAAGAGGAGCATGAAAAACATCTAAGGGTTGTTTTACAAACTTTAAAAGAAAAGAAACTATATGGAAAATTCAGCAAGTGTGATTTTTGGTTGCAACGGATTTATTTTCTTGGGAACATTGTAAATATGGATGGAATAACAGTTGATCCTGCAAAAAAAAAGTAGTTGATGAATGTCCAAGACCCACAAATGTTACAGATATTCTTAGTTTTCTGGTCTTAGCAAGTTATTACCGACGCTTTGTTAAGAACATTGCACGGTTATCTAGCCCAATAACTAAGTTAACACGAAAAGGGGTTAAATTTGTTTGGACAGAGGAATGTGATGTTTGTTTTCAGGAACTAGAGAAGAGATTGGTGAATGCTCCATTTTTGGCCTTACCTTCCCGGAATGGTGAGTTTGTCATCTATAGTGATGCGTCTTTGAAGGGACTTGGTTGTGTTTTGATGTAGAATGATCAGGTAATTTCCTATGCTTCGAGAAAACTTAAACCTCATGAGATGAATTATCCCACACATGATTTGGAATTGGCAGCTGTGGTTTTTGCTTTGAAAATATGGAGGCATCATCTATACGGAACCAAATGCCAAATATATACTGACCATAAAAGTCTCAAGTATATATTCACTCAGATGGAATTCAACATGAGGCAGAGAAGATGGCTAGAACTGATAAAGGATTATGAATGCACGATTAATTACCATTCTGGAAAAGCAAACAAAGTAGAGGATGCCTTAAGTCG
Source organism: Viscum album (assembly GCA_963277665.1). Classification (NCBI taxonomy): domain Eukaryota; kingdom Viridiplantae; phylum Streptophyta; class Magnoliopsida; order Santalales; family Viscaceae; genus Viscum; species Viscum album. Next base: position 1,082,295,997 of record OY728120.1, on the reverse strand, counting down.
GAAAAATCACGCATCATTAACCATGCTACGTTTGGAACGTGATCCCTTGATTAATGATTTGATAAATTTTGGCTTAGAAGTTGTCGGTGCAGGGAATATATCTGTTTTGTTTCAGGTTTCAGTGCAGTCTTCGTTGTCAGACAGAATTATGATAGCACAGAGGGAAGACCGTGAGCTACAGAAAAAGGTATAATTGGTTAAAATGGGTAAGTTTACAGAATTTAATCTTGATAAAGATTGTTTTTTAAGGTTTGGAAAAAGGTTGTGTGTGCCCTGTGATTCCCAGCTGAAGAAAGAATTGTTGTGTGAAGCTCATAGTTCTCCATTTTCTGTTCATCCTGGAAGTACTAAGATGTACCGAGACCTTCAAGAGTATTACTGGTGGAATGGGATGAAAAGAGATATTGTTGATTTTACAATGAAATTTTTGACATGTCAGAAGGTTAAAGCAGAGCGGTAGTTACCAAAGGGGATGCTTCAGCCTTTTCCAGTGCCAGAATAGAAATGGGAGAACATATCCATGGATTTTGTGGTGGGACTACCAAAGACTTCTCGTGGTAACAATGCGATATGGTTTATTGTTGATTGGATAACAAAGTATGATCATTTTCTTTCTATTTGAGATACAATGACATTAGATCAGCTTTCTCGATTGTACCTCAAGGAGATTGTCAGGTTACATGGAGTTCCTCTTTCCATTGTGTCTGACCGAGATCCCAGGTTCACTTCTAAATTTTGGAAGGGACTTCAGAAGTCTTTTGGCACAGAGTTGAATTTCAGTACATCTTTTCATCCTCAATCAGATGGGTAGTCAGAACGAACAATTCAAACTTTAGAGGATATTCTTCGAGCTTGTTCAATGGACTATCAGGAAAGTTGGGATCAACATCTTTCATTAGTTGAGTTTTCTTATAATAACAGTTTCCATTCCAGTATTCAGATGGCACCTTTTGAGGCCTTGTATGGAAAGCGGTGTCGGACTCCGGTGTTTTGGGATGAAGTCGGTGAAAGAAAGTTTATGGGACCAGAATTAGTAGAAGAAGTGGTAGAGAAAGTGAGGACGATCCAGCAACACAATGAGGACAGCTCAGAGCAGGCAGAAAAGTTATGCAGATAACAGAAGGAAAGACTTCTCTTTCAAGGTAGGTGACCATGTTTTCCTTAAAATATCTCCTTGGAAAAGTGTGATGTGTTTCGGTAAGAAATGGAAACTAAGTCCACAGTTCATCGGTCCTTTTGAAATCTTGGATAAAGTTGGAATAGTTGCATACCGCGTAGCTTTGCCTCCGAGCTTATTTTAGGTACACAATGGTTTTCATGTTTCGATGTTGAGAAAGTATGTTCCAGATTCATCACATATCTTGAGGCCGGAAGCAGTTCAGCTGGCAGAGAACCTTTCTTATGAAGAAAAACCGGTTCAGATTCTTGATCGAAGAGAACAGGTATTGCAGAATAAGGTAATCCGCCAGGTAATGGTTTTGTAGAGAAACCACATGGCTGAAGAAGCAACATGGGAGTCTGAAATGCTATGAGGGAAAAATACCCTCAGTTGTTTAATAAGTAAATAAAATTGCAAGGACGCAATATCAAGAAGGTGGGGATAATGTTACATCCAAAGGTTTTCTAAAAATAAATTGAAAATGCTTAAAATTTTGTTTAAGGTATATATTTATAAGTATCCTTTAAACATAATTTTATTTCTTCTATGTTTTGAATTTCAAGAAACTGTCATCTACAATTGTGTTCAGTATGTTATTTAGAGTCTGATGAAACAAAATTTTTTTTGGTGAATAGTAACATGCCCTTATGAATAGTAATATGAATAGTAATATTACCTCATGAATAGTAAATAATATTATTATTTTATTTTTCCATGGCAATAGGATAATGGGATCATAATTAATTTTCCAATGTCACATGAAACTAGTTGCACTTAAATATTGTTATTTTTCGAATTAATTGTGACCTTATTTAAAAATTAGATTAATAATATTTAGAAAATTATTTTTGAAAAATGGAGTTCATTTTTGAATTCTACACATCGAAAAATGGTTGGGGTATTTTTTTGGTATTTTTCTGAGACTCTTGAATTTTCGGTGAATAGTGAAATACGGTAAAATACCGTATAATCAATTTATCAGTAAAAATGCACTATTTATGATATCATAAGTGATGGAAGGCCACTTTCTTAGAAATCACATGATATTATCACTATTTAGGGCCACGTTTTTTGAGATTATTCATAGTCTTGATAAAAATATTATAATAATGATTAAAATAATCTAAAAAACCTCCCCTCCTCCACTGTAAATACGACCCTCACTCCCCTCTTCCTCCCACACCTCTCAAGACTTGAGCATTGTCTAAATTCTTGCCAAATTTCCTCCCCAATCTTCTTCCCCACGTCCTAGAGCTGCTGGTATCACCAAAGGACCAAAATCAAAGCCATTAAGAAGGATCTCAAGGAGAAGAGATCAAGATGTAAACAACCTCTTTTGTTTTCTTTCTTTTCTTCCATTTTATGTTATTCTCTTCCTTTACCTTTGTCTTTTTTTGGGATATTTCATTAAATATTTTCCCTTACTGTCAAAAGTTTTTATGAATGATGATATATTCCATTCCTCTCATCAATCTTGTTTTTATGAAATTTTAAGAGACGCTGTTAGGCTGCCGAATTTTCGTAAGAAATTTTTCATGTTTTCTTTATTTCATGATTCCTTTCTCTTCATTCTTCACCCTATCTTATCCAAGAGGCATGAAATCTCCAGAATCATGTATATTCTGGATGTTGTCATGTTTATGGAAAATTACAAATCATTATTCCTCTCCTCTCTAACTTATTTAAAGAATCAAAAAAACATTGTCCATTTGTGTCGAATTACCGATATCGTGGACGATGTATTTTCAATTTCCATTAATTCTTTCAAGTCTGGTTGTGAAACCATTTATATGGTTGAACCAGGATATAAGATATGTTTTATGACTCATATAAGGTTCTGGAATTCTTTTGTACTCATGATTCCAATTTATAAGACTAAATGAAGTTGTAATTATCAAAGAACCATTTAAATGATCTAAACGAACATAATTAATGTTTTAACTTATTAATCATCATCATATAAAGCATAAAAGTGATAAATTGTAAAATTTATGGTACTGGAAATATGTAAATACTACTCTATTCCAATTCTGGAGTTTCACTTCCATTCAACAAGAACGATTCATCATGAACCGATTGTGAAAATCACAAAAGAACTCACCCAAAATAATGCAAGGAACAAAATACTATCAAATAAGTGGTGAAATGAGGTTATGAAATGACCATATAAGATGTTATAAACATTAACATGTTTCTGTAAAATACTAATAACACTCTTTTAACCATTATACAGGAGGTTTAAACAATTTTGAAGTAAGACAAGCCTAAGGTAAGGGAATTCTTAACCCGATTTTCATTCATTGGGTTAACATTTTACTTTATTTTCTATGTGCTATTTAAATTGTTTGTGTGATGGGTTATGTTTATATTATGTTTCATTATGTGTATTTTTAGAGTATATACCTATTCCATACACTCCATTAAGTCCCACTTCAAGTATATGATGTTTATAAGGGACTTTTATTCTAAAATCTTTTTTTAAAATTCTGTTTTTCAATATTAAAAAGCAATGTTTTTATGCTATTATTTATGTTGTATGATTATGTTTTTGTTATTGGTATTTGTTTATGATGAAGGTTGGGACCTATATTTCCCTCCAATTCATTGGGTCTGAGTAAGTTGGAGGTCGGCCGTATGGTTACTCGAAGTGTAACTGTGATGGTTACACAAAGTAAGGTAGCCGTGAGGGTTACAAATTTTAAGGTAGCCAAGATGGTTACAAGATTATGTAACTAATGCCCAAATATACCTCTATGATTATAATTATGTTTGTGTGGATCTTGTGTAAATCTCATTATATGCTATGTAAGATTTAATGGGTTGAAATCATGTCTTTTGAAAATGTTTTCATACGTCATGCGTATTCATGGACTAATGCGATTTTTCCTTCTTTTTCATACCTTACTGAGATTTTGTGCTCATCCCAAGTTTTTAAATGATTTTTCACAGGTTAATGATGAGTAATACAATAAAGGAATACATGTTAAATGTTGATGAATTGTCACGGAGTCTTGTTTTATGTTTTAATGTTTTATATTCTGAGGAAAATGGAAACTGATTTTATGGTATCCACTATGTAACAATGTGTAATGTTATGAATGTTTTGTCTTAATTCTCTAAAGCTATAAACTTGAAAAGATCCTCAATGTAAAATGAATTGTTTTCTTTATTATATTCAAGATTATGTATGAAATAAGTGAGGGTATTTATAGTTTCAATGTCATTACAGAAGCACAAATTGAATATTGAAGGACCTCTCTCTTGAGCAAAATTGTTTTTCTCGAGTAGAAGGGAGAAGTATTGAACTGCAATTAATGAACTGACACAAGAAAATATTTTATGTTTTTATTTGTTTAATTAAAAGATTAATATATATTTTAAAATTTAATAATCTATTAATATTTTTAACAGGCTACTTTAGAGTCCCTTGATTCCCAAGAGCCTAGTAATTTAGGGCCACATGATCATTGATATCAGGTTTTGGGAGATGAGGACTTTGGTCGAGTACATTTCCGACCTGGTAATAATATAGTCCTGACGAGGTATTGGTCCTCTCTAGGTATCTATTCTTGTACCACCGAGTTGGAACAGGTCAAGGAGAATGCAAGACAGTCTAATAAAAGGGTCATAGAGTTGGAATAACAGGTTCAAAAAAGGGAGAAATAATTTATGAAACTGATCAAAGATTTATTTTCATCACTTCCACCAGAGGCTAGTTTTGCTTTTCAAAAATATATGTCGTTGATCGTTTCATTATCCAATGCACCAGGTGGTAGTTCTAGTGGCGGTCGAGATGATTACGCTCCTGGTGATGACGTGGACGATGGAGAGGGAGATGTTGGGGATGATGATGATGTTGAGATCGAGGGAGAGGATAAAGGTGAGGGAGAGGGCAAGGATGAGTATGAGGATGAGGGTGAGGATGGGGCTGAGGATGAGCATGGGGATGATGATGGGGACGAAAAAGAGGATAGAGATGGTGGTGAGGATGAGGCTGATGATGATAGTGGTGATGGTGATGGTGATCAAGGGCAGATTGATCCATTACATTTTGACAGATATTTAGGACATTTAATTTTTGATTTAATATGGATGTCTCATTATACATAAAATCCAAGAACACCTTGAACAAATCCATAACAGCCCCCACCCTCCTCCTTGGACCCCAGACAACCCCCCAGAAATCCCCCTGGACAGCCACTTAGAGAGCTCCCTAGACAGCACCGCCACCCTCTGCCCTGGACCCCGGACAGCCCCCCACAATCCTCCCTAGACCCCAGACAGCCCCCAGACAGCCCCCCCCCCCCCCCCACCCTCCTCCATGGACCCTAGATGGTCCCCCAGACAACCTCCCGAACAGCCCCCCCAACAGCCCCCCTGGACCCCGAACAACCCCTCGTACAGAATTGTTCTCAAATAAATTTTTACCACCCATTGAAGGTGATCTTCAGGACGAGTTCCTTTAAATGGGAAGACTATAATAACCTGGTTCTTCACATTGGTATGGATATTTTTTAATTCAGGATAACTCTTTATTTTTGACCAAATATGGAGGCACAATGATGTTATAATGGTTTATGGGGCTTCTGGGGGTTGTTCGGAGATCGGAACCCCAGTCGGTGTAGAGAAACACTATGCCTCACGATTTGTAATAAATTTAAGCCCATATCACAAGGTATCGATAAACCATATAGGGCTATAAATTATAATCAATGTGCATTATTTTTCTTTAACCATGCACTAGGGATGCACATCATGCACAATGTTTATAATTTTAGTATAAGATATTATCACTGTTGTTGCACGATTTGACTAACTGGCATATGGAAAACTGACCAAACGCATTTGGATTACCTTTATACATTAGGAAAATGATCAATGAGTCATTTGCGATGTGTATGAATAAACCTTTACTCAATCCGAGGCACGGTGTGGTCGATATCACTAAAAGTGTCTCTCTTCTGTTTAATATGTACACATTTTGAAATAAAAACAACTGGCATATGGAAAACCGAGAAAATCAATTTGAATTGTGTTTATACATTAGTAAAATGATCCATGGGCCACATGTGACATGTACAACTAAACCCCCACCTCAATCCGAGGAACACTGTGGCCATTACCATTCAATGTGTCTCACTCTTATTTGAAATGGACAACATTTTATGTGAAAACAACAACTGACATAAGGAAAATCGAACAAACATATTCAGATTCTATTGATACTTTAGCAGAAAAATCCATGGTACATTTGTGACATGTAGGAGTTAACCCCGAATAAATCTGAGGCACGGTGTGGTCAGTACCACTCATAGTGTCTCACCTTTATTTGAACTGATCAACATTTTAAGTGGAAACAATGACTAGAAAAAGGAAAACCAACAAAATGCATTCAGATTGTGTTTATACTTTATGAAAACTATCCATGGGACAATTATGATGTGTACGAGTCAAACCCACAACAATCTGAGGCATAGTGTTGCTGGTACCACTCTAATTGTCTCTCTTTTGTTTAAAATGGACAATGTTTTATGTAATAACAATTAGCATACATAAAACCAACTAAACTTTTTTGAATTGCATTGATACATTAGTAAAACAATAAATGAGACATTTGTGACGTGTAGGAGTCAACACCACATCAATACGAGGATCGGTGTGGCTGGTAAAACTCTAAATGTCTCTCTTTTGTTTAAAATGGACATCATTTTAAGTGAAAACAACAACTTGCATACAGAAAACCAACAAAACACATTCGGATTGTGTTTATACTTTAAGAAAATGATACATGGGACATTTTTGACATGTAAAAGTAATCCTTGTGTCAATCCGAAGCACGGTGTGGCCGGTACCACTCTAAATGTCTCTCTTTTTTTTAACATGGACATCATTTTAAGTGAAAACGACAACTGGCATATGGAAAACTGACCCAATGATTTCATATTATGTTGAAAAATTAATAAAATGATCCATGAGTCATATGTTACATGTAAAAGTCATCACCACATCAATCTGAGGCACAATGTGGCTGGTATGACTCAAAGTGTCTATCTTTTGTTTAAAATTGACACTTTGTTAAGGAAAAACAACAGGCATTCGGAATCCAAACATATTCATATTGTGTTGATACATCTTTTAAAACTATGTATTTGTCATATATGACATTTATGACTCAACCCTCCATCAATTAGTGGTGCGGTGTGGCTGGTACCACTCAAAATGTCTCGCTTTTATTTGAAATGGACAACATTTTAAGTGAAAACAACAACTGGCATACAGAAAGCCGACCAAACGCATTCGTATTGTGTTGATACTATATTATAACGATCCATGGGACCTTTTTGACATGTATTAGTCAACCCCAATTCAATATGAGGCCCGATGTGGCCGGTACCACTCTAAATGTTTCTCTTTTGTTTAAAACGGACATCATTTTAAGTGAAAAGAAAAACTGGCATACGGAAAATGGATCAAACGTATTCAGATTATGTTGATACATTAGTAAAATTATACTTTAGTGATTTGGAATCTGTACAATTCAACCTCGCCTCAATCTGATGTGTGGTGTGCACGGTACCACTCAATGTGTCTCACCTTTATTTGAAATGATCAACATTTTCAATGAAAACAACAACTGGCATATGGAAAACTGACTAAACACATTGATATTGTGTTGATACATTTGGAAAATGATCCATTGGTAATTTTGGATGTGTATGAGTCAACACTGCTACAATCTGAGGCATGTTGTGGCCGATAGCACTCTAAGTGTCTCACTTTTGTTTAAAATGGACAGTGTTTTAAGTAAAAACAACTGACATATGGAAAACTTAACATACATTTCCAGATCGTATTGATACTTTATAAAAACAATCCATTTGTCATTTAGGACATGTATGAGTCAACTGAGCCTCAATATGTGGCCCGGTGTGGCTGGTACAACTCAAAGTGTCTCACTTTTATTTGAAATGGACAACATTTTAAGTGAAAAAGTCAATTGGCATACAGAAAACCAACAAAACGTATTTAGATTGTATTGATACTTTAGGATAACGATACATGGGTCACATTTGATATGTACCAGTCAACCTCACCTCAATATGAGGAATGGTGTGGCTGGTATAACTCTAACATTCTCTATTTTGTTTAAAATGATCATCGTTTTATGTAAAATCAACTGGAAAACGGAAAACCGACCAAACGTACTCGGATTGTGTTGATACTTTAGCATAACTATCCATGGTCCACCCTCACACAATCTAATTCTCATGTGAGGAACTCCTACCCCTATTCTAAAACACAATACATTTAATATGCCACGGACAACTATATTCCCTATGTCACACAAGCTCATTGATACACACCCATTATCATCACCACTAAGTTCAAAGACACCCACCCCAAACAATGACATTATATTTGTGTTTGGTTTAATTAATTTACTCACTTCATATTTTTGGGTCATTAGGTTCTAATTTCTTAATTCAATCATGTATGTGTTATAAAAAAGGAAATTTTTTTATGTATTCATAATTCTGTATCACATATAATTACGTATACAGTTTTTAATGTATTGTATTCATAATTTATTATTAAATTATGTATCCTTATAATTATAGTTTTTGATTATATATCCTTATTTTGTATTTTATGATATGTATTATGTACAATTCACACAACAACACACAGAGCTGTCTACTCTGTGAATTGTATAGCAAAGCCTATACCTACAGTTTAAAACCGTTGGTATAGGTTCTGATTGTATTTTTTTACCAACAGTTCTGAACCGTTGGTAAAAAACCTTATCCAATGGTTTAAACCATTGGTATAGGGAAGAATTGGAGACTAAAAAATATATTTCAATGTTATTGAAACCATTTTCATATGTGTTTTATAAGAACTCTATGACAACTGTTTTATAAAATTGTTCGTATTGAGTATATTTCTTCACATATACCAATGGTTTATCTCAAACCATTGGAATATGTCTATTTTCATGGCTTACTGGGCTATGGCTTCCAAAACTGTTGGTATAATTTATACCAACGGTTCTCCACCCTATAAAAACGGTTTTCAACCGTTGGTATACCTTTAATTTCAAGATGTTTGTGTTTATGTTTTTTCCTTGATCTATCTATGGTTTTTTGTTTGAATTTTATTTAGTCATTGTCATGTGGGTACTAAATAAGAAATTTTTATAACCTAAAATTATGTAACCTATAATGTATGTGTATGAAAATACCAATTTTTAAGATTGAACTATTATTTTACTATTTTTAGTACATGAATTCATTATTCTATATATTTTTAGGGTATTGAATATCATATTCCAAATTTATAGAAGTAATAGAAGATGATAATTGTTTTATGTTAGGAGAGGTTTATAATAAATTTAATTCACTTCTCAACATGCTTCCTTACTTTCTTCATTGACATGAACATTCTCTTTTATATGTGTTTAGGAAAGGAAGATTCAAACTTTTGGTCAGTATCTTACCACTCATCATTGTAATAAGTTCCATTTGTAAAATAGATGTAATTTTAACACCTTTCTTGTTGGATTTATATTTATTCTAATACTTTAATAGAAGGAGTGGTGTGGATTGTAGTTTTTAGTTTTAGTTGTTTTATATTTATTCAATATGTGTTTTTTATTTATCTAGTAGTATTATGTGATTTTTTTCGTATTTTAATTAGGTTATTTCTTTATAAAACCATTATTATATTGTCCAATCAACATAGATTATTTCATTGAAAAATAAAATTATATGGTGCCCAATATATATATATATATTGGTTCAATATTTTTGATTTTGTATTTAATTAACAATACAATAATATTTTTTCTATGATATCTCATAGGTTGTTACTTCACATTTCATTGTAAGTTTTTGTTTTTGACCAACGTTAACTACTTTACATAAATTTTTTAATTTCAATTTTTTTTTTCAATTTATTGAATTGTTATTTAATTTTCAAACCTAGTGTTTTATTAATAAAAAAATTTAATGATTTTTTTAGTTTTAGTGGGATTTTTTAATAGATTCCCTCCTAATAAAATAATTATATTTGGAATTTTGTATATAACTTCCTTATGAATGACTAATTAAATCACATTGTGATTGTAAAAATCATCATCCTTTCCTTAATTCAAGTGAAATGATCAAAACTCAATGAATGACTAGACACACAAAAATCAACTATTTTTATCTAATAGTATCCATGTAGGACCAATATTGTCATATTCGTGTTTTTTTGTTTATAATATTACAATATTTATGATTTATGGAGTTATATGTTGAATGTTTCTATTAGAATCCTATAGGTCAATATTTTTAAGGCCACTAATTTTTCATTGTCTTGGTTTGGTGGATTATTGGTTTGTACTTTTTTTGTTCATTGGATTATATGTTAGAATTTTGTTCCTTGAACGTTTGTAGGTTATTGTTTACAGGTTGATAAATCTAATGGGTTGGATGTCTATAGGTTTACAGGTTATGGATTTCTTGTTTATAGAATTTCTCCTTCCAGGTATCCAGGATACATGATACATGTTACACATTAACTTTTTAAATATATTGGGATTTCATGTTGGGAGATTTTAGATCTACCTAGTTCATTTTTAAATATCGAATAATATATGTTTTTATATTTTTCATTTTAGAGGTTATATTCCATGTGTTTACGGGTTATAATATTGAAGGTATCAAGTATTAGGTTACAGACTTATGGATTCCTGTTATAGTTTTATGATATTAAAATTTTATAATATTTCATGATTAAATATTTTATAGTATGTGGGACGATTATTTGATTTGAACGAAGTTGTTTAAAAATTTATATATCATTAATTATTCATATTTCCTATTCATAAGTTTGTACATTTTCTGATTTATTATTCCACAAACCAATGGAAGAAGATATATACATGTTTTAATGTTTCATGTTACAAGTTTATTATTTTATAGGTCCATTTCTTTACTAGTTTCTAGGTGGTTTCATTTCAATTTTCTTGTTTAAATTTTTAAATATATATAAATTATAACTTTACATTTACAGATTATTTATTTTAGGTTTATATGTCTCCATTTTTTCATATATTTTCTTATTGTTTGAAAGTAGGAGGTCTTGATTAATATGATTCATAGACTTCCATGCTTTAGTGATGAGACTTATGTGATATTTTACTATGCCTATAGAAAATTAGTATTCTTATAGGTCATGTTTTCCCTACAAAAAGGTAAATTCCTCTTATCCATGATGAAAATTGGTTGTAGTTGATATGTTTATACCTTGATCAATGGTTTTGGGATCAAAGCTTCTATAAACAATCATGCCTACATAGATTCAATGACACTAATGATGATGGTTTTTGGTTCCAAATTGTGGATTATATATTACTTCATGCAGTTGATTTTCAAAAAATTATACTGAATATCATATAGTTTTCTGATTGGAGGATTTTTTTAAGGATTTTTAGGGACATACTATGTAATTATTATACATCATTAACATCATAATTTTTATATTTTTTATGTAAATTTCATGGCAATAATTAATTTGGTTCTCTAGATTCATGATCTTCATTGTTTTATTATTATTATATAAATATTATTTTTTAAAATAAACGAGAGTATTGGTGATCTCTGTTGATGGTGTCTGATGTAGTAAATTAAAAAATATTTATGGTGACTCTTTAGTGCAGTTATAATCTAATAGAGGTTGTAATTTGTGGTTGTTAAAGGGGTTTGTGACCCCATCTACCATGACCACCAAATATGGTGGTAGAGCGATCACCCAAGTCTTGAAATACTCTTCTGAAACTTCTTTAGATGGACATGAATTCCTATTTTTTTACTAGTGTTAGTCGTTTTCAATATCATCATATAACATGATATATTAATTAATATCCAAAATAATATCTATTCATAATTAAAACACAACAAATTTTTCAAAAAAACTACAAAATCCTCAGGTACAAATAAAACATAACCCCATACAGTCACTCAAAGGGGTTGAAAGAGTTCATCCAAACCCTAAAATCAATTATCCAAGTGAAAAATTAAAATGAGTAAAAGGGTTACAATTTCAGACAACCAAACTTATCCTGAAATTACATTCCCTAATAGTGGAGCTTTCATAATTTTATACTAATTTTATATAAATTTTCTTTCCCAATATTTTGATTGATGATATCACCCTTTTATTCACATTAAATCTTCTTATTCCTCACATCGTATTTTCATTCTCAACTTATAAAGTGAAACAAACAGTCTCATTAAAATATTTTTGGCATGGGTCATTTCATGTTCTCATAATATTCTTAATTACATTTTGATACTTAATTATTATTTTAACTTCTACTCAAAAATCATGGCATGGGTCATGGTAAATGGAATTGGTCATGAAATTCACTACATCTCAACATGAAATTATTCCACTTAACCCTATATTAATTAAGCTTACCATCCTATGAAGACATGAAAATAATAATTTTTAGAAATATTCGTTTATAGAATATAATATAATTAATAATTAATCATAAATAGTGTAATTTTTAATTAATATTATAAATAAAATTATATGTTATTTTATCAATTATAAAATATAATAATATTATATAAACTAGTAATACAAAAATTAAAAAATACTACCAATTTAAATATACTATTACATTTAATGTTGCTATTTTTTCTGTATAAAAATTTGAAAAATATCTAGTAATATTTTTGGAGCCCGCCACTATGATGATGAGATATTCCAAATGCTTAGTGATCCACGTTTGATATTTTAAAGATATTAAAAATATTAATATCATGTGCAATAATTTTTTCTGAAAAACTGGAATAAATCCAAAATAAAGTCTCAAATTAAAAATTAGAGGCCACTACCTAGTTTAGAGCGTGATTTTTACCTGATGTGCCATACAATCTTTTTCAGAGTTGGGTGTCTATAAAAATGTTGGTGTGGGCGCAAATAATAATTAAAATAATATTTTATTATTTTATTATTATGAAGAAGTGACCTACCCCCTCTTTATAAATACACTATTATGACCAATTCCTAGAGTTAGCAACATATACCTAAGAATTTAAAGAGATGGAGTTTGAGGTAGGCTTGGTTAAGGATAATGGTTCAAGGATCATTATTCCAACTGAGTTCATGTATCTCAACAATGAATACAATACAAGAATATTCTTTATTAGTGATCAATCCAAACTCAATGTAGGAAATATGATTTTTTAGATTTGTTATGTTTACCTATCCTATGTTGAATAAAGATCAGTTTTACTAACATGAATTAATTCATGAATCATCAGTTGAAATATTTTATTATTGATATGAATAATTTGGGATATATTTTCATCATTCTTTTATAAATGGATTGAGTCCAACTGAAACACTACCAAGGTTCATTCATCATTAGTCTATTATGGATTTATCCTCTGTTTCGTATAATGATAATCAAGTGAAATTTATTTGGCCTGCAGTTCAATGAACACTTGTTATTCGATCGTTTTATGATAGTTTCATTAGTGCAATGAATTCATAAAGTGGGTGTGTTTTATGATCTAGGTTATGACCAATATGTGAAGAAAAAGGATGATCAGAGGAGGTAGGATATCAAAATGAAAATTTCTATTTTCTTGGTTGATTTGAAATGGTGGAAAAATGTGGTGAAGGTACGGATCAATAATGTAATTTAAGAGTGGATCGAAGTCATGTTTCTGACAAGCGGTGTCAGTGAGGTCCAACCAACCCCATATCCACATTTCTCGATTTTATTGGTAGTGGTGGAGATGATAGAAAATAATGCATGACGGATCCACTAGATCTAGGGAATCCCATGGTTCATAATGTATAATCCAGATATAAACACCATGTGGGGCCCCAGATATGACACTATCATCTCTGTAGAAATAAAATATCATACACTTAATGACATGTGTCACACACAATGTGACCGGACCTGATGGTTTTCCATGTGCCCTTGGGTACAAAGGTATGACCAGATTACAATGTAAAAATGTGTACTCAAACAAAACTAGAGTACATAGGCTAAGACATGTACTTCATAATGGCCATTCCAATGCACACATAAGGATTTGTGCACTCAGAAATCCCCAAGTAGACAGGCATAGGCAAACAACACGGGTAGAGTTCCGACCGACCTCTAGATGCCATGTACCCATAGAGTAAATGTCTTGTACTTTGAGGTTCACAGGAACTGTGAGATGACAATATACCTGAATAATAGGTATTGGAAAGACACTTTGTGTAAACATATTACACACAATTTACTCTATGATGGGATATTTGGAGCCCTCTTCCTTCTCATTTCAACTATGGTATGAAATTCGGTGTGTTCCCTTGATTAGTTTTTATATGGACTGGTATCAGTTGATTGCATTCCCTTTATCCATTTATATAAGGGCATTTTGTGGAATAAATTCCTTATTATAGTATTGTGTCCCCTTTATGGGATTAGTCACTGGTAGAGTTTTTTAATCCCACCGTAGGGATTAGGATGAAATCCTTTATACTTTTCCCTAGGTGGGGTTAGTGAAATTTGTGTGACCTACTTACACATGTGATGATACCCTTCTTAGAAGTTTATTCCTCATTGGATTCTTGGTTTGTCCCCTAGGATCCATGATTGTGACCCTTATCTATGTATTGACATCTAATATTTTTTATGAGGTGTATTCTGATCTAGTCTGTATCTTGGATAATTCCTCTCGGTTTCCTTTATACTTTTGGGTGGGTGGTCCCAACAAGCATGACCTCTCAGTACAGATTCATTAGTGACAACATAGCTCATGGAGTGAGTACTCCAAAAATGATCATTTTCCATGGTTCCTCAAGTAGAATCCTATGGTTGGAAAATTTGGTTGAGAACTTCATGAGACCAATTTTCTCTTCTGAGTATTTTTGGATGTTTATATCTCTTATATTGTTGACATATATTATGTTGATATGACTACTCTTAATGTTTTATTCTTAGTTATTTTAGGGTATCTTACTGGTTATTATTATACTCACCCCATTATGGTATTTTCCCACATGTGTCATGTCTTATGCAAATGATAAGACTTTTAATGGAATCCTATGAGGTCCAGTAGAAGGTGGAGATTATATTAGTCTAGAAAATGCAATGTGTATATCAAATTTTAATTTAATGGTTTTCCCCTCCCTCTAAGAAGGTTAGAATATTTTTCAGTTTTTGATAGAGGTTTTATTTCCCCAATTTATAACTTTCAGTAACTCTTGATGTACAATGATTATGTGATAGATTTTATGCAATCATTTATTGTATTATTATTTTTGTATTCATATAATTTTTGGACTTTGAGATGTGTTCTGGTGTACAGGTACTTATGCTAATTCCTCAAATATGTGTGATGTTCCTAGTTGGAACTAGTCACCATCCCCTAGCCTATTAGAGGATGGATTGAGGTAGTTACACATAAATTATCACTCGACAGGTGGGCCTTAGTAGGTCGGGTCATGAAAAAGTGGTATCAGAGCAGTCCCATCATAGGATAGTATTTGGGATATTATCTAGCATTGAGGTTTGGTTTAGGAACTAGGGTACAAATGTTAAAGTTATTCATTTTTGGATTTCACTCTAGGGAATTAAGAGTTGGTGTGCTAGAAGATGTGTCTATTAACTAAGACTCTGATGGCCTTCATTTTGAATCCATACATATAGAAACGAGTAGCAAGAAAAATCATTTGTACATGCATCATTTAGGAATGGGTTGTGCTTTATATATCTTTTTTGAGTAAGATACCTATATATACTCATTGAATGTGGTACGTATTCTCTTAATTCAAGATTATAGATAATATATATTTGGGTTTCAATAGTTGAATCAAGTTTATGACCCTATTGGTGATGTATCATCCATGTAAGGGTCGCGTCATGAAGCGATTTTTCTTCCTGCTCGATAACAGATGGTTGTCTAGGCTGATAATTAGTGTATATACCAATATATAGTGGTTTAGCTGGATTCATCATGTCAGGATGAGTAGTAAATGGATATTTTGGTGATAAGTTATGATGTGTAGGGATTGAACATGTATCATGAGCTTCCATTTCAACTATCTCTTAGGATATTGAGTCAATGAGACCCACTGATAGTAGTGGTGAGATGTATGTTATAAAAATTGAGGTTTCATCATTCATGAAGACCTTAGGGATACTCATTCCATCAATGTAGTGGATTTTTTAAGCATTTTATGGTAATTAACAAATGAAATGGGGTTTTCCTTCCAATTGTTCATTGTAATAGTGATGTTTGATGGACTGTTGAGGTAGAGGTATTGGTTGGAGCGAGTTGGGGTCTTTTGGGAGGCAGATGTGGAAAATGAACATGGAGAGAAGTCGGTGGTGTCAAGTGATTTGATTGATTTCAAACACCACCACCATTAGATGTCCTATTATAGGATTACAGAGCTAGTTGTAAGGGATATAGTCATATTTTGGTGATAGAGTATTATGACCCATAGGCTCAACGGGTGATTCGTGGTATGATTTTTTTTTCTAAAATTCCTTAGATATTATTTTGATAAGCGTGGTATGAGACACTCATTCCTTGAAATATCTTTTTCTCTAGACTAGGTGATTTTTTAGGGCCCTATATTGGTGATTTTTAATTTGTTTTCATACATGAAAGTATGTGGGAAACTCCCCTCAACCGAGATGTGTCCCTGTGACATGATCCAAAACCGCATGGGCAAGTTAGTGCCAGACAAAGAAGAAAGTGTTGAAGTGTGGAATTTTGGTTCATTTGAATTTTCTATTTGATTTTCCTTTCTAGGAATAATAGCTTTAGTTATCCATGGTTATAGTGAATAAGTAGGTAAGTGAAAGGATAGCTTCATTATGTAGGATCCTATGATTGGAAAATTAGAGTGTGGTTCAAGGTACGTCACATGTCTTCACTACTATAGCTATAGTTTTAGAACAAATTTGAAATCCATATTTTCCTAAACATAACCCCATTTCAAGGCCATGAAACACTAATGGATCCTTTTTTCTATACTATTATATTAGAGGATCCCATAAATAGGATCATTTGTTACATGCTTCTTCTAATAATTTGACCTAAATCTAAGAGGAGAGATGGACAGATCCTTGCATGTAATCATTCCACGGTGACAGTGGGAAACTATGATGCCTTTCCTCTATATGGAATGAAATTTTAACATCCATTCTCAATTGGTTGCCACCAGTGAGTGTGGTGGAGCTTTCAAATTGTGGGATAGAGATTACCTCCTTTGATAAGGATTGATCTGAGAAAGAGTTGGATAAGCTCATGTGTAGGATATGTTAACTGGTATCTTATCATTTGGCAAGTTTGATAAATGGAGTAGTGGATTTTTTGATCTTTTAGATTCATAAAATGTTGGAAGTGTATTTGGGTGCCTTCTCTGAGGTAGTTTCATTCTTACTACCCCATAAAACGTTTTTTCATTGAATAATTATACCAGGGACAACATAATATTTTTTCTAGATTTTCATATCAACTTGTATAACTTCCAGATATAATGGTTTATTTGGAGGATCTAAAGAAATAGGGATTTATAAGACCTATTGTGTTTACTTGGGAATCCAAATGTTGTTTTCATAGGTGGAAAATGAGAGATTGAGGTTATGTGAGGATTGATTTCACCTGAACTAGATGACTCTAAAAGAGGAGTATCCAACCCTAGAATTAATAAATTATCTTCTTGACAGGTAAGGGAAAATGGATTCTCAAATTTTGACCACAGGATAGATTATCAATAGATCCAGGTTCTAGAGGAGGATATACCGATGGTAACTTTTTTTATTCCACTGTAGTTACATTGGGTTCATGGTGATACCTTTCATAGTTTTTAATGACCCAACGGTTTTAATGAGACTTATAAAGTAGATATTCTGACCCTTCGTGGATTTATTCATGGTGGTCTACATAGATAAAGCCCATTTGTACTTGGTATCAGTGTTAAATCACATTAAACACTAAAAAATGGGTATATACATGCTCTGAGAGTACCATATTTATATGAGTCAGTTGAAGTATTAGTTCTATGTTCAGTAGGTCCAATTATTTTGATATTTCTTCTTATAAATGGGAGTGAATGTGGCCCCAGTAATGGTTGAGGTCATGCTAGCTTGAGAGCTAGCCAAGGGTGTGAATACAGTAGAAGATGATCATAAATTTTTTTTTCTTTTTCTATTGTTGAGCGAGGTAACTATGTAATCAGACACATTTTAGTTAAACCATGAGGACAAGGATATAGAAGTGTATCTTTAATTTATGTTTATTACCCCTCTACTTCTTTAGCGAGTTAGGGTGGGACATATTAGGGATATCAATTTAATGATCATATTTGACCAGATATCCATTGTACATGTAGTTGATGTATTTTAAAAATGTGGGGAGAATGTCATTATTATTCAATGATGGATAATGACACCAGTCACCCAATGAGGGGAGTTGACGAGGAGGTTTTTTCCCTTAAGAGTACATCAAGTAGAGGTTTGTATGAACCTATATCTCTTATCATAGATAGGGATTCCATGGGAGTTTCAGTGATTTTTTGAGTAAAAAACATGGTATCTCACCATTCCTTAGGTGAATACTGACATAGCTCAGTGGATTCCTTGATACTGAGTGGTGGTTTAGCACAAATTTTATACCCTGGAAAATTGGAAGGGGAAATAAGACCGTTATAGTTATTTAGAAAATGTTTTATAATTATGTGTTAACTTTGGGATATAGCTAGGAGAATCATTTACCATTAGTAGAGTTTTCATATCTTAATGGATACCACTCCCCCATTGGTGTAGCACCATATGATTCTATGTCTTGAAGACCTTACATGTCACTATTGTACTCATCTATGGAAATGGGAGACAACACTTGTGAGATGAGAGTTGGTTCTAGTGATGGTAGTAAAGGGTGAAATTAATCCTAAGGCATATTATAATTACCCAATAATCTCACGATTTCTTTTTGGACTGATTGAAAAGACCCTTGATTTTGATGTGGAGATCATATGTTCCATGATTTTTCCCCTCATAGAGGATTTTAGGGATATTTGTAGGAAAACTGGCTATCTCTGGGGTTCATAGTCCCCTTCTCCAATTTTTATCTTGGGTTAGTAAGATGGTGTAATTCTTATCCCTATTACAAAAATTAGAAAAGTAACATGATGTATTCACAATGTTGCAGCATATGAGAAATGTTCATGACTCAATGCACAATCTCAACTAAGGTGAGATAGATATAAAAGGTGAAGTTAACTTTTCAATGATCAAGGTGGAATTTTAGAACTAATGAAATTTGAGGAGTTGTATAAGAATACCCTTCATGGATAAAATTTTCTCTTTGATGCATGTTTTTTGATAACAGACGAAACCTTTAGGAGAGAACATGGGATCAGGAGGGAGAGATGAGAGCTCAATACTCACACCCTTTTGAGTAATAATTTTTACTTATTGGGATAAAAAAACCTAATGTTGGGAGAATTAAATTTCTATTTTTTCAGATAAATATTTAAGATAAATTTAGTAATATTCTTGGAGCCATAAACTAAGACAGTGTGAGATTCTGAGTACCAGTGAACCAATACATTATATTTTAAAAATATTAAATATATTAATAACACACACGCGAAGTTTTCCTAAAAAATTGGAAAAACACTTTAACCAAGACTCAAATAAAAAATATGATGTTGTTGTTTAGTTTACTGTGTGTTTTTACCCTAGGTTTTATATAATCGTTTTCGGCATCGAGGATTTGTTAAAAATTTTCCATGGGAACAAATAATAAATGTATTTATTTATTTATTTCTTTTATTTATTATGATGAAGTGGTCTAAACATGTTCTATAAATAAACTATTATAACCAATTCCAAGGGTTGTCTACATAACCCTGATAATAGATAGTGAGAGCATTGAATGAAGTCTTGTCCAATGAATATAGATCGAGAATCATTATTCCAATAGAGCCAATATGTATCACCAATGATGAAAATACTAGATCATTCCTCATAAAAATTCGATCCCAAATCTAGGAAGGACATTTTATTTTTTTGGATTCATCCCATTTAATTAAACAGTGTAAAACATCTATAAATTCCACTAAAAATAATTGATTTGTTCATTGATGGATATTTTATTTCACTATTGATTTTTATAATTGATAGATATTTTTTCATCGTTACAATGAAAATGGATCAAGGGAAACACAAACACAGACAAGGTTTATTCCCCTATATTACTTTATGGATTTATCTCCCATTTACTTTCACATTCATCCTTGGAAATTTATTTAATCTATGATTCAATGAATACCACGTATTTGATTACTGTCTAACCATTCTTCGTCAGAACAAATTGATAAAACATTTGTAGTTCATGATCAAGGGGATGATCGAGGTGTGGTGATGCATGGTGATTGGAGGAGGATTTGAATTTAACTGATGATATCATTTTTCATGTTTTATACATGAATTTGACATGGCATAATTACAGTACAGCTAAATATAGAGATTTATGAGTATATTGAAGCCCATTTTCAAACAAGCTATGATGGAGAGGGTCGGCAAACCCTAGATCCACATTTCCTAACTAGATTAGTAATGGAAGTGGGGAAAGTGGAAAAATCATGATAGATCTACTGGATCATGAAAATTATGTGGTATAAGGTGTGTAATCCAGAGATATACTGCATGTGGGGCCCTAGATGTGGTACTAGGGTTTACAAAATAAGAGATGATCATTTGTTATGTAACATGTGGCACATGCCATGTGACCCGACCTGGTGACTCACTATAAACCCTTGCGTACGTGGGCATGACTGAAGTATACAGGTCAAGTCATGTAATCGAAAATGGCTAATGTACATGGGTTTAGTGGTGTATATAAACATGGATAGGCCCGAGCACCCATGAATCGTCATGTACTCAAACATGGCTAAGTACACTGCATTGGGAAGACGATATGGGTAGGATACTAACCAACCTCTATACATTGTGCACCTAATAAGGACACACTTTGTACTTTGTGAATTACATGTCTTGTGATATGGAGAGACAGATGTATATTACAGGTTTGGAGGACACATAGTGTACCCAAATTATATGTTTTGTACTCTTTGAATTATAGGATGGAGACCTCATCATTATTTTTTCTACTTTGGTATGAACTTGAGTGGGTTTTATTAAGATGTTTCAGTATGATCCAGTTTCAGTTGAGTTCATTCCCTTCATCCATTTCCTGTAAGGTACTGCTTTTTATTAAGCTCCTAGTGATGGATTTTGACCCCTCAAGGAACATAGTCTCGAGTAGAGTAGTTTAATACCCTATAGGGCTCAAGGTGTAATCCTGTATCTATTTCCATAAGTTGTATTTTTAGATTGGTCATGAATTAATTACACTAGTTTTGATCCCCTACTTAGTAGGTTATTCCATTTTGGGTTCATGTCGAAGCTCAGGAGCCCATGGTGTGACCCCCTTTATGTGTATCAAAAACTTATAGTTTTTGATGAGGTGTAGTCTGATTTAGGGTGTAATTCATATGAGACTTATTATTTTCCTTTGTACTTTTGGGCAGCGCCTGAAAAGCAAGAAATCTTACTATAGAGTCATCAGTGAAAATAAGGATCATAGAGTGAGTACTCTTAGAAAGAGTGTTACCTAGAAGCCCTGAGTAGTGTCATGTGCCCGGAAGTATTAGTTGACTACTTCTGTGGACCTGTTGTCTATTAAGATCATCTGGATGTTTATTTATCTTATATGGTTGAAATATCTTGTGTTGATCTGACTACTATTTATGTTTCATGCTTAGGGATTTTGGGGTGTCCTACTGGGTATTCTTATACTCACCCGACAAGGGATTTTCCCACACATGTCATGAATTTCACATAAAAAGGACCTTTTGATGGTATCCATGGAGTACTGGGATTAGGGGGATATTAGATTGGGCTAGACAGATCGAGGTGTATAGTAGTGTTGCATTTGACAGCTAGACCCTCCCTTTGAGTGTTGGGAATATTTTTTTAGTTTTTGGAATCACTTTTATTTGTCCGTTTTATCACTTTCAATACCTCTTGACATACTCTGATTGTGACAATGATGTTGTTCATGCATTTATGGAAAAAAAATTTGGGATTAGAGATGTGTAAATGTGTATAGTTACTTAGTCTAATGCCTCCCATTTGTGTGATATTCCAACTCAAAACTGGTAGTTATCCCCTAGCATATTGGAGTCAGTCATGGGGTTGTCATACTTGGTTTATCTCTTGCCAGGTAGACCTTGGTGTGTTGGCCCATAACATTATTTTTATTTAATGACACAATAAGAATGCGTCACCTAATTAAATACTCGCAATAAATGTCTCACGAATCCTAGATGCATAAATAAATTAAATCTCATCCAATATAACTATAAATTTAATATTATATTAACTATAAATAAGTATAATGACTTATAACAATATATAATAACCATAATAAATATACTAAACTCACCATATTAAATATCATACACTCACCATAATAAATATAAATCTATAAAAATATTCTCTATATATAATCTCTATGTAAAAGTTATCGCACACACCATAATAAATATATAAAATTATATTATGTAAAAATTAAATGATAAATAAATAATAATTTTTAGTTAAATATAATAATTATATTAATTATTAGATAAATATACAAAATGTAATAATTATAATAGTTATAAGTGACATTAAGATATATATTAAAGAAATTTAATTAGTTTTATCAATTATATTGCTACATTAATTATATAATATTATCCAAATATTAAAACTGTTTTTACATAAATGATATTTATAATATTATAATTTAATATGAAATATTTTAAATATTAATTATATCAAATATATTTTAAAATACAAATTTCAGGTATATATGTATCAATTATTAAACATGAATTTTAAAAAAACATGAAAAAATAAATTGAAATGTGTAATTATATACCGAAACACAAATAATAATATAAAATAATAATACATAAATATGACAGATACGCAAAATATATTAATTAATTAATTATAAAAAATTTCCATTTATATAAAATACTTTAATATTTTTAGTTTTTTAAAAATATTACATTAACTAAAAAATACTATATATATATATATGGATCCCACATCAATATGTGCTTAAAAATTTTATAATGAACACCCAAAAGCTAAAACATCATTGAGATATACTCAACTACCTCACACTATTGGTTATATAAATACTACAAGCATTGTATATGATGAAAAAATAATTACTTTTGAAATATACCTTGTTAAAAGTCTCTTATAATATCATGATAGAGGTGTTCAGAATGAAATGTAAATTTTAGGGGAATGTATTTTTGGAGTCCAAATAATATGGAACGATAAACATTTCAATATTTCATTTTTTATAATATAAGTAAACTAGTTTATTTTTATGAGTATAAATATATGCATAGTTCTCTAATGTATTAGGTGAATTTTTAATTTAAGAACCATAAACATGTTTTTATTGAATAAAAAAAGCTTCTATTTTTTTAATTTTATATATTTACAAATTTATTGGATGAAGAAATATAATTGGATAAATCTGACATTTGATCCACATTCAATATCAAATAACATTGTTGACTTATATCATCTATTGAAAAATAAAAACAAGTAATTAAATTATTTTAAAAAAAATATATAATGTTTTTTAATTATATTAAATTTAACATAAAAATATTTATTTCATACTACATTGGATGTTTTTTCTTATCATTTTGAAATAAAATGTTATTTATTTAATTTTTTATTTATGAGGTCATATGTGCATAGACATCAAGTAAATGAATGGTATGTGTGTCTGTGTGTGTGTATATATATATAAACAAATTATATAAGTTAATACCATGATTCTTAAATATATCATTAAATTAGTTTGGAATAAATATTTTATTGAATACATCAAAAGTGTTGTAATAAAAAAAACTAAAAAATGAAAATTTATTCAAACACAGTTGAGTGGATCATTATTTTTAGATTTTATTAAAAAAGATTATTAGAATATTGTAGTAATATTTAATAATAGTTTCATTAATTCATCTAATTTCATCTTAAATAATATTATAAAAATGTGATTATTATGTGATGAAATACATATGTGAAATCATAAAATGTAATGTTTTTATTTGTGGTAAAACCAGGGTCTCAAAAATATTTGTATGTTCCAGGTGGAATCAAGATAGTATCCTATTCTTAAATTTTCATCCCTTTATTTTTCCTTAATATGGATCTTGTTACCAAGTATTTAGGACCATCAAATTAGTTTTTTTATATATTTCAATCCTAGAAATAAGCAATCACATTAAAACACAATATTTACATGGTCCACCTCAATTATAGAGGTTAATTTATGGATTAAAGAGAGTTCACTATGCCTATACACATATCACTACATGCACATGCTTGTTTATAAAGGTACAGAATGAAAACATACTCTTAATAATCATTAACTATTTCAATGATGATTAAAATATATATTTATTCAATATAATTTAAATTATGATATTAAATATAAACCCTTCTTGGTTGGATGCAAAGTATATCATCAATCATATCTTTAGTGGGTGATATCCAAAAATGATTTATATATTTAAAAAATAAGAATTACTATCTTGATTCATTTTCCCCTCTATATCAATACATTAGTCCTCATAATATTTCCAATCATTTTTTTATTATTCTTTTACTACCTTATATCACACTAGGATTTTATGAAAATATCTCTATTTTTTCACCATGATTTTCTCTTTGTAAAATCCCAAATAAAATAATCATAAGAACATTTATTGAATGTTACCAAATCCTATCCATCAATATGAGTTGATTAATATCCTTAACATTCTATTAAATCATGGGGTAGTGATTAAATTTTAGGAAAGTGGCACATTCGAAATCAAAATATGGAAAATATCTTTACCCATTAAGACAATTAACCTCATATAAACATCCTTTGACTCTTTTAAAAATATAAAATCATTATTCAAGAGAAATTCAAAAGAAATATAAAAAATAAAAATTATAATATGAATAATTGAATAAAATGTCTTATTATTCATATATAAGATATATTATATTTTAGAATATGACATTCCACATTGAAAGGAAAATACACCATTTTAATTATGTAAAATAATGAATCATCTCGATTTCATAAGGTGCGGCTACATTAAACTATATAATACTTCCACATTCATAGTGTATATCCTTCACCACATATATACAATAGACTTACTCAATACATCTTATACAATACAATATCATTAATTAATCAAAATAAACATTCCCAAATATTTTGTGTAGTCCTGTATTCTCTCATTTCTATTTATATGAATAGTTTATCATGCACGGAACCCCCCAAGACTTCGATTTGGACCTAAAAATAAAATCTTAAGTATCCACTAAATCCAACATCTAATGTGGCATAGATTCAATACTACACCAAGGGTATGAAATAAAAATACCACATGACTTACTGATTTTTTTTCTAAACATCAACCATATACATAACGAACAAGTAAACCACCTCAAAAACATAAATAAATATATGTATAAGTGTGTTAACCCATAAAACCATATAAATCCATAATCATGAAAAAATACAAAAAAATCTGCATACCCCCAACAAGATCACCCAATTCCCAAACTAACACCACTTGACATCTCCCTCAATTTTTTCCTATAATATTGAAAAAAACAAATAAAAATATTGTGATTAGATACGTGTATGTAGAGAGTTCCTCCTCAAAACTATATTTTCAAGTGAATTGGAATAATATGTCATTATTAAATCACATATATAAATTTTAACCAGTTATGAACAAAAAAATATTGAAAATATAAGAACATGAAAACCTCTACTATAAGTCATCCACCACCTCATATATTTCATTGTAGCCACAACTCCATAGTTGATAAATTAATAAAAACCTATCATTATTTGCACATATAAAAAAATATTATAAAAATATATATTATTTTTCTCCAGGAATGAGGGATATATAACAAAAACAAGAATATTATTGTTTTGGTAATTCAATCAAAAACAATAAAAAATACACTTAAGCTGAGGATATCACATCATTAATGTCATATGAATATCATGGAATTCCAAATACCTTCAACACCTTCATCGCACACATATTATAAGTATCTAGACACATAACAAAAATATTTATTATTCCATAGTATTTAAAAAAAATTAAATTATGGGAGAAATTTTATTACCAACCTAAGTAGAATATAATTCACATGAATAATAAGAAAAACACAATCACATTAAAAATAATACCTTTCCACTAAATAAAAAATCAGTAGAATAAGGCGTTTTTTCATTTAATCAGAGACTCAAGGGTCCTTATCCCCCTATCCCAATCTAAACAATGGTTTAACCCATCACATGATAAGTTAAAAGTATAAAAAATACAAAACATATAAACATAAAACACCATAATAAAACAAAACTAAAAACTCTAATCCCCTATATCTTTTCCTGTGACATCCTTTAATATTTTCTTCTTTCATTATTTAATTCGAATATAGATTAAATATATTCTCTCCCACTAAATATTTAATATCCCCTTCAATATTTGATCCTTAGAATAGATTCAAATATTTAAATATTTCATCCATGGATCAGTCAATAGTTGTCAAGTGATTTCATCCTTCCCCTCTATGACGATATTCAAGAAGATCACTCTATATTTATAGGCTCCATAAGGAATCAATATAATCTCAATGACCATAATTCCTTCTAAATATTTTAGAAATATTTATCCCCCCATGACCTGTTATTTCCTATCTTTTGAAAATGGAAACCCATTATGTGTAAAACCTAGAAAAAAATGTCTTATGTAAAAATAATCACATAACCATGATTGGATATTACAAATCACATCATTTTAGATGAAATAATCCCCTCCAAAAAAGTATAATATCTTATGTATATATTCCAATAGTTGTAAAGGTAAATGTTTTATTATATTCTAGGGAATTTTTATATATCCTAGGGGTTTCTGAAAAAAACCTAATGTATTATATATGTCATCACTATATGGAAGGAAGAAAATATGAAATATCACTTGGGTTTTAGGGTAGATATTAAATATCAGTGGTTTCCATGAATAATTTTTTCCCCTTTTTTGATTATATTTAATCCCTCCTCAAAAAATGTAAACTATTACACATCGGTCTAGAAGACAATTACATATGAATTCATATGTACATAAGGATTTCCACTTAATTGAATACATTTTCCATTATTTATAAACTGTGATGATGAATTTTCTAGATTTCCATATTCAATAGATTCAGAAGTATTCTTATATATTAAGTCCTTTTTCAAATTAAGAACTATTTTATAAAGTCATCTATTTTATAAAAAAATATTCTACAGACAAAACAAAAGTATGGATTGTGACATGAACTTATTTGATATCCTGGATATCCTTCCCATGTCGTGAACATCCTTCTAATGGAATGAACACGAAATTCAAAATTACACTTGCACTCTTCAACTACTAAACCAAAATATTATTCTCTTTCAAAATACAAATTCAATGTTTTATAAAAAATTGGCCATTCATTTTATTACGTAAATTTACCAAATCCTTGAAATTAAAAAATTTCAATTATTTTAAGAAACATTCAAAAAAAATTAAATGATATTTTATTTAAAAAACTCCCTATGTCTCAATAAATTAATAAATATAATTGAATAAAATGAATAAAATACAAAAAAAATAATGATTTTATTTCCACTATCAATTTCCCCACACTTATACCTTAGACTCCTAGGAAAATGAAGATAAAAATATTACTAATGAAAAATTCAGAATACTAGAAAATGTGAGTTCCTGTTTCAACAACCATATCACTCAATCTCATCATACATCCTAAAAACTATTTATTCCATTTACCCGAATGAATAAAATTTAATTAATTTCCACCTTTTCAATCCGCACTTTTTCATTTATACCTACATAATTATATGTATTTCTCACATTACACAAAAAATTCATTTTAAGAAATGTTTTAATAATTTATTCCTACCTTTTTAAAAATATTTCTCGGGTAACACATAGTATTATTTTTATTAAAAAGTTTTTTAATTTCTTAGTTATGCAGGGTTAACCATATAGTTTTTTTATTTCTAAATCTGCACCCATTGATTCAGGTTCTTATGTTTATCCTTGTAACTTTTAAAATTTGTTCTATGGAAAAGGGTTGGTAGGTTTTAATATTATTTTTTGAGTTTAAATGATGTTTCTTGGATATAATTGAAGAAAATTGAATTATTTTTAATTTACACTGAAAAATGGTATCCCCAATCAATCTTAATTTCATTAATTTAGCTACAAATCCTTTCAGATTCTCATTGAATGTTCACATAATAATCACATTTGAATCAAAAAATATTTCTTATCTCTACATCTTTATGAAGCTCTGTTTCTATTTTCTATCCCTCTCTCTTCTCTTTCAATGTATATAAATATTTTTAATTTTGAGGGATGATAGGAATAATTTAGCCTTAAAATTTTATTATGAATTTTATTATCAATTTTTAATGATATTTCCCCTTCCATATTTCTAAAATTTGATCATTTTCCGTAAATAGATTCACAAAATAACTCATCAGCATGATATTTTCTTCCAAAATTTCCTCTCAAAATATCTCTAGTCATCAAGAAATATTTATATCTATTTCATAGAAAATGATAATCATTTTCACAATATAACTCTATCTCCCATAGTTGAATGATGATCTATTTAATTATAATGATCTCTAATTATAGATTTTGGGCTTTAAATGTTTATATATAACACGGTGTTTCTTTGATTCTAGGGGATAACAAAGGTCAAATGATAAGGTAGTATAGACTAGATGTTTATTATGAAAGGGTATTTTTATTAAAGTAATGACTCAATCATTTTCCACAAAAGTTACTTATCAGTACAAGGTTTTGATTATAATTCTTAGAAATTTTTTGATATTCATGCATGGATTAGTTCTATCAAGAAATGAGTAAATTTTAAATAATATTTAAAAAAAATTTAGAATCCTCTCAGGTAAGTGAATTTAATATTGGTTAAAATTTCAAATAATTGGATTAAAAAATGATGTTATTTTCATAAATTTCCAAAAAATTGAATCTGAAAATAAGTTCATTTCAGAATTCATCAAAGTTTTGTATCCTTGGATAAATAAGTTTCTCATAATTCTCCTAGATTTAAAACATATAAAGGTATTAAATTTTAACTCAATGGTCTTTAAAAACAAACAAACATGAAAAATAAAGACAAAAATTTATAAAAAATCGAAATTACTAAAACTATAAAGGACTCCCACAACAATGGTGTACTTTCCTTAATTCATCATTAAATAAAATATTATTTTATAAGACATACTATAAAGATAGTAGTCAACAATGTTACTTAATGTTATAACCTATGGTTTTATTATTAGAACGGTTAGTGGAGTGTGCTCTCCTCCACTGGTGCCTGTAGAAGATTTCCAAAAAATGACTTTTCATCTTATAACTATTAATAGTTAATTGATTCCTACCTTTATACAACACTAAATTGATACTCATTTTTGATAGTAAATGTTCCTTCATTTAACACCCCACCTCCTTAGACCACTAGACAATGTCGGGACCATTAGTCTCTATTTGAACATAGGCATGCCTTCCAGTATGTCAATGCCTACTAAATTGAAGTGGGGTCTATGGTCTTACCACCTGGAGTCTATTCCCTCATATCAGAGTAATACACAATGAAAAAATATCCAAACACATCTATCATAAAGAATAATTAGTGTATATAGGAATAAATAAATAGAAACATATTACATAAAATAAGTGAAAAATAATAAATTTTGACATGCTAGATTTATCAACCACTAGGTCTATCACATATATAAAATAGAAATGAGAATAAGATTACATAATAGGATATACTACTATCCTTGAACAATACTCATCCTAATATCTAATCCTTCTGATATATCCCAGTCCATCATGAAACCCTAGGTCTCTAACCATCCTGAATATGTGATTAGTGAAGTCTTCTCATATACTTATGTTCCATGGATGCCCGAGTAGGTTGTGAGTCAAACACATCAGGGCACCACTAATGGGTTACTAAATATAACTAGTAAAGTAGTGTATACAAATGTAATATAATTATATGAATAAATAAATACAATTAGGAATCATAAATTAATAACTACCATTAATCCTTAGGTTCTAAGGTGACATTCAAGATTGATTATACATCTTTTGACCCATGTAGGGTTGTATCCAAACACAAAGAATACCATTATAAGGTTTAGTTACACTTCCAATGATAATATTATTTCAAATTTATACAATTAAATGTTTATAAGATCATCACATCTGGATCACTATATAATATAATCGACACATATAAGGTTTAAATAGCATATCTTAAGATGTACCCTAGAAATTCCATATATTCTCATGCATAATGAATGATACTTGGAACCATGAGAATCTCACATAATGTCATTAGACATCCCATTAGATCTTAGGCATACAAAAAATCTCATAAAATTTCCCAATAATTCCTATTGATACAAGGAATCAAGATAAATCTCATAAAATCCTCCAATATCATAATGAATAATGAGAAGATCCTATAAATCACTAGGAATTTCTCCAAAAATCATAAGGTAGAATAAACAGTTCCTTAGATCCACTATGAATACCTCCCAAATTCACTAGGAATATCAATAAGATCCTAGGATAAATAATAATCCCTTGTAATCATTACACTCAACTGTTGGATCCTTGGAGTCACCAATAATATTACAAAATATCATTCATTTATATGGGACAACATCCACTTGGTTTAAATTTCGTAAAAATAATAACATGGTTCGTACACTTTCCATACCCATCTCATAAATCTAAGTCTGACATATAAAGTATATGAACTATCATTGTCACTGCAACCCTACTTAGATTAATCCATCGATTTGATTTCTATTTTAAACCTAACATTTACATTATCTCCCTCCTTCACTAACCCTCACTTGGGTCATTAGATAATTGGGATACCCACCAAGATCTCTTAGGTCTTATCAAACTGAAAAAACATTACATTGTATCCTAAAACTCAATCTTATCTCTTAGGTCATGCTCATTACTCAGACTTCTTATCATCCATCAAATTCCTCATGATCACATTTCAGCCTCATTGGCCACATATGATAATCCCCATAACACTACTCCCAGAAGATGTTATATTAGTTAAAGCACATTTCAATTCATCCTATAATTCCCCCACCCAAACTAAAATAATCTACCTAGTGTATACACACATTGGTTCCTACATGATAATGGTGGAGAAAACTCACCCACTCTCTAATTAGCTATCCCAATGACTATAGGGAATCTCATGGTCATATCATAGCTTTCCTAGGTCATTCCTTCTATTCAAACACTCTCCTCTATTAGGTGTTGTATTAGTGATATTAAACTAAGGCCACTATGTTAATTCATATCATTTAACCAATATTCATAATGTTTTATATATCTCATGTAATATATTATACAATAAATCCACCAACTATTGGTGGAAGAGGAATCAATTTAGTAATTAGGGCCTTTTGTGGCCCTTGACACTTTCATCTACTCGTATGAATTTTACTATAATAAAACCATTTATATAATTTAAAAGTTTCAATCACCCACCATGGTGATATAATATATCACACACTACATATCAAAATTCATATACTAAAGGGGGATACATAAGGATGACCTACATCATATGATGTTATTTATTTAAAATCATAGACTAAAAACTCTCACCCAATCTCCTCCATGTTCGAATGATTATTCCTCATACTTATATTATTTAATGACAACATATATCTAACCAGAACATCCAAATAATTTTATTATAACTATTTAAACTGACTTGAAAGATTTAAATTAAATATTAAAAATAATTGAAAACTCACCAAGAAACATCTACTCACCATAATCATGATCAATAGGGTTTTATCTAAACCCATCAGGCACCTGGAAATTATAAAAACTAAATCTGTATCCCTCACAAATGATTAAATAACCAATTTTATCTAATTTACCAAAAAACATATGAAATATATTGCCAGGTGTACCATAGAAAATACATCATATGGAAGCTTATGATCATCATGATGGGATATCCTCTTTCTAAGACATGAAAAATAATGATCAAATCAGAGGATTTACTTAATGATCCATTGTAAACCATCACCGAAACCTATGATAATTCCCTAAAATTAGACAGAAACAAGACTGAATGAAGTAATCATAAAGGAAGAGGGAGACATCACATCAAAATTCTACAGAAACCCCCATTAATATCTCCTCAAACTAAGGTGGGTCAAAGGAACAGAGATGGAGGGGAGCTCAGAGGTCCATAACACAAAGGAGAGAAAGAGGGGTACCTAAAATCCCAAAGTGATTTTTTTATTTTCACCATTTTAAAAGAAATATTGGAAACCACATGTCATAGTTACAAAGTCTTCCAATCCATGTTCCAACCATGTGGTTGGAACTATCTCAAGTCATCCCTCTCACATTGTTTAGCTAAATAGTTTTCTAAACCAAGATTCATCCAGAAACCCCTCTAAAATAGAAATTGTAGGTTTTTTAATGTTTCTATACCACTATTCTCCATCTATATGCTAAGCCCGAACCCAAAACCATCATGCATGGTTTACCTACATGGTTTCCTCTAACTGTGCTATAAATTTTCATCAGGAAAAACCCCTTTTTCCAAATTTACAACTTTGGACATAAGCTCTCAAGATTCTCCTAAGGACTCGAGAAACCTATTGGGCATCAATCCATATAAAAAAATATATACTCAGGACACTCCAACTCTTATTATGTTAATTAGAATATCAATTCACAATATTATCTACTCTCTAAAATAAAAAATTAATATTCTCTAAAAAATCATCATTTCATTAAAATATTGTTATTTACAACCTTCCCACTATAGAAAATATCTTCCCCATGATTCCCCAAATGCCCTTAACCATTAATATGATCCTCTCTCAATTTTTAATTCATAACCAACTCATTACTTCCTACTCTAGAAAAAAAAATTGTCATCCCACAAAACAACTCCAAACAAGAGGTTCACTATTCATAAAAACACGATTCACCAAATCATCAGAAAAATCAATATCTAAATAAAATATGTCTATCAAAAAGTACTAAGGAGTCTTAAATCAATTCATATTTAGGTTTTTGGTGCTCCCCACTATAACACTCGACTCACATGGGATAATCTCACGCCATAATGCTTCACACCAATAAAATCAACTACTAATAGAATATTCTATATAATCTAAATATGTTTAGCATGTGGTTTTCATCTCACTTCATCTAATTACACATGAAAACATTAGAAGTCCCTCCTATAGATATACATTCCCAAAAATTCTCAACTATAGAATCCAAAATGCTATCACAGAACCAACCGATCAAATTTCTTGAATACTTAAAGGCATCACGAGATCATCCAAAAACCCACATAGAATTATAAACCCAAAAAAATCTGATTCCATGATTATATTATAAACTAACAGAACAATTTATCATGATCTGTCCCACAGTATCTGCACACCATCAATTTGACATACCCTCATTTCAAATCTAAATAATCTTAAGTCGGATTCCAATACACGGATTGCATCTAATATCTCATTCAATCCCAAAAAATGGTATTCACTAAGAATGTAACACCCCAAGATTTCATAGTATGTTATTTTCTTTAAAGTAATTCAATAGCTTGCACTAGAAGCAACATAGAGTTTGAGTGCACCATGACTTACCAAACTAGTCGTTCAAAATCTATTATGAATAGTATTAAATTAATTTTAGATTTTATATACTCTATATAATTATATAATCCATATTATGTGTTTCTTAGACATAAAATAAGAACAAATTCATTTTTTCAGATAGAAGAAGTATTTTTAAAAAAATGCAATTTTACCACCTTTAAATGGAAAACACTTTCTAAAACAAATATTTTACACTTTTATATATTCAATATAATGAAATTAAATTCTTCTTTAGAATCGAGACTTAAATATTTATTTTGAATAAATTTTTGGTACTTTTCTGATAACTTTCATATTTTGATGAATACTAAAAAATACTAAACATTAATTGAAACAAACTTTTCTAATCGAAATAATTTATACGTTTAACTTATGGATTTTAGTGGGTTTAAATTATAATAATATTATAATTTTATCATTTAATACAATGTAGGTCATTATAAGTAATTTCACATTTAAAATTTACATATACACATGTCAATCTTTTGATAGTTTTTACTTTTTAAAACCACACATTTCGATTTAGACAACATGAATTAATATTAAATTAATTAATGAAACTTCTATGTTTTGAATTTGGTAAAATAGAATTCACTTTTGAATTCAGAATATCAAAATTATCTTTGGATGAATGTTTTGTATTTTTTTGAAAGCATTCAAATTTTGATGAATAGTCATTTAGAACTGACCTTTTATTTTAATAACTATTTATTTTATTTAAATTTATTTTAATTAAAAATAGATATATAATACCTATATAAGTTAGATTTAATTCATTGGAGTAATTGTATTATAAAATTAGATGTATAAAATTTGATTGAACTTTTTACCATCTTTTACCCACCTTCTAAGAGAATTTTCAAATTCGCATAAAACATAACTTTATGACCTCTGTGAGTTGAATTTTAAAAAACCTAGATACATGGTTGACATCAATGATTAAAATGTGGTTCAATAAGATAAAAATAATTGTTGGTGAATAGTAATTTTTGAATTTAATTTCCCACGGTTAAAAGTAAATAGGGTAATTAAGGGTAAAAATGATATTATAATCTATCTAACACATGTCTAATTCTATTGGATAAGTGTAATTCGACCAAAAACAACCAAAGGAATAAAATATGATCCTTTTTGGTCCATTTGGATTATATTAGGCCATTTATTATTATTTTATTTAAAGAAGAGTTAAAAGAGTTATATTCAATATTTAATAACTAAATCATTTTTAATATAGGTTATACATAAGATAAATTCAACTATAAATATTCATTAAAAATATAAAATTATTTTCTACATAATGGTATTTTTTTATAATTTTTAGACATTAATTAATTATATTTATTTATGACACAATGACGATGCAGTAATTACTTTATTAAAGAATCATTAAAATAATTTATATTAAAAATATCAAAATAAATTTAATTTCAGACTTTTGATGAATTTCACTAATTTTATAGGTCAATATGAAATATTATGGTTGATTAAATAAATTATTTCTAAGTAATAATGTTGTTATAATTTAAAAAAAACAAATAATAAATAATGTCAACATTGACATAAATGAGTTTTAAAAAAAATACTATATTATTGGTTGATATAATATTCCTAAAAATATAAGTTTTGGCCAAAGTGTATAAATAATATTTTATATGTCATTAATGAACATCTTGACATTCTATTTGATGTTTATATTATTTTTTTAACCGTACAGTGTAAGAATACAAGAAGACACGGTAAAAGATAAACTAATTAACTAAGAGTTAAATCTAAAAGATAAGGTTTAAATGCTAACATAAACTTGTCTAAAACCTATTGGTTGAGAGGTTTTCGACCCATCCCCACCTAATAATCGAAATATATATTTTTAGATCCATTATAACCCGAAATTAATTGTATTATATAATAGTATTTCATGGATTTCCTAATGATACCCTCACCTCTCTTATAAAAGGGTACTTCTCATTCTCTTAATTTCACAACTCAAAATCCGTTTGGCTCGGCCAACCCCTACACAATTATCGTCCCAACTTCTCTAAGATAATCCTAGAGTCGTTAATTTGATCATAAATTCATCCTAAGAGCCATTTTGATCAACTCAAAAGTAAACACCTAAGGAAGAGATAATAATTTCACCACCCTCTTTTAAGTTCTTTTCTTCTTCCACTTCCTATTTCTTTTTTGTTTCCATACCAAAATAATTACTTTAGTACCTTCTACATAATTTTATGTTATTATAAATATGGTACAACCATATTTTTTTTTCAATCCATGCTATAAATGACAAAGTCACCGTACGTGCATATGTACGGCTTACCGTCTCCACGTCGTGATATAGTTTGTTATTCAAACACTTTATTTGTTGGATGGGTATAATAATGAGTATAAATGATGTAAGTAATAAATATAACAATATAATTATTCTGTATATATGATATACCATCCAATTACAAATTAATTCACCATCAATATAATGATATTGCTGCTCGTGCAAACATATGGATTACCGTCTCCACGAACGCGATGAGATTCATTCCCCATTGTAATCATTGATGAATAAATTTCATTATATGATTAAAAATAATTTTTGTGAATATAACAGCATTCTATATATGAATCAAATACATCATATCCATAACAAACATGGATTACATAAAAAAGCATATAAAGGGAAATGAATCAGTTAACACCCAAAACAATGATACTACTGAAATATTAAAAAAAATATTAATATAGCATATATAAATTCATGTTTATGTATTTTGTAATTTTAAAATTTAATAACAATTATTTCAACATTATATAAGAGTTTAGGATACCCTATACTATGGAAAAGTTCAAGGTAATGGGTTTCTTATCTCACTTTTAATTCCGTGAGATTTCACTATAAGAAAACTGCCGTTTAGGGGCGGTTTTTAAAACCGCCGCTAAACGCGTTTCGGGCCGCCATTTCGCGGCGGTTTTTAAACCCCCGCGAAATGACAAAATTTTGTTTTTTTTTATTTTTTTTATTTTATTCAAGGAATAACGGCGGTTTTTTAAAAACCCGCCACGAAATAGAGGCGGTTTCGGTAAAACCGCCGTGAAATGAAATGAAAAAATAAAAAAACACGAGAAACCCCGAAATCACTATAACGACCATAACTTTTGATCCGGGCGTCCGTTGAAGCACCACGACCAGTCAAATCGATTCTAATGAATAGATCTAGAGGCATGTATAATCAAAACCGTGAGACGCTCTAAGGTGCGGAAGATATTAGAGTTATAAGAAAGTTAGAAAAAGTTCTCCAACTTCAAACGGCCATAACTTTCGCTCCGGGTGTCCATTTGGTCTCTACCACATATCAAATCGAAGCCAGCAAAGAGAGCTACACACTAGTTCAATAGAAGCACGATTTTCTTGTGTTTTTTGACCCCAAAAACCCCTCCGAAGACCTCCAAAACCCTGTTTCTGTCACCGGTGTCCCGTCGAACCTATCTTCAAATAGACCTAACATTTGATCCACATGTCAGTTCGGCCTCCTCCACCTGCCAGATCATAGCTCGTTCCATGAGCTTCAGTTTGACTGGTTGCGGCGCCCACATTTACTCCTAGATCATATGTTATGGCATTTTTAGTGGGTATTGTGTTTGTTATGTTTTTCAATGCCTCGTTTCTAGCACCTGTTCCCCATCAGCTTTTTTTTAAATGGTTGTAACTTCCGATCTGCCTATCCATTCAGACTCTTTCACCTTTCAGGTCGAAGATCGTTTCAGGATCTTTGATTTGACATGTCGCGGATCTAAAACAGACTCTCGGGTCATAAGTTATCTACGTTAATGTGAGTCCAATGTTTTTGTCTCTTTATGACCGTTTTGACGGGTTTTAATGGTTGCTCCATTTATTACTGTTTATTTGGGTTTCTATGACTTGTTATATTTATCAATAGTTTTTTGTGGGTTATTATGATGATTATGCTGAATTATTAAGGAGTTTTCCAGAGTTGTCACGGGTTTTCATGTGTTCTCATTCTTTCTAATGCCTCATTCTTCATATGCTTCTCCATCCTTTTTCATGCGTTTTCATGATTTTTCATTCCTTATCACGTCTTTTCATACTTTTTCATGTGTTTCCTTTATTATTTATTATTAATTATTTATAATATACTTTAATTTATTTATTAACTATTATTTGTAACTGGTTATTTGTTATTTATTATTTATTATTTAATATTTATATTTATTTATTATTTATTATTTATATTTACTTATTATTTATTATTTATTATTTAATATTTATAATTTATTATTAATATTTAATATTTATATTTAATATTTATATTTAATATTTATTTAATATTTACTATTTTTTATTATTTATTATTTATATTTATATTTATTATTTATATTTATTTATTATTTATTATTTATATTTATCAATTATTTATTATTAATATTTATTATTTATTATTTATCATTTATTTATTATTTATAATTAATTATTAATTATTATTTATAATTTATAATTTATAATTTATTATTTATTATTTATTATTTATTATTTATTATTTATAATTTATTATTAATATTTATTATTTATATTTGTTTTTTATATTTATTATTTATTTATGATTTATGATTTATTTATGATTTATGATTTATGATTTATGATTTATATTTATTTATTATTTATATTTACTTATTATTTATTATTTATATTTATTTATTATTTATTATTTATATTTATTTATTATTTATTATTTATATTTATTTATTAATGATATTTATTTATTATTTATATTTATATTATTTATTATTTATATTTATTTTTTATTTTTTATTTATTATTTATATTTATTATTTATATTTATTATTTATATTTATTATTTATATTTATTATTTATTATTTATTGTTTATTTATTTATTTTTTATTATTTATTATTTATTATTTATTATTTATTGAGTATTTATTATTTATATTTACAAATTATCTATTATTTATATTTATTTATTATTTAATATATAAATTTATTTATTATTTATTATTTATTATTTATTATTTTTATTTATTTATTATTTATATTTATTTATTATTTATATTTATTTATTATTTATTATTTATACTTATTTATTATTTTTTATTTATTATTTTTTATTTTTTATTTATTATTTATTATTTTTTATTTATTATTTATTATTTATTATTTATTATTTATTATTTATTATTTAATATTTATTATTCATTATTTATTATTTATTATTTATTATTTATTATTAATTATTTATTATTTATTATTTATATCTATTATTTATTTATTATTTATTATTTATTATTTATAACTATTATTTATTATTTATTTATTATTTATTATTTATTATTTTTTATTTTTTATTTATTATTTATTATTTATTATTTATTATTTATATTTATTAATTATTTCTGTTTATTTATTATTTATTATTTATTATTTATTATTTATATTTATTTATTATTTATTATTTATTCTTTATTATTTCCTATTTCTTATTTAATATTTAATATTTATTATTTATTATTTATTATTTATTATTTATTATTTATATTTATTTTTTATTTATTATTTATTATTTATTATTTATATATATTAATTTAATATTTAATATTTAATATTT
Organism: Viscum album; assembly: GCA_963277665.1. Taxonomy (NCBI): domain Eukaryota; kingdom Viridiplantae; phylum Streptophyta; class Magnoliopsida; order Santalales; family Viscaceae; genus Viscum; species Viscum album. Next base: position 1,082,256,252 of record OY728120.1, on the reverse strand, counting down.
ATATTTCATTATTTATTATTTATTATTTATTATTTATTATTTATTATATATTATTTATATCTATTATTTATTATTTATTATTTATTATTTATATCTATTATGTATTTATTATTTATTATTTATATTTATTATTTATTATTTGTATTTATTTATTATTTAATATTTATTTATCTATTATTCCTTATTTATTATTTATTATTTATTAGTCATTATTTATTATTTATTATTGATTATTTATTATTTATTATTATTGAGTTTATATCTATTATTTATGTATTATTTGTTTTTTTAATTAATATATATAAGTATATCAAATTCTGTTTATTAACCACATGGCGAGCTTGCTGGAGTGGTAATGTCTTTGGAAAATATGCAACAGGTTAGGGGTTCAAATCTCACCAAACGTAGAATTTCTTTATATTGCATATGCATGTGCATGTGCATGGGATGTGGATGCATGGATAAATAAAGTAAATAAAATAATACGAAATAAATAAGTAAATAAATAAAATAAATATGAAATAAAGAAATAAATAAATACAAAAAATAAATAAACAAATAATTACAAAAAATAAATTAATAAATTAATAAATTAATAAATTAATAAATATATAAATAAATATATAAAATTAAAAAAAATAAAAAAAATAAAAAAAATAAAAAAACCGCCGCAAAAAACCCGCCACGAAATGTTCTGCGACGGTTTTGAAAACCGCCGCGAATAGTTTCCCGACACATGATTTCGCGGCAGTTTTTTAAAACCGCTGCCAATCGATTTGGCGGCGGTTTAAACCGCCGCGAAACGGAAAAAAACCGCTGCTAAATGCCTTTTTTCTGTACTGTTTCCATTGTTTGTGTAACAGCCCAAGATTTCATAGTGTGTTATTTCTTCAAAATAATTTAATAACTTGCACTACACGCAACACCGAGTTCAATTGCACCATGACTTACCGAAAAAAAAGCCATTAAAAGAGGTCATGAATAGTATTAACTAAATTTTAAACTTTATAATTTTAGAATCCATATTATGAGTTTCTTAGTCATAATGCAAGAACAGATTCATTTTCAGTATTGCACTTTTATCAACTTTTGATAGTGAAACCTTTTTAAATACAATATTTTAAACTTTTTTACTAAATGGAGACATCAAAAAATTTAAAATGAAACTTCCCAAGCTTCCACGGTACGCTTTCCTTTGAATAAAACAGTAGCGTGTGTTGTACGCAACTTCGAGTTTTAACACACACCATAACTAATCAAACTAGCCGTTATGAATAGTAATACCTACTTTTTGAAATTATATATATTTTTGAAAATGGACTTCGTTTTTGGATTCGGAATATCGAATTTAGCCTAAGGTGAAATTTTGGTACATTTCGGATAACTTTCATATTTTGATGAATAGTGAAAATTACTAAATTTTAATTAAAAACAACTTTTTTAATCAAAATAATTAATAGTGATAAATTACGAATTTGAGTGGTTTTAAAGTATATTTAGAATATATTTTTACCATTTAATATAATGTTGGTCATTGGACATAATTTTACAATTAAACCGAACATAAACAAGTGTCAATCTTTTGATAGTTATTATTTCTTAAAAACACGCTTTTTGTTTTGACAGCGGGAATTAATTTTAAATTAATTTCTGCCACTTCTGTGTTTTGAATTTAGGAAAATTGATTCCATATTTGGAATCAGGATGTTAAAATTGTGTAAATGGGTAACTTTTATTTTTAGACATTTTGAATAATTACTGCGGTAAATATTTTATTTACCATGGTTAAGGGTAAATCCGGTAAATAAGGGTTAAAAAATAATATTATAATAATACTAAATTACCCTAAAACGTGTCGTAACCCTATTTTTTGATACATGGTCGACCATGGGCATCTTTGGGTCGATTTTGGGACCCCATGGATCCACTTGTAAGTGATAATGACACTTTATTTTAATTAAGTTAAAATGAATACAAAAATGACACAAGCATATATCTTTTAGAAAAACAATTTTTACATATGGTTATATATGTTGGATTTTCGATTATAAATATTCATTAGAAAGATAAAACGATTTCCTACATAATGATATTTTATTTATAATTTTTAGACATTAAATAATTTATTTTATTTATGACACAATGATGATGCAGTAATTACTATAATAGTGAAAAATTAAAATAATTGATATTATAAATACCCAAATAATTATAATATGAAACTTTTAATGAATTAAACTAATTTTATAGGATAATATGATATATTAGGATTGATTTAATGGACTTTTTTCGAAGTAATCAATCTGTTATGAGTTTCAAAAAAATCAACTATTGAATAGTGTCAAAATTGACATAAAAGAGTTCTTAAAACAAATATTTTATTATTAATTGATATTAAATTCCTAAAAATATAAGTTTCGGCCAAGAGACTTATATCAGGATAGGTTCATCATTAATGGACCACTTGGGGGTCGCTTGGATGTATATAGTATGTTTATTAACCATATTATATAAAAATACAAAGAGACATTGTAAAAGTGAAACAAATTAACTTAGAGTTAATACTTAAAGATAAGGTTAATATAAGTACCCAAACCTGTCTAAATTCTATTGGTTGAGTGGTTTTCGACCTATCCCCACCTTAGCCTTTGAATAGTCAACTTTGGAGCCATTGGAAACCGAATATGAATTTATTATAAATTAATATTTCTAGCTTTTCCAAAGGTGCCCCTCACCCCTCTTATAAAAGGGCACTCCTCCTTCTCATTTCTTCACACCTTCAAAGCCTTTTGGTTCGGCCAAACTCTGCCCAAATACTCTCCCAACATCTCTCACTACAACCTAGAGGCCTTAGTTTGATCAGAAAGCCAACCTAAGGAGCCCTTTTGATCAAATCAAAAGGAAGAACCCGAAGAAGAGGTAATGATTTCACCACCCTTTTCTAAGTTCATTTCTTCTTCCACTTCTTCTTCCTTTGTTCTTACCATTCTAAAATAATAACTCCAGTAACTCACATATACTGTGATGTTATTATAAGTATGGTACAACCATATTCAGTATTCTATCCACCCTTTGAATAACATGTCACCATACGTGCGTACGTACGGCTTACCGTCTCCACGTCGTGGTGTAATTGTTATTCAATATAATATTATTTGGATGGGTATAATAATGATGTGTAACTCATGTAAATAATAAATATAACATGTTAATGATTCTGTATATATGATATACCATTCATTTATATATTATTTTAATATCAAAAGAATGATATTGTCGCTCGTGCGTACGTACGGACTACCGTCTCCACAAACGCGATGAGATTCATTCTCCATCGTAACCATTCAAGTATAATTATCATTTGATGATTTAAAAATGATTTTTAAGGACTAGATATCATTCTGGATAAGAATAAGATACAACAACCATGGCTTATGTAACAAAACATATAAATAAAATTAGTAAGTTAGCACCCGAAACGACGATAATTCTAAGATATTATTAACAAATCAATGTTAAAAGATCATATATGATATCATATTATTATATGTGATTCTTGTATAATTTAATAACAACTATTTCACCATTATACAGGAGGTTAACCTACCCCAACCAAGGAAAAGTACAAGGTAAGGGTTATTTCACAATCTCTTCTTTATCCGAGGTTGTTTATACGTAATAATCTACTGGGATCTCGTAATCATCCACATCCATGTTTCTTCGAAATGTATTTCAAAACATTTTTACTATTTACAAGAATATGGGTTAAAGTCATTTATACCCTTGTTTGACTTTTTATAAGAGGTTTATAAAGGAATCTTTCCGTCGTTTTCAAAACAATGTTCTTTTTAACCTTTTCGACAGAATTGAGGTAAGAATGTTTTTTTAACTTATACGGCGGGTGCGGTTATTTTCCGCCATTATAAAATCGTCGAAGCTTTCCATACAATCTTATAAGAATATTTTCAAAGAAAATGTTTTATTTTATATGGATCTTAAATGATTTCAAAATAAAAGGAGATACTTCTTTAAAAAGAATTTTGATTTCATCTATGTCAACATCCTTTGATGGATTTTAAGATTATTTGAAGTTGATTTATTATGATACAAAAATTCATTATTGAATTGAAGGTTTTGTGATATGTTTGAATGTGGATGTGCTATTTTTATACCATTCATAGTTTATGGTGAAATTATTGACATTTCTTATGCTAGTTTTAATCCGAATGTTTATGTTATATTTCAAACTTTTCTTCAGATGAATGTGCTAAACAAGTATGTTCCGGGTTGGGGACCGGTAAAATTAAGCCCTCCAGGTTGGGGACTGGTAAAAGTAAGCCCTCCAGGTTGGGGACTGGTTAAAGTAAGCCCTCCAGGTTAGGGACTGGTAAAAGTATGCCCTCCGGGTTGGTGTCCGGTTATTAGAGGCACTCCGGGTTGGTGTCCGGTTATTAGAGGCACTCCGGGTTGGTGTCCGGTTATTAGAGGCACTCCGGGTTGGGTTCCGGTTAGAAGTAACCCCTAGGTCTTGGGATGAGGCCTAGACAAATAAATTAACGTTTAGCATTATGCATTCCAACATTATGAAAGTGGTTATTGATTTTTGCATGTGATTATTCGATTAGTAGAATATCTATTTGAATAAGTAAATGGCATTATTTCATTTTATTTATGCCATACCATGTTGAAAGTTCATGTTTAAAAGGCTTTTGTTTTAGTTATACATTGCCTTAAATGTTTATTCTTATTGATGAAAGTTTTCGCTATATTGTTATCCTTACTGGGCATTTGAGCTCACCCCTTTTCTATGTTTTATTTTTCCCAGGAAGTGAAGATGTAAGTTATGAATGACCTGCAGGGATATTATGAGGGGATTATAGTGTGGACTGTGGAAACATTATGTTGTTGTAGTAGTTTTTCATTTTATGATGTAATGTAAAACTTATGAATATATCTAGTGTTTCCAAGACTACTAAACCAATCGGTCTTTCGAGATTTGATCTTTCTTGTGATCATGCCAATGTTACGAAGTAATGCACCGACTCTGGGCAACTGGTGTCGGGGCGTTACAGTTGGTATCAGAGGAGGTTTAGTACAAACCTTGGAAACTAGATTTAGATAAACTCTGATTAGAGCACGTAGACCTAAGATGAACTTTGAGGATTAGTATAGAAGAACATCCTAGAATTTTGGTATTGTAGAGATTTTGTGAGTTTTCCGAGCAATACATCCCTGTCTGGATACGAGCAGGTAGAGGCGGCTCTGGAACAGATGTACCTAGGGGTAAAACCCGAAAACACCGCTTTGAGCTAGACTCGAACGGGAACTGGTGCACGACAACGGGCCTTGCTGCACTCTTGGTTACGACACTCCCGGGGGATATGCTTAGGATAACTCTCATTTTCTTTACATATCATTTTAAAGGGATTATGAGTATATACATCCTCAAAGAAAACATTCTTATGATTATGGATTATATCCATAAATAGTTCAATTTATGTTAAGTGTTTTATAAGTATGGTATTATGTGTTTTGATTCATAAACTGATCTAGTTTATGCCATGGTATAGAAATGGCACCCAGTAGAAGGAATGAGAACTCCAGAAATACACATGATTCAAAGAGAAGGAAGGATCATATCTTTCATAGTCTTAAGATAGGATTTATAAGAGAAATAGTCTCCCATGTATTATCATCATATGAAGAAATAATATCATGTGTTGATAAGATATGTAAAGAGTTTACTGAGTCCTATGGCTTTGAAGGGAAGCAAGAGAAGAAAAGGATGGAAGAGAGAAAGATGGATAAAGGGAAGAGGGAAAAGAAGAATTTTCCCATATGTGGTAACTGTGGAAAGAAACACCCTGGAACTTGCCTGAAAGGAATGGGAGTTTGTTATAAGTGTGGAGGAAAAGGGCACAAAGTACGTGACTGCAAGGGTAAGAAAATGGTTTTAAATGTACAATGCTTCATTTGCAAGGAGTTTGTACACTACGCGAACCTATGTCCCAGTCATCAGACTATGCCGCAAATGATGTTATTGGATAATAACCAAGTTATGATACTACCACAGATGAAGAGGAATGATTAGAGTTCTTATGTTGATTATGTCAACTGAGTGTTGTATCAACAATGTACTTGTTATAATAATTATGGAGTATATAAGGATTGTACTGCAGTACTATTTCATTAAGGACATGAGATTATGTGGAACAAAGAAATGTGACTCAATAGCAGGATAAATTTTTGGAAAATATATGGTTGAGAGAATGATAAATCATAATATAGTTCTGATACTGAGGTAGTGATTTTGGAATAATATGTGATTGTTTTGGATAAATTATATTGGATATTCTTGACTACCTTGGAACTAATTAATGATTTGTATATTCCATCATTGTTGGGGTTTAAAACATTTTTGGATTAATGAAGTATATCCAGCATTCTATATGGAATAGGGGAGCATGAATGTAATCAATAAGGAATATGGTAATTCAAGATGTTTCAGTTTATTAAAAGAATACAAGATGAAGGTATTCATATGCTATTGCGGGGTAAAAAGGATCTATATTATGTTTACCTTCCTTATAAATGTTGGACTGTGAGTTTGGACAGAAGTATTTTGGATAAATTCTAAGTTTGATATTAATTTTGGACTGCCATAAAAGGACAACCCGGAGGTCGGGCGGCAACCCGTCGCGTCCGGAAAAGCTGCGAGACTTGAACCCGCAACCGAAGGGCGACAAGGGTGTATCACATACCACTGGCCCACGAGATGTCCTGGATTAAATAATTTAGTTTTTATTAAAAGATCTTGTAGATGAATTATAAATTCGATTATTTTGGAACCCTATACGAATAGTGTAAATAGAATTTTTTTTACGTTCTATTATGTTTTAGAGTGAAAGATGAGTTTGTGGTAGAAATTTATTAATGGATAAAACTCTAATTATAAAGTAAGTATATCTCCTTATGATCTTAGCCAATCTCATAAATAAATTCCTCAATATTAAGAAAAGCAACTTTGAACAAAAATGTTTTCCTAGATGGTACCTTAAATCATCACTAATTTATGGCTTTGGGATTGTTGGCCTTTTTATAGCCATGTTCTCTACCACTCTCTATCAGATAATTGATGGTTAGATTTTTCTTCCATATCCATATTTTCCTACATGGAACCCTAGTATGTGTTATTTTCGGTAATCTTCATACTTTCGACTCTTTATTTTAAATAGAGGCCTCATTAATTCATTTTTCGATGTGGGATTTCAACTAGGATATTTTGAAACGTCAAAAATGTGTTATCCTAATACCCTATGTTTTGTTGAACCGATGGTATTTCAATTCATCATAGATTGATGAATTTAAGGACCTCAATTTTATACTTGTTTGTGATTGATGACCTCAATCACTACCTATAAATATTTACGTTTTTCCTCCGATTATATGTCTCCAATTTCCACCAATGTTCTCCTAATCGAGATCATAATTTGGTGGTGACCCTTTGATTTCTCTTTTCCTCATATTAAGACTAAATTTTAGTAACCCAATTTCCTATGTGGGTTTTCCCACAAATATATTTTCTACTTTCAACCTTTTATTTTCGAAGAACAATTTCAAATTGCGAGGACGCAATTTATTGAAGGAGGGGAGAATGTAACACCCCAAGATTTCATAGTGTGTTATTTCTTCAAAATAATTTAATAACTTGCACTACACGCAACACCGAGTTCAATTGCACCATGACTTACCAAAAAAAAATCCATTAAAAGAGGTCATGAATAGTATTAACTAAATTTTAAACTTTATAATTTTAGAATCCATATTATGACTTTCTTAGTCATAATGCAAGAACAGATTCATTTTCAGTATTGCACTTTTATCAACTTTTGATAGTGAAACCTTTTTAAATACAATATTTTAAACTTTTTTACTAAATGGAGACATCAAAAAATTTAAAATGAAACTTCCCAAGCTTCCACGGTACGCTTTCCTTTGAATAAAACAGTAGCGTGTGTTGTACGCAACTTCGAGTTTTAACACACACCATAACTAATCAAACTAGCCGTTATGAATAGTAATACCTACTTTTTGAAATTATATATATTTTTGAAAATGGACTTCGTTTTTGGATTCGGAATATCGAATTTAGCCTAAGGTGAAATTTTGGTACATTTCGGATAACTTTCATATTTTGATGAATAGTGAAAATTACTAAATTTTAATTAAAAACAACTTTTTTAATCAAAATAATTAATAGTGATAAATTACAAATTTGAGTGGTTTTAAAGTATATTTTGAATATATTTTTACCATTTAATATAATGTTGGTCATTGGACATAATTTTACAATTAAACCGAACATAAACAAGTGTCAATCTTTTGATAGTTATTATTTCTTAAAAACACGCTTTTTGTTTTGACAGCGGGAATTAATTTTAAATTAATTTCTGCCACTTCTGTGTTTTGAATTTAGGAAAATTGATTCCATATTTGGAATCAGGATGTTAAAATTGTGTAAATGGGTAACTTTTATTTTTAGACATTTTGAATAATTACTGCGGTAAATATTTTATTTACCATGGTTAAGGGTAAATCCGGTAAATAAGGGTTAAAAAATAATATTATAATAATACTAAATTACCCTAAAACGTGTCGTAACCCTATTGTTTGATACATGGTCGACCATGGGCATCTTTGGGTCGATTTTGGGACCCCATGGATCCACTTGTAAGTGATAATGACACTTTATTTTAATTATGTTAAAATGAATACAAAAATGACACAAGCATATATATCTTTTAGAAAAACAATTTTTACATAGGGTTATATATGTTTGATTTTCGATTATAAATATTCATTAGAAAGATAAAACGATTTCCTACATAATGATATTTTATTTATAATTTTTAGACATTAAATAATTTATTTTATTTATGACACAATGATGATGCAGTAATTACTATAATAGTGAAAAATTAAAATAATTGATATTATAAATACCAAAATAATTATAATATGAAACTTTTAATGAATTAAACTAATTTTATAGGATAATATGATATATTAGTATTGATTTAATGGACTTTTTTCGAAGTAATCAATCTGTTATGAGTTTCAAAAAAATCAACTATTGAATAGTGTCAAAATTGACATAAAAGAGTTCTTAAAACAAATATTTTATTATTAATTGATATTAAATTCCTAAAAATATAAGGTTCGGCCAAGAGACTTATATCAGGATAGGTTAATCATTAATTGACCACTTGGGGGTCGCTTGGATGTATATAATAAGTTTATTAACCATATTATATAAAAATACAAAGAGACATTGTAAAAGTGAAACAAATTAACTTAGAGTTAATACTTAAAGATAAGGTTAATATAAGTACCCAAACCTGTCTAAATTCTATGGGTTGAGTGGTTTTCGACCTATCCCCACCTTAGCCTTTGAATAGTCAACTTTGGAGCCATTGGAAACCGAATATGAATTTATTATAAATTAATATTTCTAGCTTTTCCAAAGGTGCCCCTCACCCCTCTTATAAAAGGGCACTCCTCCTTCTCATTTCTTCACACCTTCAAAGCCTTTTGGTTCGGCCAAACTCTGCCCAAATACTCTCCCAAAATCTCTCACTACAACCTAGAGGCCTTAGTTTGATCAGAAAGCCAACCTAAGGAGCCCTTTTGATCAAATCAAAAGGAAGAACCCGAAGAAGAGGTAATGATTTCACCACCCTTTTCTAAGTTCATTTCTTCTTCCACTTCTTCTTCCTTTGTTCTTACCATTCTAAAATAATAACTCCAGTAACTCACATATACTGTGATGTTATTATAAGTATGGTACAACCATATTCAGTATTCTATCCACCCTTTGAATAACATGTCACCATACGTGCGTACGTACGGCTTACCGTCTCCACGTCGTGGTGTAATTGTTATTCAATATAATATTATTTGGATGGGTATAATAATGATGTGTAACTCATGTAAATAATAAATATAACATGTTAATGATTCTGTATATATGATATACCATTCATTTATATATTATTTTAATATCAAAAGAATGATATTGTCGCTCGTGCGTACGTACGGACTACCGTCTCCACAAACGCGATGAGATTCATTCTCCATCGTAACCATTCAAGTATAATTATCATTTTATGATTTAAAAATGATTTTTAAGGACTAGATATCATTCTGGATAAGAATAAGATACAACAACCATGGCTTATGTAACAAAACATATAATTAAAATTAGTAAGTTAGCACCCGAAACGACGATAATTCTAAGATATTATTAACAAATCAATGTTAAAAGATCATATATGATATCATATTATTATATATGATTCTTGTATAATTTAATAACAACTATTTCACCATTATACAGGAGGTTAACCTACCCCAACCAAGGAAAAGTACAAGGTAAGGGTTATTTCACAATCTCTTCTTTATCCGAGGTTGTTTATACGTAATAATCTACTGGGATCTCGTTATCATCCACATCCATGTTTCTTCGAAATGTATTTCAAAACATTTTTACTATTTACAAGAATATGGGTTAAAGTCATTTATACCCTTGTTTGACTTTTTATAAGAGGTTTATAAAGGAATCTTTCCGTCGTTTTCAAAACAATGTTCTTTTTAACCTTTTTGACAGAATTGAGGTAAGAATGTTTTTTTAACTTATACGGCGGGTGCGGTTATTTTCCGCCATTATAAAATCGTCGAAGCTTTCCATACAAGCTTATAAGAATATTTTCAAAGAAAATGTTTTATTTTATATGGATCTTAAATGATTTCAAAATAAAAGGAGATACTTCTTTAAAAAGAATTTTGATTTCATCTATGTCAACATCCTTTGATGGATTTTAAGATTATTTGAAGTTGATTTATTATGATACAAAAATTCTATATTGAATTGAAGGTTTTGTGATATGTTTGAATGTGGATGTTCTATTTTTATACCATTCATAGTTTATGGTGAAATTATTTACATTTCGTATGCTAGTTTTAATCCGAATGTTTATGTTATATTTCAAACGTTTCTTCAGATGAATGTGCTAAACAAGTATGTTCCGGGTTGGGGACCGGTAAAAGTAAGCCCTCCAGGTTGGGGACTGGTAAAAGTAAGCCCTCCAGGTTGGGGACTGGTTAAAGTAAGCCCTCCAAGTTAGGGACTGGTAAAATTATGCCCTCCGGGTTGGTGTCCGGTTATTAGAGGCACTCCGGGTTGGTGTCCGGTTATTAGAGGCACTCCGGGTTGGTGTCCGGTTATTAGAGGCACTCCGGGTTGGGTTCCGGTTAGAAGTAACCCCTAGGTCTTGGGATGAGGCCTAGACGAATAAATTAACGTTTAGCATTATGCATTCCAACATTATGAATGTGGTTATTGATTTTTGCATGTGATTATTCGATTAGTAGAATATCCATTTGAATAAGTAAATGGCATTATTTCATTTTATTTATGCCATACCATGTTGAAAGTTCATGTTTAAAAGGCTTTTGTTTTAGTTATACATTGCCTTAAATGTTTATTCTTATTGATGAAAGTTTCCGCTATATTGTTATCCTTACTGGGCATTTGAGCTCACCCCTTTTCTATGTTTTATTTTTCCCAGGAAGTGAATATGTAAGTTATGAATGACCTGCAGGGATATTATGAGGGGATTATAGTGTGGACTGTGGAAACATTATGTTGTTGTAGTAGTTTTCCATTTTATGATGTAATGTAAAACTTATGAATATATCTAGTGTTTCCAAGACTACTAAACCAATCGGTCTTTCGAGATTTGATCTTTCTTGTGATCATGCCAATGTTACGAAGTAATGCAACGACTCTGGGTAACTGGTGTCGGGGCGTTACAGTTTGCCACTTATTTATTGCATGTGGTGTATTGTGTACTAACATTTGATATATATTATCATGATTATCTCTATATTAATGGTATTATATGATTCATTTGTTGGTTATTAATCTTTTTTATAAGACTCAATTTATTACAACAATGTATGGGGTTTTCATCTCACTTCTTATTTCTGTGAGATTCATGCTATATTGCCACTAATTCCTTTTGTGTAGTGTATGTACTGCCCATGATTGTATTCTTTATGTAATATAAATTAATTTAGGTTTATTTATATCATCATTGTATGACCCTTCATTTATGGGGTGTATCATTCGGAAGCCACCAAATCGGTAAGGGAATTTCAAATTTCGATTTCCACTCATTGGGTTTTACACAAACATCATTTACTATTTTTCTCCATGATTATGTGTGAAATCACTATTTATTTATTTATGTAGTAATTTCCACTCCCCTTTGTGTGGATATTATTTTGATTCACATAATTACTCCATTAAGAAATTCTTAAGTCATCGATATGAACCTGATAAGAGTAATCTTAACTCAATTTTCATTTATGGAGTTAAACATCCAAGTCATTCGTGTTGTTGTTACAAGAATATTTGTGATTTTCCTCAGATTGTTTTTCACTGAATATCCAACAATATTTACTGTATTTATATTTTTGACACATAATTATGTCATTTATATATCCATAACCTAAGGATGTAATCTTTTTAAGGGATTTCATCTCAACATACATTCCAATGAGACTTCTTTGTTGTTATGCGCCAATTCAAGTTTGTTTGGTGTATATAATGTACTTTGAAAAAATATATCATGAATCCCATTATTCTCATGATATTATTAATTTTTTATTACCTTAATTATTTGTATTCAAGCGTCTCTCATTCAGTTAGGAACTCTAACAAAAATATCATTTTAAATGTTTTAAAATTTTATTCTTCTAAATCATTCTCATTAATTTCCATGTTTTAAAAATGGTTATAAGTATTTATTTATATGTACATTAAGGTTATAAAATATTAATTCCTTTCAAAAGTTTCAAAGTGGAATGGGACACTTTGATTCAAAAATCTATTTTAAACAGCTTCTTGATAAATAGTGATACTTTTAAATGTTTTCAAGAAAAAGGGGGATATTTCACAAAAATAGTTTTGATGGTTATTTTCATCTATGTCAATATCATTCACTATTCTTGATTAAGGTTAATTTATTATAACAAAATATTTTATATTGTCTTGAATGATTTATGTTTGACTGTGGATGTTCTATTTCTATACCATTAATGGTTTATGGTTAAAGTATTGACATTTTGTATGCTAGTTTAATATGAATGTTTATGTTATGTTTCATCATTCTGATATGAGAAATGCATTAAACTTATTAAGTGACAGGTGGAGCCCGTTATATCCCCTTGATGCATTGGAAGGTCTCATTAGACAAACTAGTGTCTTAGCACAAGGCCTTAACAAAATCTTATTTTTAGTCTTGGGACAAGGCCATGGCTATGTGGTTATGATGTTTGGCATTATGCATTTCATCATTATGAAATTGGCTATTGATATTACATGTGATTATTCGACTAGTAGAATATCCATGTAAGTATTTAAATGGAATTATTTGGTTTATCTTTTCCATATTATGTTGAAGTTTAACTTTAAAATTCTTGTGTTCAAATCTTATACATTTCCTGAAATTTTTCTTCTTATTTATGAAAGTTTATACTATATTTTTATCCTTACTAATCATCAGCGCTCACCCCTATCTTATGTCTTATTTTTTCCAGGATGCAATGAAGTATATTATGATTAACCTGTAGGAATAGGCTAAGGTATATATGAGTGTTCAAAGGGGACATAATGTTGTTTTTTTATTTCATGATGTAATGTATAACTTATGTATGCATCTATTACTTCCAAGGATACTAAATTGATTGGTCTTTCAGGACATGATTCCTTGTATCATGCTAATGTTATGTAATAATTCACCAATTCGTGGTAACTAGGGATGGGGCATTATAGTTGGTATTGGTGGAGGTTTAGTACAAACCTTAGAATCTATATTTACAAATAAAACTATGATTATGAAGAACTACCCTAAGATAGACATTGAGGAATAATATTGAAGAAAATCCAAAAAAAGTGATAATGTAAATATTATGTGGGTTTTCCAAGAAATAAATCTCTGTCTGTATACGAGTACGTAGAGGTGGCTATGACACAGATGTACCTAGGAGTGAAAACTCCGAAAAAGAGTTTTGAGCTTGACCTAGGGTATCATGGTACATGACAATAGACCTAGCTATACTCTTGGTTACGACACTCTCAGGGTATATGCTTAGGATAATTCAAATTTTCATTACAAACTGATTTGAAGGATTTTTATATAACAAGACAATAAATAAACATGGCTAATTACAATGTGTTTTATATTGAAAACAAGGTTTTATTATATTCTCTATGTGATTTTATGACTCACATTATTATTTCTTGTGTTATTCAATTATTGCATTCCAAGGAAGTCGTTGTAACATTGAACAAGATGTACAAGGTGGGAACGGTGGTGGAAATGATCAACGAAATGAATTTTTGATAGGTGTAAAAGATATCGTGTTCATGGCAAATCAGTTTTTAAAAAAAAATATGATCGACAACATATATATTATCAAACTACCAGACTCAACAAATAAGAGAAAGGCGATGAATGATAAGACCTCCAACAGTGGATACCATGGAGAAAAGAAAGCAAAATTTACATCATGAAAGAAATGTGGAAGGAGAAACATAGGAACTTGTCTCAATAGAACAAAGAAATGCTTTATTTGAGGGAAAGAAGGACATAAAGTAAAGAATTGTTGAGGAAAAATGAAGAGTACTATAGAAGAAAAGAAAAATGATCACAAGAATCCATTTATAGAAATTTTCCGTAAATGTATGGGGAATTGGGCATTACACTAGTGAATTCCATATTCATTAGGATAACCTATTGGTCAATGAAGAACCTATTTGGAAATAAATGGATGGTGAAATGTTTAAAAGTGTTAGTGCTCTTTGTTGATGGTATTACTTTGGAAGAATTTTCTCGTGTATGTGTAACCCTGCTGTATGTTACGTGAAAATGTTATTTTAAGAAAAAATATCTTTTCTATTATGGTTAATAATAACCATTTGGGTTTATATAATCCTTGAATTTTGGGAAATTACATGTTCTTAAATTTTGGGATGAAAATGCATGTTTTGAGATAAAGTTTGTTCAGAAATTATGTATTAGTTATTTTGAAGATGTTTTCTCAGTTTGGGAATGTTATAAAATGCAAGTTTTTAAAAAAGGATAACACACAGACCGTGTGACAACCCATCACATCAGACAAAGCTGCGGGAATCGATCCCACAACCAGAGTGCGATGGGGATTTATGACCAAAAACTTGACTACATGATGTCCCTAGTCAGTGTGAATAATTCTTTTTAGCTAAATGAATTTATTGATCAATAGTAAGTTGATTTTGGATCTTGTGTCTAATCAAATGGATATGCTTAGTATAGGAAAATGATTTGGTGATTAAGTGATAAATGTTATTTTCGAAGACATTCAATCTGTTGGGAACACTATATGCCTAAGGAAAATAGAATACTATGAAATTTCATTTGAAGTGTAATGTGGGAGTTTTATTTATAGAGATTTGGGTTAATTATGGAAATAATAAACATATCATAGAAAATATGTGATTAGGTTAATTAATTTTTTTATGTGACATTAAGAGTAGTTGATGTTATTTGGAGATACTATTTAACATGAAAGACTACATAATCCAATTATTCTATGTTATGGGTTGGAATATTAGTTTTTAATATATTGAAGGATTTTAAGGACAATTTTTTATTTAATGGTATTTATTAAACTTTGGGTTTTGTTGGGTTAATTTTAGAAATTAATATTAGTATTTCTTTCTCTAAAGGATTGTCCTTTTTTGGGATCAACATATCTTGTACTAACCATTTTGGTTTTGGTTAATCAATAAATACAATGGAAATATATGGTTTCTTCTTTTTGGAACATGACATTATCTAGAAGTTGATTCTAGTCCTTCAGGTGTGACCAAGTCATATTGAATACTAATCGTTTGAAAAAAAGATGAGTTAGTGGTAGAATTCTATTAAAGGATGAAACTCTACATAAAAAGTATGTATATATCTTTATGTTCTTAGTTAATCTCAAAAATAAATTCCTTAACTTTGTGATAAGGAACATAAAAAAATGGTGTCTGTTTACTTTTCCTACTGGGAAACTAAGGACTGTTTATCCCATCACAAGTTTGTGGCTTCTAGTTGTTAACATTCTTCGGGTCATGTTTTCTGTCACTCTCCATCAGAACTTGACACTTATTTTATCTTCAATATCCATGTTTTCAAAAATGGAATCCTCGTATGGGTTATCTCGGGTTACCTTTGTACTTCTCTTTCTTCTTTTAAAGTGATATTTTAATTCATTATTTTTCTGATGTGGGTCATTCAATGTAGTTCCCAAGCCCAATTTTAAAATTTTGAGGATGCAATTTCCAAAATGGGGAAGAATGTAACACCCAATTATTTCATAGTAAGTTACTTTCTTTAATGTAATTCAACAGCTTGCGCTACATGCAACACTGAGTTTGAGCGCACCACGACTTACCAAACTAGTCAATCAAAAGCAGTTATGAATAGTTTTAACTGAATTTTGAATTTTATATACTCCATATAATTTTATAATCCATATTATATGTTTCTTAGACATAATAGAAGAACAAATTCATCTTTTCAGATAAAAGATGTATTTTTCAAAAAATTAAATTTTACCACCTTCTAATGGAAACCCCTTTTTAAAACCATTATTTTACACTTTTATATATTCAATATAATGAAATTAAATTCATCTTTATAATAGGGACATAAAAATTTATTTGGAATAAAATTTTTGTACTTTTCTGATAATATTCATATTTTGATGAATAATGAAAAATACTAAATTTTAATAGAAAAAAACTTTTTTAATCGAAATAATTTAAAGCGTTAAATTATTAATTCTAATGTTTTTAAAATATAATTAGATTATAGTTTTATCATTTAATACAATTAAAGTCTTTATAAGTAATTTAACATTTAAATTTTACATAAACACATGTCAATCTTTTGATAGTTTTAACTTTTTAAAAACCAACTTTTCGGTTTCTACAATTGGAATTAATTTTAAATTAATTAATGTGACATCTATGTTTTTAATTTGGTAAAATAGAATTAATTTTTGAATTTTTAATATCAAAATTAGCTTAGGGTGAATTTTTGGTATTTTTCTGAAAAATTCAATTTTTGATGAATAATGAAAAACACTATGTTATAGTTTATAACCGACACCTTATTTAAATAATTATTTCTTTTATTTATATTTATTTTAAGTTAAAATATATATAAAATACCAATATAATTTAAATTTAATTAATTGGAGTTATTTTACAATAAAATTAGATTTATAAAATTTTATTGAACATTTTACTGTCCTTTACCGACCTTCTGTGAGCATTTGAAAATTTGCATAAAACATAATTTTACCACTTCTGTGAGTTGAATTTAAAAAATACGAGAGTCATAGTTGACATCAATAAGTAAAATGTGGTTTATTAAGATGAAAGTAATTTTGGTGAATAGTCACTTTTGACTTTTATTTACCATGGTTAAAAGTAAATAGGGCAATTAATGGTAAAAATGAAATTATAATTACCCTAACACATGCCCTAATTCTATTGGTTAAGTGTAATTCGACCAAAAACAACCTTAGGAATAAATTATGATCCTTTTGTCCAATTATATTAGATTAGTACATTTATTTTTATTTTATTTAAATAAGAGTTAAAAGAGTTAAATTCAAAGTTTAATAACAAAACCATTTTTAATATAGGGTTATACATAAGATAAATTATACTATAATAATTCATTAGACAGCTAAAACTATTTCCTACATAGTGGAACTTTATTGATAATTTTTATAAATTAAATAATTAAATTTATTTATGGCACAATGACGATGTATTAATTACCTTATTAATGAAAGATAAAAATAATTGATATTATAAATATCTAAATAAATTTAATTTTAATATTTTGAAGAATTAAACTAATTTTATAGGTTAATATGACATGTGATGGTTGATTAAATATTTTTTTTTGATGTAATCATGCTGTTATGATTTTTACAGAAACCAAATAATAAATAATGTAAAATTTGACATAAATGAGTTTTTAAAACAAATACTATATTATTGGTTGATATAATATTCCTAAAACTATAAGGTTACACAAAAGGCCTTAAATAATATTATATATATCCTTAATTGACCACCTGAGGTTCTCTTGGATGTTTATTGTAAGTTTATTAGCAATATAGTGTAAAAATACAAGAAGACATTGTAAAAGTTACACAAATTAACTAAAAGTTAAATCTAAAAGACAAGGTTAAAATGGTAACCTGAACTTGTCTAAAAACAATTGGTTGAGATTTTTTCGACCCATCCCCAACTTCTCATAGAAATAAATCATTTTTGAGCCATTATAAACCGAAAATAATTTTGTTATTAAATAATATTTGAAGGTTTTCCTAAAGTGACCCTCACCTCTCTTATAAAAAGGTACATCCTATTCTCTTAATTTCACACCTCCAAAGCCTTTTGGATCGGACAACCCCTGATCAAATATCATTCCATCTACCCTAAAATCAACCTTAAGTACTTATTTTATCATAAATCCAACCTATGGAGACCTTTTGATCAACTCAAAAGGAAACACCTGTGGAAGATGTAATAATTTCCACACCCTCTTTCAAGTTCTTTTCTTCTTGCACTTCCTCGTTCTTTTTTGCTTCAATTCAAAAATAATAAATCCTATACCTTCTACATAATGTGATCCTATTATAAATATGATACGACCATATGGATTATTCTATATATCCTATAAATGACAATGTCACCGTACGTGCATACGTACGGCTTACCGTCTCCCCGTCGTGGTGTATTTTGTTATTCAAACACTTTATTAGTTGGATGGGTATAATAATGAGTATATCTGATTTAAATAATAAATATAACATGATAAAGATTCTGTTTATATGACATAATATCCAATTACATACTATTTCACCATCAATATAATTATATTGTCGCTCGAGTGTACGTACAAATTACCGTCTCCACGAACGTGATGAGATCAATTCGCCATCATAATAATTCAAGAATAATTTTCATGGTATGATTAAATATAAAGTTTATTAAAATAATATCATTATGTATATGAATCAAATTCATCATATTCATAACAAACATGGCTTACATAATCAAGCATATAATGGAAAATGAATCAGTTAACACCCAAAACAATGATACTACTGAAATATTATTAACAATGAAATATTAGAAGATCATATATTATATCATATTTATGTATTTGGTTCTTTATAATTTAATAAAAATTATTTCACCATTATATAGTAGGTTAACCTACCCTATACTAAGGAAATGTACAAGGTAAGGGGTTTCATATCTCACTTTTAATTTCATGATATTTCCATTGTTCGCCACTTATTTATTGCATGTGGTGTATTTTGTAATGTCATTTGATATATATTATCATGATTTTATTTATATTCATGGTATTTTGTGTTTAATTTTGTGGTTATTAACTTTTTTTCATACAAATCGATTGATTACAACATGGTAAGGGGATTTCTTCTCCCTTCTTTATTTCCATGAGATTCATGAAATATTGCCACTACTTCCTTTTGTGTGGTGTATGTATTGCCCATGATTTTATTCTTTATATAATATAATTTAATATATGGGTATTTAAATATTCATTATATGATCCTTATTTCATGGGGTGTATGTTTTTTATGTCACCAAATCAGTAAGGGAATTTCTAATTTCAATTTCCACTCATTGGGTTTTACCCAAACATAATTGATTATTTTATTCCATGATTATTTGTCAAATAAATATTTATTTATTTATGTAGTAATTTACACTCCCAATTTTGTGGATATTATTTTGATACACATAATAACTCCATTTATAAATTCTCAAGTCATCGATATAAACATGATAAGTGTCGTAACTCAATTTTTAATCATTGAGCTAAACATCCAAGTCATTGGTGTTGTTCTAACAAGAATATGTGTGATTGTCCTATAACTGTTTTATACTGAATATCTAACAATATTTAGTGTATTTATATATTTCAAAAATAATTATTTCATTGATTTATCCTTAACCAAAGTATACAGTCTTTATAATTGATGTCATCTCAACATACATTCCATTAAGATATCATTGTTTTTATGCTCCAATTCACTTTTATTTGGTGTATATACTGTACGTTGACATAATATATCCTAAATCCCTTTATTATCAAGATATTATTATGTTTGGATTACCTCAATTATTTTTATTCAAGATTCTCTCATTTTCTTTGGAACTCTAAATAAAATATCATTTAAAATGTTTTTAAAAATTATTTTTCTAAATCTATCTCATTAATGTCTATGTATTAAAAATGGTTTTAATGATTTATTTATATGGAAATTAATTTTTTAAATTTTTAATTCATTTAAAATGTTTAAAAGTGGTATGGAACACTTTGATTCAAAAATCTTTTTTTAAACAGCTTCTTGGTGAATAGTGATACTTATAAATGTTTTCAAGAAAAGGAAGATATTTCTCTCAAATTGTTTTTATGGTAATTTTCATCTATGTTAATATCCTTCATTATTATTGATTGAGGTTAATTTATTATTATAAAATCTTCCCTATTGTATTTAATGAGTTATGTTTGATTGTGGATGTGTTATTTTTATATCATTAATGGTTTATCGTAATGTATTGATTTTTCATATTCTAGTTTAATACGATTTTTTATGTTATGTTTCATCATTTTCATATGAGGAATGAATTGGACATAACAAGGGATGGGTGGAACCCACTATAACTCCTCGATGCATCGGTAGGTCTCATGAGAAAAACTAGTGTTTTGGTACAAGGCCTTGACAAATCATATTTATTATCTTGGAACTAGGCCTTGACTATATAGTTATGATGTCTGGCATTATGCATTCCATATTTATGAAATTGGATATTGATATTACATGTAATAATTCAACTAGTATAATATTCATGTGAATAAGTATATTATATTATTTTATTTATATTTTCCATATTATGTTGATGTTTATGTTTAAAAGGATTGTGTTCTAGTCTTATAAATTTCCTTAAATGTTTGTTCTTATTTATGAAAGTTTATCTTATATAGTTATCCTTATTAATCAGCTGAGATCACCCCATTCTTATGTTTTATTTTTTCCAGGATGCAAAGATGTATATTATTATTAAACTACCATAATAGGCTAATGGATATAAGAGAGTTCAAAGGAGGAAAATGTTGTTTTTGTATTTCATGATGTAATGTAAAACTTATGTATGTATCTATTACTTCCAAGTCTACTAAATTGATCGGTCTTTCGGGACATGATTCCAAATATCATGCCAATGTTATTTAATAATGCACCAATTCTATGTAATTGGGATGGGGGCATTACAGTTGGTATCGGTGGAAGTTTAGTACCAACCTTAGAAGCATGATTTAGAAAAAAATCAGATTATAAAAAACTAACCTATGATAAACAATGAGGATTAGTATAGAAGAACATCCAAAATAATTTGTAATTTAAATATTATGTGGGATTCCCAGGCAATACATCCCTGTATGGATTCGATCAGGTAGGGGTGGCTCTGGCATAGATGTACCTAGGAGTGAAAACTCCAAAATTGAGTTTTGAGCTATACCGGGGGTATCATGGTACAAGAAAATGGGCATTGCAACACTCTTGGATACGAAATTTTTAGGGGATATTCTTAGGATAATTCACATTTTCATTACAAACCTATTTTAAGGATTTTAATATAATTAGAGAATAAATAAACTTGGTTAATTATAAGGTTTTTTAGATTGAAAATAAGGTGTTATTATATTCTCTAAGTGATTTTATGACTCACATTATGCATTCTTGTGTTATTCAGTGATTGGATTCCAGGGAAGTCATTATAACATTGAACATGATGTACAAAGTGGGATCGGTGGTGGAAATGAGAAAAAAAATGGATTTTTGAATGGTGTAAAAGATATCATGTTCATCCCAAATTAGTTTTCCAAAAATATGATCAACAACATATATATTGTCCAACTCCCAGACTCAACAAAGAAGATAAAGGTGATGAATGATAATAGCTCTAATAGTGGATACCATGGAAAAAGGAAAGAACTATTTCCATCATGAAAGAAATGTTGAAGGAGACACCTAGAAACATTTATCAATGGAACAAAGAAAATATTTATGTGTGGGAAAGAAGAACATAAAGAAAATAATTGCGGAGGAAAAATGAAGAGTACTATGGAAGAAAATAAATATGATCACAAAGAATCCATTTACTATAATTTCCGGTAAATGTAGGGGAACTGGGCATTACCCAAGTGAATCCCATGTTCCATAGGATAACCTATTGGTCAAGGAATACCCTATTTGGAAATAAATATATGGAGAAATTTTTAAATGTATTAGTGCTCTTTGTTGATGGTATTACTTTGGAATAATTTTCTCTTGTATATGTAACCCTAAAGTTTATCATGTGAAAATGCTATTTTAGGAAGAATTATCTTTTCTATTATACTTAATAATAACCATTTCGGTTTATATGATCCTAGAATTTGGTGAAATTGAAAGTTATTAAATTTTTGGATTAAAATAATTGGTATAAGATAAAGTTTGTGGTGAAATTATGTTATAGATATTTTGAATATTTTTTCTCATTTTTGGAATGTTATAAAATACAGTTTTTGAAAAGAGGGCAACACACAAACCGTGTGACAACCTGTCGCATCAGACAAAGCTTCGGGAATCAAACCCACAACCAGAGTGCGATTGGGATTTATCACCTACCACTGGACTACGTGATGTCCCTGGTCAGTGTTAATAATTCTTTTTAATTAATTGATTTTATCAATCAATAATAAGTGTATTTTGGATCGTATGTCTTATCAAATGGATCTCCTTAGTATAGGAAAATGATTTGGAGATTATGTGATAAATGTTATTTTGGAAGACATTCGCTCTGTTGGGAAGACTATATGCCTAAAGAAAATAGAATACTATGAAATTTCATTAGCGGAGTAATGGTAGTTTTTTATTCATATAGATTTGGGTTATTTATGGAAATAATTAACCTATAATAGAAAATATGTGATTGGGTTAATTACTTTATGTATGTGACTTTAAGATTAGTTGGTGTTATTTGGAGATACTATTTAACATGGAAGACTACATAATCCAATTATTCAATGTTATGGATTTCAATATTAGTTTGGATTATATTGAAGAATTTTAAGGACAATTTTTTATTGATTGTTATTTATTGAACATTGGGTATTGTTGGTTTAATTTTAGAAATTAATATTAGTATTTCTTTCTCAAAAGGATTATCTTTTTTGGGGATCATCTGATCTTGTTCTAACCATTTTGGTTTTGGTTAATTTCTAAATACAAACTAAATATATAGTTTATCTTTTATTGAACATGTGATTCACTATAAGTTGGTTCTAGTCCTTTAGGTTTGACTAAGTCATCTTGAATACTCATCATTTGAAAAAAAAGATGAGTTAGTGGTATAATTTTATTAAAGGATGAAACTCTACTTAAAAATCATCCATATCTCTTTATGTTCTTCGTCAATCTCATAAATAAATTCCTCAACATTATGAAATGTAACATAAATTTTTTTCCCGTTTTCTTTTCCTACTGCAAAACTAATGAACATTTCTCCCATCACAAGTTTGTGGTTTTCTTGTTGTTAACATTCTCCTGATCATGTTTTATATCACTCTCCAATAGAAATTGACACCTAGTTTATCTTCAATATCCATGTTTCCCAATATGGAATCCTAGTACGTGTTATCTCGGGTGACCTTTGTACTTATCTTTCTTCTTTTAAAGTGATATTTTTGTTGAATATTTTTCTGATGTGGGACTTTCATTGTAGTTTTGAAGCCCAGTTTTAAAAATTTGAGGACGTAGTTTCCAAAAGAGGGAAGAATGTGACACCCAATGATTTAATAGTAAGTTATTTTCTTTAAAGTAATTCTATAGCTTGCGCTACACGCAACACGGAGTTTGAGCGCACCACGACATACCAAACTAGCCATTCAAAAGCGGTTGTGAGTAGTATTAACTGAATTTTTAATTTTATATACTCCATATAATTTTACAATTCATATTATGTGTTTCATAGACATAATATAAGAACAAATTCAATTTTTCAGATAAAAGAAGTATTTTTCAAAAAATGAAATTTTACCACCTTCTAATGGAAAACCCTTTTTAAAACCAATATTTTACACTATTATATAATGAATATAATGAAATTAGATTCATCTTTATAATAGGGACATAAAAAAAATTTGAATAAAATTTTGGTACTTTTATGATAATTTTCATATTTTGATAAATAATGAAAAATACTAAATATTAATTGAAAACAACTTTTTTAATCAAAATAATTTAGAGGGTTAAATTATTCCTTATAATGGTTGGAATGTATAATTATATTATACTTTTATCATTTAATATAATGTATTCCATTATAAGTAATTTCACATTTAAATTTGACATAAACACATGTCAATTTTTTGATAGTTTTTACTTTTTAAAAACCTACTTTTCGGTTTCGACAATGAGAATTAATTTTATATTAATTAATGCTAATTCTATGTTTTGAATTTGGTAAAATAGAATTAATTTTTGAATTTGTAATATCAAAATTAGATAAGGGTGAATTTTGGGTGTTTTTCTGAAAACATTCAATTTTTTATGAATAACGAAAAACACTATGTTATAGTTTAAAACCGACCCTTTAATTAAAAAATTATTTATTTTATTTAAATTTTATTTAATTAAAAATAGATATGAAATACCCATATAAGTTAAATTTAATTCATTGGAGTCATTTTATAATAAAATTATATGTATAAAA
This sequence comes from Viscum album, assembly GCA_963277665.1. Classification (NCBI taxonomy): domain Eukaryota; kingdom Viridiplantae; phylum Streptophyta; class Magnoliopsida; order Santalales; family Viscaceae; genus Viscum; species Viscum album. The sequence goes on along the minus strand of OY728120.1, from coordinate 1,082,231,282 downwards.
TTTTATTGAACTTTTTACTGTCTTTTACCCACCTTCTAGGAGCATTTGAAAATTTGCATAAAACGTAATTTTACTAATTCTGTGAGTTGAATTTAGAAAATATGAGAGTCATGGTTAACATAAATAAGTAAAATTTTGTTCAAAAAGAAGAAAATATTTTTGGTGAATTATAACTGTTGACTTTTAGTTACCATGGTTAAAAGTAAATAGGTTAATTAAGGGTAAAAATGATATTATAATTACCCTAACACATGCCCTAATTTTATTGTATAAGCATAATTAGATCCAAAACAACCTTATGAATAAAATATGATAATTTTTTGTCCAATTGGGTAAGATTAAGACATTTATTATTATTTTATTTAAAGAATTGTTAAAAGAGATAAATTCAATGTTTATAACTAAACGATTTTTAATATAGGGTTATGGATAAGATAAATTGGACTATAAATATTCATTATATAGAAAAAACGATTTATTATATTGTGGTTTTTTTTTATAATTTTTTGAAATTAAATAATTAAATTTATTTATGACACAATGATGATGTAGTAATTACCTTATTAATGAAAGATTAAAATAATTGAAATTATAAATATCAAAATAAATGAAATTTGAGGATTTTGAAAAATTAAACTAATTTTCAAGGTTAATATGACATTTTAGGGTTGATTAAATATATTTTTTTGAAGTAATAATCCTGTTATGATTTTTTTCAGAAACTGAACACTAAATAATGTAAAAATTGACATAAATGCATTTTTAAAACAAATACTATATTATTGGTTGATATAATATTCCTAAAAATCTAAGGATCTTTCAAACTGTTTAAATAATATTATATATGTCCTTAATGAACCTCCTGAGGTTCTCTTGGATGTGTATAGTAAGTTTATTAGCAATATAGTTTAAGAATACAAGAAGACATGGTAAAAGTTAAACTAATTAACTAAGAGTTAAATCTATAAGATAAGGTTATAAGGGTAACCTAATCTTGTTTAAAAACATTTGGTTGTGAGTTTTTCGACCCATCCACACCTTTTCATCGAAATAAACCATTTTGGAGCCATTATAAACCAAAAATAAATTTATTATAAATTACTTTTTCAAGGTTTTCCTAAAGTGACCCACACCGCTCTTATAAAATGGTACATCCTATTATCTTAATTTCACACCTCCAAAGCCTTTTGGCTCGGCCAACTGCTGCCAAAATACCATTAAATCTACACTCAAATCAACTTGGAGTCCTTAATTTGATCATAAATCCAACCTATGGATCCCTTTTGATTAACTCAAATGGAAACACCCAAGGAAGAGGTAATAATTTTCCCACACTCTATCTAGTTCTTTTCTTATTCCACTTCTTCATTGATTTTTTTCAATGCCAATATAATAAATCATGTACCTTATACATACTATGATGTTATTATAAATATGTTAAAACCATATTTGTTATTCTATCAATCCTCTAAATGACAATGTCACTGTATGTGCATACATACGGCTTACTGTCTCCCCGCCGTGGTGTAGTTTGTTATTCATTAAATTTATTAGTTGGATGGGTATATTAATGAGTATAACTGATGTAAAAAATAAATTTAACATGATAATGATTCTGTATATATGATATACCATCCAGTTACATACGATTTCACCATGAATATAATGATATTGTCGCTCGAACGTACATACGGATTACCGTCTCCACAAACGTGATGAGATTCATTCCCCATCGTAATCCTTCAAGAATAATTTTCATTCAATGATTAAAAATAATGTTTATTAACATAATATCATTCGTTATATGAATCAAATACATCATATTCATAACAATCATGGCTTACGTAACAAATAATATAACAGAAAATGATTTAGTTAACACATGAAACAATGATACTAATAAAATATTATTAACAACGAAATATTAGAAGATCATATATTATATCATATTTATTTATTTGGTTCTATTATAATTTAAAAAAAATTATGTAACCATTATACAAGAGATTATCCTACCCTATACTAAGGAAATGTACAAGGTAAGTCGTTTCTTATCTCACTTTTAATTTCATGAGATTTCCATTGTTCTCCACTTATTTATTGCATGTGGTGTATTGTGTACAGCCATTTGATATATATTATCTTGATTCTATTTATATTCATGGTATTTTGTGATTCAATTGGTGTTTATTAAATTTTGTTCATACAAATCGATTTATTACAACATGGTAAGGGGTTTTCTTCTCCCTTCTTATTTCATTGAGATTCTTGCTATATTTCCACTATTTCCATTTGTGTGGTGTATGTATTTCCCATGATTGTATTTTTTATGTAATATAATTTAATTTATGTGTATTTAAATCTTCATTTTATGATCCTTCTTTAATAAGGTGTATGTTTCGTATGTCACCAAATCGCTAAGGGAATTTCTAATTTCGATTTCCACTCATTGAGTTATACGCAAAACATAATTGATTATTTTATTCCAAAATTATGTACAAAATCACTATTTATTTATTTATGTAGTAATTTACACTCCCCATTTTTTGTATATTCTTTTAATAAAAATAATCACTCGATTGATAAATTCTCATGTCATCGATATGAACTCGATAAGAGTAATCTTAACTCAATTTTCAATCATTGAATTAAACCTCCATGTCTTTGGTGTTGTTCTACCAAGAATATGTGTGATTTTACTATGATTGTTTTACACTTCATATCTAACAATATTTATTGTATTTAATTTTTTCACACATAATTGTGTCATTGATTTATCCTTAACCTAAGGATAAGGTCTTTATAAGGGATTTCATCTCAACATACATTCCATTGTGATTTCTTTGTGGTTATGCACCAATTTACTTTTATTTGTGTATATACTATAATTTGACATAATATATCATGAATCCCATTATTCTTGTGATATTATTATGTTTTTGTTACCTTAATTATTTTTATTCAAGCTTATCTCATTTGGTTAGGAACTCTAACTAAAATATCATTTAAAATGTTTTAAAACATAATTCTTCTAAATCTATCTCATTAATGTCTATGGTTTAAAAATGTTTTTAAGGATTTAGTTTTATGTAAATTAATGTTTTAAAATGTTATTTCATTTATATTGTTTCAAAGTGGTATGGTACACTTTAATTCAAAAAAAATTTAAATAGCTTCTTGATGAATAATGATATTTTTAAATGTTTTCAGGAAATGGAAGATATTTCTCTCAAATAGTTTTTATGGTTATTTTCATATATGTCAATATCCTTCAGTATTATTGATTGAGGTTACTTTATTATAATAAAATCTTACATATTTTATTAAATGAGTTATGTTTGATTGTAGATGTGCTATTTTTATACCATTCCTAAGTATCGACATTCCGTATGCTAGTTTAATATGAATGTTTATGTTATGTTTCATCATTTTCATATGAGGAATGTATTGGACATAAAAAGTGGTGGGTGGAGTCCACTATAACTCCTAGATGCATAGGTAGGTCTCATGAGACAAAATAGTGTCTTGGTATAGGGCCCTGACAAAATCTTATTCGTAGTCTTGGAACAAGGCCTTGACAATGTGGTTATGAAGTCTGGCATTATTCATTCAATCATTATGTAATTGGATATTGATATTACATTTGATTATTCGACTAGTATAATATCCATTTGAATAATTAAATTTTATTATTTTATTTATATTTTCCATATTATTTTGATGTTTATGTTTTAAAAGGAGTGTGTTCTAGTATTATACATTTCCTTAAAAGTTTGTTCTTATTTATGACAGTTTCTACTATATTGTTATCCTTACTGTGCATCTGATCTCACCCCCTTATTATTTATTTATTACTTCTAAGGCTACTAAATTTTTTGGCCTTTTAGGACAAGATTCCTTGTTCAATGCCAATTTTATGTAATAATGCACCGATTCTGGGTAACAGGGGTTGAGGCATTATGAAGAAACTGGTTAAAAATATAGAAACTATAAACCAACATCCAAATAAAAACAGACTATCCAAAAACTAGTCTCATCACACTCATGATCCTACTACAATAACTGGTCTATCAATAATTTCTCTTAACCCCTTAGGGTGGACCTCTCATTTCCATGACAACCCCAATAAACCAATCCTCCAATCATTCTATCAAAATCATCAGTCATTATCCCACATACAACTTCTCACTAATCCAAAAATAAGAAACACCACATATAAATAGATTATTCCACACCAATCTCCTTCAAAATGTTACAACCCAATATTTTAATCTATGACTCCTTTTAAAAAAATTTATTCTCTTCGATAACATACATTTCCTGGAACATCGATCATAAAAAAAATCCAAAATATTATCATTTTAACACGATCGTTATAAATTATCCAATAAATTAGAGTGTCTGAATATAATTAACTATATTATTAAATATACAAGAATTTAAAATTCAATGAAAATTAATGTATTCATAGGAAACAAAAACATAATTTTATTAAAGTTATTTTTTTCTTCAAATATATCTTTTCTTCAAAAAGATAATTTTATAGCTTTCTATGAGAAAATAAATATAATTAACATTTGACCATATAAAAAATTTATATTATAAAATTAACATTATTTCTGGATTCATCATATCAATATTATCTTTGTATTAATTTTAGATAATTTTTTGAAAAGTTTAATTTTTCAGTGAATAGTAAAAAAATATCGATTTTCTTTTGAATCTCATTTTCCTTATATATAAAAGTAATTTTATTATTTTAAATGGATATAAAATTAAATTATATACTTTTTATTTATATATAATATAATTAATTAAAATTAAATAATCTTTATAACTTATATTTTTACAAGTACATTTTGGGGTTTTAAAAGACATTTTTCTAAAAAAAACTATTTTCATTACATTTTGACCGTTTGATTTTAAATGATATTTAAAAACATATATGTTTTTAATTTTTTAAAATGGATTCCATATATGGTATCAAGAGGTCCAAATTAGTCTATAAGATCATTTTTTAGGGAAACAATTTTACACTGGTAAACAAAGATTTACCATAGTATAGGTAAACTAATGTAGCGGGTTAAAGTTAAAATGTATAAGATTAAAATAAATAAAACTAAAAGATTAAATTGGTGTTTTGTGTTTCTAGAACTTAACCATCATTTAAAACATTAATTATCATAAAAATTAATTGTAATTAATTCCACCCAAATGTGGTTGGTTTCAAATAAAAAATAATCATTATTTAATCACTTAAAACAACATTTAAAATCCCTACCAAAACCTATCATCCCCACATTTAACAAGTCCAAGTGATTATGGTATCACCAAAATATACATTCCAAGTTCCTTAAGGGGTCCTTTAAGGAGGTGATATTCCAGAGTTAACTTTCTCAAATAACCTATCTTAATATATTTTTTACCTTATATTCACTCCCTTTGTACATAAAATAAAATTACATTGTCCTTTATATACTGGAATGCTATATTTATAATGTAATAACTTCTATTGACCCCTTTTCTAATATCATCTTATTTAATTAAATGAAACCAATTTTCCAAATATTTTGGTTAACGACCACTATGGATAATGAATTTTATTTTTCCATTACTGCCTTCAAGGATGGTCATAAAAGTATTGTTAAAGTTAAATAATATTTTAAAAGGTATATTATAAACTATTTAATTTCATGGAAATAATATAAGACATAATTTCAAAAAATACAAAACTAGCTCATTACGGTCAGAAAATCCACAAAAATAATGTATACATTCATCATTAATGATTCATCAAATAAATAATCATTATACTAGAAATTAAAATAGTATAAGGAACCATTTAAAAATATATAAGTGCATGAATAATATTAAATTTAATATTCAGAGTTATGTTTCCATTTTCAAATAAAATCCATAATTATACACAAGTGGACCGACCATGAAACTGTGAAACAAAAACATCTAAAACAATGAAAATAATTAAACATTAATGATGATTGAGTGGTATGATTTTATAAAAGTATCATATAAGGTATTATAAATCATATTATAGTTATTTAATTTATTAATAACATTATATAAACCTTTATATATAATGTTAATTTACACACAACTAAAGGGAATAATGTGGCAAGGGTTTCTTATCTGACTTTTACTTCTGTGAGTTATATGTCTTATTCATCACGTATTGTTTTTATGGTGTATGTAATACCCATTGATATATAATATAATTATCGAGATAATATTTATTTTTTCATTTTATAATCATTACATTTATGGGTCATATGATTCAATTGATTACAAATTGGCAAGGTATCTCTTAACTCAATTTCCATTCATTAGGTTAAACTTCTACTTCATTGATTATGTCATGCTAAGATTATGTGTGAGATTAATTTTTATTATCTTATGTTGTATTTCCACCTTTTTAGTTGAATTTATAGTTGATACCCATAATATACTTGTTTTATTAATTCTCACTTCAATGATATGATATTTTTAAGGGTCATTCTTATAAAAATTATATTTCTTAAATTTCCCTTAAAACTCTCTTTTTCTTCCATGTCCATGTTTTCTAAACATTTCTTCAAAAATATTTTTACTATTATGTTACTATTTATTAAATTTATTTTCACTCAGTTTCTAAATTTAAGAAATTTTTTTAATCCATTCATTTTTTTGTAAATTATTTTCTTTATGAATTATCCAAAAAATGTACAGAATTAATGTTTGTTTTACTTATATAGCATGACTGTATTTTTTCACCATCATATCCCCTTAATGATTTTAGGTTTGATATACATGATTAAAAGGTTCTTTTCAATGAAAATTTTTCACTTTATTATTATTGTGTGTCTCTTTAAAAATAAATTATTTTAAAATGAAAATGTGATTTTTTTCAAGTATTACTTCATGTACTCTCTCAAAATTATTTTCTCTCCAAGATAACAATTTTTATGTTACATATGATTTACTAGAAATAAAAATATAGGATAATATACTTATTATTTTTATGGTTTTTTTATTTTTTTTATGGAATCATATTTATAATCCCAATTTATTTTCCATGAGTTACATTATGATGAAATGTTTATAAAATGAAATTATTCCTATGGGTTCTGATATGATACATGATTTATGTTCTTATAGAACACATATGTATAGTTTAAATTATTTAATGGGTGGGACCTATATACCCCTCCAATTAATTGTGTAAATCATTATATCTCATGAGACAATAATAGGATACAAGTATATAAGCTTGATCTGCTATAAGAAATAGGTGCGTCTTCATCCTCTATGGGAAAGGGGTGTGTCATGATCCACTATATTAGTGGTCCTTGTAGTTAACCATAAAATATGATATGGTTTTATATATTTATGATGGTTCCATGCTTTTATGACATCATATTATAGATCATGATTCATTTGTGATGATTTATCACTCTTATGGTCCATGTTTTCTGAAATAGTAATTTTTATGCCATAAAATATGTTTAAAATCGATGAGGGCTTGGGTATGAACTTTGTATGTTATGATCATGATCAAATAACGTTATTATTATCTTATTCTTTCATATGATCATTAATTGACACCTTCTATGATTATCCATTCTAATAATCTGAGCTTAGCCTTTATTATGTTTTTTCATTGGTTATGATGATATGTTTTAAGTCAGATATGTCTAAGAAGGGTTCTAGATGTGGAATTTTTTTGGGAGACGATATATATTTTTATTAACCAGTTTTTTATGTTTACATGTTTCCAAAGAAACTAAACCCAAATAGTTATGTCATGGTTTTGATATGTTATATAATGAAGCTTTATCTATTTATATGGAATATCTATGTATTAAAATTACTGTCCATTATAGTTGGAGTCATAGAATAGTTTAGTTAACCCTTAGAAACTAGGATGAGAATAAGTTAAGTAATATACCTATAGATAAGTCTAAGTATATGTTATAGTCCTATAGTTTTGGTAACAATCATAAATAATCTAGGAATAAATCTAATGTGTCATAGAATGAAAATTTATAATGAATTTCTATTGATTATGTGGCTTCCCAATATGATTATAGTTGCTCATACTATTCTTTTTTGGTATTAGAAAAAGACTAGAATCCGAAGGATTCATGTTAATGGTGAATGTGTTGGAAAATGGAATGATATTCCTTTTTATGAAAAAAAAATTAAGTGGGATTTGAAAGGTGAAGCCTTATTATTATACCTAATCATAAATCTCATAATATGATCTATAATCTCAACATTGATGAGTTTTTGGATCCATATAATAAGATAAAGATAGAGTTTCATGGTGAAAATTGAGGAAAAAATGTTCAAATTTCCTCTTGTAAATCATGTGGGATGAGGCATCAAAGAGAATTTTTCAAATGAATTGGAAGATTATTTGTGTGTGGTAAATAAGGACTCTATGCAATTATTTTAAAAGGAAACTTGAAATGTTAAGTTAACACATTGGATAAGAATAGTGGTATTCTTAACTCATCCTTTATAGTTAAATTTTTTTAATGTGGAATGTATGGGTATTATGAAAATTGATTCCCTAAGGGAAAATCTCATGAATATAATTTTCAAGGTTGTATGTGTAATGGTTGTTTTTTTTATGAAGAGACTATTAATGACATATGAGATTGAAGAAGTGTTATGTAATGAGACAATGAATCATGTTCATTGGTTTATGTATAAAGTTCAATGATTGAGTGTTCTTATATTTTAATTCAAGAATATTTGTGTACAAGTAATTTTATGGTGTTATAGAATATCGATAAATCTAATTATTGTCCGACAATAGTTTTTTCTTGTCTATTTTAAATTATATTTTGAATGGTTTTGGTAACAATTAGCAGTTATTATGGTGGTAAGGTGATATTTTTAGAGGAAACATAATTATGAAAAAAATAACCTCTAATATGTGCATGATGCTTGGATAATAATGAGATAAAGAGATGTTTTATTGTAGAAAAATAAATGGGATATTATTATTGACCTTGGAAATGATTAGTGATTTAATGAAAATGTGTTTTATGAAATAAGTTTATATAATTTTTAGATTAATGGTATGATGGAAAAGATAATTATTGAAAGAATGTATGTTTTTTTCTAAGGTTTTATGGTAACTTAGAGAATACATGGTGACTATATTCATGTGTCTGGTGTGGGAAAATTAAGATCAACAACACGTTTTTTGGGTATTAATGATAAGTTTAATTTTAAAATTTAGTGTCATTATTTCAAAAGTTTTGGATTTTAATATTTTGTAAGGTTCATAAGGGTAACCATTTATGAAATTTTTACATTGAAATTTCATTGAGATTTTAGAGATTAAAGTATTACTTACCCTTATAATGATTTATGTGTATTATATAACAGTTTCTAACAATTTTTTTATAATTACAACTAGAGATAAAAGGAATAAATTTTCATCCCATTTTTCATCATATGATCCACTAGTTCTTCAGGCATTACAATTTCAAATTAATCTCTTAGAGTAAGAGATGAAGCAGAAATTGATCAAGGCACTACTGAAGAGTGATATTGTACTTAAAAAATTAAATCAAGTAAGTATATATTATCAAAGTATTTTGAAAAGACAATTATCATATTTTCATCACTGTTGATGACAACATTGACCCTTTTAATACCCACTTGGTCTTTGGTTTTGTAGTCATTAACTTTATCTTGACTATGTTCTCCATTAGTATATATTAGTTCTTGGGGATTAGTTCTCCCTTCCTAATCCATATTTTAATTTTACAATTTTTTTCCTCATGTGGAGACAAAATTATGAGTTAAATCACGTAAGCTTTATGTTTCTAACTTTATCTTTTTATGTGAAGTTTAATTATTCATTTTTATGAAGTTGATTTCTATGAATTAATTAACAAACTATAAAATTTTAATTAATGGGTAAAAAATTTAAGGGGTTAAATTATGTTGAAGGGATATAGAATATAACTTGCATATATTTTATTGTATATCTCTTTTTAATTAAAATTATTCTCTTTGATAGCTTACCTATAACAAAATACCAAGCTCAAACGAACTATAAAATATTATTATTTAAACATGATAATTATAACCTAAAAAGTAAATTGGATGGTGTGAATTAGATTAAATTAATTATGAAATATATATTAATTTCATATTAAATAAAAATTTATTTATTCTGTTGGAATAAAGAAATTTTTTTTAGTAAAATAATTTTTTTTCAAATATATTATTGATTTTATAAGTTCTTTTACTTCTTTCAATAAGAAAATAAATATAATTAATTTTTGATTAATTTATAAAATGAATTTTTTTAAATGAAAATATTTTTTCAGATTCTTAGAATCGAAATAATCTTAATAATTGTTTTTTAGAATTTTCTGAAATGTATAATTTTTCAGTGAATAGTAAACAAATACTAATTTTCATAAAAAACTAATTCTCAATATATTTAAAAGTAATATTACGATTTAAAATTGATGTAAAAGTATATTAAGTCATTTTTTGTTAGATATAATCTTATTAATTATATTTAAACAATATTTATAACATATTTTCGTAAAAGAACAATTTTTGGTTTAAAAACTCATTTTTCCAAAAAAAAAATCGTTGTGTTTTTGTGGTTTAATTTTAAATTTAATATTGAAAATTTAGTGTTCTGAATTATTTAAAATTGATTGAATATTTTTAATTAAATTATTCAAATTAGGTTATAAGGCCATTTTAATTTTTCTCCGTAAAAAAGATACCATGGTAAAAAAGGATTTAATACAGTATAATTAAAATAATGTGGTTGGATAAAGATAAAAAGAGAAAAATATTTAAATACCTAATAACTACATAATTTAATTGATGTTAAATGTGTTTATAGACCATAAACCACCTTTAAAATGTTAATTACCATCCATATGGTTTGGAATTAATTCCACCCCTTATGGTTGGCATTAAATATAAAATATCATTATTTAATCATTTAAAACCACTCCTCCTTAAGTATAAAAACATATTCTAACCATCCCCTTTCTATTAAAAAACCATTGATATTTTCCAATTTTTACCAGACCCTATCCAACGCACTCCCCCCACATCCAATTTCTACTGTTCTCACCCAAACACCAATTCCAAGTTCCTTAAAGGATCCTTCAAGGAGGTGATATTCAAGAACTAACATTCTCGATCAACCAATCATAATTTTTTACATTATCTTCACCTCCTTAATCTGTAAAAGAATAATAAAATAATATAATTTATATAATTTAATGTTATATTTCTAATTCAATATCTTTTATCCACCCCATTTCTCATCTCTACTTATTCAAGGAAATGAAACTATTGTCCAAATTATGGAAGTTAATCGTCTTCATGGATAATGATTTCTCTTTTTCCATTTACCACCTTCAAGGATAGTCATAAAAGTATTATTCTGGTTAAATCATATTTTAATAGGTATATTATAACCTATTTATTGTTTTTGAACTAATATATAGACATAATTTTAAATAAATAAATCTAGTCTATGATGGGTAGAGAAACCTCCAAAATAAACTTAACATTTACCATTAATGATTTATCAAATGATTCATCCACAAACCATAAAGAAAAATTTTATATGAGACCATTTAAACTTTTTTAATTTTATGAATTCAATTCAATTTAACTTCTAGAGTTTTTTTTCATGTGATGAAAAATCAATAATTATACACAAATGAAGTCATCATGAAACCCATAAATGAATGTGTATTAAACAATAAAATATTATTAATGAATGGGTTATAAGATGTTATAAATGTATCATAAAATGTATCATAAATATTTTTATAGTTATGTAATGAATTATTAAAATTCCTTAAAACTTTATACAGGTGGTTAAAGTACACAAAACTAATGGGAAGAGAGGGGTAATTATTTATCATCTCACTTTTACTTCTATGAGGTATACGCCATATTCAACACTTATTTATTTTGTGTGATTTATACTTCCCTTTTATAGACAATATCAGGAATCTCATTATTTTAATTATATTAAATGTTCCATTTTATAATAATTACTTTTACGGGGAATACAATTCAACAAATTACAAAGTGTTAAAATATTTCTTAACTAAAATTTCATTCATTGGGTTAAGAATCTAATTCATTGATTATTCCATTTAAAGATTATGTGTGAGGTGAATTTTGATTATATTATTTTTTATTTCCACTTGTTTTATTTGGATTTATAGTTTATACACATAATCTATTTATTTTATTAATTCTCACATCAATGATATGATATTTGTAAGGGAATTTCATTTAAAAATTATATTTTTAAAATTTCTCTTAAAAGTCCATTTTTCTTCCATGTTCAGGTATTCTAGAATTGATTTTGAAAATATTTTTACTATTATCTTATTATTTTATTAAAACCATTTTTACTCATGTTTTAATTTTTACAAAATGGTTTATTTTTTTTCTGTTTCATTTTTTAATTGATTTTATTTATGACTTATCTGGAAAAAGTATGGATGAAATACTTTTTTAACCTATACTGCATGAGGAGATTTTCCATCAGTCATAAAACATTATTGTTTTTGTATTTAATTTAGAAGATTATAAGGTTATTTTCATATGAAATTTTTTCCATTATAATTGTGTGGCTCTCTAAAAAGAAATTATTTGAAAAAGTAAATGTAATTTTTTTCAGGAAGTATTTCATGTAATCCCTTGAAAATGCTTTTCAATCTAAGATAACATTTTCTATGTTAATTTTGATATAATAGGGTTTTTATTTAAGGATACTATTATATTTCCTTTTTTGGGTTTATGTTTTTTATGGCCTGATATTTAAGAATCTCATTTCTTTTCATGGGGTTATGCTATGATGAAATGAATATATAACCCATTTCATGACATGGGTACTAATATATTGATTGATTTTTGTTCACATGGAACACATATGTCATATTTTCATTATCATATGGGTGGAACCTATATATACATATAATAAATTATGTGAATCATTATATATCTTGAGATAACAATGGGAAAGAAGTTGATGTGATTAATCCTCTATGAGAAACATGTGAACCCTGACCCATTATGGGAAATAGGTGTCCAAGGATAAACTATGTTAATGGTTATGGTATTTAAGCTTGTGAAATGGTTTTCTATATTTGTGGTGGTCCCATACTTATATGACATGATCTTAAGGATCATTACTTATTTATGATTATTTTTCACTCCTATAGTCCATGATTTCTTAAATAGAAATGTATATTCCATTAATAATGGTTATAATATATGATAGGTTGGATATGAACATTGTCAGTTATGGTCATGATCACATAAAATTATTCTTATATTATTATATCATATAATCAGGGGTTGATAAATCCTATGTTTTCCCATACTTGTCGTATGATCTCACCCCTGGGTTGTGAAGAGATGTTTTAATTAGGATATGTCAAAGAAGGGTGCTAGATGTGAAGAAATTTTGTGAGATGATATAGATTTTTATGAACCAGATATTTATAATACCACATTTCAAAAGAAACTAATACCATATGGTTCTGGAATGGTTTTTATATTTTATGTAATAAATATTCATCTCTTTAGATGTAATAACTAGGTCTGAAATGTATGGTCCATTATACAAAACACTTAGGCAAACATGACTATGTAAAATTCAAAAAACCATGATGAGCTATTTTGGAATCCACCATTTCCAAAATAAATCATACCCTAGAAGGAACGCACCACAATATTTCCCTGTCATATAAACTGACTAAGAACACCTTGATTCTAATATTTTTGATATCTGGATCACATGCCTAAATTTATGACCACACTTTTCTCACATGTTAACATCATTTAAAAATAATCACCATTGTTAACTATTCTAAAAATCCAAATTCATCTCACTTATATTAAGGGATGTTGTCTCACTACACACCAAATCCTGAATTATCACTCAATCAGAAGCACCTAACCATTCATTAAATATCCTTGATCTTACCATCGAGGATCATAATCTAAAACATCAATGGGAACCACACCCAAACTCACAATTTTTGGCATCATATTGATTCCTACCACAAAATTAAACCATGATACCAAAGCAGTATATCTAAAAATACATTACCTGAAAATTTATAATCCATCTCCATTAATATACCAAATAATCTATATCAACTATCATGAACCAATACCCTAACCCAACTAATCTACCCATGCTTCCAGTATTTAAATGAACTCACGCATCTAGGATAACCCCAATCTTGGGTTACCTTGATGTATAATAACCACCTTAACCATATTATATAGATCACCAATATCCTGATCTACGTCTCATGGTCACTTGGCTCTCCCACATATCTCAAAAATCACATATCACATAAGAAAAAAGCCACATAGGTAATAACTCTTGGGGAACATCCCTACTCCCATCCCAATATCACAAGGAAATAAACATTAAAAACAAAAAAACTTGGGTCCTTATGTATATATATACATAATGGGAATCACATTCTAAGTCATCATTATATTAGGGAACAGACTCTCCCTAAGAATATGTATACGAGGCTACCCCCTTGAGGACCTTGATCTCATCTCTGGACACATACACATATGAAATTATCCCCTTAAGAGGATACATGTAAAGTATTCCATCGTTATATGGTTCAGTTAAGTAGAATCCCACTAAGAAGATATATTATAAATATCAATATAGGTTGTTTTTTCACTTTAGGTAACGAAAAATGTTTCCCTTGAAACCATTAGAAGGTATCAAGTACCTATACCAACCAACCAGGGGTCACTATATGTCCCTTAGAATAAGAACTATATTGTTATCCATAAGGATCATATTTATATAAGATCCACATGACCTATCATAGGAGAAAATATATTATGGTTTAGCTGATTAGAATTCTACCAACAATTTATATAGGATGGTTTCTTATATGTTATTATGAACACATTAAACAATTGACCCCTCATTGTTAATGATATCAATTACAAACAAGAACATAAATTTCATGTGATTCCTATATTCTAATTATAAAGAAAGTACATATGCATCTTTCCAGAATTTAAAGATCCAAACCCCAAGAATCATAAATCTAAAACACATGTGCATAAAAATTGGTAAAATCAAACAACTATAAAAGAATAAATTAAGAATAATAATTATCTATCCCTAGTAACATGGAATTTTTATCAAAAAATGTGTTCGTGATACACCAGTATGAGGTCTATCACAATATATGATTTGTCCTTAATCCCTATCTACCATATCCCCAAATATAAACACAAGTAAAAAAGATACAATGACACAACTTTATAATTACCTACCACCGAGGACCACTCAATAGTTCCCAGTCCTGCAGTAACTACTTAACCTTAAGAACACCACTTCATATGACAAAACCTATCGAATAACAACAATATTCTAGGGAGTTACCATTTGGAGACTATATCCTCATATCAAAGTAAGAAAAAACATAAAAATAATCAAACATAACCATTATAAATAATAATTTGAGTATTTATGACTAAATAAACAAAATCATACTATATCAAATGAGTGAAAAATCATATAGTTATATGTCCTAGATTGATCATCCACTAGAATGACATAATAAAAAATAAATAAGAGAACATGATTACATAATTGGCTCTACTAATATCTTCGAGCCTCGCCTCATTTCAATCTCCAATCCATCTGAGTTATCCCACACAATCATACTATTCTGGAAATCTTACTAACCCGAACTTATGATCAATGATTCCTACTTTGGTACCCATGTTCAATAGTTTCCATGGAATGGTGTGATTATAATTCAATAGGGAACTGACAATAGGGTCCCAACTGTAACCAATAATGCAGTGTTTGTGAATTTCATATACTCAAATAAATAAAATATATAATTAATAAGTGTAAATGAATTACCAGTGGTGATTCTAAGATTCAATGGTGACATCACTTCTACAAAATAATCCTTTAAAAATGCTATAAAATGCCTTTATCAGCACAAAAAGGAATTTATAATCAAAGTGTGGTTAAAATCCCGAATCATTTATCAGCACTAAAAATCACTGTTAAAGGCCCCCTTTAACAGCTCTATTTTTAGTTCTCTTAAATGGGACCTTTAACAGCACCAAAAAATCTCAGATAAAGGCCCTATTGATAAGAGGTATATAATTTTTTTCTCACGCCCCACCCATCCCAATTTTTTAGTTCCTCCCACCCCACCTCCCCATTATCAGTTCTTCCCCCACACCTTTATCAGTACTTTCCCCACCCATCCACCCGCATGCACCCCTGCCTCCAGTGAGTTTTGAACCCTAGACCTCCATGTTATATACCTGCAACTTTACCACTCGGATATATTGTCTTATTTTAGATTTTATGATATATCTATATATTTATATATTTTTCCTACATTGTTTTATACTTATATTTATATATATGATTAAATATTAACAAATATATTTTTTATGTAAATATGTTTAGTTATTTATTTATAAAGTTAATTATTTATGTGAGAATATATAAAAATTATGAATATATTATTATATATTTTATTATAAATAATATTGCGTTTTAAAAAATGAAAAAATTTGAAATCCATAAAATCAATAAGAATATAATCAATAGGAACAAATTCATTCCCCACTAAAAAAGGGTAAAAGACCCCCATAAATGAGGCTTAGAATTCATCAAATGTTAAAAAAATGGGGTACCCCAACTACAAACTCAGTTTTGGATGCCTTATGAGACTTTTTTGGCACAAAATTGTGAGATAAACTTCCATTGTCTCACTAGCACATAGATTTCATCACAGGATTTGATTTGATATATGGTAGAGCCCAAATGGACACCTGTATCAAAATTTAGGATTGTTTGAAGTTTGAGTTACATTTTTAACAATTTTCAACTTATTTTAGATATTTTTTATTTTTTTTTATTTTTTATCTTAGAATTTATATTAAATGACTATAACTTATTATTTAAAATATATTTATTAATTAAAAATATTTTATCGTATTTTATAAACCATTTTCATTAAATATATTACCTATTAAGTGTAAATTACTATTTAACCTATCTAAACATTAATTCAAAAAATATGTGTTGTATTTATATCATTAAAAATATATTTTAAATATTTATATTTTATTTTTGATGGAATATATTTTTCTGATGTATACTTTTATCAGTGCTTGTAAAAAAGTAATGACTAAGGGGGGTCTTTATCAGCACTTCTAAAAAATCACTGATAAAAGAACTCATTTATTAGTGATCGTAAAAATTTTCTGAGGAAGACCCACCTTTAACAACACTTGTAAAAAATCCCTGATAAAGTTTCCCCTTTAACATGTCTTTTATAGAACTGTTAAAGACCCCTATTAACAGTGCTAAAAAATGCTGTTAAATACCCCATTTAACAACACCATTTTTTCACTGATAAAGGAGGTCCTTCACAATGTTTTTAACAAGTGCTGTTAAATCCCTAGTGCTAGATAAAACCAATTTTATATTATTGAGGATAAAATTTACCAACTCAAGCCGGTGGTCGGGTGTTTCTGACCACATGGAATACCATTCCAAAGATCAGGTATACTCTTTCACATTATATAATAAAAATGTATATGATCACTATGAGAGAATAGAATCTATTATAACCAAGGTGATAAATTCTAGTGTTTGAGATTTTTTAGATTTTATTTGTATTCAATTAATCCTTTTTAGGCTAATCAAGGAATTTTAATTTTTGAGGAGATGTTTTGAATGTAGTAAAAACCCAGAAGAAAAATTGAAATCATGTAATTTTCAAAGTTTTCCAAAATTTTGGTAATAAAAAATTATAGTTTTTTGGTGAAAATTTGGGAAAGATTAATTTGAATTTAAGGTTTTCCACATAGTGTTGATGTAGTATTATGTGTCCCTCATGGTGAATAATGTATCTTGTAGTGGAATAATGTTATCACATATGGAGTATGAGAATCCCATATATGAGAGTCATTTGCTGAGAGGAAGTGATATCTACATTGTCATAAAGACAAAAATACAACATAGGTTTGATCTTCAATGATTCCCACATAGGAGAGTTTTTTATATTAAGGAGGTGATCTTTTGGAGTTTTGAAAAGTAAAAAATCCTTTGTGGAAGCAAAGATCACCCACTTAGTTTTTATGATGGTTCAGGTAGGGAATAAAATGGAATTCTAGAGATAGTAATATTTTTAGGGATATTTTACAATATATACCCCACTTATCCTATCAATAGATATTGATTACAATTATAAATATATTTCAAGTTAATTCATAAAAATAATTAAGTTAAGTTATCCACACAACAAGGAACGTATGCATAGTAAGGGAAACTATGTAGCATGGTCTAGCCACGTAGTGAGTTTAACTCATGAAGGTGGTTATGTGAAGAATGTTTTCAAGGTATATTATCGTGTTGTACAAATATTTTCACCTAGAATAGAAGGTGGTTCATGAAGCATAGTGTACGGTGAATAGTAAACGACGTAGCACTTACCCAATTGTTAATTTGAAGACTGATGTGTGAATTTTAGAATCATATTATGGAATTCATGATGAAACATATTCAGTAAATATTTGATGATGAGGGGGTAACCATTAAGTAGTTAAACTAAGTAATACCTCATCTAAAGTAGTGAGAAAGGAGGAGTCCATAGAAGTGATCTGAGGATGGTAGTTCACTATACAGAAGGTGGTCCTAGCATAGAGTGACCATGGATAAAAAATTGTAATATGAAAAAATCTATTAATGCTTAGTGGATATAGTTATGCCAACAATAAAATTGAAGTATTCTCCATGTAATAAACCTTAGTAGTGATCCATGTAAACATTATTTTCTTCCATTTTATTTTGGAATTATGGTTTTTTGTGAATGTAAATTCTAATGACATAGTTTTAATAATTTACAACCAACTTAGGGACATGATTCTTTTAAATTAAATAAAAATTTTGAAACCATAATTCAACCTCCCATCTCACGGAATCTGTGGGTATATGAAATGGTATTTGAGAAAAGATAAGGGAATTGAATCTATATTTTGAAGTTCAATAGTGAGAATTCAATTAATGTCAAAAGAGTTCCACTCTTCTATGGGAAAAACTATCATATATTTTTTCAAATGTGATTGTATACTAAAACTATTGGAATGGATGTTTTATATGTCACCATTAATGGTATTCATGTTGGTAATGTGAAAGTATAGTCTATGATGTCAATTATTTAGAAATTGCATAATGATGATTCAACCATCAAAATACTCTAATTAGATTTCCGTTAGATTAGATCAATATAAAAGTAATGAGATCCACATATTCTAAATCAATGTGGGATAAATTTAAAAATATTTATGAATTTGATAGTATATTAAATGATGCTGCGCTAAAAGACCTCCATAATAGATTTTTAAATTTTTAAATTCATCTTAATGAAAATTTTGAAAGTCTCTTCATCCAAATATCCATGGTTTTTGGAACTATTCAGGTATGTTGAGAAGAAATAAAGGATATTTATATTGTTATGAAAATATTGTATAATTTCCCATATTTAGAGAATCTAAATGATTCAAATTTTGAAGAATGGTACCTAATCATGGTTTCACAATATGATCTTCTATTAATCCAAGTGGTTTATGAAATGCTTGTTAAAATATATGTGATATCAACCATCATAAGTAATGAGTTGGAATTCAAATCCATTTAAAATATCAATATCACTCAAAAAGTATCTCAAGTGGAAGACATGAATGCTGAGTTCATTTCTTGAGTTTATATATTTTTTAAGATAGAAAAATATATATTCTAAGGTTAGATACATTTGAAATGATACCTATATAGTAAATTAAGGTATATTAGAGAAAAGTTTCTGATAAGATTTCATGTTGATGAATGTAAATAAAAATTCACATTGAATTCTTGGAGAATATCACCTCTCATAAAAGACTCAAAAATAGGAATTTTGATCAAAATAATTATTTTTACAAAGAAAATTATGATCATGGAAGAATATTGGGAAGAAGAATATCTGGTGGTTGTTAAGATCGAATACAAATTTGATATGAAATACAAAGTGATGATTTTTTTTAGAAAGTGGAATATAAAATATATGATGTAGTGGAACATAAATGTGTCTTTATCGAAGGGTTTAACTCATAGGATCTCTTGAATAGATTGATATTCAAATAAAGAAAAATCAAAATGTTAAATGGATTAATTAAATAATCATGTTAATATGTGGATTATCTCAAATCATAGATTGATTTAATTGAAAAAGAAAAAGGGGATTAATTTACTAATGATGTGATCCTTTAAGAGGAAGTTAATTTAAATCAAAATAGAGTAGAAAAAATTAATGAAATTGATGACCTTAAAGATTATGTAGAAGAGCATGTGAAGAAGGAAAAATCATTAGAATGTGAATTTACTACCCTTAAAACTAATTAGAATTAGGAATGAAATTATAAGATTCACATAAGATGGTTCTTTTTGGTATGTTAATGGATGGGAATTTATTGAAAGGTTATAGTGTGGCTTAGAGGGTTTTGAGAAACATATAAGGGAAAAAAGACCAAAACCATGGGTAAAAGAGGAATTAGCTATGAAATTGAGACATAAAAATAGAAAACATAATATATTGTAATAAATGACAGTATGATTTTGATGATTATTATGCCAAAACTAAATACCCCATTTTATAAAAAAGTATATTCTATGAAATAAAATTAGAGGTTTGTAAATAATCCTCAAGGGTTAACCAAATATTGTCATAAATCATTATAATGGCTGGTAAAATTTGGAGAAATGAAGTATAGAATATATTTTCTATGATGAAATGTCAATAATGTGTATTTCTTGGCTAGACCATGGCTTACTATAAAGTGGAAAGAATCTATTCGAATGGGGAAGCTCTTGGAAGACATAAAATGAAAATGTGGCCATATCCCTCAAGACCTAGATGATATTTTTTCTATAGATACTAATATTTTCTAACATTATCAATAAATCCCTAGATTATAGGAAGATAAGAAATGGTAGATATACACAAGGAAATTAGAAGAATTTAAATGTTACGAAACCTCAAAAGGATGCATTTAAAAATAGATTCACACCATTAGAAGAAGGATATTATTATTATTATAACACCGGTGTTGAAGAGATGGTGGATTGAAAATATTATTCCACTAATCAATCAAGTATCTCCAGGAAGGAAAATAAAAATATTTAGAAGGAAATTCTAATAGAAATTTATCTCAAGGAAAAAAGTACAACAACACTTGGATTATTGATAGTGGTTTCTCAACTAACCTAACCAGAACTATAAAATTTCTAAAGATTGTTAATGTTGTAAAAAATTACATATTTTTGGTACTTTTGGATTGATTGTGTATGCCGATAAGAATTGTGGTTGTAGATGAAGTTTTGATATCAAAGGAGACATGAAGAGTGGGTTTGAATTCTTGAGACGGTCTTCTGGGGTGTGAATGTATGATATCATGGAGCGAAAATGTATAATCTCAAAGGGTATGAAATGTATGATCCCATGAAGAATGAATGTATGATCACATTGACTGTGAATGTATGAAATGTTCTCATGGAGTGATAATTTCATATCTAGTTATGAAAAGCTTCAATCTCAGAACTAAACTCATAGAGCATCCATGAGAAGCACCACATGATTTTCAAAGGATCTCACCAAGAGATTGTGTGAAGCACCTGAATGCATCACATGATTAGTAGAGGATTTTATGGAGATATCATGTGAAGTGCATGAAGACAAAGAAGATTGAAATGAAAAATATATAACTAGTCATCCAAATCATGTGACCAAATGATTGAATATTGATATTGTGATGGGATCTCATGAAGGGAATGAAGACAATGTCACTAAAAACACATGATTTTCATTTAATCCAATGATGGGGTCATTTGAAGTGCTGGAAGACAATGTAACTAGCCCATTGTTGTCTTTGGATCTTGTTATGAGATCTCATGATGTTCCTAAAGAAAATGGATATGATCACATGAAGAACTTATGTCCTGTAGTTGGTGATCATGTGAAGTGAACATGAGAAGCACGTGATGTCGATTGATGAGGAAGTGGGATAGATGATTAACCACAATTTCTGGAGTTAAGTTTGAATATTTATGCCTATAAATACCTCCTAACAAAAACATAAGAATTAGAGAAGTTTTATTTAGTGGTTTTATCTGAAGAAAAAGTATTTCACGTGATCTGAAGAGTACATATGATCTTTGAAATCAATATAATGTCTTGCAAAAGTATCTCATAAAGAAGTGTCACGAATTGAAGTATACATTGGATGTTTTCACAAATAGACGAACCTAGAGATATCACATGATTTAAATGAACTAAAAATGGTCTCCCAATCTGTGTAATCTAAATAAGGACTCATGATCCATGAGGTATGAACAATGTGTCACCACTACTACAAAACACATATTTAACAACGCTAGTTTTGTGCTTTAACAAGTATTTCAAAGTGTTGTATACCAAAGAACTATTAAAAGAAGTCCTTTATCAGTACTCACAAAGAAGTGCCAATAAAGGAACCCTTTAACAGATCTATAAAATACACTGATAAAGGGGGCCTTCATTATCCCCCTTTTAATATAACTAATAAGGGGGTAATTTTAAAGCATCCTTTAATGTTTTAAAGGGTAACATTATCAGTGATAAAAAAGAACTGATAAAGGACATCTTTATTAGTTCTCACAAAAATCCTAGTTAAAGGGGTTGGCATAAATTATTTTTTGTTTGGTACTCTCTACACCACCCCTTTATTATCACTCCCCCAATTTATCAGTACTTTTAATGCACTCGTGTGCCCTACTTTAATAATGATTCCCCCACCCATTAAACACAATTTATGAAATTTTTTCCCTTCAATGCACACCTAGATTAGAACCTTGGACCTCTCTTTTAGGATTTTAATGCCTTTACCACTTCACAAGCTTTTTTATTATCTCTTTTTTTTATATTTATATAAATTAACATATATACACATGAATATTTTTTAATCATATTTTTATTTAATTATTTTTAAAGAAATTTATATAATTTATGTTTATTTATATAATATATATAATTATATTTATTTTAAAATATTATATAATAATAATAATTTACATATACTATAATATCATATAAATATATATCTCTTTATTAATAGACACGTAATAATGTATTTTTATAAGGTAAATAAAATAGAGAATATTTTACTATAAATAAAATGAAAACAAAATATTGATTTTATATATTTATAAAAATATTTTTATGTAAATATGTTGATATGTGTATGTATACAAGTGATTTATTAGAAGTAAACATAAGAGAATATGCATATATTTTATTATAAATCAAAATACATTATAAGAAATGATAAAAATTAAAATCCACAATATCAGCATGAATATAATCTCTAGGAATGGATTCATTATCCACTAAAAATGAATAAAAGTCCCCATAAATGGGTTTGAGATTCCATCAAATGTTAAAAAAATTGGGATACTGAAACTAAAAACATAGTTTTGGAGGCAATGTGAGCTTTTTTTCCAAAAGAAGTATTCGAGGCTCCCCCCAATCACTATTGTGTAGATATATTTTCAGGATTTGATTTGATATATTGTGTGACCCAAATAGACACGCAAATCAAAAGTTATTATTATTTGAAGTTCAAGTCACATTTTCAAATTTTCTTAGATTGTTCATTAGTTCATTTATTTTTTTTGTCAAAAAACTATTCTTAAATGAATATTACTCCATAATAATTAAAAAATTATAAATTAATTATATTTTTTAGTTACATTATAATATATTTCCACTAAATCTCTTATATATTAAGTGAAAAATCTTATTTGGACTTATCTAAGACATATTTAAACAATATATTTTATATTTATATCAATTTAAATTCTCATATATATTAATATATTGTTTTTAATGAAATATATGTTTACTATGAAGTTTATACTTTTTCAGCCATAATAGAAAATCTTAGATAAATACCCCCTTTATTAGTGAATTTTTAACATCCTTGATAAAGGGAACCCCTTTATCACCGCTTTTTTATTAGTAATGATAAGGGGTTTATGAAAAAAAATTGAGCTGATAAAGAACCCCTTTATCATCAATTTTTTTATACTGAAAAATCCAAGCATTGTTAAATGATGAATCTATAGTAGTGCACGATACACATGATCTGAAATACGGTACTGTGATCTAAATAATTTCATGGGATCATCATGATCTCAATATGTTCTTGTGATCTATGTGAATATAATAAATTCTTACAAAAGTGTCTTGTGAAGTGTGTTATACACATGGAATAGGTAGACTGATCAGATTCACATGATTCACATGAATAGAATGCAGTCCCTTAGTGGATTCATACGATTCATGTGATTTGAAGTGTGACTGAAAAAAGGGTCTCATTGAGGGGTCTTTTGGAGTTGTCTTATACAATGCTAGTTATCATATCATTGATGAAATAAGATCACAATGGCACACACAAGTTTGAATTAACATAGAACTTTTTTTAGAATATTCTACTCGAGGAGAACTATATTCACATTAGAGAGAGTGAAATGAGCTTTCAAATTGTGAATTGTTATAAACTAGTAGGGATGGTGTGTCGGCATCCAAAATTTTCATAGAAGTGATTTTAGTGGATTTGGTACATCATCACATTTCCTATCGATTATCCTGTTACATAGCCCAATGGGGGTAAACCATGTAAAATTAATGTTTCTTGTGGATATTTTAATTTATATTTATATTTTTTAATGTAAATGGTAGACAACATAGTATTTTATAATGAATAAAAAATATCTGATGAGATAATTTTTTTAATATATTATATCCTAATTCACCCCCCCCCCCCTCAGGGTATTTAACGTAGTTTATCTAAGAATTTTTACCACAGGGAAGGGTTAAAATCTATGTTTCAAACTTAGTGGTTTCATTGGAGGTTGTTAATCACAAAGGGATTATGAAAATTGTTTGAAAAAATTTTGAGATGTTGAATAATTAGATGTACCACTACTTATAGTCATTATGTATACACAAATTTAATGTTACGATGTACATTATCTCCACAAGTGTGAATAGTGTTTTTTTATCCAATGTATACTTAAGAGAATTGGATTTCGGTGCTAAAGGAATCAATGCCTCTGGAGGAGATTTATCAAACCCAATCAATATGAAGGTGTTTTCATGAATGTAAACACATTTCATGTGGTTAAAGATTCAAAATATCTAATAGGTGATTCAAAAGTATGGGGAGAAAAATTATAGGTACTTTGAAAAAAAATATGGGGATTTGAGAATACACCATAATGAGTCTTTATATATTCTTTAACTGGGTAAATAGTTTCATAGGAAACATGATTGGTATCGATGAAATTATTAAATATTTAAAGAACATTATGCACATCCTAAGAAGACTTCCACCTTGGTTCAATCTGAAAATCACTATACTAGAAGACAATTATCCAATGAAGATAACATTAGATAGCTTAAAAAGTACTCTTTTCACAAACAAGGAAAAAATATTAGGATAATGATTCTTTAGAAAATTGGAAATCTAAATAAGTGGCTTTCAAGGCTATGAATAATCTCACTATAGAGGATTCTCAGGCACAAGAATTTGTAGACGAGGTCATGTCATTCCATTCCTCAAATAAATAAATAAGAAAAGGAATGTTCCAAGAGAAATGTCCTCTAAAAATATTTTGATGCGAAAATGTCATAAATATGTCATAAAATGTTCCCCATGAAGTTCAAATATGATGATGAGTATGTATTAAAAATTCCCACTAAAAGGTATTCAGCCTTTGAGAAAGGTTGGATAAATTTGAAGAAAATTTTATTCAATAAAAAATTCTACATTCAATGGAGAATGACAGTTCTGAAGAAACTATGGATAATGAAATGGGAGACTACGTGGATCATGATGGGGATTTTGTTGTATTAGTCATGTAAAATCCCTAATTAAGGGAATAAAGTGGTGATAATTATGGAGAAGTAAAAGGATGAGTTGACCTTCATGTAAAATTATAATCTATGCTTTATTAGATGGATATTTGGAGAGCTAATATAATGAAATATAATAGAGTGGTTTATGATTCCAAAATCTATATATAGAATCAGGAAAAAGTAAACTTTGTGGTGAAGGATAAAATTGAAAATCTCAAATATTAAAATCTATATAACTCAGATAAATTCATTGTCTTTCATGTCATGTTTGAAGAATCGTCAAAGGTAATCAATGGTCTCACTAACATAATAATTGATCAAGACAAACATATTAAAGAACCTTAGGGAAATATATATAGGATAATTTTAAAAGGTGAACGATCAAGAGAAACTCTTTAATCATGATACGATATTAGGAAATAAGGTTCTAATCACGATACAAAAAGTAAAATATCAATTTAGAGGGCCAACAAACACTCAAAAGAATGTCTGGGTAAGAAGAGGTCAAATAAGATTAAAATTTGTGGTATGAGAGCTGATTTCTAATAGAATGAAATAGTGGTTGATTTCAAAAAAATGATTCCACTCACGTATTGAATAATGATTTGGTCTTGAATTAGAATTAAATGATATAGAGAGATCAAAGTATAATCACTACTGTAGAAATGATGCACATGAAAATTGATCATATTGGGTGTTATTACTGTAACACCCCAGGTAAATAAAGAATATGAAATTTTCATATTTACCCATATTTGTGAATAAAATATTGATATTACTTTAAAGGGGACTCTATGCTCGATGGCGTACCCAACACGCAACAACGAGTTTCTTGGGAATCTTACGTTGCACTCTAATAATAAAATAATATTATTTTAAATAGTAGTTAACATGTAGCCGTTGTAATGGCGGGAATGGATAGAAATAACTAAAATATTATTATATATGTTTTTAAATGTTTTTACATTTATCCAATAAAGGATAGAGGCTTAAAATACGGAATGAATTCAATTTTAGGCGTATATGCCCTAGTTTTCACTAAAGGTTCACTTATCACCTTTTGATGTTGAACCATCATTAAATATAGTTTTATTAAATCTTAAACATTCTTTTGGACCAAATAAAACTCTTATTAAGAATCGGGACATCAAAATTTACTTTGTGTAAATTTTTGGTATCTTTCTGATAAAGTCATTTTTAATGAATAGTGTAAAATGTTGTATTTTAATTCAAAACCTCTTTTTAATCTAATTTATTTATATGATTAGATTATCTTTTGAATTAGTTTTAAAGTGAAATTAAAATTTATTTTTACCATTAAATCAAATAGTGGTCGTTGGAATTAATTTCACTTTGAAATCAGACTTAAACCAGTGTCAATATTTTGATACTTATTGTTTCATAAAAACACGCTATTTTCTATGACAACGGGAATTAATTATTAAATTAATTAATGTGACTTATATGTTTTTAATTTTTTAAAATAGACATCATTTTTGAATTCGGAATATCAAATATAGCTTAGGGTGAATTTTTGGGATTTTTCTGAAAAACATCATTTTTTGATTAATAGTGAAACCACTAAGTGGTACTTATAAAAACTGAATTTTCCCTTTAAATGAAATTTTTCCATCTTTGTGTTTTGAATTTCAAAGATCTGACATACATGGTTTTCATTAAGAAGTAAAATGTGGTTCAATGGGATAAAAATAATTTTTTGGTGAATAGTAACTTATTAAGTTTTTAATCGCGATTAGAGATAATTTGTGTAGTTTAAGGTAAAAATAATGTTTTAATAATATGAAATGAACTTGACACATGTCCTACACTCATTGGTTGTGTCATGTCCGACCAAGACAAGCCATGGGTCAACTTGGGGACCCCATGGAGCCACTTTGGTTGGGAAATGACATAAATAACTTTTTATTTAATGTAAAAGTAAAAATGACACAAACATCATATGTTTTACGAAAACAATTTTTACATGGGGTAATAAAGATCAGAGTTTTGATTATAAATAGTCATTGGAAATCTAAAAAAATATCCTACATCATAGTATTTTTTTATAATTTTTAGACACTAAATAAATTAAATTATTTATGACATCATGATGATGCTGCGATGACATCATTATTTAACGATTTAAATAAAATGGAAAGATAATGTAAAATCTAAGACCTACACATGTACAAAACCAATTGGATGAGTGGATTTCGAAGCCTTATCCCCTTATCCACGAATTATATCAATGTGGGACCTTTTAAAACCGAAACACATTTTAAATAAAGTAATATTTCTTACATTCCAAAAGTGCCCCTCCTCTCCTCTTATAAAAGGCCCTCACCTCTACCTCATTTCTCACACTCCTCAAGCCTTTGGCTCGGCCAACCCCTTCCCATTTACTCTCTCCACATTCCTCTCCTTATCCTAGAGGATTACCTTTGGGCAGAATCCTTTCAAAGGAAGCCTTTAGGCTCAAATCAAAAGGAGTTAAACTTTTAAAGGTAATTCATTCTGTCATGTTCATTTGTTTTATTTTGCTTCTCGAACCCCCTAAACTCTTTTTATTTACTTCTTTTGTAACAACACCAGTATCTTAAATATACTAGGATGTTGTTATAAGATTTATTTGAGCTACACTCTCACACAACTACATCAAATGGTTAAAGAACATACAGTTTCCGTGGATGTCAAAATTCTGCCTCCTGAAACGATGATTGTTCAATACTCATTTAACACCTTTAAAGGTGGCCATTATGATGTCACTATCTTTATATATGATATATATTATGTTTATGATTAACTTAAGCTTCTGTTTTTTTTCATTTTGGGCATACCTTTATGGTTTCCATTATGGGTAAACGCGATATCATCATTTAAGGATGTGCGGACTACCGCCCCCTCAAAGTGATTTGATTCGTTAAATACCATATGTGGGACGTATAAAGGATGGAACTATGATATTATATATGATATTATACTAGAATTATAATATACCTTTATATAATTATTATTCCATTCTATAAAATACTAAATAGAAATGAAAGTAGCGTTCATGCGTATGTACGGCTTACCGTCTCCATGAACGGTGCATTTCATTTCTTACCTCTAAATGATTATGTAATGTTATAAATGCATGCATTTACTGGATATATATGAAATATATTATATCTACATCATGAATACAATTTTGGATATAATAAACATTTGTCCACACAAACAACATGTAATTGTAAGAAGTCCACTTTCGACTTAAGAACCAAATATCGACAAAACAAATATTATTAACTTAAATGATTACATAATGTTTATGACATGGTAATAAGTGATATAAAAGGAATAATTAACTTTAAAAAGGTTCTTATATAAGTATAAATTAACTCAAGTTTATTATTCAGAAGATTAAAGAACGATCGAGTCAAGTCGGACCCGAGGTAAGGGATTCTACTCCTCTCTTTCTTTTTAAGTACACAATTTTATGTCATTCCTTTTAAAGCTCTTATTTCTTGTTATTGGGATGATATTTTATATTACACTTACTGTAATTTTTATGTTCATGTTATGAGGGACCCTATCCTCTCTCATCAAACCATTTTGGATGTTTTGAGTGGCGCCGTTAGGCTGCCGAACTTTCGTAAGAGATCTAACCTCTCTCTTTCTTTTTAAGTACTCTCCTTTATGTCACTTCTTTTAAGCTCCTCTTTTTAATGTTGGGGGATGTTCTTTTATATTAATCTTTCTGTAAATTTTATTTTAATGTGATGAGATACCCTATTTGATCTAATCAATCCATATTCAGAAGTTTTATGTGGCGCCGTTAGGCTGCTGAGTTTTCGTAATGGATTTTTCATCTCACTTTTATTCCCGTGAGATTTATGCTACATTTGCCACAAATTCCATTGAGTGGTGTATGTACTGACCATTATTATACTCTTTGTGTAATATACTTTCGTTTATGAGTATTTACATCAATGATCTATTGTCCTTCTTTCATGGGGTGTATGTTTTGAAAGATACCCAAGTCGGTAAGGGAACCTTTCACCCTCCTCTTTTTTTAAAAGACTTCTTTTGTTGGGTATTTTAATTTACATATTGTTATGTTGGGATATGTTCTCATATATCCTTATTGATGTAAATTTTATTTCCAAGTGATGAGATACACTTTTTATCTCTCATCAACTCATTTTGATGTGATGCCGTTAGGCTGTCAAGGGAACTTTTTAACCCAATTTCGATTTCTTTGGGTTCAACATGTAGTCATTGAATATGTCATCCATTGAATATGTGTGAATTACCTTTTATTGTTTTACACTTAATATCCACTTATATTGGGTGTATTTATATTTGTCACACATATTTTTGAGATTGATTTGTCCTTAATTTAAGGATACCTTCTTTATAAGGGATTTCATCACATTTGACATTTCTATTGAGAGTTCATTGTTGTTATGCACCAATTAACTCTTATATGGTGTATATACTGTCCTTTGGAGTATTATATCATGAATCCATTTATTCTCACGATATTATAAATTTCTGACTAAATTTTATTCCTCAATTATTGTATTCAAGTGTCTCTAATTTTGGTAAAACCCCATTAACCAAAATATCGCTTTAAATGTTTTAATTATTTGTTCTTATTAATTTCCATGTTTTCAAAATGGTTTTAAGGATTTATTTATATGGATATTAATGGTTTAAAATTTTATGCTGCAAGGTGGTATGAGACACTTTGATTCAAAAATCTCTTTATTAAATGTTTTAAATGGTTTTAGAAATGGTTTCTTTTTTGAATGGATTCATTATTTTAATATACTAAAATGTTATATTGTGATTGAAATGTGGAAATGATATGTTTCCTTTATGCATGTTTTATGTGATACATTTATGTTATGGTTCTTAGGCTTTGTTATGAAAACGGGTGGTTCCATGATAAACTAAGGGCGGGTGAGCCCGATATAGCTCTCCAATGCATTGGGTAACACGAAAGAGTAAAACGTTAAGGTTTCTTCGAAGAGATTTAGGGAATATACTATGATGGGTATTCCAAACGTAACCAAGAGGGTTACTCCCTACGTAAGAATGTTATGAATGCCTCAAGTTACCTTCTATGTCTTATGATTTCTATGATTTATTCATGATTTGATATGCCTATGTTTTATGGGTAAAGTGTGATTTCATTCAAATGTATATATGAACTCATGTTTCCTTTACATATTTTTATAACTCTTACTGAGCTTTTTATGCTCATCCCAAGTTTTTGAAATGTTTTTCACAGGTCAAGGGAAAGGTACATGATGTGATGATAGTGTCAAGGATGTGTCAAGAAAGAATCCGTGTTATATTTTAAATATGTTCCCGTTGATGGGAAGAATGAATACTGTCTTTTATGTAACCACTTTGTTTAAATGTGGAATGTAATGCAAGTTTCATGATCTAATTCTCTAAAACGCTAAACCTGAAAAGATCCTCAATGTGTAATCTTGTAATAACTCAAGATTAAGTAAGGTTTAAGGCTGGGGCCTTATAGTAGGTATCAAAGGTCGGTTTAGATAACTTTAGAAGTTAGGGTATTCTTTAAGCATAAGTGACATTAACATAATGGTTAGGATTTCAGAAAGAGTCCTAATTTTAGATAAAGTGAATGAGTAAGTATATCTTATTGTTTATCTTACTCATTAGTACATGATGGTTATGTTGATATACTCACACTGACCTTTTTGGTTTTAGTAAATGGATGGATCTAGTAGGCACCAATGTGACAACAGGTTTGAAGGAAACTGTGGTGGTTCTCTGATTAAGAGACTAGATAAAATGGAGGATTCAATGAGGAAACTCATGGTTGTTCTAAACCAAATATCAAGGAGTCATGATCAACCACTTGAAACTTGGTATGTTCTATAATTCATCATGTACGAGATGACCAATCGATGTGGAAGTTCAGGTAATAATTAAAAAGGTAACCATTAGGGTATATATGATCCTTACTTTTTAGGTAATTATGGGTTACTCTATGATATGATGGAAAATGAAAGGAAAGAGATAAACTTGAGGATAAAATATGTTATGATTATTTTTGAAGATTTTATCTCATTTTGGGGAATGTTTTAAGAATTATATAGTTTTGGAAAAAGGACAACACGCAGACCGTGTGACAACCCGTCGCGTCGGACAAAGCCGTGGGAATCGATCCCACAACCAAAGTACGACTTGTATTTATCGCCTACCACTGGACTACGTGAAGTCCCTAGTTAGTTTGACTGATTCTTTTTGGTTATATGATTTTATGAATTAAGAGTAAGTTGATTTTGGGTTATTTATGAAAATTATTAACCTATCATGGAGGATATGTGATTAGGTTAATTACTTTTCAATACGAGACTTTAGGAGCAACTGATGTTGTTTGGAGATAAATGTTACGATTTAACTTGGAAGACTATGTGACTAAATCCTTCAAATATTTGGGATTCAATATTAGTTTGGTTTACTATGAAGGATTTTATGGACAAATTTTTTATCTAATGGTCTTCGTTGAACTTTGGGTTTTGTTTGACAAATTTTGGAGATTAAGCATAGATTTTATTTTTAAAGGGTTATCCTTTTCTGGATTATCTGATCTTGTAGTAACATTTTTTGTTTTAGTATTGGTTATGGTTTGAAGACATAGAAATTGTATAGTTCTCTTTTTTGGATTAGGTTATTCTCTAGAAGTTGATTATAGTACTATTAATGCGAACAAGTCTTCCTAAATACTCGTCTTTTGGAGAAAATATGAGTTTGTGTAAGGAATCTAATAAAAGTTGAAAGTCAACATGATAAGTGATTATGCTTCCTTATGAATAAATTCCTCAATATTAAGTAACTTAAAACAAAAATGTTGTCTATTAACTTTTCCTACTGGGGAACCCAACACCGTTTAACCCATCACAAGTTTGTGATTTTCTTATTGTTAACTTTCTCCTAAACATGTTTTCTATCACTCTCCATCAGAACATGGCCCTTTTTTTTCCTCCATGTCCATATTTTCATACTTGGAATCCTAGTATGGGTTAACTCGGGTGTCCTTTGTAATTATCTTCTTTATTTTAATGTGATTGTTTTACCGACTCTTGTTCCGATGTGGGACTTTCAATGATGTTTCCAGGCTCAATTTTAAAAATTGCGAGGACACAATTCCCAAAAGGGGGGAAGGATGTTACACCCCAGGTAAATAAATAATATGAAATTTTAATATTTACCCATATTTGTGAATAAAATATTGATATTACTTTAAAGGGGACGCTATGCTCGATGGCGTACCCAACACGCAACAACGAGTTTCTTGGGAATCTTACGTTGCACTCTAATAATAAAATAATATTATTTTAAATAGTAGTTAACATGTAGCCGTTGTAATGGCGGGAATGGATAGAAATAACTAAAATATGATTATATATGTTTTTAAATGTTTTTACATTTATCCAATAAAGGATAGAGGCTTAAAATACGGAAAGAATTCAATTTTAGGCGTATATGCCCTAGTTTTCACTAAAGGTTCACTTATCACCTTTTGATGTTGAACCATCATTAAATATAGTTTTGTTCACTCTTAAACTTTCTTTTGGACCAAATAAAACTCTTATTAAGAATCAGGACATCAAAATTTACTTTGTGTAAATTTTTGGTATCTTTCCGATAAAGTTCATTTTTTAATGAATAGTGTAAAATGTTGTATTTTAATTCAAAACCTCTTTTTAATCTCATTTATTTATATGATTAGATTATCTTTTGAATTGGTTTTAAAGTTAAATTAGAATATATTTTTACCATTAAATCAAATTGTGGTCGTTGGAATTAATTTCACTTTGAAATGTGACTTAAACTAGTGTCAATCTTTCGATACTTATTGTTTCATAAAAACACGCTATTTGCTCTGATAGCGGGAATTAATTATTAAATTAATTAATGTGACTTATATGTTTTGAATTTTGTAAAATATACTTCATTTTTGAATTCGGAATATCAAATATAGCTTAGGGTGAATTTTTGGGATTTTTCTGAAAAACTTCAATTTTTTATGAATAGTGAAACCACTAAGTGGTACTTATAAAAACTGATTTTTCCCTTTAAATGAAATTTTGCCATCTTTGTGTTTTTAATTTCAAAAATCCGACATACATGGTTGTCATTAAGAAGTAAAATTTGGTTCAATGGGATAAAAATAATTTTTTGGTTAATAGTAACTTATTAAGTTTTTAATCGCGATTAGAGGTAATTAGTGTAGTTTAAGGTAAAAATAATGTTTTAATAATATGAAATGAACTTGACACATGTCCTACACTCATTGGTTGTGTCATGGCCGACCAAGACAAGCCATGTTTCAACTTGGGGACCCCATGGAGCCACTTTGGTTGGGAAATGACATAAATAACTTTTTATTTAATGTAAAAGTAAAAATGACACAAACATCATATGTTTTACAAAAACAATTTTTACATGGGGTTATAAAGATCAGAGTTTTGATTATAAATAGTCATTGGAAAGATAAAAAGATATCCTACATCATAGTATTTTTTTTATAATTTTTAGACACTAAATAAATTAAATTATTTATGACATCATGATGATGCAGCGATGACATCATTATTTAACGATTTAAATAAAATGGAAAGATAATGTGAAATCTAAGACCTACACATGTCAAAAACCAATTGGATGAGTGGATTTCGAATCCTTATCACCTTCTCCACGAATTATGTCATTGTGGGACCTTTTAAAACCGAAACACATTTTCAAATAAAGTAATATTTCTTACTTTCCAAAAGTGCCCCTCCTCTCCTCTTATAAAAGGGCCTCACCTCTACCTCATTTCACACACTCCTCAAGACTTTGACTCGGCTAACCCCTGCCCATTTACTCTCTCCACATCCCTCTCCTCATCCTAGAGGATTACCTTTTGGCATAATCCTTTCAAAGGAAGCCTTTAGGCTCAAATCAAAAGGAGTTAAACTTTTAAAGGTAATTCATTCTCTCATGTTCATTTGTTTTATTTTGCTTCTCCAACCCCCTAAACACTTTTTATTTACTTATTTTGTAACAACACCAGTATCTTCAATATACTAGGATGTTTTTATAAGATTTATTTGAGCTACACTCTCACAAAGCTACATCAAATGGTTAAAGAAAATACGGTTTCTGTGGATGGTGAAATTCTGCCTCCCGAAACGATGATTGTTCAATACTCATTTAACACCTTCAAAGGTGGCCATTATGATGTCAATATTTTTATATATGATATTTATTATGTTTATGTTTAACTTAAGCTTCTGTTTTTTTCATTTTGGAAATACCTTTATGGTTTCCATTATGGGTAAACGCGATATCTTCATTTAAGGAAGTGCGGACTACCGCCCCCTCAAAGTGATTTGATTCGTTAAATACCATATGTGGGACGTATAAAGGATGGAACTATGATATTATATATGATATTATACTGGAATTATAATATACCTTTATATAATTATTATTTCATTCTATAAAATACGAAATAGAAATGAAAGTAGCGTTCATGCGTACGTACGACTTACCGTCTCCATGAACGGTGCATTTCATTTCTTACCTATAAATGATTATGTAATGTTATAAATGCATGAATGTACTGGATATATATGAAATATATTATATCTACATCATGAATACAATTTTGGATATAATAAAAATTTGGCCACACAAACAACATGTAATTGTAAGAAGTCCACTTTCAACTTAAGAACCAAATATCGGCAAAACAAATATTATTAACTTAAATGATTACATAATGTTTATTACATGGTAATAAGTGATATAAAAGGAATAATGAAATTGAAAATGGTTCTTATAGAAGTATAAATTAACTCAAGTTTATTATTCAGGAGATTAAATAACGATCGAGTCATGTCGGACCCGAGGTATGGGATCCTACTCCTCTCTTTCTTTTTAAGTACACACTTTTATGTCATTCCTTTTAAAGCTCGTCTTTCTTGTTATTGGGATGATATTTTATATTAAAATTACTGTAATTTTTATGTTCATGTGATAAGAGACCCTATTCTCTCTCATCAATCCATTTTGGATGTTTTGAGTGGCGCTGTTAGGCTGCCGAACTTTCGTAAGAGATCTAACATCTCTCTTTCTTTTTAAGTACTCTCCTTTATGTCACTTCTTTTAAGATCCTCTTTGTAATGTTGGGGGATGTTATTTTATATTCCACCTGCTGTAAATTATATTGTAATGTGATGAGATACCCTATTTTATATCCTCAATCCATAATTAGAAGTTTTATGTGGCGTCGTTAGGCTGCTGAGTTTTCGTAATGGATTTTTCATCTCACTTTTATTCCTGTGAGATTTATGCTACATTTGCCGCAAATTCCATTGAGTGGTGTATGTACTACAAATTATTATACTCTTTGTGTAATATACTTTCATTTATGAGTATTTACGTCAATGATCTATTGTCCTTCTTTCATGGGGTGTATGTTTTGAAAGATACCCAAGTCGGTAAGGGAACCTTTCACCCTCCTCTTTTTTTAAAAGAATTCTTTTGTTGGGTCTTTTAATTTACATATTGTTATGTTGGGATACGTTCTCATATATCCTTATTGATGTAAATTTTATGGCCAAGTGATGAGATACACTTTTTATCTCTCATCAACTCATTTTGATGTGATGACGTTAGGCTGTCAAGGGAACTTTTTAACCCAATTTCGATTTCTTTGTGTTCAACATGTAGTCATTGAATATGTCATCCATTGAATATGTGTGAATGACCTTTTATTGTTTTACACTTAATATCCACTTATATTGGGTGTATTTATATTTGTCACACATATTTTTGAGATTGATTTGTCCTTAATTTATGGATACCTTCTTTATAAGGGATTCCATCACATTTGACATTTCTATTGAGAGTTCATTGTTGTTATGCACCAATTCACTCTTATATGGTGTATATACTGTCCTTTGGAGTATTATATCACGAATCAATTTATTCTCAAGATATTATAAATTTCTGACTAAATGTTATTCCTCAATTATTGTATTCAAGTGTCTCTAATTTTGGTAAAACCCCTTTAACCAAAATATCGCTTTAAATGTTTTAATTATTTATTCTTATTAATATCCATGTTTTCAAAATGGTTTTAAGGATTTATTTATATGGATATTAATGGTTTAAAATTTTAAGCTTCAAGGTGGTATGAGACACTTTGATTCAAAAATCTCTTTATTAAATGTTTTAAATGGTTTTGGAAATGGTTTCTTTTTTGAATGGATTCATTATTTCAATATACAAAAAATGTTATATTGTGATTGAAATGTGGAAATGATATGTTTCTTTATGCATGTTTTATGTGATACATTTATGTTATGATTCTTGGGCGTTGTTATGAAAATGGGTGGTTCCGTGATAAACTAAGGGCGGGTGAGCCCGATATAGCTCTCCAATTCATTGGGTAACGCGAAGGAGTGAAACGTTAAGGTTTATCCGAAGAGATTTAGGGAATATACTGTGATGGGTATTCCAAACGTAACCAAGAGGTTTACTCCCTACGTAAGAATGTTATGAATGCCTCAAGTTACCTTCTATGTCTTATGATTTCTATGATTTATTCATGATTTGACATGCCTATGTTTTATGGGTAAAGTGTGATTTCATTCTAATGCATATATGAACTCTTGTTTCCTTTCCATATTTTTATAACTCTTACTGAGCTTTTTATGCTCATCCCATGTTTTTGAAATGTTTTTCACAGGTCAAGGGAAAGGTACATGATGTGATGATAGTGTCAAGGATGTGTCAAGAAAGAATCTGTGTTATATTTTAAATATGTTCCCGTTGATGGGAAGAATGAATACTGTCTTTTATGTAACCACTTTATTTAAATGTGGAATGTAATGCAAGTTTCATGATCTAATTCTCTAAAACTCTAAACCTGAAAAGATCCTCAATGTGTAATCTTGTAATAACTCAAGATTAAGTAAGGTTTAAGGCTGGGGCCTTATAATTACAATTGAAATATAGGGAATTATCAAAATATATATTCCATTTCAAAGAGGTATCAACAAGAGAAAATTAAATAGAGCTATCCAAATAGAGTTCAGTATTCTAGGAATTCCATTGATGGTTATTGTTTTTGGTGTGGAGGATTCAGACACATGACTAGATATTTCCCATTAACAATGCAGAGGAAGGTAATGAAGCAGACTCAAGGAAGTTTCATAAAACACCCCAAGGAAACATCGAATGAGCTAATAATGAAAGATAAATTTTAATCTTTGCATGATTAAGTTGTACCATAATACTCAGAAGAATATTAAGAACATAAGTATGCATCACGTATCAGAACCAAAGACATGGATAAAAAATTAAAGGGATGAGAAAGGAGTGGTTGTAGATAT
This sequence comes from Viscum album, assembly GCA_963277665.1. Taxonomy (NCBI): domain Eukaryota; kingdom Viridiplantae; phylum Streptophyta; class Magnoliopsida; order Santalales; family Viscaceae; genus Viscum; species Viscum album. Next base: position 1,082,192,827 of record OY728120.1, on the reverse strand, counting down.
TTCCTTCAAATCATCAAATCAAACTAGAATACAGATTAATTTTTTTGGATGCCCCTCCAATTTGATAATAAATAATAATCTGGTTGCATTAATTTTGTATGACGAGGAAGGTGTAATTTTTTTTGGAAATGATGAAGGCCTGATGATCATTGGATCAAATAGATCCACATTTGGGGGAACATAAAAGATATGTTCTTATTTTATGGTTGTTAAAAGGCATAATAACAACATGAAATGTTTAAGTCAATTATATGACTCCAAAAATACACTAAGCATTAAAAAAATTATCATCAAAGTAAAATATAGATTAGTTGTTTTGTAAGGAAAGTAAATTAAGGGGAATCTCTTCATTGTGAGTGGAGAGGAAGACATATATTTCCAATCTATGGAATAAGAAAAAAACGTGGTATATGAATCTTGGTCAGTTGAGCCTATAGTGCCTTGAAAATATTTACAAATGTGAGGATTCTCAAGATCTCCCTATGATATCGTGGGGTCATACTCATTCATGTGAATCTTTTCAAAAAGGTAATATTACTAGAATAACGTAAAAATAAAATGATAAACGGTCAAAAAAAGTTCTTTAACTGGTGAATATTGATGTATTTGGAACTATTTCATCTTGATCTATTTATGGGAAGATGTATTATATTATTTTCATTAATTATTTTCCTAGAATTCAAGGGGTTTCAATTATCACCCACTAGTCCAATGTGTTTAGTTTCATAACACATTTTCAGAGTAAGTTGAAAAAATACTATATCAAAATATCCCAAATATTTTAAATGATAATGGAATAGAGTTAACAGATATCCAACTGTAGGATTATCTTGAGAAACATGGGGTACACCACCAATTTTAAGACGTAATAACTACACCAAAAATAGAGTGGTTGAGAGAAGAAATCTAATTATCGACAATATGGATATAATGATGCTAATCATGAAAGAACTTCTAGAGATGTCATGGAAATAACCAGTGTAGAAATTAGTGTAAATTTATAATATAGCCTTATTATTTCAAAAGGAATAAATATCTCCAAACTAGAAATGGTATTGAAATAAGCTAACATTGAAATTCTTTCGTGTTTTTAGGAGTATGATTTTTTATTCTCAATAAGAGTAAATACATAAATTGTGAATCCCATGGATATGAAGGGGTATTTCGTTATTACTTAGGAAAGAAAAAAGAATATAAATTCTTCTATAAGATATTAGGAAATTTTATAGAGATAAATGATGTTATTATGGTTGAAAATGTGGAGAATCTTCAACAAATACATGATTATTCTCAGAAAGATAGTGCTGAAGAAGTGAAAAGATCAGGGATGTTATAATACCTAGGGTATATTTCAAAGAAAATTTTTATGGTGATTAGAATAATATTTAAAATAAAAAAGTTCCAAAAAAATTCATAAGATGAATATCATCGGGGATCAGACATCTCCAGTGTGGATGAGGAGAATAAATACTATACAATAAGAAAATTTCATATCATAGGTAGTGCCAATGTTTTTAGAATAATCATAATGATGCTATATTTGGGTTCAATCAATGAATAATGAACATGAACCAATATAAATGAATCACACTTTGGATATTTCTTCAAGTCCAATAGATAAGAATCTCATCTAGGCGAAATGTGTATTCTCAAACAATATGAATAAATATGGACAAATAATTATAATCAAAGGAATGTTTTTGTTATAGGGATACTTCTAGATATAGGGTATTGATGTTGATGAAACATTTTCATCTTTTGTAAGGCTAGAGACAATTTTATTACTCTTGTCCATAATAGTGCGATGGAAATTCAATGCGTTTTAGATAGATATTAATTCAAAATTTTGGAATAGAGTTAAATAATAAGAATTTTATACTAAAAATATAGAATATTTTCTCATTCATGAATATGAGAAAAATGTTTTCAGGTTAAAGAAGTCTCTATATGGGTTGATGTTGGGTCAAAAAGCATGGTATTCATAGCTTGATCTGTATTTAAAAAAGCTCAGTTTCCAGTGTTGTGGATTTAATTATAATCTCTATGTAAATAATAATAATAATAAAATGATGGTGGTGATAATATATATAGATGACATAGTATTTGGTTCATTAAAAAAACCTAAGTGAAAACAGTTTACAGAATTCAAGAAATGTGAGTTCAAAATGTCAATGATTGGTGAGATAATATTGTTCCAAGGTTTACATGTAATTCATGGAAGCCATGGTAAATTTATTTCTTAAAAAAGTATTCCAAGGAGGTTATGAGAATATTTGTAATGGAAAATTAAAAATAAATAAAAACTTTTTTTGATACAAAGATGAAATTGTTAAGAGATTATGATGGAAAAGTATTCAGTGTCACTAAATATAGACAGATCATTAGTAGTTTGTAATAATTAATAGAAACACAACCTGATATTGTTTTGTCTGCATGACAACAAGCATGGAATCAAATTAATCCGTAATAAAGAAACCTACATACAGTTAAAAATAAAAATTTGTTATATTAATGGCATGGTGAATTTTGGTTTAATATAATGTGAAAAATCTCATCAAGAGATATTGGGATGTATAGATATATATTGGGTGAGTTATACAAGTGATTGAAATTAAATATCAAGTGGTTCATTCGACATTGGAAAACTATGTATTTTTTAGCTAATAAGGAAACAAGATTTTATTTCTTTGAGAACCATAGAAGATGAATATATTGGTGTTACTCAATATTCCAAGTAGTTAATGTGGATGAAGTAGCAACTTAAAGATGTGGGAGTTTAAGTGAAGTCTCTGATCAAAATTCAATGGGATAATTCATGTTCTATATATATTAGAAAAAATACCATCCATTACTCAAGGAAAAATCTCACTGAAACAAAATATCACTTTATCAACGAGAAAGTGGAGTATGGACTTGTGATGATGGATAATGTTCCTACTAAATTAAAAGTTTTATACATAATGGTTAGGGCCTTACCTATAGATTAATGTGAAGAAAAAAATATCTTTTGGAGTTCAACCAACTTCTTAATCATAAATGGTATGGACATGGGACACCTTTTTCTCTGAGGTATTGAGAAATATCCCCTATAAATTAATATATATTATTTACTATGTTTGTATACCACAAAGGAGTAAAGAAACATATATAGGGAGTAGTGAAATAGGGGGAGTTCAAAATATGATGATTTTAAAACTGGTCTATTAATTAAGAGGAATCATGAAGTGCAGTGGAATTTGGGTTCATGATACAAATGTAGACAAGTGTGGATTAAGAAGTGATCTTGATGGATATGATTTTTCTATCATTTGGTATAGAGAAGGTTTCTAGTGGAATGTTTGAAAAATGATGTGAATCATTGATTAAACATTCATGATAATCATGATTCTCATGTAAATCATGAATCATCTACACTTAGATTATGTGTTAAAGAGGTCCTTGATCACTATCGGTGGTTATATAAGGAGAATGTTTTCACAAGGACACGACATGTCAACAAGTTAGATCATGAGGATTGTAATTGTATTAAAAAACCAATGTGGGGTATTTTTGGAAAAAATCCATTCTGGTGGAAATTTTTGGATTTTTTTTGTTAATTGATAAGGTTTTCAGTTTTTGAGGAATGATGGTATTCATATCAAACATGAAATGTGACTGTGAATGTTTGAATTGATCTAATAGATCATGAATTTCTGATCTCACAGACTGAGAATGTCTGATCTTGTAGAGAATGAAATGTATGATCTCATATAGAATGAATATATTATCTCCCTGAGATAGAATGTCTAAAATAATTTTCGAGATCATGAATATAAGAATGTTTTATGAGGAGTTAGAATGTCAAAACAAAACTCTCAGATCAGTCACACAATGAACCCCATTATTTTCATAGGATCTCATGGAGAGATCATTAAAAGAATTTCAATATATGACATGATTTTCAACGTATCTTGTAGAGATATAATGTGAAGCACCTAAAAACATTTCATGATTATTAGGGGATATCAAGGAGAGATCATGTTAATCATATAAAGAAAAATAATATAGAAATGATGGAGATATAATATGGTCATTCAAAATCACATGAATATATTATTGTCTTTGGATCTCATGATGGGATCTGGTGAAGTTCTTGAAGTCAATGTCATTGACACTGTATTATTTTCATTTCATCTCATGATAGGGTCACATGAAGTGAATGAAGACAATGGTGATATCCACATGATAGTATTTCGATCTCGTAATGAGATTATGACAAGTGCTTGAAGACATTGGTGATGATCACATGAAGCACTTGTGACATGCAGTAGGTTATCATGCAATGAGATCAGGAAGACCATGAGATACATATTGATAAGGTGGTGAAATGGATGGATAACCACAATTTTTAGAGATAAGCTGGTGGATTTAATTTTATAAATACCTCAAAACATATCCTTAAGAATTAGGGATTTTTTCTTAAGTGGTTTAATATGAATAATAAAAATTTTCATGACCTTAAGAAATAATTGTGATAGAGTCTTTCGACATGGATTATTAGTATAAGGCCTTCTGAATGGATCTCATGAATGAGTGTCATGAATTGAATTATGCACTAGGTGTTTCTGTGCATAGATAGACTTGTTAATATCACATGATCTATTTGTAGAAAACAAGGTCCTATGATTTGTGTGATCTAAACAAAGTCTCATGATCCATGTGATTGAACAAGGTATCACAATTCACATTATCTAAACAAGGTCCCACAATACATGTGATCTAAACATGGTATCATGATCCTTGTGATCTGAAAAAGGTATGACGATCATTTTAAACTGAATAAAGTATCATTAATGGTCTTACGAAGGGTGTTATTGACTAGAAATTGGTAAAACCATTGTAGTCATGTGATCTGTATGAATCAAATTGAGCCTCGTGACATGGTCTTTTGGTCAGCATGATCTAAAGGGTGGCTCATGAAAGGTTCCCATGGAAGGTTATTATGTAGGAGTATCGTGTAATGTTTATTGTCATATCATTGATTAAATAAGAAAATAAGGACACACATGAGTGTGAATCAACTCCAAACTAGTTACATGAATAGTATTCTAGAGAATTTTACATCCATGTTAGATAGTTATCAGTGAGATTTCAATTTTAGAATGGTTGTAAACCATGTGGTGTAGTGATTTCACTCCAAACTTTGTAACATCAGTGAGATTTAGTGGATTTGGTACATCAAAACAATTCCTTTGTATTATCCTTGGATGTAACCCAGTGTCGTTGATCCAAGTAAAATTCGTGTGCCGTATTGATATTTTTATTTCTATTTATATTGTGAAACAAAATTGTGATAGAATTGAGTTTCTTCTAATGATGATAGAATATCTAAAGAGATAGTTGTTTCAATCAGTGAAACCCTGATTCAACCTCCCCCCTCAGGGTTCTAAACCTTGTGGATATATCAATAAAGGAAATATTTTATAGAATATTGTGTTTCAGTAATGAATGTTCTATAATGATAAATAGAAGAAGGAATACACAAATTGGTAGGAGATGATATTAAGAATGAAGATGTGGTCTATGTGGATGGTCTACAAAATAACCTGTAATGGATAAGTGAAGTTCATGAACTCATTGATGAACATATAGATGACAAGTGGAAATCAATAATAGGTGGATAGCATAGAGATTAAATATCTCATAATATTTGAAGAAGATTATAGCATGTGGAATAAAAGGCTCAACCACATTCATCAACAAAATATTGATAATTTATCAATGTTAAAGGAATTAGTGGATATTTTAAATTTTAAACGAGATGAGAAAATTTCTTTGATTCTTGTATATGAGGAAATATGGTCTAAAATCTATACTAGAAAAAGAATAAAATAGCATAAAATCCCATATATTTGGTTCATACTGATGTCAATGGCCTAATAAATATATCAAGAATATACAGGGAAATGTATTTCATTATTTTTATTGATGATTACAGTAGAATGTCTTGTGTGATGTTCATACAACGAATGGTGGAAGTGATAGACTTCATGAAGAGGTATAAGTGAGAAGTTGAAAATGGGAATGGATATATAATCAAGATCTTTCACTCTATAAATATAATACTATATATGTCCACTGAATTTGAAAACTACCTAAATAAATATAGTAATATGTATGAGATCACATTGGTATGAACAACCCAACAGAGTGGAGTTTCTAAATTGAAAAAACAGTAGGTGAATAGTTTGGCCAAAACTTTTCCCATTGAAAGTAGAATCTCTCAAAAATATTAAAAGGAATCAATTAATTTTAGAGTGTATATATAAAAATAGGTTGTTCTTATCTGAGGGGAAGAAAGGAAACCATATAAAATTTGTATTGGAAGGATTCCCACACTAATTTGTTTTCGGTTTTTATAAATAAAATGTTACATTTTAAACAAATAAGTTTATCAGGGAAATTATATTGATATTTTATATGAAGGAGTATTTTTAGGATAGTAAATAGAGTGTAAGGATTAAAAATTCATCAGAAAGAGGATGAATAAATTATAATGTGATGATGTCCAGTTCATTGAAGAAAAATGTGAAAATATTACTCAAAGTGAAAATTGGGTTGAATAATCAGAAAAAGAGGATGTAGTTAAAACCACACCTATTTTTACATAATTATCACAACATGATGATGATTATAGGGATAAATTATAAAACGATATGATTTTTTAATAAATATATCATACACCTCAGATAAGAAATAAGATTACATAGGATAATCTGTCCAAAACAATTTTAGAAAGAAAAACTCCAACACAGACACAGAGAATGAATAATGTTGAGAATGCTACATATCTTTTGATGGTGGAACTACCATAATTTAAAGAAGGATTAAACAATGAATCATATATTATATATATGAATGAATAAATATATAAAATTGAAAAAAATGGGATCTAGTGGTGAAGACCAAATATCACAATTTGATCAGAATGATGTGGCTCTTCAAAATAAACTTAAGGAATATGGGAACATGATTTGACATAATTCATTTCTGGTGTGTAAAGGATATCAAATGATTTAAGGGGTTGATGTAAAAGAAATATTTATTCCATTCTCTCAAATTTGGTTAGTTAGACTCTTCCTATAAATGAAAATTTAATGTATTTTTGAGATATATCATGGATGTAAAGACAAAATTCTTGAATAGTGTGCTCCTAGAGGAGATTTATATTGAACAACCAGTGGGTTTCTTGATTAGTGTTGAAAAAAGCGAAGTATTAAGATTAAATAAGGACTTTTATAGTTAGTAACAATCATTATTATAATTTTATTCTCATTTTGGATTATACTTAAAGATGCTATAATTTAAAAGCGGGTTTCAACCATATCATTGATGAGAAAATATATAAAAAGGAAAAATTCATGGTTATTGTGTAGTGGATGATATCATATTTGGGGGGAACAAAACATAATCATGTGGAAGAATTATCTAATTAGATGTGTTTAGAATTTGAAATTTCTATGATCAGTGAGTTCACAATTGTTTTGGGACTCTATGTGATTTGGAAGGAAAGATACATTTTTTTCTCCCAGACAATTTATGCAAGAGAACAACTAAATAATTTCAGAATGCATGATTAAAACCCAATTTTAAATCAAATTGTGGTTATAAATTATCTTCTCGAGAATGAGGATAGGAAAACTATTCATCCAAACTTTTGCAAGAGTATAATTGGATGATTTCTATATTTCACTACAACATGATTGGATATTATCTTTGTAACATGTTTAGCATCTTGTTTCCAGAGTAGTATTAATACACCCCAATTTTTTTTTAAAATAAATTCAAATGCATGAAACACTAATTTAATAATATATTTATAACAACCCTATAAACATATTTCTATAACTTATATGTTTTGAATTTTAAAAAATGGCCATCTACAATTGTGATCAGTAAGTTATTTAGTGTTTTATAGGACCAATTTGTTTTTTGATGAATAGTAACATACCCTTATGAATAGTAAAAAGAATAGTAATATGACCTTAATGAATAGTAAATTGTTTTATTATTATATTTAATTAAGTATTTAAGATAATGACATCTTGGTTAATTATTCAATGTGATATGGAATCAGTTATAGATTTAAAATTGTTAATTTTTTAAAAATGAATGGTTTAATTTAAAAATTAAATTAATAATATTTTGAAAATTATTTTCAACAAATAGAGTTCATTTTATAATAATACCATAGAAAAATGGTTAGGGTGAATTTTTGGAATTCTTTGGAAATTCATGAATTTTTTATGAATAGTGAAATACTATAAAATACAGTATATTCAAATAATCAGTTAAATACACTATTTACGACATCATAATTGATATAATACCCCTTAGTTAGAACTCACATTCCCTTATTACTATTTTGGTTCACATTAATTAAGACTATTCATAGTATCGGGGAAAATATTAAAATAATGATTAAAATAATGTAAAATACCTCCTCTCTTCCACTATAAATAACACCCTCATTCCCCTCTTCCTCCAACAACTCTCAAGCCTTAATCCTTACCAAATTTATTCCCAATACTCATCCAAAGTCTCTTACCCACATCCTAGATCTGATGGTCTCCCCAAAAGGTCAAAACCAAAGGCCATAATGGGAATCTCAAGGAGAAGATATCAAGAGGTAAACATCCTCTTTTGTTTTCATTCTTTTCTATTCATTTTATTTTCTATTCATCTTATTTTCTCACCTACCCCTATCCAAGAAGCATTAATGGTCCATTATTTTACATATTCTGGATTTAGTCATGTTTATTGAAGAATCACCACTACACTTCTTATCCTCTCCCACTTATACATGAAATTAAAACATCGTCTTTGATGTGTCGATTTACCGACATCATGGACGATCTAATTTCAATTTTCTTTAATTCATTACAGACTGGTCAAAAAAAAATTATGTTTAAAATAGATTATAATTTAGGTATAATATATTATATAAGGTTCTGGAATCATTTTTTCACATGTTATTAATTTGTAATGCAAAATCATTTCTTTATGATCTAAGAATCGCCAAATTGACCAAAACAAATATAAATATTGTTTTATCTTATGAATCATAGTCATTTTAGAGTTAAAATGATAAATGGTATAATTTATGGTTTTTTAAATATTTAAATACCATTCCATTCCAATTTTTTAGTTTCACTTCCAATCGACAAGAATATTTATCATGACCGATCGTGGAAATCGAGTAAAGAACACACCAAAAAATAATGCAAGGAACAAAATACTGACAATTAAATGATGAAATGATGAAATGAAATGATATAATAAGGTATTATAAAGATGAATGTGTTTCTATAATATGTTAATAACAATATTTTAACCATTATAAATGATGTTGATAAATGTTTGGAGTAAGAAAACCCTAGGGTAAAGGGATTCATAACCTGATTTCCATTCATTGGGTTAACCTTCTACTTCATTATTTATGTGGTATTAAAATTTTTTGTGATTTTATTGGTTAATATTATGTTTAATTATTGGTATTTAAACTGTATATACATATTACATCCAATATATTAAGTATCTCTTCAATTTAATGATATTTAAAAGAGGCCTTTATTTTAAAATCTTCTTTTAAATTTCTATTTTCAAAATTCAGAAGCAATGTTTTAAGTAATTATTCTTGTTTTATTATGATGTTATTATATGTCCCCAGCCTTAAACACTAAATAATCTTGAATTAAGTCAACAATTCACATTGAGGATCTTTTTCGTTTTATATTATTAGAGAATTAGGCTATACGTATTACATTATATAATAAATATTACATGTAGACACTACTACTCAGTATCCATTTTTTATAAAATAAAAAATATTAAAAGAAAACAAGTATTATTTTATTGATTTAAATATTATTGAATTCTTTCATTCTCTTACACTACCGTATATCGAGTGAAAAACTTTCCAAAACATGGGATGAGCATAAAAAGCTCAGTAAGGGTTATAAAATAAAGAAAGAAATCATTAGTACATTAATACATACAAAACATAATCTCTTTAACACATGTCATAGAATAATAATATTTATTAATAACACAAATAAATCATAAATTAGAGTGGTAACTTGTGGCATCCATAAAATACTTATGTTGTTGCTTTCACACCTATGTTGGGAGTTACGTTTGGAATACCCATCACAGTATATTCCATAAATCTATTAGGAGAAACCTTAATGTTTACCTCCATCACATTACACAATGCATTGGAGATCTATCTTGGGTTCATCAACCCTAGGATTATCACGGAACCACCCATATACATAAACAATGCCCAGGAACAATAAAATAATCATTATACATAAATAACCATAAAGGAATACTAACATTTTCACATTGTAATAACAATCTAAAATTTCAATATACTGATATAATAAATCCATTATAAAAACCCTTTTCAATAAAAAAATACATAAAAAGAGTATATGGTATTTAATTTTCCTTTTAAAAATATTACGACTTGTTAAGGAAGATAAATATCAAATAATTCTTGCAGTGGTGGAAAGGATGGTGTCACTGTGTACGTTAAAAAACGTTCTTTTTGTCATTTAGTAAAAGGCTATGTATAAAAAGATTCCATTTGAATGAAATGAAAAGTAAAAGGGGTTTATACACCTTATTAAAGAAAGTCTTGTATAAATCAAAATATTCCTCAATGAAAGGAGATTGAAATGAAGTCCCTTATAAAGAATGTATCATTAGATTAAGGATGAATCAATGACATAATTATGTGTGACAAATATAAATACACCCAATATAAGTGGATATTTTGTTTAGAACAATCATAGGTCATTCATACATATTCATATCACAACATAACCAATAAGTAGATGTTTAACCCAAAGAATGGAAATTGGGTTAAGTATTTCCCTTACATTGGGTCCGACCTGACTCATTCATTATTTAATCTCATAGATAATAAACTAAAGTTAGTTTATACTTTCTTCAGAACTTTTTTAAAGTTTATTATTCCTTTTATATCACTTATTACCATCTTATATGTTACACACCGAGATTTTATGAGATATATTATTTTTATTTTCTTTGATGTCTTCTATTATACACTACACCATGATTAACTTGTACTATACGCAACACTGTATAAGCTTGCAGTATACGCAACACTATTCTTGGTTCGTGTTACATAGGAATTCAAGTTCGTTTTGTGGAAATTATTCTACGCAACATTAAGTATAGATTTTGTGGAATGTATAAATGAAATAATTTTTGATTATTTTATATGCAACACCAAACGGAGATTTCATTACACGCAGCCCTAACATGGCTTGCATTACACGCAATCAAAACCTTCTTTGATAGCGTGTGTAGTACGCAATACCAAGTTTCACTAAACGAGATATTATTATAATATTATTATGAACTAGCAGTTATGAATAGTAATACCCACATTTTGAAATTTTATAAATTTTATCTTTCAAAATGGACTTCATTTTTGGATTCTAAAAATCAAAATAATCCTAGGGTGAATTTTTGGTATTTTTTCTGAAAACATTCAATTTTTGATGAATAGTGAAAACTATAGGTTACAATTTAAAAACCGAATTTTTATATAAATAATTATTTATTATATTTAAATTTATTTTAGGTCAATATTGATACATAATACCTATATAAGTTCAATGTAATTAATTAGAGTCATTTTATAATAATTTTAGACATATAAAAATTTTATTGAACTTTTCACCGTCTTTTACCCACCTCATAGAGGAGTTTGAAAATTTACATAAAACATAATTTTACCGTTTCTATGAGTGGAATTTTGAAAATATGAGAGACACAGTTAATATCAAGGAGTAAAATGAGGTTCAATAAGATAAAAATATTTTTTTCGAATAGTAACTTTTTACTTTTATTTACCATGGTTAAAAGTAATAGGTTAATTAAGGGTAAACATGATATTATTATTACCCTAAAACATGTCCTAGTTCTATTATATAAGTGTAATTAGACAAAAAACAACCTTAGTAATAAAATATTACCCTTTAGGTCCACTTGTCTTAGATAAGGACACTTATAATTATTTTATATAAATAAGAGTTAAAATAGTTATAATAAATGTTTACTAACTAAAACATTTTTAATATAGTGTTATAGATAAGATAAATTAGAATATAAATATTCATTATAAAGATAAAAATATTTCCTACATAATGGTATTTTATTTATAATTTTTAGTCCTAAAATAGTTTAATTTATTTATGACAGAATAATGATGCAGTAATTACCTTATTAATGAAATATTAACATAATTGATGTTATAAATACCCAAATAAATGTAAGTTTAGACTTTTTATGAATTATACTAATTTTATAGGTTAATATTACATGTTATTATTTATTTAATTAAATATTTTATAACTAATAATGCTGTTATGATTTTCACAAAAATCAATTACCAAATAGTTTCAAAATTGACATAAAATAGTTTTCAAACAAAAATTATATTATTAATTATTATTATATTCCTACAAATATAAGGTTTGGAAAAATGACTTATATAAGGTTATATATATTAATAATGAACCACTTGGGGTTCGTTTTTCTTGTTATAGTATGTTTATTAACAATATAGTGTAAGAAAACAAGAAGACACCGTAAAACTTAAATTATTTAACTTAGAGTTAAATCTAAAAGATAAGGTTAAAATAATAACCTAAACATGTATAAAACCTATTGGTTGAGTGGATTTGGACCCATACCCGGTTTTTCTTCAAAATAAATCAATTTGGAGCTATTATAAACCGAATATGACTTTATTATAAAATAATATTTTATGTATTTCCAAAGGTGCCCCTCTCCTCCCTTATAAAAAGGGCACTCGTTCCCTGTTCTCTTGACACCCTTTTGAGCCTTGAATCTGTTCCAAACCCTTCCAATTACTCTTCCCAACCTTTCTAGTTATATCATAGAGGTTATGGTATTTTCAAAAGACTAACTCCACTGCCCTAATAAAAAGATTAAAGGAGGTGCGTCGAGGAAGAGGTAATCTCTTCTACCGATTCTTTCATTTTTCTTTCTTCTTAAACTTCTTCATATTTAGTTGTTTCATTATAAAGTAATAACATCAGTATCAATAATATACTTATACGTTATTAGAAATATGAAACAACCCCATTTCACCTTCCATCCATCTTATGGAAAACAAAATCACCGCGTGTGCGTACGTATGGAATACAGTCTCCACGCCGTGGTGTAATCTATTTTTCCACCACCACCTTACTTGGATGGGTATAATAATGTAAATAATAACTATATATTATTATTATAACATAATACTAATTCTATGATATTATATCATCTGCTACAATTCCATTAAATAAATATGGGAATGATATCATCGCTCGTGCGTACGTTCTGATTACCGTCTCCATGACGCGATGTGATTCATTTTCCAAGTTAACAATTCAAGAATGATTATAAAGTATATATAATAAGTAATCATGAAATATATGACATAATGTGTCACGACCCGTCCTCGGGGCCCGTGTCATGATTACCCCAAGCCCGCCTTTCATAGGCCAGGGGCTAGCGACTAGCACCAAGGAGTAAATCCCGGTAAAGGGAAGGTGTTTCCTTTGTAAAGTAAACAAGCACCACAGAGTAAGTAAGTGGAAAAAGGTAAACACTAAGTAAAAACTGGTACAACAGTAAGTGCAGAAAAGTAAAGGGGGCCGGAAATACAAGCCCAACTGTAAAGTACAACTGAAAGCAGAAAAAACAAACTGAAAGGAAAAGCCGCAGCGTCAAGCCGTCCTCTGGAAGTCCCACCTGAAGGGTGAGTACAGATAGCCTCCACAGCTCCTTGGTCCAGCCGTCCGCTCCGAGTACACCCCACCCAGTGGTCCATGTCCAGGTACCGTCCTGCTCTGCAAGCCTCCACCACGATCAGCGTTGTCCGTCGTCTGCAACAAACACAACGAAGTGTGGGCATAGCCCGTGCAGGGGTGAGTATAAGCTACTCAGTAGGGACCCCGAGACCCCCGAAGGTCTCCCAAAATCCACAAAGAATAACTACAAAGGAAAGATTCAATCACGATGTAACATCCGACACTGCTTAGGTATATTCCCATACATATACCTAAGTCATCAAATCCAATACGCTCCAACCTACGAGCCCAAGTTCAACCCAATCCACACAGGAAAGCAAAACGTAAATCCACACAGGATAGAACAACACAATCCACAGAGGAAAGCACAACACAATACACACAGGAAAGTAAAACAGGATTTCAGCTCACACATGTATTCTTCTTCAAATGACGATAGAGATGATCACTGGTCCATCTAAGTCGTCAGACCCACAAAGGATCAATAGGTACTAACCCCCGCAATGACCCAAAAAGGATCCGACCCACAAAGGATCAATAGGTAACTAACCCCCGCAAAGACCCACACAGGATCGGGCCCACACAGGACCTGTAGGCACTGGACCACACAGGAACGCTGAGCAATGACCCACACAAGATCGGACCCACACAAGATCGGTAGCACTGACCAACAAAGGATCGCTGAGTGCTATAGTCGTCGCCGTCGAATCCACTGAGGATCTCTGTACAGTCGTCGTCGTCATAGTAGTAATCGCAGCCAGCTCTAGGGTTCCCGCACACAGCAAACTCGTTCGGGAGGGTCCGCTCCAAGAGCCGAGAGGCTGATATATCAACTGACACATAGTCCAGAGTTGATGTATCCAAAAGTTCTGTATCGCCAACAGGAACTCAACGTCGCAGACGGCGCGTCAATCGGACGCCCGGTCTGAGAGTTATAGGCTTTTTCGTCCCAGGGGCCCGGTTGGATTTTAAGGAAAAACCAACCCGACCGTACACCACCTACGTCAAAACCTTGGGTGGATTAAGCCAAAAGATCCGTCTCACTTAGAGGAAAATGACAAAATCGCCGTCATGTCAATCGGACGTCCGAAGCTCAAGATATGAGTGTTTCCGCTCCGAGGGTCCCGTTGGTTTCATGCACGAACCAACCCTGCCAAACCCAAAATATTCCGAAACCTTGTGTGTGATATACCGAAACGACCGCCTCGATCCAAGGATCACATCGCCGCTGAAGGCGCGTCGTTCATAGGTTCGTAGCTCAAGTTATGATCAAAAGACCGAAAAGGTCCGGAAATAGGGGGTCTGGGCCCGGATCGACCCGGCCCGGCGGGTCGGCCCGGCTCGGCTCAGCCGAGCGGCCGAACAGAGGAAACCGCGGGGTGCTGCCCCCCGCGTGGGACCGCGCTTTGTCAATGGATGCGGCTTTGCCACGTCCCGTGTGTCACTGGACCCACGCGGTCGCGTGTCTGGTTGGCCGCCGCCGCCGCGACTTCATCCGTGACGGCTCCATCCGGTGGCGCGCCAGGGCGCCGCCGCCACTGGTGGATTCCACGGCCCACCAGAGTTGCTCCGGTTGTCCGAATCCACTTACGTTTGTGCCGTAGTTTTTCCCGAGTCCCATTCTTCACTTCTATGCCCTCAAAATGCCACTTCGGCCCTGTTTGTCATCGTCTGCCAATCCACACATCAACGGAAAACTGCGGAGGGTTGTCGGGCCATGTTTGTTTTGCCCTCACCCTCCGGGTTAGGTAACAACAATCGGGAATAAAATATTCAACACATGAATAACAAGCAAGGAAAAATTTTAATAGAATTAAAATTGAAATTTGATCCGGGTTCTTTGTATTAAAAGAAAAAACCATGGGAATAAAGATTGTTCTCAAATAAAACCCCTACCTCGCCGTAGTTGTCGAGCGTGCGTTCTTCGCGGAATTGACCATCGCTGTAGGAGGTGATCTTCGCGTCGCGAAAGGGCGCCGCGTCGTCGCAGAAGTGCGTCTCGTCGACGATCTCCGAGGGATAAATAAAACATACGGATTAAATTTACATTAATTAAATCCATGTCAAGTATAAAATCCACAAAGGAATTAAAAGGCCCGCAATCTCTTACCTCAACAGATGATCGAGGATTTGTCACGGATGAAGGAACGTCGCAGAAGAACGTCGCGAGAGAAGAATCGTCGGCGTCACGTCGTCGAACTCTGAGGGTTCGGCGTTCTTCATCTCCTTTCATCGAAGGCCGGCGTTCTTTGTGTTCTTCGCGTTCTTCGCGAAGGAGGATGAATGACTTAAGGTTCTGTCAAATCCTCTCAACGAGCAACACACAAGAAGAAAAATGTTGGTCTTATTTAATTAACATGACAACAAACGAAAAGAGATATGTTAAGTAACGACCCATTAATTCATAGAATTAATTCAACGAATAAAACCGCCCAATTAATAGGAGCGTTTAATTGTTTAAGAAAACACCCTAGTTGACTTTTATTTAATAGGGGTTTTCGCGGGTGCGTTACTTAGTGGAAAAGAAACGGGGTGGCTCATGCGTGCCCCACCTCACAAAAATCCTAGCAAGAGGGTAGGATATTTTGGATTGAACCCTATCCGCTTTAACTTAGTTTAAGCAGCTTTACATGGCTTTTAAGTGGCTTTAAGTGAAATAAAAATAAAGTTGTCGCACCACTTTATTTTATTTCTTAACTTAAGGCCCAAAAATTAAAAACCACACTCGAGCAAACGGAACTCCGGAAGAGGCGTTTCTAAGCAAATACGGGCGCGGAGATTCCATCGGTGCCCTCAGAATTTGATTCCGAGAACCGATTCAAAAGTTAGAAAAACCCGCTCGTTCGTTCGCTGAACGTACCTGAGCCAAACTTCGAAAAATGATTCCGGCACACCGGGCCTCGGAATCTGGTGCCATCGGAAACTGCGTTCTTCTAAAATTACAAAGAAAATTAAGAAAAAAAATTCCTTGAAATTTATGGGTCTTTACATCACTCCAACCTCAGGGATTTATGTCCCCGTTAAGATACATCATAAGCTAGGGAAACAAATGTGGGTACTGAGCACGTATCTGAGCCTCCCGCTCCCATTTGATCTCCTGGAGGTTCCCGTGTTGCCATCTGATGTGCACTAGAGGAATCGAACATCCACGTAGGACCCACTCCTGTCGATCCTCGATCTCCACCGGGATCTATGCAAAAGTCACCACATCATCAACGTCTTGCTCCCCATGGTCAATGATATGCGTCGGGTCGTGCACGTATCTCCTCAGTTGTGATACGTGGAAGATGTCGTGCAGTCGGTGCAACTGCGGTGGTAGAGCCAGGTGATAAGCCACCTCGCCAATCCTGCTGAGGACCTGGAAAGGTCCGATGAAGCGTGGAGACAACTTGCCGCCTCAGCCAAATCTCTGTAATCCACGTCGAGGTGAGACACGCAAGAAGATGTGGTCGCCATCCTCGAACTTTAGTGGCCTCCGCCTCCTGTCAGCATAAGACTTCTGCCAGCTCTGAGCTGTCCTCATCCACTCCTGGATGACCTAGACCTTCTCTGTCGTGGCCCGGACCATCTCTGGTCCCACATGTGCTGACTCCACAGGGTCTGTCCAGCAAAAAGGAGATCAGCAAGGTCTGCCGTACAACGCCTCGTGTGGTGCCATCCCGATGGTGGAGTGGTAGTTGTTGTTGTACGCAAACTCCACCAAGGGTATGTGGTCCTCCAAGCTGTGACCAAAGTCTAGGACACATGCGCAGAGCATGTCCTAGAGAGTCTTAATGCTCCTCTCCGTATGACCATCCGTCTGAGGGTGAAAGGCGGTGCTCAGACGTAGCTGCGTCCCGAACGCCTCCTGCAACCCCTTCCAAAGCTGGGAAGTAAAGCAAGCATCTCGATCGGAGAAGATAGATGATGGCACACCGTGAAGCCGTAAAATCTCCTGAACGTTGAGACGTCCCAAGCTCTCCACCGAGCCCTGCTCTCTGATGGGTAAGAAGTGTGCTGAATTGGTGAGTCGGTCAATAATCACCCAAATGGAGTCGTGACCTATGGATGTCCATGGAAGTCCAGTCACGAAGTCCATAGATATCCCGTCCCACTTCCACTCTGGGACCTCCAATGGTTGTACCAAGCCTGCTGGTACCTGTTGCTCTGCCTTCACCTACTGGCAGGTGAGGCATCGTGAAACGAACTCTACCACAACCTTCTTCATGCCTAGCCACCAGTGCTGTCGTCTGAGATCCTGGTACATCTTTGCCACTACAGGATGTACCGCCAAAGGAGAAGTGTGAAACTCTCTCAGCACTTCCTCTCGTAAAGAGACTGGTACCAAGGTACGTCCTCTGAAAAGGATGTCGTGCTCTGCTCCAAAGGAGAAGCCATCAGGTGCCTGTCATGGGATAACTGCGCACGCCGCATCTCATAGTCAGTGTCCCCACACTGTGCCTCTCTGACCCGCTGCAGTAGTGGAGGAGTGACTATGAGAGACTGAAGGAAGGCTGCTCCATCTCTATCCACGAAGGATATCTGCAAAGTGGCTATCTGCTCTATCACCTCCTCAAGTAGCTGAATGCCCGTCCTCCTGCTAAGAGCATCGGCTACCACGTTCTCCTTCCCAGGAGTATAGACTATCTCAAAGTCATAGTCCTGGTGGAACTCGAGCCATCGCCACTGTCTCAGGTTCAGGTCATTCTGCGAGAAGATGTATCTGTTACTCTGATGGTCAGAAAATACTATAAAGTGCTCACCCATCAGATAGTGTCCCCATGTCTTCAGAGCGAAGACCACTGCTACTAGCTCCAGGTCATGGGTAGCGTAGTTCTTCTCATGCGGCCTCAACTGACGTGATCCATAGGCGATCACGGCCCACTCCTGCATTAGGACACATCCGAGTCCGGTCCCTGATGCATCACCGTAGACTACGTACCCTACTCCCTCCTCAGGAAACCTCAAGATAGGTGCGCTGGTCAATCTCTGCCTCAGCTCCTGGAAGCTCTGCTGACATCTGTTTGACCACACAAAGGGTTTCCCCTTCTTCATCAAATCTGAGAGTGGTGCCGAAAATCTGGAGAAGTCTGGCACAAATCTCCGATAGTATCCAGCTAGTCCCAAGAAACTCCGCACCTCTGTCACGCTCTTGGGTGGCTCCCAAGCTAGCACTGCCTCGATCTTCACGGGATCCACCACAACTCCCGCCTCAAAGATGACGTGTCCCAAGAAGTGGACCTCGCGTATCTATAACTGACACTTCGAGAGCTTTCCATAGAGCTGGTGCTCTCAGAGTGTGTCTAATACAACCTGTAAGTGGTAGGCATGCTCCTACTCAGTCATCGAGTAAATCAAAATGTCGTCGATGAAGACTACGACAAATCGATCGAGGTATGGCTGAAAGATCCTGTTCATGAGGCCCATGAACACTGCTGGAGCATTGGTTACACTGAAAGGCATAACCAAGAACTCATAGTGGCCATACCGACATCTGAAGGTCGTCTTCTGCACGTCCTCGTCTCGAACTCTAAGCTGATGATAGCCTTACCTGAGGTCTATCTTCAAGAACCACCTTGCTCCATTGATCTGATCGAAGAGGTCATCAATCCTCGGTAGCGGATACTTGTTCCTCACTGTCACCTGGTTCAGGCGACGATAGTCGACACAAAGTCACAATCTCCCGTCCGCCTTCTTGGCAAACAAAATCGGGGAAGCACAGGGTGAAACACTGGGTCAGATGAATCCCTTGCCCTGCAAGTCCTCCAACTGTACCCATAGCTCTCGAAGCTCGGCGGGGGCCATCCGATATGATGGAGTCGATATCGGGGTTGTCTTGGGGTACAAGTCAATATGAAAGTCTACCTCTCAGCGAGGAGGTAGCCCTGGAACATCGTCGGGAAAGACGTCCACGTACTGATCCACCACTACAGGAAAATTAGGACTCCGCACATCAACTTCTCCTAGGATGAGGCTAGTCAACTGATGAGTTATGGGCTGTCCTCTCCTCTGCGGTAGTCCATCCTGTGCTGCGAAGGCTCCCTTATCACCGGTGAAGGTGAACCTTCTCCCGTCGGTGCGTACATATCACACCTTGCGCCTAATACAGTCAATCTATGCATGGATTGTAGATAACCAATCCATGCCCAAGATGACGTCGTAAGGCCTTGACGCTGCTACAAGAAGATCCTAGCCGAATCTCTCGCCTCCTAGAGTAAGCCCACACTGCCGACACCAGTGTGTAATCGTCGAGTATGCTCCTGTAGGAGTCTCTAGCCGTAAGGATCGAGCCAACGGCTCTGTCGGAATCTCCGAGCTCCGGACAAGGGCAGCGGCTATGAAAACGTGACTCGCTTATATGTTTATAAGAACTACAGAAAGGGTGGAATAGACAAAGATCGCACCTCGAATCATCTCAGGTGCGCCGTGGTCGTAGGCCTCCGCTGCCTGGAGCTATTCCTGTCTCTTCCCACCAGCTCCCTATGGTCTGGGTGGACCTCTTTATAGTGGTGGTGGTAGAGCCTCAAAGCATCGCCCACCAACTTCTTCTTGGCCAGCTCCTCTACCTCGTCCGCCACCTCCCTGCGGACCACCACGGTCGACCCTCTTACTCTGCCTGGGTGGCCCCTCAACTGTTTACTGCTCCTCGGCACGGTGGGTCGGGCAGTCACGAGCCATGTTACCCTGCCCGCCACATGTGTAGCACTGCCTGCCTCTCGTAAGACTGGCTCCACGCTGTGTGCCCTACACTGCTGAGCCTGTGTCCTGAGGTCGTCTGCATGAGGTTCTGGTCTGCCTCGACCCCTGAGTCATCCGTTGACTGCCTGCTGCGGAAGACTCTGCTACGTGCCGCCCCACGGTAGGTCTCGCCGCTGGAGAAGTCTCAGCAAGAAATATCTCGATCAAAAGGGCTCGCTCCAGTACTCCTGCCTGAGTCGGAATGCTGGGGGAGATCAGTGATTCCCTGATCTCATGTCACAATCCCTTCTCAAAGGTCCGGGCCCGAAATAATGGGTCTCGTACCATGTCGGTCGAGTAGCGTGAGAGATCGGTAAATCTTGCCGAGTACTGGGCGACCATCATGCTGCCCTGCCGCAGCTGAAGAAGCTCCTGGATGCGCACCGTAAGGAGGGTGGCTAGGATGAACTCTGAGCAGAAGAGGCACTCAAAGTCCATCCAGAGGAGAGATGCCTCATCGTGCACCTGGAGTATCAAGCTCCACCATCGGCCCACTACTGTGTGCAGTAGGCTCGCTACGAGGATCACCATGAGGTCTGCCGGTGTCCTCACTAGCCTAAAAACTCATACTACTGCCTCCAGCCAGTCCTCGGCTGCCTGGTGGTCCGTCTCCCCGCAGAACCTGGGTGGTCGCTGGGGCTGGAACTCATGCAGTGCACTAAGGCGACGTGAATCGTCAACGGCTGGGGCTGGAAGCATCGGTGGCTCGGCCGGTAGAGGTACCGCCGGTGCCTCTGCTGTCAAAGGGCCCTGCACCAAGGCCACGTCGCTCGTCGAGCTGTCGTCACATTCAACTCTCGGAACCCTAGCTGGCTGCCATCATGGGGCCATCCTGAAAAGGAAACAGGTGTGCACGGTCAAAAAAATATACCTGGTGAGCTGATACAAGTAATCACAAAGAAAACTTGAAACACACATGCAATCAATGTTTTCGTGCATTAAGTCGGAAATCAGAAGTCAGGGTCCTGGTATACAGATACATCGGCTGCCGCACCAACACTAGGATTCCTGGATTGATAACCACACTCAATACGCTTAACACTATTGCTTCACATAGAAGAAAGATCATAGTATGCGGTAGAACCGAACTCCTCTGATACCAGTTTGTCACAACTCGTCCTTGGGGCCCGTGCCGTGACTACCCCAAGCCCGCCTTCCCTAGGCCAGGGGCGGTCGACTAGCACCAAGGCATAAATCCCGGAAAAGGGAAGGCATTGCCTTTGTAAAGTAAACAAGCACCACAGAGTAAGCAAGAGGAAAAAGGTAAACACTAAGTTAAAACTGGTACAACAATAATTGCGGAAAAGTAAAGGGGGCCGGAAATACAAGCCCAACTATAACTACAATTGAAAGGGGAAAAACAGCAACTGAAAGGAAAAGCTGCAGCGTCGAGCCGTCCTCTGGAAGTCCCACCTGAAGGGTGAGTACAGATATCCTCCACAGCTCCTTGGTCCAGCCGTCCGCTCCGAGTACACCCCGCCCAATGGTCCACCTCCAGGTACCGTCCTACTCCGCAAGCCTCCACCACGATCAGCGTTGTCCGTCGTCTGCAACCAACACAACGTAGTGCGGGCATAGCCCGTGCAGGGGTGAGTATGAGATACTTAGTAGGGACCCCGAGACCCCCAAAGGTCTCCCAAAATCCACAAAGGATAACCAGAAAGGAAAGATTCAATCACGAAGTAACATCCGACACTGCTTAGGTATATGCCCATACATATACCTAAGTCATCAATTCCAATACGATCCATCCTTCGAGCCCAAGTTCAACCCAGTCCACACAAGAAAGAAAAACGTAAATTCACACAGGATAGCACAACACAATCCACACAGGAAAGCACAACACAATCCACACAGGAAAGTAAAATAGGATTTCAGCTCACACAGGTATTCTTCTTCAAATGACGATAGAGATGATCACTGATCCATCTAATTCGTCGGACCCACAAAGGATCGATAGGTACTAACCCCCGGAATGACCCACAAAGGATCTGACCCACAAAGGATCGATAGGTAACTAACCCCCGCAAAGACCCACACAGGATCGGGCCTACAAAGGACCTGTAGGCGCTGGCCCACACAAGACCGCTGAGCGCTGACCAACACAGGATCGTACCCACACAGGATCGGTAGCACTGACCCACAAAGGATCGCTGAGTGTTGTAGTCGTCGCCATCGAATCCACTGAGGATCTCTGTACAGTCGTCGTCGTCGTCACACTAGCAGTCGCAGCCAGCTCTAGGGTTCCCGCACATAGCAAGCTCGTACGGGAGGGTCCGATCCACGAGCCGAGAGGCTGATACATCAACTGACACATAGTCCAGAGTTGATGTATCCAAAAGTTCCGTATCGCCAACAGGAACTCAACGTTGCAGACGGCGCATCAATCAGACACCCGGTCTGAGAGTTATAGGCTTTTTCGTCCTAGGGGCCCGGTTTGCTTTTAAGGGAAAACCAACACGACCGTACTCCACCTGCGTCCAATCCTTGGGCAGAGTAAGACAAGAGATCCATCTCACTTAGAGGAAAACAACAAAAGCGATGAAACGTCAATCGGACGTCCGAAGCTCAAGATATGAGCGTTTCCGCTCCAAGGAACCGGTTGGTTTCGTGCACGAACCAACCCAGCTGATCCCAAAATATTCTGAAACCTTGGGTGTGATATACTGAAACGACCATATCGATCCAAGGATCACATCGCCGGTGACAACGCATCGTTCGGAGGCCCGTAGCTCAAGTTATGATCAAAAGACCGAAAAGGTCCGGAGACGGGGGGTCTAGGCCTGGACCGACCCAGCCCGACCCCCCCTGGGTCGGCCCAAACCGGGTCGACCCGACCCGGGTCCGGTCCAACCTGGTTTGGCGGGACCCAGCCCGGCCGGGCAGCCCTGCTCGGCTCGGCCAAGCGGCCGGGTGGAGGAAACCGCGGGGCGCCGCCCCCCGCGGGATGAGGTGTAGCGGCCCCGCGTGGGGCCGCGCTTAGTCAACGGACACGGATTTGCCACGTCCCGTGTGTCACCGGACCCACGTGGTCGTGGGTCTGGTTGGCCACCGCCCACACGGCTTCAGCCGCGGCAGCTCCATCCAGCTTCGCGCCGTGGCGCCGCCGCCGCCGGCCGCCCGTGCCGCTGGTGGATTCCGCGGGCCACCAGAGTTGCTCCAGTTGTCCGAATCCACTTCCGTCTGCGCCGTAGTTCCTCCCGGGTCCCATTCTTCACTGCCAATCCCTCAAAACGCCACTGCGGCCCCGTTTGTCATCGTCCGCCAATCCACGCATCAACAGAAAACTGCGGAGGGTTGTCGGGCCGTGTTTATTTGGCCCACACCCTCCGCGTTAGGTGATAAAAATCGGGAATAAAATATTCAACACATGAATAACAAGAAAGGCACAATTTTAATAGAATTAAAATTTAACATTGATCCGGGTTATTTGTTTTAAAAGAAACAACCATGGGAATAATGATTGTTCTCAAATAAAACCCCTACCTCGTCGTTGTCGTCGAGCGTGCATTCTTTGTGGAATTGACCGTCGCGGTAGGAGGTGATCGTCGCGTCGCGTAAGGGCGTCGCGTCCTCACGGAAGGGTGTCGCGTCAACGATCTCCAAGGGGTAAAGAAAACATACAGATTTAATTTACATGAATTAAATCCATGTCATGTATAAAACCCACAAAGGAATTAAAAGGCCTGCAATCTCTTACCTCAACAGATGATCGAGGATTTGTCACGGATGAAGGAACGTCACAGAAGAACGTCGCAGGAGAAGAATCGTCAGCGTCACGGAACACGACGTTGCGTCGTCGAACTCCGAGGGTTCGGCGTTCTTCGTCGCCTTTCATCGAAGGCCAGCGTTCTTCGATTTCTTCGTGTTCTTCACATTCTTCGCGAAGGAGGATGAAGGACTTAAGGTTCTGTCAAATCCACTCAATGAGCAACACACAAGAAGAAAAATGTTGGTTTTATTTTATTAACATGCCAACAAACAAAAAGAGATATGTTAAGTAACGACCCATTAATTCATATAATTAATTCAACGAATAAAACTGCCCAATTAATAGGAGCGTTTAATTGTTTAAGAAAACAACCCAGTTGACTTTTATTTAATAGGGGTTTTCGCGGGTGCGTTACTTAGCGGAAAAGAAACGGTGGGGCTCGTGGGTGCCCCATCTCACAAATATCCTACCAAGAGGGTAGGATATTTTGGATTGCACCCTATCCACTTCAACTTAGTTTAAGCAGCCTTAAGTGGATTTTATGTGGCTTTAAGTGAAATAATAATAAAGTTGTTGCACGACTTTATTTTATTTCTTAACTTAATGCCCAAAAATTAAAAACCACACCCGAGCAAACGCGACTCCGGAAGAGGAGTTTCTAAGAAAATATCGGCGCTGTGATTCCATCGGTGCCCTCAGAATTTGAATCCGAGCACCGTTTCAAAACTTAGAAAAACCCACTCCTTCGTTCACTAAACGTACCCGATCCAAACTTCGGAAAATTATTCCGGGCACACCGGGACTCGGAATCAGGTGCCGTCAGAAACTACGTTCTTGTAAAATTCCAAAGAAAATTAAGAAAAAAAATATTTCCTTGAAATTTACGGGACTTTACATAATGATTCTACTGGATTTATTTATATATATGTATGTCATCTACTTATTTCCATCCAATTCAATAAGGAAACAAAAAACAACGTTCATGCATACGTACGGCCTACCGTCTCCCTGAACGGTGTATTTCTTTCCATTTATCAATCTATTACATATATTTATATTCTGAATATATATTATATATAAATCATGTTTTATATTCAGTAATTTAGTAATCATGGTCTAAGTAATCATATTAATAATTACAAGTCAAAACATAGATGATAAATGAAATGATTTTACCCAAAATGCTGCTTTAACATGGAATTGAAAAATGAACGGATAATATAAAGTCATAAGTGAATCATATATGATTTTATAAATATTATTATGGTTCTGTTACAAGTTAAAAATATGTTTAAAACCACTATACATGAGTCTCAGACACATATGGAAGAAATTTTACATAAGGTAAGGGATGACTATTCCAATTTCGTTCTTATCCAAGATTGCTATTCGTAAGTATTTACTCAGTTTATTGTTATCATCCATGCCCACATTTTCTAAAAATGTTTTCATGTGTTTTTAATGTCTGTTTTACCCATTTTTGTAATTTACCACATGTTATTAAAGGAATCTTACTTTTTTACCACACGGGGAACTTTTTGACTTTTCCGACAAACATACAAGAAGAATGTTATTTTTAATTTATACGGCGTGAACTGATTTTTATGGTTTCATAAAGCCTCATTTTCATGAAGCTTACTCTACAAGATTTTATGAATATTTTCAACAAAATACTTTTCATTTAAAATTTCATGGAATATTGTGAAAAGAAAATCATTTTGAAGAAGAAAGGATATTTTCCTCAAGAATTCATTTCAAGTGTTTTATCAAAACCATTTTCCATATAAGATGGCATTATTTCATATGTGTATATTTCAAGTATAATTTCTATATGATTTACATGGTTTCAATTTTCTTATGATGAAATGATATCCATTTATTGTATGGGTTATCTTATGATGGGATGATGTTTATGAAACCCATTTTATTTTTTGGGTTATGATGAATGATTTATGTTTATGTTGTGGCACACGTAATAATGATTTCATTATGATATTGGTGGGAACTATATCTCCCTCCAATGCATTGCGTAAAGATTTATATCTCATGAGATAGACATGGCTGAAATGTTATGTTAATCCGGTTCAGTGATACAGGACTGGAATGAGGAGTGAACTCAATTCGGAAAGGGACTTTTTCCACTAAGATAGTCATGGCAGTAATGCCTTGGCTACTATGGAAATCATATCATGTGATTTATGTTTTTCCACAATTACATGTTTTATTTCCAAGCTATTTTATCATGATTGATGTTCCATTGTGATTTATGTCTTACGTACTGCCATGTTTTATGTCATTGCACAATATTTTTATGTTTAAACATTATGTTCATGTTTTTATGTTCAAATGTATATGGTTTGTTTTATTTTCTCCATGCATACCTTTACTGAGAATTTGAGCTCACCGTTTATATGTTTTCTTTTCCCCAGGATATAAAGAATGGTTTTAGGTAAGAAAACAAAAGGGGAAGATATTTATGGGAGATAATGAAGATCTTTCGCCATGATTAGAAGATTATGTTCCGAGTTTCCAAAGAAACTAAACTATTACGGTCCTTGTGTGTTATTTTTTTTATGTATTAATTATTCCAAAAATATAAAGTAATGTCTATGTACATCAAGATTTGGGTCTCTACAGTTGGTATCAGAGCAAAGTTTTAGTTAACCTTTGGAAACTAGGATGCGAACACTTTAGCGAAATCCCTAGAGATATTTCTAAGGTATGTCTAGGAATGTCCCTAAGGTTAAGTATAAATATAGGTTAGATTCCTATAATTATGTTGAAAATCATGAATAACCTAGGGTGAACCTAAGGTGTCATGGATTAAAGAATTTTTTATAAGTTAGACATCCCATAAGTGACTTTTTATGATTTTGTGGTTCCTTGTTATTTTAACTGTTTCTTACACTATGGTTTATGGTCTTAGTCAATGGAGGAAACGAGAAGGAATTCAGTTTACATTGATTCCAATGGAAAAATTGGTGATTATGATCAATGAAATTATGTAACGCCTGGAGAGGAAGATATTGTGATTATTCCAAATCAGTCATCTCAATATATGATTAATAAGGTGAACATTAGTCGTATTCCTCAGTCATCAAATAAGAGGAAGATGGAATTTTATGCATGTTCACATGGCGAGGATCATAGAGAAAGGATTATTGAGATTTCTAAAGAAGGTAAGAAGAACCTTGATGAATACATCAAATGTAGGGGAAGATGTTATCTGTGTGGAGAGAAGGGTCATAGAGTGGCAGACTGTTATAGAGTTTAATGTCTTCTCTGTAGAGAACATGGGCATTACCCAACTCAATGCCCTGACCTAAGATGTTACTTCTAAATCAAGTAATGACATATTCCATGACAATAATTGAAGATAATGGATTGAATTTTTTATGTATTGGTATTCCATAATAATTTTTTTGAGGTTATTTTATGGAATATTGGAATACATATGTATTGGTCCATTCTGGTTTTAAATAATTATATGGTACCGGTAACCATGAAAAGTGATTCAAATATTTTGGAAAGTAGATGATATCTGCATAATGAATTGATAAGGAGAAAATAATATGTTTGATAGTATTCATGAGATCCTGATTGATATAAGGACTAAGTGATATCATGATTTGAGTATATAGAATTTTTGGGATTTTGGAATGTGGAAAGAGTTAAATTTTGATAGCAATCATGTTTTCACTAAGAGTCAAGGGGTATTCATTTTTCAAGAGAATACATGATTAAGGTATTCATAAGTTTGTAATTTGACCAACAAGATATATCGTATGATATATGAGGGATAAGTGTTGGTATTCACATGCTCGGTTGATGGAATTTCTTGTAATTATTTTCTTTATACTATGAGCTTGGATAGAAGTATTTTGGATAAGCCTAAAGATTGGAATGGATTATGTTGGTCATAAGTTAGTATTTTTTTAGGCTAGAACTTTTTTCGATATTATTTACGTAATTTTATAATAGTATAAAGGAAAACCTACCGGACGGGCGACAACCCATCGCATCAGACAAGGTTGCGGGAATCAAACCCACAACCGAAATGCGACGTGCCTTTATCGCCTTCCACTGTCCTACAGGAAGTCCTTGGTTAGTAGAAACTAGTTTTATTTTATTAAGCAGTATGATAGATGAATTATAAGTCCATTGTTGGAATCATATACAATTAATCACACCATAGATGTACTTATGTATATTTAATAACTTATGCTAACCTTTTTGTGGTAGAAACTGATGGGATGACTTATCATTCTATCGCATGATCTTCTAACACTTCATGAATGAAAAAATCATCTTCATTTATTTAAATAGAGATGATGTGGAAATTGTTCATGGAATGACCAATGATGGTATTACACTGAAATCAAGTAAGTATTTCTCCTTATGTAAAAGTTCATCAACATTAGGGAAATGATCTTGAAAACCAAAAATGTTGTCCTAGTTCTCTTATATCTGATGAATCAGATGGTACCTTGGATCATCAAAAATTTATGGCTTTGTTATTATTGGATTTTTCATAGCCATGACCTATACCACTCTTCATCAGAAGTTGATGGTTATATTTCTCTTCCATATCCATATTTTCACCTATGTTGTCCTATGTGGGAACCTAGTGCTGAGTTACTTTGGGTGACTGTTATGATTCTAACTTCCCTTTTTAAAATGAATTTTAGTATTCCTTTTTTCGATGTGGGTTTCTATGAAAGAAAATTTCAAGTAGTAAACCATTTATAACCGTGACGAATTTTGGGGTCGAAATTCATTTTAAGGGGGGTAGAATGTAACACCTCGAGATTTTATGAGATATATTATTTTTAATTTCGTTGATGTCTTATATTATACACTACACCGAGATTATATTGTACTATACGCAACACCGTATTATCTTGCAGTATAAAAAACACAATTCTTGGATCGTGTTACACACAAATTCTAATTCATTTTGTGGAAATTATTCTACACAATATTATGTATAGATTTTGTTTAATGTATAAATCAAAATAAGTTTTGATTATTTTATATGCAACACCAAATGGAGCTTTCACTAAACGCATACCTGACATGGCTTGCATTACACACAATCAAGGCATTCTTCGATAGCGTGTGTAGTATGCAATACCAAGTTTCACTAAACAAGATATTATTATAATATTATTATGAATTAGACATTATGAATAGTAATACCCACTTTTTGAAATTTTATAAATTTTATCATTCAAAATGGACTTTATTTTTGGATTCGGAATATCGAAATTAGCCTAGGGTGAATTTATGGTATTTTTCTGAAAACATTCAATTTTTGATGAATAGTGAAAACACTGGTTTACTATTTAAAACCTGACTTTTTATATAAATAATTATTTATTTTATGTAAATTTAGTTTATGTAAAAATTGATACATAATACCGATATAAGTTCAATTTAATTCATTGGTTCCATTTTATAATAATTTTAGACATATAAAAATTTTATTGAACTTTTCACCATCTTTTACCCACCTCTTTGGAGAGTTTGAAAATTTACATAAAACATAATTTTAACGCTTCTGCGAGTGGAATTTCGAATATCCGAGAGACACGGTTAATATCAAGGAGTAAAATGCGGTTCAATAAGATAAAAATAATTTATTTTGAATAGTAACCTTTTACTTTTATTTACCACGATTAAAAGAAAATAGGGTAATTAAGGGTCAAAATGATATTATTATTACCCTAAACCATGTCCAAATTCTATTGGATAAGTGTAATTAGACCAAAATCAACCTTAGAAATAAAATA
The DNA here is from genome assembly GCA_963277665.1 of Viscum album. Taxonomy (NCBI): domain Eukaryota; kingdom Viridiplantae; phylum Streptophyta; class Magnoliopsida; order Santalales; family Viscaceae; genus Viscum; species Viscum album. The sequence continues at coordinate 1,082,162,708 of OY728120.1, read as the reverse complement.
TTACCCTTTAGGTCCAATTGGATTAGATTAGTGCACTTATTATTATTTTATTTAAAGAAGTGTTAAAACATGTAAAATCAAAGATTAATAACTAAAAAAATTTTAATATAGGGTTAAACATAAGATAAATTAGACTATAAATATTCATTAGAAAGCTAAAACGATTTCATACATAATGGTATTTTATTTATAATTTTTAGACATTAAATAATTTAATTTATTTATGACACAATGTTGATGGAGTAATTACCTTATTAATGAAATATTAACATAATGGATGTTATATATACCAAAATAAATGTAATTTTAGAATTTTTATGAATTCTACTAATTTTCTAGGTTAATATGATATGTTAGTGTTTATTTAATTAACTTTTTTCTGATCATGCAGTTATGATTTTAAAAAAATCAATTACCAAATACTATCAAAATTGTTATAAAATAGTTTTAAAAACAAATATTATATTATTCATTGTTATTATATTCTTAAAAATCTAAGGTTGTGAAAAAATGACTTAGATAAGGTTATATATATTAATAAAGAACCACTTGGGGTTCGTTTGTCTGGTTATTGTAAGTTTATTAACCATATATTGTAAGAAAACAACAAGACACGGTAAAAGTTAAATTATTTAACTTAGAGTTAAATCTAAAAGATAAGGTTAAAATAGTAACTTAAACATGTCTAAAACCTAGTGGTTGAGAGTATTTCGACCCATCCCCACTTTAGATTCAACATAAATCAATTTGGAGCTATTATAAACAGAATATGACTTATTATAAAATAATATTTTATGTTTTTTCAAAGGTGCCCCTCTCCTCCCTTATAAAAAGGGCACCTCTTCCCTCTTCTCTTAACACCCTTTTGAGCCTTGAAGCTCGGCCACCCCTTCCAATTCCTCTTCCCAACATTTCTAGTTATATCATAGAGGTTATGGTCTTCTCAAAAGGCCAACTCTAGTGCCCTAATAAGAAATTTAAAGGAGGTGAGTCGAGGAAGAGGTAATCTCTTCTACCGATTCTTTCAAGTTTTCTTTCTTCTTCTACTTCTAATTATTTAGTTGTTTCATTATAAAGTCATAACATTAGTATTACTAATATACGGATATGTTATTATAAATATGAAACAACCCCATTTCACTTTCTATCCATCCTACGGAATACAAAATCACCGCGCGTGCGTACGTACGTAATACCGTCTCCAGGCCGCGGTGTAATCTGTTTTTCCACCACCACCTTACTTGGATGGGTTTAATGGTGTAAAGAATAACTATAAATGATTATTATAACATAATACTGATTCTAATATATTATATCATCCACTTAAATTCCATTCAACAAATATGGGAACGATATCATCGCTCGTGCATACGTACGGATTATCGTCTCCACGACGCGATTAGATTCATTTTCCATGTTAACAATTCAAGAATGATTATAAAGTATATATAATAAGTAATAATGAAATATATGGAATAATTATTCTACTGTATTTATTTATATATATGTATGTAATTTACTTAATTCCATTCAATTCAATAAGGGAACAAAAAACAGTGTTCATGCGTACGTACGAACTACCGCCTCTATGAATGGTGTATTTCTCTCCATTTATAAATCTATTATATATATATGTATATTCTGAATATATATTATATATAAATAATGTTTTATATTTTTTAATTTAGTATTCATGATCTATTTAATCATATTAATAATTACAAGTCAAAACACAGACGATAAATGAAACGATTTTACCCAAAACGCTGCTTTAACCTGGAATTGCCAAATGAACGGATAATATAAAGTCGTAAGTGAATCATATATGACATAATAAATATCATTATACTTCTGTTACAAGTTAATAATATGTTTATAACCACTATACAGGAGTCTCAGAAACATACGGAATAAATTGGACATAAGGTAAGGGATAACTATTCTAATCTCGTTCTTATCCGAGATTGTTATTCGTAAGTATTTACTGGGGTTATTGTTATCATACATGCCCATGTTTTCTAAAAATGTTTTCATGTATTTTTAATGTTCTTTTTACCCATTTTTGAAATTTACCACATTTTATGAAAGGAATATTACTTTTTTTACCACACAGGGAACTTTTTGACTTTTCCGACAAACGTACAAGAAGAATGTTATTTTTAAATTATACGACATGAACGGATTTTTGCAGTTTCATAACACCTCATTTTCATGAAGCTTACTCTACAATATATTATGAATATTTTCAAAAAAATACTTTTCATTTAAAATTTCATGGCATTTTTTGAAAAGAAAATGATTTTGAAGAAGAAAGGATATTTTCCTCAAGAATTCATTTCAAGTGTTTTATCAAAAACATTTTCCATATAAGATAGAATTATTTCATATGTGTATGTTTCAAGTATAATTTCTATATTATTTAATTTGTTTCAATATTATTATGATGAAATTATATCCATTTTTTGTATGGATCATGTTATGATGGATGATGTTTATGAAACCCATTTTATTTTTTGGGTTATGTTGAATGATTTATGTTTATGTTGTGGAACACGTAAGAATGATTTCATTATGAGATGGGTGGGACATATATATCCCTCCAATGAATTGGGTAATCATTTATATCTCATGATATAGACATGGGTGAAATGGTATGTTAATCCAGTTCAGTGATACAGGACAGGAACGAGGAGTGAACTCGATTCAGAAAGGGACTTTGTCCACTAAGATGGTCATGGTAGCATTGCCTTAGCTACTATGGAAATCATATCATGTGCATAATGTTTTTCCACAATTACAAGTTTTATTTCCAAGCTATTTTAGCATGATTGATGTTCCATTATGATTTATGCCTTACGTACTGCCTTGTTTTATGTCATTGCTCAAGATTTTGATATTTAAACATTATGTTCATGTTTTTATGTTCAAATGTATATGGTTTGTTTTATTTTCTCCATACTTACACTTACTGAGCATTTGAGCTCACCCATTAGATTTTTTCTTTTCCCCAGGATATAAAGAATGGTTTTAGGTAAGAAAACAAAAGGGGAAGATCTTTATGGGAGATGTTGAAGATCATTCACCACGATTAGAAGATTATTTTCCGAGCTTCCAAAGACACTAAACTATTACGGTCCTTGTGTGTTGTTTTTGTTATGTATTAAGTATTCAAAAAAGTAATGTAATGTATACGCATTTCATGATTTGGGTCTCGAAATTATAAACATTACATAATCATTTATGTTAATAATTTTCGTTTTGTTTATATTTAGTACATGAGTCATAAATGAACAACTTATAAATACATGTTGTCCATGTGGTAAAAATTACATTATCTAAAGAATTATATTCATGATTTAGATATAATATATATCATATATATCCAGTATCTATATTTATTTATGTATTTATAATAGTATGTAACATTTGGAGATAAGAAATGAAATGCACCGTTCATGGAGACGGTAAGCCGTACGTACACATGAATGCTACTTTCATTTATGTTTAGTATTTAATGGAAGAAAACTTAATTACACATAGGTATATTATAATTCCAGTATAATATCATATATAATTTCATTAACTTCATCGTTTATGTGTTCCACATATGGCATGAATGAGTCATATTGCTTTGAGGGGACGGTAGTCCACACTTATTCAAATGAAATTATCATATTTAATCATTATGGAAACCATAAAGGTATCATATAAATGAAAAATACATAAGTAAAGAGGCAATATAAATATAATATATATCACATATAAATATAGTTCCATACTAATGGACACCATGAGAGGTGGTATGAGATATTTGAACAATCATTGTTTCGTGAGGCGGCAATTCTCCGTCCATAGAAACAGTATGTTCATATCCATTAGATAGAGGTGTGTGTAGTTTTAGTTATAATAAAAATCCTAATATATTTAATATACTGGTTTGGCTATAAAATAATAGAATAAATATAGTTTATGGGGTTGGAGAAGGAAAATAAAAGGAAAGAACTTGAGGGAAGATGTTACCTTTAAATTGGGTAACTCCCTTTGGTTTGAACCAAAAGGCTTTATTGAATTGCCTTATTCCCAATTTAAGGTTTCTAGGTGGAATATAGGGATATTTGGAGATTATTGGAGCATTTTTTGGGAGAGCCAAGGGGCTTGAGAGGTGTTAGTAATGGGTTATAGGTGATGTCCTTTTATAAGGGGGAGGATGGGCTCTTTAGAAATGTTTGAAAGTATTATTTTATTATAAAATACAATTCAGTATCAAAAAGTCCAAAACTAATTATATTCTAATATAATATGAATATAAGTCACAATAAAATCATCCCATAATTATTGGACAGGTTTTGGAATTTTTTTTTTCCTTATCTTTTTTTATTTAACCCTTTGTTAACTTATTTAACTTTTACTATGTTTTATTGTATGTTCAAACTATATGGTTAATATATTTTCTATAAAATTACAAGTGACCCAAAATGAATCATTATTGATATTTTTAATATCAGATATGTAATTTGAACGAATCTTAGATTTTTAGAACTATGTATTCATTTAATATAATTTTAATTTATTTAAAAACTCATTTCTATTAATTTTTATACTATTCATATCAAGACATTTTTTAAAAACCATAAAAACATGATTAATTCAAAAACCCTTAATTAATTTAAAGATTACAAGTACTAAAAATTTGTAAAATTCTTGTATTTCATGAAAATATTCAAATTAAGTTTATTTTAATATTTATAATCTAATTTATTTATAACATTCATTAATGAGGTAATCATTACATCATCATTTTGTCATAAATAAATTTATTTATTTGAAGTCTAAAAATTATAAATAAAATTCCCTGATGTAGAAAATATTTTTACCTTTCTAATAAATATTTATAGTTTAAAATATGACTTATATATCCCTATATAAGAATTGTTTTACAAAAATAAATATGTTTAAATTATATTTTACTTAACATTAAATTAATTTTTATAAAATGTCTTTTTCCCTTAAAAGTGGCTATATGGTGTCCCAAAATTGACCCAATTATGACCATGGTCGGAAAGGTATCATCCAATATGATTAAGACACATTTTAGGGTAACTAAATATTATTATAACATTATTTTTTATGTAACAGCCCAAGATTTTATGAAAAATATTCTTTTTAATTTCACTAATGTCTTGTGTTGTACGCAACACAAAAAGGAGCTTGCATAACACGCATCCTTGACTTGCCATGCATTACACGCAATCGCAACCTTCCTCGATAACGTGTGTAGTACGTAATACTGAGTTTCACGAAACAACGATATGCTATTAAAATATTATTAAAACTAGCCGTTATGAATAGTAATGACCACTTTTTAAAATTTTAGAAATTTTAGCTCTCAAAATTGACTTCATTTTTGGATTCGGAGTATCGAATTTAGCCTAAGGTGAAATTTTGGTACTTTTCGGATAACTTTCATGTTCTGATGAATAGTGAAAATTACTAAATTATAATTAAAAACAACTTTTTTAATCAAAATAATTAATAGTGATAAATTATTAATTTGAGTTGATTTAAAGTATATTTAGAATATATTTTTATAATTTAATACAATGTTGGTCATTGGATGTAATTTCACATTTAAACCAGACATAATCAAGTGTCAATCTTTTGATAGATATTGTTTCTTAAAAACACGCTATTTGTTTTAACAGCGGGATTTATTTATAAAATTAATTAATGCAATTTCTATGTTATGAATTTGGTAAAATAGTCTTCATTTTTGAATTCGGAATATGAAATATAGCTTGGGATGAAATTTTGGCATTTTTCTGAAAACATTCATTTTTTGATGAATAGTGAAACCACTAAGTGGTAGGTTAAAAACTGAATTTTTCATAAAACTTAATTTTACCGCTTCTGTGAATGGAATTTCAAAAAACCGACCGACACGGTTAATATCAAGGACTAAAATGTGGTTCAATGAGATGAAAATAATTTTTGGTGAATAGTAACTTTTTACTTTTTTTTACCACGGTTAATAGTAAATAGGGTAACTAAGGGTAAATATGATATTACTATTACCCTAACACATGTCCTAATTCTATTGGATAAGTGTAATTCGACCAAAAACAACCTTATGAATATAATATGACCATTTAGGTCCACTCGGATTAGATTATGACATTTAATATTATTTTATTTAATGAATAGTTAAAATAGTTAAAATCAAAGTTTAATAACTAAAACATTTTTAATATGGGGTTATACATAAGATAAATTCGACTATAAAAATTCATTAGAAAGCTAAAAATATTTCCTACATAATGATATTTTATTTATAATTTTTAGACTTTAAATAAATAAATTTATTTATGACACAACGATGATGCAGTAAATACCCTTTTAAGGAAATATTAACATAATTGATGTTATAAATGCTCAAATGAATGTAATTTGAGACTTTTTATGAATTCCACTAATTTTCTAGGTTACTATGATATATTAGTGTTGATTTAATCAACTTGGTTCGAACATATAATTCTGTTATGACTTTAAAAAAAATCATATATCAAATAGTGTCAAAATTGACAGAAAATAGTTTTTAAATAAAATATTATATTATTAATTGTTATTTTATTCCTAAAAATCTAAGGATCGGCCAAATGACTTAGATAAGGATATATATATTAATAATAAACAATTTGGGGTTCGTTTGGCATGTTATAGTAAGTGTATTAACCATATAGTGAAAGAAAACAAAAAGACACAGTAAAAGTTAAATTATTTAACTTAGAGTTAAATCTAATTGATAAGGTTAAAATAATACCCTTAACTTGTCTAAATCCTATTGGATGATAGGATTTCGACCCATCCCCACTTTAGCTTCGAAATAAGACCCTTTGGAACCATTATAAACCGATTTTGACTTTAATATAAAATAATATTTTGAGATATTCCTAAGGTGCCCCTCTCCTCCCTTATAAAAGGGTACCTCCTCCCCCTCCTCCTCACACCAATTTGAGCACTCAAGCTCGTCCAACCCCTGCCAAAATACCTTCTCCACTTCCCTAGAATAATACTAGAGGTCCTGGTCTTCTTCAAAGACCAATCTTAGTTCCCTAAGTGGAGGATTCAAAGAGGCGTTTCAAAGAAGAGGTAATATCCATTACCGATCTTTTCAATTTCTTTCTTCTTCAACTTCTTCTTCTTTAGTTGTTTCATGATAAAGTAATAACATCAGTATTTCTTATATACTGATATGTTATTATAAATATGAAACAACGCTAATTCACCTTCTATCCATCCAACGGAAAAATGAAATCACCGCGCGTGCGTACGTACGGAATACCGTCTCCACGCCGTGGTGTAATATATTTTCCGTCACCACCTTAATTGGATTGGTATAATGGTGTAATGAGTAACTATATATGATTATTATAAAGTGATATTGATACTGAAATATTATACATACACTTCAACACAATTCCACGACCATGGGAACGATATCATCACTCGTGCGTACGTACGGACTACCGTCTCCACGACGCGATGAGATTCATTCTCCATGTTAACCATTTAAGAATGATTAAAAAGTATATATAAGAAATAATAATGAAATATATGACATTATAAAGATACTGGATTTATGTATATATGTATATGTATGTCATCTACTTACTTCCATTCAAGACAATAAGGAAAGGAAAACAGCGTTCATGCGTACGTACGGACTACCGTCTCCATGAACGGTGTTTTTCGTTTCATTTATCTATCTTATATATATATATATATATACTGAATATATATGATATATAAATCATATTTTATATTTTGGAGGTAAGTAAATCATGATATATGTAATAATAATGTCACGAACAACAAGTCAAAACACCTACGATAAATAAAACGATTTTACCCAAAACACTTCTTTAACATGGAATTTACAAAAGAACGGGTAATATAATGTCATAAGTGAACCATATATGATATAATAACAATGAATATGATTCTGTAATAAGTCAATGACATTATTTAAATCATTATATAGGAGGTTCGGACACACACGAAGCAAATCGGACCTAAGGTAAGGGAAATATCACAATCTCATTTTTATCCGAGATTGTTTATTCGTAAGTATTTACTGGGGTGTATTTTATTATACACATCCATGTTTCATCAATATCTAATATTATTTCCATCCACCTACAATTGTTTAAATCCATTTTTACCCTTCGGTGAGTTTTTAGTAATATGTATGAAAGGAATCTTTTGTCATTTTGCGTACGAGGTACTTTTTGACTTTTTCGACAAAAGAACGAAGAATGTTTTTTTAACTTATACGGAATGAATGGATTTTTAAAAACATTATTTCCAAGAAGCTTCATTTAAAAATTTTCAAGTTTATTTTCAATCAACTTATTTTAGTTTAAAGTTGTATGACATGTTAAGAAAGGAAAAATGTTTTTGAAGCAGAAAGGATATTTTCCTCAAGAATGGAGTTCAAGTATTTTATCAAAATTATTTTCCATCTAAGATAATAAAAGGGTTCTGTTTTTATCCCTGTTATTACATGGATTTGATTATGTTGTGATGGAAACATTTTTATGAATTCCTTTATCTTATATGAATTGTTTTATGATGTCATGTTGTTTAAGAATCCCATATTTATTACATGGGTTATGCGATGATGTATGATTTATGATTATGTGGAACACATAAGAAAGGATTCATTATAAGATGGGTGGGACCTATATATCCCTCCAATGCATTGGGTAAAGATTTTATATCTCATGATATAGACATGGCTGGAATGGTAGGTTATACCGGTTCAGTGAAACAGGACTGAAACGAGGGTTACTCGATTCAGAAAGGGACTTTGTCCACTAAGATAGTCTTGGCAATGAGTCTTGACTAACAAGAAATTATTCTCTATGATTATGTGTGAATGCCACAAAGTTTCATGTTTTAAGTTATGATTATTGTGATTACATTTCACTACCATGATTTATCCCATGTTATGAAATTATGCTCTCTTTTGCAGGTTATGATTTCCAAAATGTTATGTTCTTATGAATTCGATGTGATTGATATTTCTTTTGTTTACCCTTACTGAGCATTTGAGCTCACCCTTTTATGTTTTCTTTTCCCCAGGATATAAAGAAAGGATTTAGGTAAAAAAAAGGAAGATCTTTATGGGAGATGTTGAAGATATTTCAACAGGATTAGAAGATTTTATTTTGAGTTTCCAAAGACACTAAACTATTACGATCCTTGTGTGTGTGTTTTTGTTATGTACTAAGTATTCCGCAAAAGTAATGTAATGTTCATGTACGTCAAGCTTCGGGTCTCTATAATTGGTATCAGAGGAAAGTTTTAGTCAACCTTTGGAAACTAGGATGCGAAAACGTTAGTGAGATCCCTAGAGATATTTCTACGGTATGTCTAGGGATGTCCCTAAGGTTAAGTATACGTATAGGTTATAGTACCAGAACTACACTAACGATCATAGAATTAATCCTAAGATGTTAGATGTTGAAGGTACTTCCCCTATATTATGTTGTTTTCCCTAGAATGATTTTTTCCTCTCACACTATTCTTTTTGGGTTTTAGACGATGGCTGGAACCTGAAGGAAACGTGTTGATCAATGCAATGGACAATGCAATGATTGTCCTCCTGAACAAACAAATGTTATGGGAGATGGAGTGAAAAATCTTATTGCTATACTTACACAAGCTATGAATCATTCTGGACTTCCAAATGAGCAGAGAAGGGAACAATATTCTATTGAGTCCTTCATGAGGCAACATCCACCTTCTTTCAGTGGGTCTTCTGATCCACTTGTTGTTGAACAATGGATCAGTACCACTGAAAAGATATTTTCAGTTCTTCAATGTTCTGAACATGATAAAGTCTTCTTAGCAGTATATCGTTTGGAAGGTGAAGCTGATCAATGGTGGAATCTTATCAAGAATACAAGGCAAAGAGATGAAATTGAGTCCATGGAATGGGACGAGTTCAAGAACTTATTTTTCAATAAGTACTTCCCTCGTATTCTTTGAACAAAGATGGAGATGGAGTTTCTTGAACTAAAGCAAAAGGATGATGAATCTGTTGGTATATACGAAGAGAATTTTACAAGACTTGCAAGGTATGCATCTGGCATTATCATCCAACCTGAAAGTAAAGTTGATCGATTTTTCAGTGGCTTAAAACCAAGTCTTCGAAGGGAATTATCTATAAGAGACTTCAGTAGCTATGAAGAAATTTTGTGTTGTGCTATCAAGGTAGAAATGGAAGTTGGTGTTACATATCCATCTCATGGTTTTGACAAGAAACGAAAGATGGAGTTCAAGGAGAAATCTCAGAATAATGGTGAAAAGAAGATGAATGTTTCCTTATGCACAAAGTGTGGAAAGAAGCATGGTGGAGATTGTCTCAAAGGGACTAGAAACTTTTTTAAGTGTGGAAAAGAAGGTCATCGAGCAGCTGAGTGTCGAAGTAATGGAAAAAGGGTTTCTAATGATGTGAATAAAGCAAACACTGCAGAGAACGCACCACCAACACTTCAATGCTTCAAGTGAAAGTAAATGGGGCATTATGCTAATAAATGCCCTAATCCAAGGGTTAGTGATGATCAACATGAGCAACCACTGAAGGCAGAGGACAAAGTGAAGTCACATACGATCACTATTGGCAATGTTGAATATGACAACGATGTGGTGGAATGATTAAGTGTTTATGTAATGTGATTCCAAAATAATGTTGTATCATTGAGTATTGCAATATTTATTGATGTGGTATTCAAAGTGATTGAGATATTTTTTGGAAATAATATGGTATGCGCATAATGAAGGGAAAACGAGAAAATGAAATGTTTAATAATATTCATGAGCTCATGATTGATATAAGGACTTAGTGATATCATGGTTTGAGTATATAGAATTTTGAGGATTTTGGTATATGGAAAGTGTTAACTTTAAACTGCATTCATGTTTTCACTAAGGTATTCAAGAGAAAACATGATTAAGGACTTTGAATGTTTGGAATGTGACCAAAAAAACATATCTTATGATATATGGGGATCAACGATGCTATTAAATCTCTGGTAATCGTTTTCACTATGTTATGAGAGTGGACTGCAGTATTATGGATAAGCCTAAAGATTGAAATGGATTTTGTTGGACATAAGTGAGTATTGTTTAAGCATAGAAGTTTTTTTTCGATATTATTGATGGGATGTTATAGTAATGTAGTTTTAGAAAAAGGACAACCTGCAGGACGGGCGACAGCCCATCGCTTCGGACAAGGCTGTGGGAATCGAACCCACAATCGAAGTGCGACTGGCCTTTATCGCCTACCACTAGCCTACAGGAAGTCCCTATTTAGTATAAACTAGTTTTATTATATTAAGCAGTAAGATATATGAAGTATAAGTCCATTTTAGGAACCATATGTGATTAATCTCACTATAGATCGACTTATGTATATAATTTTTGCTAACCTTTTGTTTGAGACCGATGGAATGACCCGTCATTCTATCACAAGATCTGCTAACACTTCACGAATAACAAATTCAACTTCATTTATTTAAGAGATGAAGTGGAAATTGTTCAAGGAATGAACAACAGTGATATTGTACCAAAATAAAGAAACTATTTATTCTAATTCAAATTTTCAACTTTAGGGAAATGATCTTGAAAACCAAAAATGTTGTCCTAGTGATCTTATACCTGATGAATCAGATGGTACCTTAGATCGTCACAAATTTATGGATTTGTGATTGTTGGCTTTTCCATAGCCATGTTCTCTACCACTCTCCATCAGAACATGATGGTTAGATTTTTCTTCCATATCCATATTTTCACCTATGTGGAAACCCAGTGATTAGTTTATTTGGGTAACCGTTAAGTTTCATACTTTTGTTTTAAAATATTGGTTTTGGTATTCCTTTTTATGATGTGGGTTTCTATTAAAGAAACTTTCGAATAGTAAACCATTTATAACCCCGACGAATTTCGAGGGCGAAATTCATTTTAAGGGGGGTAGAATGTAACAAACCAAGATTTTATGAAAAATATTCTTTTTAATTTCACTAATGTCTTGTGTTGTACGCAACACAAAAAGGAACTTGCACAACATGCATCCTTGACTTGCCTTGCATTACACGCAATCGCAACCTTCCTCGATAACGTTTGTAGTACGTAATACTGAGTTTCACAAAACAACTATATGCTATTAAAATATTATTAAAACTAGCTGTTATGAATAGTAATAACCACTTTTTAAAATTTTAGAAATTTTAGCTCTCAAAATGGACTTCATTTTTGGATTCGGAGTATCGAATTTAGCCTAAGGTGAAATTTTGGTACTTTTCGGATAACTTTCATGTTCTGATGAATAGTGAAAATTACTAAATTATAATTAAAAACAACTTTTTTAATCAAAATAATTAATAGTGATAAGTTATTAATTTGAGTTGTTTTAGAGTATATTAAGAATATATTTTTACAATTTAATACAATGTTGGTCATTGGATGTAATTTCACATTTAAACCAGACATAATCAAATGTCAATCTTTTGATAGATATTGTTTCTTAAAAACACGCTATTTGTTTTAACAGCGGGATTTAATTAAAAAATTAATTAATGCAATTTATATGTTATGAATTTGGTAAAATAGAATTCATTTTTGAATTCGGAATATGAAATATAGCTTAGGATGAAATTTTGGCATTTTTCTGAAAACTTTCAATTTTTGATGAATAGTGAAACCACTAAGTGGTAGGTTAAAAACTGAATTTTGCATAAAACATAATTTTACTGCTTCTGTGAATGGAATTTTAAAAATCCGACAGACACGGTTAATATCAAGGACAAAAATGTGGTTCAATGAGATGAAATTTTTTTTGGTGAATAGTAACTTTTTACTTTTTTTTACCACGGTTAATAGTAAATAGGGTAACTAAGGGTAAATATGATATTACTATTACCCTAACACATGTACTAATTCTATTGGATAAGTGTAATTCGACCAAAAACAACCTTATGAATATAATATGACCATTTAGGTCCACTTGGATTAGATTATGACATTTAATATTATTTTATTTAATGAATAGTTAAAATAGTTAAAATCAAAGTTTAATAACTAAAACATTTTTAATATGGGGTTATACATAAGATAAATGAGACTATAAATATTAATTACAAAGCTAAAGAGATTTCCTACATAATGATATTTTATTTATAATTTTTAGAATTTAAATAAATTAATTTATTTATGACACAACGATGATGCAGTAATTACCCTTTTAAGGAAATATTAACATAATTGATGTTATAAATGCTCAAACGAATGTAATTTGAGACTTTTTATGAATTAAACTAATTTTCTAGGTTACTATGATATATTAGTGTTTATTTAATCAACTTTTTTCGAATATATAATTCTGTTATGACTTTAAAAAAAATCATATATCAAATAGTGTCAAAATTGACACAAAATAGTTTTTAAATCAAATATTATATTATTAATTGTTATTTTATTCCTAAAAATCTACGGTTCGTCCAAATGACTTAGATAAGGATATATATATTAATAATAAACAATTTGGGGTTTTCTTTTCATGTTATAGTAAGTGTATTAACCATATAGTGAAAGAAAACAAAAAGACACGGTAAAAGTTAAATTATTTAACTTAGAGTTAAATCTAATTGATAAGGTTAAAATAATACCCTAAACTTGTCTAAATCCTATTGGATGATAGGATTTAGACCCATACCCACTTTAGGTTCGAAATAAGACCCTTTTGAACCATTATAAACCGATTTTGACTTTAATATAAAATAATATTTTGAGATATTTCTAAGGTGCCCCTCTCCTCCCTTATAAAAGGGTACCTCCTCCCCCTCCTCCTCACACCAATTTGAGCACTAAAGCTCGGCCAACCCCTGCCAAAATCCCTTCTCCACTTCCCTATAATAATCCTAGAGGTCCTGGTCTTCTTCAAAGACCAATCTTAGTTCCCTAAGTGGAGGATTCAAAGAGGCGTTTCAAAGAAGAGGTAATATCCATTACCGATCTTTTAAATTTCTTTCTTCTTCAACTTCTTCTTCTTTAGTTGTTTCATGATAAAGTAATAACAACAGTATTTCTTATATACTGATATTTTATTATAAATATGAAACAACTCTAATTCACCTTCTATCCATCCTACGGAAAAATGAAATCACCGCGCGTGCGTACGTACGGAATACCGTCTCCACGCCGTGGTGTAATATATTTTCCGTCACCACCTTAATTGGATTGGTATAATGGTGTAATGAGTAACTATATATGATTATTATAAAGTGATATTGATACTTAAATAGTATACATACACTTCAACACAATTCCACGACCATGGGAACGATATCATCGCTCGTGCGTACGTACGGACTACCGTCTCCACGACGCGATGAGATTCATTCTCCATGTTAACCATTTAAGAATGATTAAGAAGTATATATAAGAAATAATAATGAAATATATGACATTATAAATCTACTAGATTTATGTATATATGTGTATGTATGTCATCTACTTACTTCCATTCAAGACAATAAGGAAAGGAAAACAACGTTCATGCGTACGTACGGACTACCGTCTCCATGAACGGTGTTTTTCATTTCATTTATCTATCTTATATATATATATATACTGAATATATATGATATATAAATCATATTTTATATTCTTGAAGTAAGTAAATCATGATATAAGTAATAATAATGTCAAGAACAACAAGTCAAAACACCTACGATAAATGAAACGATTTTACCCAAAACGCTTCTTTAACATTGAATTTACAAAAGAACGGGTAATATAATGTCATAAGTGAACCATATATGATATCATAACAATGAATATTATTCTGTAATAAGTCAATGACATTATTTAAATCATTATACAGGATGTTCGGACACATACGAAGCAAATCAGACCTAAGGTAAGGGAAATATCACAATCTCATTTTTATCCGAGATTGTTTATTCGTAAGTATTTACTGGGGTGTATTTTATTATCCACATCCATGTTTCATCAATATGTAAAATTATTTCCATCCACCTACATTTTTTTAAATCCATTTTTACCCTTCGGTGAGTTTTTAGTAATATGTATGAAAGGAATCTTTTGTCTTTTTTCGTACGAGGTACTTTTTGAATTTTCCGACAAAATAACGAAGAATGTTTTTTTTAACTTATACGGAATGAATGGATTTTTAAAAAAATAATTTCCAAGAAGCTTCATTTAAAAATTTTCAAGTTTATTTTTAATCAACTTCTTTTAGTTTAATGTTGTATGACATGTTAAGAAAGGAAAAATGTTTTTGAAGCAGAAAGGATATTTTCCTCAAGAATGGAGTTCAAGTATTTTATCAAAATTATTTTCCATATAAGATAATTAAAGGGTTCTGTTTTTATCCCTATTATTACATGGATTTTATTATGTTGTGATGGAAACATTTTTATGAATTCCTTTATCTTATATGAATTGTTTTATGATGTCTTGTTGTTTAAGAATCCCATATTTATTACATGGGTTATGCGATGATGTATGATTTATGATTATGTGGCACACATAAGAAAGGATTCATTATAAGATGGGTGGGACCTATATCTCACTCCAATGCATTGGGTAAAGATTTTATATCTCATGAGATAGACATGGCTGGAATGGTAGGTTATACCGGTTCAGTGAAACAGGACTGAAACGAGGGTTACTCGATTCAGAAAGGGACTTTGTCCACTAAGATAGTCTTGCAAATGAGTCTTGACTAACAAGAAATGATTCTCTATGATTATGTGTGAATGCCACAAAGTTTCATTTTTTAAGTTATGATTATTGTGATTACATTTCACTACCATGATTTATCCCATGTTATGAAATTATGCTCTCTTTTGCAGGTTATGATTTCCAAAATGTTATGTTCTTATGAATACGATGTGATTGATATTTCTTTTGTTTACCCTTACTGAGCATTTGAGCTCACCCTTTTATGTTTTCTTTTCCCCAGGATATAAAGAAAGGTTTTAGGTATAAAAAAAAGGAATATCTTTATGGGAGATGTTGAAGATCTTTCACCAAAATTAGAAGATTTTATTCCGAGTTTCCAAAGACACTAAACTATTACGATCCTTGTGTGTGTGTTTTTGTTATGTACTATGTATTCCGCAAAAGTAATGTAATGTTCATGTACGTCAAGCTTCGGGTCTCTACAGTTGGTATCAGAGGAAAGGTTTAGTCAACCTTTGGAAACTAGGATGCGAAAACGTTAGTGAGATCCCTAGAGATATTTCTACGGTATGTCTAGGGATGTCCCTAAGGTTAAGTATACGTATAGGTTATAGTACTAGAACTATGCTAACGATCATAGATTTAAATCTAAGATGTTAGATATTGAAGGTACTCCCCCTTTATTATGTTGTTTTCCCTAGCATGATTTTTTCCTCTCACACTATTCTTTTTGGGTTTTAGACGATGGCTGGAACCCGAAGGAACCGTGTTGATCAATGCAATGGACAATGCAATGATTGTCCTCCTGAACAAACAAATGTTATGGGAGATGGAGTGAAAAATCTTATTGCTATACTTACACGAGCTATGAATCATTCTGGACTTCCAAATGAGCAGAGAAGGGAACAATATTCTATTGAGTCCTTCATGAGGCAACGTCCACCTTCATTCAGTGGGTCTTCTGATCCACTTGTTGCTGAACAATTGATCAGTACCACTGAAAAGATATTTTCAGTTCTTCAATGTTCTGAACATGATAATGTCATCTTAGCAGTATATCGTTTGGAATTTGAAGCTGATCAATGGTGGAATCTTATCAAGAAAACAAGGCAAAGAGATGAAATTGAGTCCATGGAATGGGACGAGTTCAAGAACTTATTTTTCAATAAGTACTTCCCTTCGTATTCTTCGAACAAAGATGGAGAAAGAGTTTTTTGAACTAAAGCAAAAGGATGATGAATCTGTTGGTATATACGAAGCGAATTTTACAAGACTTGCAAGGTATGCATCTGGCATTATCATCCAACCTGAAAGTAAAGTTGATCGATTTTTCAGTGGCTTAAAACCAAGTCTTCTAAGGGCATTAGCTATAAGAGACTTCAGTAGCTATGAAGAAATTGTGCGTTGTGCTATCAAGGTAGAAATGGAAGTTGGTGTTACATATCCATCTCATGGTTTTGACAAGAAACGAAAGATGGAGTTCAAGGAGAAATCTCAGAATAATTGTGAAAAGAAGATGAATGTTTCCTTATGCACAAAGTGTGGAAAGATGCATGGTGGAGATTGTCTTAAAGGGACTAGAAAATGTTTTAAGTGTGGAAAATAAGGTCATCGAGCAGCTGAGTGTAGAAGTAATGGAAAAAGGGTTTCTAATGATGTGAATAAAGCAAACACTGCAGAGAATGCACCACCAACACTTAAATTCTTCAAGTGCAAGGAAATGGGGCATTATGCTAATAAATGCCCTAATCCAAGGGTTAGTGATGATAAACATGAGCAACCACTGAAGGCAATGGACAAAGGGAAGTCACATGCGATCACTATTGGCAATGTTGAATATGACAACGATGTGGTGGAATGATTAAGTGTTTATGTAATGGGGTTCCAAAATAATGTTGTATCATTGAGTATTGCAATATTTATTGATGTGGTATTCAAAGTGATTGAGATATTTTTTGGAAATAAGATGATATGCGCATAATGAAGGGAAAACGAGAAAATGAAATGTTTAATAGTATTCATGAGCTCATGATTGATATAAGGACTAAGTGATATCATGGTTTGAGTATATAGAATTTTGAGGATTTTGGTATGTGGAAAGTGTTAACTTTAAACTGCATTCATGTTTTCACTAAGGTATTCAAGAGAATACCTGATTAAGGACTTTGAATGTTTGGAATGTGACCAAAAAAACATATCTTATGATATATGGGGATCAACGATGGTATTAAATCTCTGGTAATCGTTTTCACTATGTTATGTGAGTGGACTGCAGTATTATGGATAAGCCTAAATATTGAAATGGATTATGTTGGACATAAGTGAGTATTGTTTAAGGATAGAAGTTTTTTTTCGATATTATTGATGGGATGTTATAGTAATGTAGTTTTAGAAAAAGGACAACCTGCAGGACGGGCGACAACCCATCGCTTCGGACAAGGCTGTGGGAATCGAACCCAAAACCGAAGTGCGACTAGCCTTTATCGCCTACCACTGGCCTACAGGAAGTCCCTGTTTAGTAGAAACTAGTTTTATTATATTAAGCAGTATGATATATGAAGTATAAGTCCATTTTAGGAACCATATGTGATTAATCTCACTATAGATCGACTTATGTTTAAAATTTTTGCTAACCTTTTGTTTGAGACAGATGGAATGACTCGTCATTCTATCACATGATCTGCTAACACATCACGAATAACAAATTCAACTTCATTTATTTAAGAGATGAAGTGGAAATTGTTCAAGGCATGAACAACAGTGAGATTGTACCAAAATAAAGAAAGTATTTATTCTAATTCAAATTTTCAACTTTAGGGAAATGATCTTGAAAACCAAAAATGTTGTCCTAGTGATCTTATACCTGATGAATCGGATGGTACCTTAGATCGTCACAAATTTAAGGATTTGTGATTGTTGGCTTTTCCATAGCCATGTTCTCTACCACTCTCCATCAGAACATGATGGTTAGATTTTTCTTCCATATTCATATTTTCACCTATGTGGAAACCCAGTGATTAGTTTATTTGGGTAACCGTTAAGATTCATACTTTTGTTTTAAAATATTGGTTTTGGTATTCATTTTTACGATGTGGGTTTCTATTAAAGAAACTTTCGAATAGTAAACCATTTATAACCCCGATGAATTTCGAGGGTGAAATTCATTTTAAGGGGGGTAGAATGTAACAGCCCAAGATTTTATGAAAAATATTCTTTTTAATTTCACTAATGTCTTGTGTTGTACGCAACACAAAAAGGAGCTTGCACAACACGCATCCTTGACTTGCCTTGCATTACACGCAATCGCAACCTTCCTCGATAACGTGTGTAGTACGTAATACTGAGTTTCACGAAACAACGATATGCTATTAAAATATTATTAAAACTAGCCGTTATGAATAGTAATAACCACTTTTTAAAATTTTAGAAATTTTAGCTCTCAAAATGGACTTAATTTTTGGATTCGGAGTATCGAATTTAGCCTAAGGTGAAATTTTGGTACTTTTCGGATAACTTTCATGTTCTGATGAATAGTAAAAATTACTAAATTATAATTAAAAACAACTTTTTTAATGAAAATAATTAATAGTGATAAATTATTAATTTGAGTTGGTTTAAAGTATATTTAGAATATATTTTTACAATTTAATACAATGTTGGTCATTGGATGTAATTTCACATTTAAACCAGACATAATCACGTGACAATCTTTTGATAGATATTGTTTCTTAAAAACACGCTATTTGTTTTAACAGTGGGATTTAATTATAAAATTAATTAATTCAATTTCTATGTTATTAATTTGGTAAAATAGACTTCATTTTTGAATTCGGAATATGAAATATAGCTTAGGATGAAATTTTGACATTTTTCTGAAAACTTTCAATTTTTGATGAATAGTGAAACCACTAAGTGGTAGGTTAAAAACTGAATTTTGCATAAAACTTAATTTTACCGCTTCTGTTAAGGGAATTTAAAAAATCCCACAGATACGGTTAATATCAAGGACTAAAATGTGGTTCAATGAGATGAAAATAATTTTTGGTGAATAGTAACTTTTTACTTTTTTTTACCACGGTTAATAGTAAATAGGGTAACTAAGGGTAAATATGATATTAATATTACCCTAAAACATGTCCTAATTCTATTGGATAAGTGTAATTCGACCAAAAACAACCTTATGAATATAATATTACCATTTAGGTCCACTTGGATTAGATTATGACATTTAATATTATTTTATTTAATGAATAGTTAAAATAGTTAAAATCAAAGTTTAATAACTAAAACATTTTTAATATGGGGTTATACATAATATAAATTCGACTATAAATATTAATTAGAAAGCTAAAAAGATTTCCTACATAAAGATATTTTATTTATAATTTTTAGATATTAAATAAATTAATTTATTTATGACACAAAGATGATGCAGTAATTACCCTTTTAAGGAAATATTAACATAATTGATGTTATAAATGCTCAAATGAATGTAATTTGAGACTTTTTATGAATTCCACTAATTTTATAGGTTACTATGATATATTATTGTTGATTTAATCAACTTGGATCGAACATATAATTCTTTTATGACTTTCACAAAAATCATATATCAAATAGTGTCAAAATTGACACAAAATAGTTTTTAAATCAAATATTATATTATTAATTGTTATGTTATTCCTAAAAATCTAAGGTTCGGACAAATGACTTACATAAGGATATATATATTAATAGTAAACAATTTGGGGTTCGGTTGGCATGTTATAGTAAGTGTATTAACCATATAGTGAAAGAAAACAAAAAGACACGGTAAAAGTTAAATTATTTAACATAGAGTTAAATCTAATTGATAAGGTTAAAATAATACCCTAAACTTGTCTAAATCCTATTGGATGATAGGCTTTCGACCCATAACCACTTTATCTTCGAAATAAGACCCTTTGGAACCATTATAAACCGATTTTGACTTTAATATAAAATAATATTTTGAGATATTCCTAAGGTGCCCCTCTCCTCCCTTATAAAAGGGTACCTCCTCCCCCTCCTCCTCACACCAATTTGAGCACTCAAGCTCGGCCAAACCCTGCCGAAATCCCTTCTCCACTTCCCTATAATAATCCTAGAGGTCCTGGTCTTCTTCATAGACCAATCTTAGTTCCCTGAGTGGAGGATTCAAAGAGGCGTTTCAAAGAAGAGGTAATATCCATTACCGATCTTTTCAATTTCTTTCTTCTTCAACTTCTTCTTCTTTAGTTGTTTCATGATAAAGTAATAACATAAGTATTTCTTATATACTGATATGTTATTTTAAATATGAAACAACTCTAATTCACCTTCTATCCATCCTACGGAAAAATGAAATCACCGCGCGTGCGTACGTACGGAATACCGTCTCCACGCCGTGGTGTAATATATTTTCTGTCACCACCTTAATTGGATTGGTATAATGGTGTAATGAGTAACTATATATGATTATTATAAATTTATATTTATACTGAAATAGTATACATACACTTCAACACAATTCCACGACCATGGGAACGATATCATCGCTCGTGCGTACGTACGGACTACCGTCTCCACGACGCGATGAGATTCATTCTCCATGTTAACCATTTAAGAATGATTAAAAAGTATATATAAGAAATAATAATGAAATATATGACATTATAAAGCCACTGGATTTATGTATATATGTATATGTATGTCATCTACTTACTTCCATTCAAGACAATAAGGAAAGGAAAACAGCGTTCATGCGTACGTACGGACTACCGTCTCCATGAACGTTGTTTTTCATTTCATTTATCTATCTTATATATATATATACTAAATATATATGATATATATATCATATTTTATATTATGGAAGTAAGTAAATCATGATATATGTAATAATAATGTCAAGAACAACAATTCAAAACACATACGATAAATGAAACGATTTTACCCAAAACGCTTCTTTAACATGGAATTTACAAAAGAACGGGTAATATAATGTCATAAGTGAACCATATATGATATCATAACAATGAATATGATTCTGTAATAAGTCAATGACATTATTTAAATCATTATACAGGAGGTTCGGACACATACGAAGCAAATCGGACCTAAGGTAAGGGAAATATCACAATCTCATTTTTATCCGAGATTGTTTATTCGTAAGTATTTATTGGGGTGTATTTTATTATCCACATCCATGTTTCATCAATATGTAATATTATTTCCATCCACCTACAATTGTTTAAATCCATTTTTACCCTTCGGTGAGTTTTTAGTAATATGTATGAAAGGAATCTTTTGTCGTTTTTCGTACGAGGTACTTTTTGACTTTTCCGAAAAAAGAACGAAGAATGTTTTTTTAACTTATACGGAATGAATGGATTTTTAAAAACATTATTTCCAAGAAGCTTCATTTAAAAATTTTCAAGTTTATTTTTAATCAAATTCTTTTAGTTTAAAGTTATATGACATGTTAAGAATGGAAAAATGTTTTTGAAGCAGAACGGATATTTTCCTCAAGAATGGAGTTCAAGTATTTTATCAAAATTATTTTCCATCTAAGATAATAAAAGGGTTCTGTTTTTATCCCTATTATTACATGGATTTGATTATGTTGTGATGGAAACATTTTTATGAATTCCTTTATCTTATATGAATTGTTTTATGATGTCATGTTGTTTAAGAATCCCATATTTATTACATGGGTTATGCGATGATGTTTGATTTATGATTATGTGGCACACATAAGAAAGGATTCATTATAAGATGGGTGGGACCTATATCTCCCTCCAATTCATTGGGTAAAGATTTTATATCTCATGAGATAGACATGGCTGGAATGGTAGGTTATACCGGTTCAGTGAAACAGGACTGAAACGAGGGTTACTCGATTCAGAAAGGGACTTTGTCCACTAAGATACTCTTGGCAATGAGTCTTGACTAACAAGAAATTATTCTCTATGATTATGTGTGAATGCCACAAAGTTTCATGTTTTAGGTTATGATTATTGTGATTACATTTCACTACCATGATTTATCCCATGTTATGAAATTATGCTCTCTTTTGCAGGTTATGATTTCCAAAATGTTATGTTCTTATGAATACGATGTGATTGATATTTATTTTGTTTACGCTTACTGAGAATTTGAGCTCACCCTTTTATGTTTTCTTTTCCCCAGGATATAAAGAAAGGTTTTAGGTAAAAAAAAGGAAGATCTTTATGGGAGATGTTGAAGATCTTTCACCACGATTAGAAGATTTTATTCCGAGTTTCCAAAGACACTAAACTATTACGATCCTTGTGTGTGTGTGTTTTTGTTATGTACTAAGTATTCCGCAAAAGTAATGTAATGTTCATGTACGTCAAGCTTCGGGTCTCTACATTTTACCCTTACTCACTAGATTTACCCTATAACCAGGGTAAATAAAATATTTTCTGAAGTTTCTATTCATAATGTCTAAAAATAAAAGTTACGTATTTATACTACTTTGGAACTCTTGATTCTAAATATAGATTCCATTTTTCCAAATTAAAAACACAGAAGCTTTAGAAATTAACTTAAAATTTGTTCCTGTTGTCAAAACAAAAAAGCATGTTTTTAAGAAATAATAACTATCAAAAGATTGACACATGTTTATGTTCAATTTCAATGCGAAATTACTTATAAGGACCAAAATTATATTAAATGGTAAAAATATAATCTAATTACAATTTTAAACATATTAAAAAGATAATATAACCATATAAATAAATTATATTAAACGATAATTTTGAATTATAATCCAGTATTTTTCACTATTCATTAAAAATGAACTTTATCATAAAAATACAACATTTTATCGAAAGTAAATATTGATGTACTTATTCTAAAGAATAATTCTATTTTTTTCAAATAGAATATATAAAAGTGATAAAAAATATTCAAAAAATTTTCTCCAACAAAAGAAGGTAAATCGACCTTTTAAAGAATATTAGCATATTTATGCTTAAAAATGGATTCATTCACATTTTAAGCCTCTAAATTTTATTGGATAAATGTAAAAACATTTAAAAAACATTGTAATCATATTTTAGTTACATCTCTTCATTCTCTCCAATACAATGACTATTTGTTAATTATGATTTAAAATAATAATAATATTATATTATTTTTCGGTATAACTCAAAACTGTGTGCAACATAAGATTTCAAAGAAACCTATTATTGCGTTTGAAGTAAACTATTATACATATCATCTCCTTGAAAGTAAAATTAATATTTAATTCAAAAATATTAATAAATTTGAAAATTTCATATTCTTTATTTACCTGGGACGCAACATCCTTCCCCCTTTTGGGAATTGTGTCCTCACAATTTTAAAATTGGGTTGGAAAACTACATTAAAAGTCTCACATTAGAAAAAGAATCAATAAAACTATAACTTTAAAAGAAAGAAATATAAGTAAAAAAGGTCACCTGAGATAACACATACTAGGATTCCATGTATGTAAACTTGGATTTGGAGGAGAAACTAAGTGTCAAGTTCTGATGGAGGGTGGTAGAAAACCTGACTAGGAGAAAGCTAACAAAAAGAAAACTACAAAATTGTGATAGGTTAAATCGTCTTTGATTTCCTAGTAGGAAAATTAAATAGAAAACATTTATTTGTTTTAATATCCCTTTCATAATGTTGGAGAATTTATTTAAGATATTGACTAAGAACATAAGGAAATATACATACTTTTCAAGTAGAGTTTCATACATTAATATGTTTCTACCAAATACTCATATTTTCTTTAAATGATTAGTATTTAACATGACTTAGTCACTCATGAATTGTTAGAATCGACATCTAGAGAATCACATAATCCCCAAAAGATGAACTTTATATTCACTACTGGAAATAGAGTATATACCAACGGTTTACAACCGTTGGTATAGGCTGGAAAACCGTTGGTATTTTCTATACCAACGGTTCTCCAAACCGTAGGGAAGTAAGGCGTGGGGAAAGATATATACCAACGGTTTTAAGTAAACCGTTGGGATAGCCCACTCTATGTATTGGTATAGGTTTACCCAACGGTTTAGAACCGTTGGGAATTCTATAATTCTCAACTTATACCAACGGTTCCCAACCGTTGGTATAGTTTTTTCCCCAACGGTTTCATTGAAACCGTTGGGAATTCTATGATTTTGATGTTATACCAACGGTTTACAACCGTTGGTATATCATTTTCCCAACGGTTTCATTGAAACCAGTTTTTTACCAACGGTTTATTGAACCGTTGGTATAATTCTTTCTCAAAGTTTACCAACGGTTTACAACCGTTGGTATTGTGTATTTCCAGAAATGTTGCACAGATGCCCCTGCAGTAGCCCCTCCAGTGCATAGACCTGCATAAAACACACCACTAAAAACACTAACAGAATTAAAACAACTAAAAAGAACACCACCTATTTGATTAGAGGCATGGTGAATAATTCCCCATTTGAATTTTCATATGACAACAATCATCCAGTATAGTTGAATCAGGGTTTCAATAAATCAAATATTATTTACACCCATTTCAATCTTCACATGACAACCACTTTAATAATATATGGTGAAAAGGTATTTTCATAGGAGTCTCATCACTTGTGACTCCATAAGTGACACACCGGGCCTCGAATTGAGGCTGGGTTGACTGGTACACATCACTTATGATCCATGGATCATTGTCCTAAATTTCAACACAATCATAATCCGTTTGATTTGTTTGGCATATGTACATAAAATATTATCCATTTCGAACAAAAGAGATGAAGTTTGGGTGTTCCCCGCCCCACGGTGAATTGGATTGAGGCAGGGTTGACTCGTACATGTCACATATGACCCATGAATCATTTTCATAAAGTTTCAATAGAATCCGAAGGCATTTGGTCTATTTCCCGTATGTCAGTTGTTGATATCACTTATAATTTAGTCCATTTTAAAGAAAAAAGAGATAGTTTGAGTGGTCCTAGACACACCGTGGCTCGGATTGAGGCGGGAATGACTCTTACATGTCAAATATGACCCATGGATCGTTTTCCTAAAGTTTCAATATCATTTGAAGTCGTTTGGTTAGTTTGGCGTATGTCAACTATTGTTTTCACTTAAAATTAAGTTCATTTTAAACAAAAGAGAGACACTTTGAGTGGTGTCGGCCACACCGGGCCTCGGATTGAGGCAAGGTTGACTCGTACACGTCACATATGATCCATAGATCGTTTTCCTAATGTTTCAACACAATCAGAATCCGTTTGATCAGTTTGGTGTATGTATTTAAAATATTGTCCATTTTTAACATAAGAGAGACAGTTTGGGTGGTGTCGGCATCACCACACCTCGGATTGAGGCGGTATTGACTCTTACACATCACATATGACCCATGGATAGTTTTCCTAAAGTTTCAATAGAATATGAAGGCATTTGGTCAGTTTCCCGTATGACAGTCATTGATTTCACTTACAATTTTGTCCATTTTCAACAAAAGAGAGACAATTTTAGTGGTCCCAGCCATACCGCGGCTCGGATTGCGGTGGGGTTGACTCGTACATGTCACATATGACCCATGGATCATTTTCCTAAAGTGTCAACAGAATCCGAAGGTGTTTGGTCAGTTTCCCGTATGTCAGTTGTTGATTTCACTTACAATTTAGTCCATTTTGAACAAAAGAGAGACAGTTTGAGTGGTCCCGGTCACACCATGGCTTGGATTGAGGTGGGGTTGACTCGTACACATCACATATGACCCATGGATCGTTTTACTAACGTTTCAATAGAATCATAAGTTGTTTGGTTGGATTGGCGTATGTCAGTTGTTGTTTTCACTTAAAATTATGTCCATTTTAAATAAAAGAGAGATAGTTTGAGTGGTTTCGGCCACACCACAGCTCGGATTTATGAGGGATTGACTCGTACATGTCACATATGACCCATGGATCGTTTTCATAATGTTTAAATAGAATCAGAAGGCGTTTGGTTGGTTTGGCGTATGTCAGTTGTTGTTTTCACTTAAAATTAAGTCCATTTTAAACAAAAGATAGCCACTTTGGGTGGTGTCCGCCACTCTGGGCCCCAGATTGAGGCAGGGTTTACTCGTGCACATCACATATCATCCATGGATCGTTTTCATAATGTTTCAGCACAATCAGAATCCGTTTGATCGGTTTGGCTTATGAACGTAAAATATTGTTCATTTTTAACATAAGAGAGATAGTTTTGGTGGTGTAGGCCACACCGCGCCTCGGATTGAGTCAAGTCTGACTCGTACACATCACATATGACCCATGTATCGTTTTCCTAAAGTGTCAATATAATCCTAAGGCGTTTGGTTGGTTTCCCATATGATAGTTGTTGATTTCACTTACAATTTAGTCCATTTTGAACAAAAGGGAGACAGTTTCAATGGTCTCAGTCACATCGTGTCTTGGATTGAGCCAGGGTTGACTCATACACGTCACATATGACCCATGGATCATTTTTCTAAAGTTTCAACAGAATCAGAAGAATTTTGGTTGGTTTGGCATATGTCAGTTGTTTTCACTTAAAATTATGCCCATTTTAAACAAAATATCATTCCATTATGTTCCCGGCATCCATGGTTTCTTATTTATAGGAGAAATACCCATAAACACTTCAATATGGCCGTTGGAGAGCTTCCGGAATCGTTGGGGGTCAAAAGTACAAGTCTGGTCAAAGCCCAACGGCTAGTTTGACTGGTCACACCGGCTGGCCGGTGGTGGCTCACCAACTGGCCGGTGGTCCACCGACTGGCCGGTGCTGAGCTCCCGGCTGGCCGGTGGTCCAGACAGCAGGCTTTCTGTCTGGGTTCCACCGGCCAGCCGGTGGTCATCCACCGGTTGGCCGGTGGCACCAGGCAGTGGGCAAGCCTACTGCCTGGAACCTCCGGCTGGCCGGTGGGCAAGAACTGGTTGGCCGGTGCCTATACCGGCTGGCCGGTGAGCTAACACCGGCTGACCGGTGGCTCTGGCAGAAAGCAATGCTTCTGCCAGAGACCACCGGCCGGCCGGTGGGAATCCACCGGTTGGCCGGTGGACTCAGAGAGTCCTTTTCAGTTTTCTTGGGCCAACTCCTGGGCAACCTTTTTCCTAGCATCAAAACACTTGAAAACAAGTTAGAACACGATGAGAGTGATTGTGATCATTAAAATCCAAGAGAGAGGGTTACAACAGTTGTCTGGGGTCGAGGGAGGAGGGTGGGGGGCTGTGCGGGGGGCTGTGCGGGGGGTGTTCGGGGGGTTGTCCAGGGTCCAGAGAGGAGGGTGGGGGGTTGTCCAGGGTCTAGGAAGGAGGGGGGTTCCCAAACACACAACCACTAAAAGACAACATCCATAAAAACAGATAATATATAAAAATAACTCAACTCCAATACTATACTACGATTCTAGATAAAACCAAATAGGAACACACCCTCATGTTATCATATTAATAACTCTTCTTGAATCATTTAGAGTCACATCCCAATGATCATAGGATCACTAACCTAATTGATCACTAACCATGAAACACATGTATGTTGGTCATGTCACCACATGCATCATCACTCTTGCCACCATATCAATATATCACAAGGAATTCTCTAGGATAAGACAATATTTGATCACACATCATTCGCATTTAGTTATCATAATACAAATTATATTTACATGCTTATGATATAGAATGAATCCACATTAGTAAGACCCACCCCTCTCATAAGTTACCATCACATCAGTACAACCCATCCTAGAAAGCACCCTACTGCATACAAATTCACCCAATCCAGGGTCCAATACCCAACAGGATCTACATACTAGGATACACATCATGGATCACTATCAAAACCATAAAAACATTGACAGATCTCAAAAAATTAGTGCATTCCATGATTACCTCATAGAATTGAAAAAAGTAAGTAACAATCAATATATCTCACTACTCCATACTCACCCCATAACATAAGGGTCTCACATTACTAGGGAATAATTCTATCCAATACTAAATGATCTTGATCCATTTTTCATATACATATATGATTCACCTCACCAATTACTAAATAGTAATAACATAAAAAATTATGAGTCCATTTAACTAGAATTAAACCATCAGGTTTTACAAGGAAATTCTATATAAGTATTTGTTTACACTTTAAATAATATGACCCCATACCATAAATAAGGTTTTCAACAAAAATAAAGAACATGAATGTCATGTTAACACTCAACATTGATTAATTAATAAATTGTATTCGAATTTTATGGAAATACCAAAATAAATTAGTGAATCAATGTACCTATAGTGGCGCACATGACCACCATGAAACAATCATAAATTTTTACAAAAACCCTAATAATTGGGAATAACGAAATCAAGAATAGAAGTATATGATTTATAAGAGCTGGAACTATATCGTTGATAAAATATAGGAGTCTAACCTGGTAGGTGCTGATATGATGGAAGATGTGGGGATTGGGAGGTCCTTCCGCAAGGAATCGCTCCAGGAGGACACGAACTGAATGCTTCTGGAATGTGGGGAGGCCGCTGGCTCGATTTGGTATTTGGGGCTTTTTTTTCCCAACGGTTATTAAAAACCGTTGGGAATGACCAAACTTCACCACTTTTCCCAACGGTTCTTAGAACCGTTGGGACAAAGCTATCTTTCCCAACGGTTCCATATAAACCGTTGGGAAAACAAGGGTCCTTCACCACTTTTCCCAACGGTTCTTAGGAACCGTTGGGAAAAACCTATCTTTCCCAACGGTTGTATGAAACCGTTGGGAAAACTATGCATTGAGGGGTTTTTCCCAACGGTTTATAGCAACCGTTGGGAAAAACAAGATATACCAACGGTTCATTGAACCGTTGGTACACAACTGTTGGGAAAGGTCCCTTTTCCAGTAGTGATTTCCCCTGTCTTTAGGCATTAAGCAAAACGAAAAGGGTTAGAACATGATTAGATAATCCCCAAAAGGATAATCTTTTATAAAAAAGTAATACTACTCTTAACCTCTAAAATTGAACAAACAATACCCAAAGATGAACAAAGACCATACAATACAATATTATCCTTAAAAATTCATCAAAATAATCCAACTAAAACAAAAACCCAAAACATAGAAGGATTTGAACACATAGTCTTCCAAAAAAATCATAACATTTATCTCCAAATAAAATCTGTTACACTTAAAGTATCACACAGAAAAGAGATTAATCTAATAACAAATTCTCCATGATAGGTTAATCATTTCCATAATTAACCTGAATAACTATATGTCCTTAATAAAAACATATATTATTCTGAAATAAAATTCTACCATTACTCCTCAAATGAAATCCCATTGTATAATATTTTCCTTAGACATACAGTGTTCCCAAAAGATTGAACGTATTCCAAAATAACATTAATCACTAAATAACAAAAAATATATTTCTTATACTAAGGATATCTATTTGATAAAACATAAGCTCCAAAATCTACTATTATTGATCAATTAAATCATTTAACTAAAAAAATAAGTCATACTAACCAAAGACATCACATAGGCTAGAGGTAGGCTATGTGCCCTTATCACCCTTCGGTTGTGGGTTCGATTCTTGTGGCCTTGTCAGACGTAAAGGGTTATCACTCATCATACATGTTGTCCCTTTCTATAAAAGTCAAAAATAACCCTATCATTATTTAACCTCAATGGTTGTATTATACCTCACATTTTCATCCCAACTAATAATGACCTCAATATCATAATTCATGAAGTCTTATACATATTGAAATTTTCTTACCTCAATAAAATAACACTATTCCCAAAGAAAGAACATTGTACCTTGATCATGGAATCCACTAGGATTAATTTTGTTCACGTATACAGATAGTCCCATGAATTGAAAAAATGATTTAGAGGTACTTCAAAATCATCAACTTCTTTTATCCAAATAAACCTCATACAACTTGGGTTATATGGGTGTTCATAGAAAAATAGTTTCGATAAATAATCATGCATGACATATAATATCAAAACATCTGATAAAAATTTCATTTTATAAAATAATTGGACTGAGTTTGACATGAATCATTCAATCAATGGTCCTTTTAAAATTCCATAAGTATGTTAT
The DNA here is from genome assembly GCA_963277665.1 of Viscum album. Taxonomy (NCBI): domain Eukaryota; kingdom Viridiplantae; phylum Streptophyta; class Magnoliopsida; order Santalales; family Viscaceae; genus Viscum; species Viscum album. Next base: position 1,082,131,818 of record OY728120.1, on the reverse strand, counting down.
GAAAGACTAAAATTTAAATTAAATTTTCAAGGGTATCCTTCTTCAACACCATTTTCAATATCAAAATATGTCTCAAAATCTTGTGATAATGTAAAATAGGATTTGATTAAATACAACACATGATCCATGATGGTATCGTGGTATAGTGGTGGAGTTTGATATCTCAAACGAATTAATTTCAAGTGAGTTGTATGTTAGAAAATGTTTCAGAATTTTCAGGGCTTGAATTTTCAATAATTATTTCATGCAAGTCATCAGGAAGAGAAAAAATGTCATTTGAGATCCTCGTCCTTCCATTTGTAACAGACATTCCTTGATCTGAAAAATTTACAAAATAAGGATTTTTCTTAAAGACTAGACATAGAGACTAACCATGTGTCTAACAAAAACTCAAAATACCATAAGTTGTCTGAACTGACCTCTAATAACAACATTATGGTCCCAGACATAATCATTACATTATCTTGAATTATGTCAAGAATTCACATTGAGGATCTTTTCTCATTTATATTTTTAGAGAATTAGGCCATAACTATTACATTACGTCATAAATATTACATGTATACACTACTACTCAGTATGAATTTTTTTATAAAATAAAAACTCTTAAAAGAAAACAAGAACTCTTTTCTGGATATAAATCTTTTTGAATTCTTCATTTCTTCTACCCAACCTTATACCCTGTGAAAAAAATTTCAAAAACATGGGATAAGCAAAAAAATCTTAGTAAGGTTTGTAAAATAAAGAAATAAATCCTTAGTCCATCAATATTTAAAAAACATAATCTATTTAACACATCTCATGAAATAATAATATTTATGAATAACACATAGAAATCATAAAACATAAAGACATCTTTTGGCATCCATAACATACTTACATGGTAGCTTTCACAGCTATATAGGGAGTTATGTTTGGAATACCCATCATAGAATACTCTCTAAATCTCTTAGGAGTAACATTAAAGTTTACCTCCATCATGTTACCCAATTCATTAGAGATCTATCTCGGGTTCACCCATCCTAGGTTTATCACAGAACCACTTGTAAATGTAAACAATTCTTAAGAACCATAACATAATCATAACACGTGAATAGGTATAAAATAAAGATAAAATTTCCACATTTCAATGAAAATATAATGTTTTATTATATTGACATAATAATTCCATTATAAAAACCATTTTCAATACCAAATTATCTACAAAGTATATATGGTATTTACTTTTCCTTTTAAGAACATTACGACTTGTTAAGGATGCCAAATATCAAATAATGCTCATGACGGCGGGAAGGTTGTTGTCACCACGTACATTAAAAAGAAAAATTCCTTTTGTCATTTAGTAAAACGCTATGTATAAAAATATTCCCGTTGAATTAAATGAATGGTCAAAAGGGTTTATACATCATATAAAATGAACTTGTGTATAAATCCAAATATGCCTCAATGAAAATAGATTGAGATGAAGTCCCTTATAAAGATTGTATTATTAGATTAAATATAAATAAATGAAATAATTATGTGTTAAAGATATAAATACACCAAATATAAGTGAATATTAAGTTTAAAACAACCATAAGTCATTCACACATATTTATATCTTGCCATAATCCATAAGTATAAGTTTAACCCAAATAATGTAAATTGGGTTAAGAAGATCCCTTACCTCATGTCTAACATTACTCGTTTGTTCTTTAATATACTAGATAATAAACTAAAGTTAATTTATAATTTCTTCAGAACCTTTTTCAAGTGTATTATTCCTTTTATATCACTTATTAAAACATTATAAACATTACATAATCATTTAAGTTAATAATGGTCATTTTATCAATATTTAGTACTTGAGTTGACAATGAACTTCTTATAATTACATGTTTTCTATGTGGTAAAAATTGCATTATCTCCAGAATTATATTCATTATTTAGATATCATATATATCTTATATATTCATTATATATATATATATGTATTTATAATAGTATATAACATATGGATATAAAAATGAAATGCATAGTTCATTGAGACGGTAAGTCGTACGTACGCATGAACGTTACTTTCATTTATATTTAACATTTAATAGAGGAAAACATAACTACACATTGTTATAATATAATTAAATTATAATATCATATATAATTTCATTAAATATCACCTTTATACGTTCCACGTATTATATGAACGAGTCAAATCACATTGAGGGGGCGGTGGTCCGAACTTCTTCCAATGAAATTATCATATTTACCCTTTATGAAAACCACAATGGTATGGTATAAATTAAAAATATATAAGCATAGATACAATATAAATATAATATATATCACATATCAATATAGTTCCATAAAAATGGACCCCATGAGAGGTGGTAGAAGATATTTGAACAATTATCGTTTCACGAGGTAGTAGTTCACCGTCCACAAAAACAGTATGTTTGAATCCATTAGATAGAGGTGTTTAGATGTGTAGTTATAATAAATATCATAAAAACAACTTATTCTAGTGAAGATACCAGTTTGGTTATAATATAATATAATAAATAGAGTTTAGGGTGTTGGAGAAGGAAAATAAATGAAAAACCACTTGAGAGAAGACGTTAACTTTAAATCGGTTAACTCCCTTTGGTTTGACCCAAAAGGCTTCATTTAATTAACTTATAGAAACTTTATAGATTCTAGGTGTAATATAGTCATTTTTGGAGCTTATTGTAGTAGATTTTGGGTTAGCCAAGGGGCTTGAGATTTTTGAGTAATGGGTTAGAGGTTATAACCATTTATAAGGGTGGAGGGGCTCCTTAGAAAAGTTAGAAAGTATTATTTCATTATAAAATACCTTTTGGTTTCAGAAGATACAAAACTAATTAAATTTCAAGATAAGATAAATATAAGTCAAAATAAAATCATACAATATGAATTGAACTGGTTTTGGATATTTTGTTATCCTTATCTTTTTTTATTTAACCCTTCGTAAACTTATTTACCTTTTACCATGTCTTATTCTATATTCATATTAAATGGATAATATATTACAATAAAATTATAAAAGACCAAAAATGGATCATTAATGACATTTTTAATATCATATTTGTCATTTAGATTAATCTTATAGTCTTAGGACTATTTTATCAATTAATAAAATATTTATTGATTTAAAAACCGATTTATGTCAATTTTTATAATATTCATATCATGACATTTTTAAAAATCCATAACAACTTGATTATTTAGAATAACCATAATTAATTAAAACATAACAAGTCATCAAAATCTATAAAATTCTTGGATGTCATAAAAAGTTTCAAAATAAAATTATTTAAATATTTATAATCTCATTTATTTAAAACGTTCATTTATAAGTTAATCATTACATCATAATTGTGTCATAAATAAATTAAATTATTTAACGTCTAATAATTATATATAAAATAACATGATGTAGGAAATTTTTTAACATTTATAATGAATATTTATTGATTAAAATATTACTAATATAACCCCATATAAATTGTTTTTACTAAAAGAAATATGTTTATGTTATATTTTACTTAACTTTAAATTAATTTTTATAAAATGTCATTTTCACATACAAGTCGCTCCATGGGGTCCCAAATAAACCCAAGGATTCCCGTGGTTGAAAATTTATCATCTAATAGGATTATTACACTTGTTAGTGTAATTTAATATTATTATAATATCATTTTTACCCTTATTTACCAGATTTAGCTTTTAACAATGGTAAATAAAATATTTACTAACGTTACTATTTATAATGAGTAAAAACAAAGGTTACCTATTTATATAATTTGGAACTCCTAATTCCAAATATGGAATACATTTTTACCAACTCAAAACACATAAATTTAAATAAATAATTTAAAATTAATTCTCGTTGTCAAAACAAAAAGGATGTGTTTTTAAGATATAATAACTGTCAAAAGATTAACACTTATCTATGTTCAATTTCAAAGTGAAATTACTTCCAATGACTAACATTGGATTAAATAGTAAAAATAAAATTTAATTATACTTTAAAACCAATTAAAAATACAATATAACCATCTAAATAAATAAAATTAAAAGGTAGTCTTGAATTAAATTGTTGTATTTTTCATTATTCATTTAAAATGAACTTTAACAAAAAAAATAATAAAATTTCAACCAAATTAAATTATGTTGTACCAATTCTAATGAATTATTTTATTTTATCAAATAGAACATATAAAGGTGACACAACTATATTTAAAAAGTGTTCTTCATCAAAAGGTTGTAAATCAACCTTTTAATTAATATTAGAGTATTTATTCTTAAAATTGGATCCATTAACATTTTAAGCCTCTAAATTTTTATTGGATAAATATGAAAACATTTGGAAAACATGTGTAATCATATTGTAGTTAGTACTGCTCATTCCCTCTAATACAATGACTATGTGTTTACTACCATTTAAAATAACAATATTGTTATAATATATTTCGGTATAACTCAAAGTTGCGTGAAACGTAAGATTTCAAATAAACTCATTATTTCATGTGGACTACACTATAGTAGGTATCATCCCCTTGAAAGTAGAATTAATATTTATTTCACAAATATTAATAAATATGAAAATTCCATATTCTTTATTTACCTGGGATGTTAAGGTTATAGTTCTTGGAAATTGTTTATGATGAAAGGTGGGACCTATATATCCCTCCAATGCATTGGGTATGTGTAAGTTGGAGGTCGACTGTATGGTTACTCTGAGTGTAACTATGATGGTTATACAAATTACAAGGTAGCAATAAGGGTTACTAATTATATGTTAGCTGATAGGGTTAAAATATTATGTATGTAATGCCCCAAGATACCATTATGGCTCAATTTATGTTCTTATGTTTTGTGGGAATCTTGTGGAAATCTCATGTTTCAGAAAGTAATTATATATGGGTGAGAATTATGTATTTTTTTAGAATGATTTCATACATTATAAGTATTCATAATCTCATGTGTTCTTTCCTCCTTTTTATATACCTTACTGAGATTTTTGTGCTCATCCCAAGTCTTTAAATGATTTTCATAAGTTATAAGGATGTGTAAGACAAAGAAGGAATCCATGTTAAATGTTTGAATAATTTTCAATGAAATCATGTTTTATTTGGAAACTTTTATATTTTGGAAGAAATGAATACTATTTTTATGGTACCAACTCGATATTAATGTGTAATGTTATGAATGTATGTTATAACAATTATCTAATGCTATAAACAATAAAAGAACCTCAATATGAACGAAAGTGGGTTTTTGACTAAAATTAATGATTATGTAATGTAATATGGTCAGGTCCTTATAGTTGTTATCAGAGGATAGTTTATATAACTTTAAGGGTTATGATGATGTTAATAGAATACCATGAATGATTTTTACTCTATGATTAATTTGAAATTTTATACAATTAAATATTACCATGTTGCTTCAAATAATATATGTTTTTTAAAAATGGTTGTCCAAAGAAGAAACTGGAAATCTAAATAGGAGAGGCACCAATAGAACAATATCCATCAGAATCTACAACCTAGAATGGTAGGGATTGGAACCGAGCATTTTGTGACAGTAATGGATCAGCAAGAATATTCAATGAATAGTGGGTTCATCCATGAAGGATAACAACCACAGGTACCAAAATAGAACATGAAAATATAATAAATTTTATAAGACAACAACCTTCGACTTTCAATGGGTCTTCTGAACCAGTAGTGGATGAAGAATGGATTAAATTCCTTGAAAAGATATTTGATGTTATGGTATGTTTTGATAATCAAATGGTAAGTCTTACCATTTAACATTTTGAAGGTGAATCTAATTAGTAGTGTTCAATGGTAAAGAATATTAGGGATATGGAGGATGTTGATTCCTTAGAGTGGGATGAATTAGAAAATCTTTTCCTTGAAAAATATTTTCCTATGGTGGTGGGACATCGGATGGAGAAGTAATTACTATAATTGAAGAAAAAAGAGGAAGATTTAGTGGTTGTCTATGAAGCAAACATCACCCAACAAGTGACGTCTTCACCCAATCATATTTTGGATATTGATAGAAAAATCAACCACCATCACTCGGGATTAAAACCAAGGTATTGAAGGTCAATGGCCTCCCGAGAATTCAAAAGTTTTGAGAAACATGTTGGATGGGATGAGAGGGTAGATGTGGAGATTTTTTATGATCACATGCATTTTGACAACAAGGATAAGAAGAGGTACAGATGGAAAGAGTTGGGTAAAAATAACCTGATAAATATGATGGTAAAGAAAATCCCATTCCCAATTTATGAAAAGTGATGCAAGAAGAACCCTGGGGAATGCCTCACCAAAACTAAGAAGTGTTTTTGATGTGGTAAGTTTGGAAATATGGCCCGAGATTGTAATGAAAAAGATCCTAACACTAATCATGATATGAAATGTATTAGGTTATTTAAATTTGGTTAGATGGTTCAATATACAAATGTGTGCCCAAAGAGGGATCCCAATGATTCAAAGAAGCTAGAATATAAGCAGAATGGTGTAGTGATATCATTTGCGACTATGTGAGTAGATTTTGGGCCATCCAATGATGTTGTATCAGGTACGTTGTTTTTTTACTCAAATTTTGCTAATGTTTTTTTTTCAATAAGGGGTCTACACATTCTTTATTTCGAAGATATTTTCTGGTAAATTGGAAATATCACCTTAACAAATGAGACTAGAACATATTGTTAGAACAAAAGGGGAAAATATTATGGAATAGAGGAATTATAAGAATATTTATATTTTGGTATCTTGAAATAAATTACCGACAGACCTTGTTGTCTTTTCTGTAGTATTTATATGATGTCATTCTGTGAATGGATTGTCTTTCTATTTATCATGATAAAATTTACTATAGAGAAAAATAAGTTGTTTTTTAGAATGCGTATCAGTTTTTATACAAGGACAAACCCATAAAATTGATTAAATATCAATAATATGAGAAAATGTTGAAATATGGAAATGAAAGTTATCTTTCTCACATATTTAAAACAAGTAAACTATTTAGATTAATGATATTCTAGTGGTAAATGAATAACTTGATGTTTTTCTTGATGAGTTACTAGGTGAAATACCAAATCAGGAAGTTGAATTAACAATTGACTTAGTTCATGATGCTAAGAAAATTTAAAAACCCCCATATAAAATGGTTTAAATAGAACTTATTGAATTGAAGAATCAGTTGCAGGTTTTTTTTGATAAAGGCTTCATTCATCCCAGTACTTCACTATGGGGTGCCCCTATTTTTTCCATTAAAAAGAAGATGGTTCCATGATACATTTCAATGATTATAGATCATTGAATAACATAACTATTAAAAACATGTGTACTTTTCCTCACAATGATAACACGTTTAATCAGCTCCCGGGAGCTACGTAATTTTCTACGATTGGATTGAGATCCGGGTACCATCTTCTTATGGTGAATGAGGATGAAATACCAAACACGGCTTTTCATACTAGATATGGGCAATATTAATTTGCTGTTATGTTGTTTGGGAAAACTAATGCACCTTCTATATTTATGGATCTTATGAATAGAATATTTCAAAAGTTCTTGGTTAATTTTTTGGTTGTGTTTATTGACGACATTTTGTTATTTTCTAAAAGTAAAGAGGAGAATTAAAAACATCTAAGGGTTTTTTTTCAAACCATAAATAAAAATAAACTGAATGGAAAACTCACAATTGTTATTTTTTTGTTGAAAAATATTTCTTTTAATCGACACGTTGTAAATACGGATGGAATAATAGTTGATCCTTCCAAAACAAAAGTGGTAGATGAATGGACAAGACCCACAATTATTATGGAGATTCGTAGTTTTATTTGATTAGTGGGTTATTACAGATAGTTGGTTAAAAACATTTAATTTTTATCTATAATCCTAAATAAGTTAACACAAAAAAGGGGTAAAATTTATTTAGACAGAATAATATGCTGTTTTTTTCAAGAACTGAAGAAGAGATTGGTGAATACTCAAGTTTTGGCCTTACCTTCATGAAATGGTGAGTTTTTCATCTATCGTAATTCTTCCTTGAAGGTACTTGGTTGTGTTCTGATTTAGAATGATCAGGTAATTTATTATCATTCAAGATAACTAAAACCTCATGATTTAAATTATCCCACTCGTTATTTGGAAATAGAAGTAGTGGTTTTTTCTTTGAAAATATAGAGGCATTATATATACAGAACCAAATGTAAAATATATTCGGAACATAAAAGTCTGAAGTTTATATTCACCCATATGGAATTAAATATGTTTTATTTAAAATGGCTTGAAATGATAAAAGATTATGATTGCATGATCAATTTCCATTTGAGAAAGTCAAAACAATGTGTTGAATGCCTTGAGTCGAAAAGATCATGTATCATTAACAATGTTGCATTTGGAACATGATCCCGTGGTTAATGATTTGTTGAATTTGGATTAGAAGTTGTTGGTGAAACAAATACCTCTACTTTGTTTCAGGTTTCAGTGTATTCATCATTATTAGACAAAATTAAGCAAGAACATATAGAAGACCATGAACTATAGGAAAATATAGAATTGGTTAAAATGGGTAAGTTTTTATAATTTAACCATGATAATGATTGTGTTTTATGATTTGGCAAAGGTTTTGTGTGCCTTTTGATTCCTAATTGAAATATATTTGTTGTGTGCAGATCATAATTCACTATTATTAGTTCATTTTGGTAGCACAAGGATGTACAGATACCTTTAGGAGTATTATTGGCGAGATAGAATGAAAAGAGATATTGGTGATTTTACAATGAAATGTTTGACATGTCCACAAGATAAAGTAGATTAGTAGTTACCGAATGGTATCCTTCATTCTTTTCTAATTACAAATTGGAAATGAGAGAATGTATCCATGGTAATTGTGGTGGCACAACCTATGAATTCTCGAGGTTAAAATGTGATTTGGGTTATTGTTGACCAACTGACTAAATTTGTACATTTTATTTGTATTCGAGATACAATGTGTTTGAATAATCTTTCTCTATTGTACATTAATGTGATTTTTAGGTTACATGGAGTTCCTCATTGCATTTAATCTGACCAGGATCCCAGTTTCACTTCTAATTATTGTAAGGGACTTTAGAATCCATTGGGCACAAAATTAAATTTTTATACAGATTTTCATCCTCAATCAGATGGGCAGTCTGAATAAATGATTCAAACATTAGAGGATATGCTCCGAGCCTGTTCAATGGAATACCAAGAAATTTTGGGATCAACATCTTTCTTTAGTTGAGTTTTCTTATTTTAAGAGTTTACATTCTAGTATACCGATGGAACCTTTTGAAAAATTATATGTGAAGCAGTGTCGGACTCCAGATTTTTGGGATGAAGTAGGTGAAAAAATGTTTATGGGGCCAAAATTAGTGGAGAAGTGGTTGAAAATGTGAATATGATCCAGAAACACCTGAGGACTACTCAAATTTGGCAGAAATTTTATTCAAATACAAAAAGTAAATACTTCTCTTTTGATGTAGTTGGCCATGTTTTCATTAAAATTTCTTCTTGGAATAGTGTGATTCCTTTTGGTAATAAAGGAAAGGTAAGTCTTTGGTTCATCAGTCCTTATGAGATTCTAGAGATGTTTGGACCAGTAACTTACAGAGTATCTTTGCCTCCATGTTTATCTCTGGTTCATAATGTTTTTCGTGATTCGATGTTGATAAAGTATTTTCTAGATTCATCTCATGTCTTGAGCCTAGAAGTAGTTCAGTTGGAAGATAAAATTTCTTAAGAAGAGAAACTAGTTTAGATTCTTGATCGAAGGGAACACATATTGAGGAATAAGGTAATCCACTAGGTAATGGTTTTGTGGAGAAACCACATGTTTGAAGAATCAACATGTCAGTCTGAAAATTCTACGAGGTAAAATACCCTCACTTGTTTAATAAGTAAATAAAATTATGAGGATGAAATTTCTGAAATGTGGGGATAATGTAACACCCCATGTTTTCTAATAAAAAATTGAAATGCATGAAACTTTATTTCATGAAGATATTTATATCTAGCCATTAAACATAATTTTATCACTTCAATGTTTTTAATTTCAATAAATGGTCATATATAATTGTGATCAGTAAGTTATTTAGAGTTTGATAGTGCCAACTTGTTTTTTGGTGAATAGTACCATACCATTATGAATAGTAATATGACCCTAATGAATATTAAATTTTATTATTATTTTATTTTTGTAAGGCCTTAAGATAATGAAATATTGGATACTTATTCAATGTGATATAAAATTAATTATAGATTTAATATTGTTAATTTTTGAATAAAGTATGATTTTATTTAAAAAACAAAATATTAATATTTATAAAATAATTTTGAAAAATTGGAGTTCATTTTTTAATTCTACATATCGAAAAATGGTTAGGGTGAATTTTTGGTATTTTTCTGAAATTCATGACTTTTTTATAAATAGTGAAATACAGTAAAATACCGTATATTCAAATTATCAGTTAAATACCTTATTTCTGACATCATAAGTGATTTAATACCACTTAGTTCGAACTCACATTCCATTATTACAATTTGGGTCACATGAGTTAAGACTATTCATAGTCTATAGAAAAAAAATTATAATAATGATTAAAATAATGTAAAATGCCTTCTCTCCTCCACTATAAATACCATCCTCATTCCCCTATTCCTCCCAAACCTCTCAAGCCTTGATCCTTACCTATGTTATCCCAAATAATCTTCTCAAAGATCTTCCACATGTATTAGATCTTCTGGTCTCACCAAAAGTCCAAAACCAAAGGCCTTAAGAGGAATCTCAATGAGAAGAGATCAACAGGTAGACACCCTCTTTTGTTTTCATTCTTTTATTTTCATTCTCCTTCCTTTTATTATTCTTTAATCACCAACACTTATCCAAGAGGAATTAATGATCTAGTATCATACATAGTCTTGATTTAATCATTATTATGGAAGAATTACCACTACACTTTTTCTCATCTCCCACTAATTCATGAAATTAAAACATCGTCAGTGATTTGTCAATTTACCGATATCTTGGATGATGTGATTTAAATTTATTTTACATCCTTCGAGTCTGTTCATGAAACCATTTTTATGTAAGAACATGATTATAATTTATGTATTATATCTTATATAATTTTCTGGAATCATTTTTCACACATTTTATTAATTTATAAAACAATATGAGTTCTTTACGATTGAATAATCTCCAAAATGACCTAATCAAATATCAATAAAGTTTTAAATTATGAAAAATGATAATGTAATAATTGAAAATGATAAATGTTTTATTTTATGGTTATGTAAGTATTTAAATACCATTCCATTCCAATTATGGAGGTTCACTTCCAAATGATAAGAATATTCATCATGAACCGATCTGGGAAATCATGTAAAGAACACACCCAAAACAATACAAGGAAAAAATATAAATAATTAAAAGGTGAAATTATTTAATTAAATGATCACATAAGGTATTATAAAGATTATTATGTTTATATAAGATGTTAATAACACTCTTTTAAACATTATACATGGGGTTTAAACTAGTTTTATGTAAACAATCCTAAGGTAAGGGAATTCTTAACCTAATTTATATTCTTTTGGTTAACCTTCTAAATCATTATTTATGTGGTATTAAAAATTTTTATGTGATGGGTTTGATTTTTATTAGGATTAATTATGTTTATTTATATTTTATATACATAGTCAATCCACTATATTAAGTCTCTCTTCAATAGTATGATATTTATATGGGGACTTTCTTCCAAAATCCTATTTTAGAATTCATTTTTTCAAAATTCAAAATCAATGTCTTTATGAAATTATTCATGTTGTATTATTAATTTATAGTTCTTGTGAATTTATTATGATGAAGGTTGGTACCTATATCTCCCTCCAATGCATTGGGTATGTGTATGTTGGAGTTCGGCTGTATGGTTACTCCAAGTGTAACTACGATGGTTACAAAAATTGTAAATGTAACATCCCAAGTAAGTAATGAATAAAATATATTATTATATATGTCTATTTATGAATTAAATAGAGTTTTAGAGGATTAAAATGAGAATAAATCCAATATTAAGCATGGAATACACTAATATTTTTAGAAGATTGTTTTACTGCCTTTTGATGGGAAACGATTTTTAAATCAAACTTTTGACACTTTTATTAGCTATATTTGTCAATATAAACTTATTATTTGTGATTGGGACATTGAAATTTACCTTTGGATAATTTTTGGTACTTTTCTGACAATGTTCATTTTTTTAATGAATAGTGAAAAATACTACATTTTACATCAATACTGCTTTTTCATCTAATTTAATTATATGGTTATATTATCTTTTTATTTGGTCTTAAATTGTAATTAGAATATATTTTTACAATTTAATCCAATGGTGGTCATTATAATTAATTTCACTTTGGAATTGGACATAAAAAAGTGCCAAACTTTTCATATATACTATTTCAAAAAAACCCGCTTTTTGTTTTGACAACGGGAATTATTTTTAAATTAATTATTGCAATTTATATGATTGGAATTTGGTAAAATGGATTCCATATTTGGAATTATAAGTTCCAAATTATGTAATTAATACTCTTGTTTTTTGGACATTATGAATAGTAACGACGGTAATTATCTTTAATTATCGTGATTAATTAGTAATCGAGTAGTTAAGGGTAATAAAATAATAACATAGTAATATAAAATGACTCCAACATGTGTCTTTATGCTACTTTTTGTGTCATGATTGACCATGGTATTCCTTGTTCCAAACTTTGGGACCCCATGGAATCACTTTTGTGTGATAGTGACTTTTTATCTTTTATTTTTAATGAATGTTAAATATAACAATGTATGTAACACCTAAGTAAAACAATTTTAGTTTTTTCTACATAAATGATGACTTGGACTATAAATATTCATTTGAAATCTAAAAATATTTACTACATAAAATTATTTTTTTATAATTTTTAGACATGAAATAAATTAAATTATTTTTGACATCATGATGATGCAGTGATTACCTCATAAATGAACGATTTAAATAAAATGAAAATATAATGTAAAATCTAAGACTTACACATATAAAATACCTATTGTATGATTATATTTCGAACCCTTATCACCTTATCCTTGAAATATATCAATGTTGTACCTTTTAAATCCAAAACACATTTCAATATAATGTAACATTTTATAACATTCCAAGAGTACCCCTCCTCTCCGCTTATAAAAGGCCCCCACCTCTACATGCTTACCCACACTTCTCAAGCCATTGGTTCGGCCAAGATCTGCTCACATTATCTCTCCATATCCCTCTCTTCATCCTAGAGGCCTTACCTTATGCATAAAGCTCTTCAAGTAACCCTTTTGGTACAAACCAGGTGGAGTTACCCTATTTAAAGGTAAAGACTTCTCTAATGTTTTTTGTTTTATTTTGCTTCTCCAACCCCCTAAACTCTTTTTATTCATTTCTTTTGTAAAAAACCAGTATATTAAATATACAAGGATGTTTTTATAAGAATTATTAGCTCTACACTTACACACACCCACATATAATTGTTAAAGAGCATACAGTTTCTGTGGATGGCGAATTTCTGCCTCACGAAACGATGATTGTTCAATATTCTTCTAACATCTTCAAAGTTGTCCATTAAGATGTAACTATATTTATATATGATATATAATATGTTTATGCTTTCCTTATGCTTCTGTATTTTTCATTTATGGCATACCTTTATGGTTTCCATTATGGGTAAACGCGATATCTTCATTTTAGGAAGTGCGGACTAACGCCCCCTCAAAGTTATTTGATTCATTAATGTCATATGTGTGATGTATAAAGGATGGAGATAATGATATTATATATGATATTATACTGGAATTATATACCTTTATATCATTATGATTCCATTCCGTAAAATACAAAATATAAATGAAAGTAGCTTTCATGCGTACGTACGGCTTACCGTCTCCATGAATGGTTCATTTCATTTATTACCTCTAAATGATATGAAATATTATAAATGGATGTATATATTGGATATATATGATATCTATGATATCTAAATCATGAAGATAATTCTGGATATAATGGATATTTTTCGACATGAACAACTTGTAATTATAAAGAGTTTATTTTTGACTCATGTACCAATGATCGACAAAACGACCATTATTAACATAAATAATTACATAATGTTCATGACATGTTAATCAGTGATATAAAAGGAATAATGAACTTGAAAATGGTTCTTAAGAAATTATAAATTATCTCATGTTTATTATTCAAGAGGTTAAAGAATGATCGAGTCAAGTCGGACCCGAGGTATGGGACTTCGTCTCAATCTCCTTTCATTGAGGAATATTTTGTTTTATACACAAATTTATTTTATACGGTGTATAAACCCCTTTTACTTTTACGTTTATTCAAAAGGAATCTTTTTTATATGAATCATTTACTAAACGAAAAAAGGGAATGTTTTTTTTGTCATACGTATGCGGCGACAATGACTTCTCCACCGCCGTGACTATTATTTGAGTTTCAGCTTCCTCTACAAGACATAACTTTTTTTTAAAATGAAAAACAAATACCATGTTTTAATTTTTGTTTATTTTTGTTATTGAAAATTTTTTTTAATAATTTTTTTTATTATATCAATGTATTATTGATATCTTGTGATTGAAATGTGGAAATGTTATCTTTCATTTATACATGTTTAATGTGATATGATTCTGTTATGGTTCTTGGGAATTATTTATGAAGACGGGTGGTTCCATGATAAACTAAGGGTGGGTGAGCCCGATATAGTTATCCAATGCATTGGGTAACGTGAAGGGGTAAAACTTTAAGGTTTCTCCGAATAGATTTAGTGAATATACTGTGATGGGTATTCAAAACGTAACCATGAGGGTTACTCCCTATGTAAGAATGTGATGAATGACTCAAGTTACCTCTATGTCTTATGTTTTCTATGAGTTATTCATAAATCTTATGATTTCATTGGGTATGTTAACGTGCTTATGTTTTATGAGTAAAGTATGATTTCATTATTTCTTATGTATACATGTACTAATGTTTCCATTACATATTTTTATATCCCTTACTGAGATTTTTATGATTATCCCATGTTTTAGAAATTTTTTTCACAGGTCAAGGGAAAGGTACATGATGTGATGATAGTGTTAAGGAAGTGTCAAGAAAGAATCCATGTTTTATTTTAAATATGTTTCCATTTATTGGAAAAATGAGTACTATCATTTATGTAACCACTTTGTTTAAATATGGAGTGTAATTCAATATTTATGATCTAATTCTCTAAAACTCTAAACCTAAAAAGATCCTCAACGTGTATTCTTTAAATAACTCAAGATTAAGTAATGTTTAAGGATGGGGCCTTATAGTAAAGTAGTTGTGAGAGTAACAAATTATAAGGTTTCTGAGAGGGTTACAAGATATATAAGTAATTCCCCAAGATACATTTATGATTCTTTTTATGTTCTTATGTTTTGTGGGAATCATTTGGAAATCTCATGTTTCAAAAAGTAATTATATATGGCTGACAAATATGTCTTTTTTTAAAATGATTTCATATCATACATGTATTCATGGACTAATGTGTTATTTCCTTAATTTTATAACCCTTACTGAGCTTTTTGTTCCCATCCCACGTTTTTAAAGGATTTTCACAGGTTATAATGAAGTGTAAGACAAAGAAGGATCCATGATAAATATTTGATGAATTTTCAAAAAAACATTTTTTATTTAAAAAGTTTTACATTTTTGAAGATATGAAGACCGTTTTTATGGTATCCACTATGTATTAATGGACAATATTATGAATTTTTTCTGTCTAAATTCTATAAATATATAATCATTAAAAGATCCTAAATACGAATGGAATTGATTTTTTTATTAAAATTCATGATACTGAAATTTAATAAGGTAGATCCCTTTTAATATTAAAGGGAGAGTATATCATTGTAGTTAAATTAACAATGACATATATCCAAGGTACACATTTTTTATTTCACTTTTATGCTTTAAAGTATCTTAAAATTTTAGTATTTTTTATGTTGAGTCAGTTGGTGATGTGGTATAGTAAAATTCCAAGAGTGTTTTTGAATTATACATAATAAATAAATATATGGGATGGTTGAGTAAGAAGCAGGAAAGTACCTCACTAAGTACAAAATAATCAAAATATAACATAGTGACTAAGTAATAAACTTAGATTTTGTGGATGAAAAAGTTATTGAATATATTATTGACATGTTGAATTAGATGATGATGGGTTTTTATGATAACAATAATGTGATTAATATCACAAAAAATCAAGTGCAACACTTTCATACAAATAACATTGAGATTAGGTATCACTTTATTAAAGAAAATGTTGAACAAGTAATAGTCACAGGTGATCATGTTAGAAACAATTACCAAGTAGTATACATCATGAATAATTAATTAATTATACCAACATTTTATAAACAATGGTGGAACCTTAGTGTTAAACCACATCCTTAGACATGAGGAGGTTCATATTATTCCCATATCTGCATTTTATATATTACATTACATACTTATTTTTTTTGAATGAAATCTATATCTTTGGGATTATTGTTAAAAGTGGAGAAATTTTGTGAAAATTTATTTAACATCATGTCATTTTCAACGATTAAATCACTTTCTCATCTAGGTGGACTTTTATGGGTTAAAATTAAAGGTAATATACAATCCATCATCACATGTGTTTTTTACATAGGGTTGTTGTTTTATTGAGCATGATGAATGGGGAGTTTTTGTAATTTGAAATTACATGTGTCATGGAATTCCCTTTTGATCTCATATTTTCTAAACTAGTAATTTATCATATATAAAAGAATTTATAGGAAGAGTTGTTCTAATAATATCTGGTGGATTTGGAGCATGTGTGTGGTATTTAATTTCACTTTGGATTTCCAACAAACCCAAAGGGGGAAATTTTGGAACTAAGGTAATCCATGTTAGTTTTTGATATTTTATATATTTTTTAATATTTTTCAATTTTGATAATGGTGATATATCATTAAAAGAGGTGTTTTGAAGGTAGTGGAAGACCAAAATAGGAAATTATATGTTGTTGTTTTCTATTGTTTTCCAAATTCATGGGTATATATATTTCGTGTATTTGGTGAAATTATTATAATGATTTAAAGAAAATGAATGTTTTATGAATAGCATTAAATATTAATTTCATGACCCACAAAGTGAATAAGGATGCTCATATTGTAAGAATGTTTTCATATAAATAGTTTGTGTATCCTGCATAAGAGAGCCATTTGTGGAGAGGTGGGGATTTTCAAAGATTTGTAAACTCAAAAATCCTACATATAATGGATCATTTATGTTACTTTAATAGTGTATTATTTTTTGGACAACTGGTTATTTATAAATATACATATTGTCAAAAACCCATTGTAACTATGAGGATTTTCTGTGGAGCCTTTATATTGGTTCAAAAATGGGATTGAATAAAATATAAATTATTAATGCAACCTTTAGCGAACTATTAATATATATACCCCTTTAATACTCTAATTATCTATCAATTATAGGTTGAAAGAATATTTATAGACTAGTCAAAAAATGATGAAGTCAGGTCATGTGAATTGCAAGGCTAGGCCACATTGCAAGGTTGTCTATGTAGTAGGGCTTAACCACAGAGTGAGGTAAAATCATGAAGTAAGATCCATGAATAAAGTTCATGAAGTATATTAATATATAAGAATAGTATATTCATGCATCACTGAGGTTTTTCTATGGTGTATAGTCACCAGTGAATAGAAAACTACATAGTACTTACCCAATGGTTATTATGATAACTGAAAACTGAATCAGAGCATCATAATATATAATTTATGATGAAAATATTAAAAATTATCTAATTATTAGGGGGATAACTTAAATTAGTTAAATTTGGGAGGAATTAATTTGGAGTAGCGATAAAGGAGGAGTTGATGTAAGTGATCCTATAGGGACAATTTGTTATCCAAGAATACCTTATAAAGGTAGTGTGTGTACCATAGAGTGATTGTGGATGAAAATTTGTTATATAAAAAATATAGTAAATCTTAGTGGATCCTAGTGTGGCTAAAACATCTTCATAATATTCTCCTTGGTCAAACCCTTTGTGGTAAAAAATGTAAAATATTTTGTGTTCAGTTTTATTTCTGCATTTTTTTGGTGACTGTGCATTCCAATCGGATATGTTTAACAACTTCATAAAAATGTGGGGGTAAGATCATTTTAAATTTAAAAATTTTTTGACACCCAGATTCCCCCTCCCATCTTAGGGTATCTCGGTTTACAACAGTGTCCAACTAGATCCCCTCATAATAAATTTCGCATGCATCCCTCTAGATCCTAGGAATCACTAGGCATATCATAAAATCCCCTAGAATCATAAAGTATAATGACCCGATCAAAGGAATCACGAGGAATATCTCCCAACATATTGAGGTATAATAATTAGATCCTAGGGATCACAATAATATGTCTTAATTCCACCAGGTATATCCATCATATCTTTTGTTTCCTAGACATTCAATTTAATAATTAGGCTCAATAGCCAAATCCTAATAATCACATGGAATATATTATAATATAATTTTATTTCTGCGGAAAATATCCACCTGGTTCACATGTCATGAAAATAATAACATGGGATGGCCACCGGTCCAACCTATATCATACAAAAAAGGTCAATAAATAAATTTCATATCCTATCCCTATTACTAAAATCCAATTATAATCAAATTATCTATTTAGGCTCTAAGGTGAAACCTAATATCTACACAATCTCACTCCCTCACAAATCGTCACTAGTGTCGATAGATCACTAGGGAACCCAACGAGGACCCCTAAGTCTCATCATATTGTGGACAAACAATAAGGGATCCTTGAACTCAATATCATGTATTGGAATAATCCCACCACTAAATGATATTAACTACCATCTATGACATCATGATCGCATTTTGATCTCAATGGTCTTGTAGGATAACCCCCCCCCCCAACACCACTCCTGGAATATGGAGTATTGATCATCACAAATATTCAATAATAAAAGGTATATTCCCCCACCAAAAATATCATAATATTCCTAGTGTATACTCACATGGGTTATCACAAGATAATTGGGGTAGAAATAGTCACCCCACTCTATAATTAGCTTTCCCAACAGCTCTAAAGCATATAATTGTCATATCATGGACTACTTGGGACAATCCTCACAGTTGAAAACAACACTCTACATAAAGGATTATAAAGAATCCTATATTAGGTACACTATGTTAAATCATTTCATTTAATCAATAAACTATGGTTCTATACATCGCATTGAATATATTCAATAATCAATCCCTCTGTCATCGATGTAACACCCAATGATTTTTCCATGTATTACTCTTATTAAATATCTTGTTGAGTAGCATGTGATATACAAAACACCAAACCAAAGAGATTAATATTTTATTAAAATTAAGAGTTCACATTAATAAATTATTAATATATAATGTTTGAAAAAATAAATTAACCCTCATTCGTAAATGATATAATGTTAAGAACACTTATTATTTAAATTGGTCATTTTTTCAATAAATGTAGATTTTCTTTATATTATTTATATTCATTTAATAGATAAATTTTAAAAAAATTAATTTATATTAGATGAAATTAACATAATGTTTCATTTCTTAATTTAAAATTTAAATTAGGGTGAAATTGGGAAATTTTTCAAAAATATTTTATTTTTAAGAAAATGGTGAAAATATGGATTTTTCAAATACTGTCAGTTTTAAGGCATTATAATTATATAATAATGAATTAAAAGTCTTTGAAAAAATTTTATTGAAAAAATATATATTTAATATTTAATATACGGAATTTGAAAATATAATATTTAACTTATAAATCTATTTTTGGCATTTTAGAAATCTATGATATGTTTTTATTCAAATAAAAACTATTTCTGGTACTTCTCTTTTAAAAAATGTGTTCACATGGTTGCTTTAGGTTTTTTTTGGTTTTAAAATAAAATAATTATCCTTTGATAAAAAATCTTCTAATTAATTCAATGGGAATAAAAAATACATTCTTTTGGTATACAATTATTTTTACTATTAAATGGGGTGTTTTTCAAAAAGTCATTATTTTATTATGTTGCACATACTTATTTTAAATGTAATTTTTACTACCAATATAAATTTAATATTATAA
The DNA here is from genome assembly GCA_963277665.1 of Viscum album. NCBI lineage: Eukaryota > Viridiplantae > Streptophyta > Magnoliopsida > Santalales > Viscaceae > Viscum > Viscum album. Next base: position 1,082,111,513 of record OY728120.1, on the reverse strand, counting down.
AATTTATTACTTATCTGGGAAGATCATATTCAAATTATGTAATAATTCTCATTTCTTTTTTTTCACAATGAATAGTAACCTTAGTAAAAGATTATCACATAGATAAAGGTTAAAAGGACTAAAAAGGGTTAAACTAATAGATAAGAATTAAAATATCACATAAACATGTCCAAATTTGATTTTATGAGTATATGTATTCACAAAATTATCTTAACTTTTAATATATTTCAGTTTGGTTCCAATTTCCCAAAAAATGGCTTTATTTTATTTTAGAACTATGAATATTTACAAGAGTGACACTCCCCTCACTTATAAATGGGAACATCCTATTATCACTTCTTTACACACATTGAGTAACCTATCTCAAAAAATACAAAAAAATTAACATTACAACTATCTTACAAAAATACAAGATTTTCTTTTCTTCCCAAAATACCAATCACATATGGCTTAAGGACTAATCAAATGAAGATATCCAAGGATGAATTATATGTTTCAACCAAATTCTTTCAAGTTTATTTCTTATTCTGCCTCATTAAAATAAATTTTATACATATTAATATAATGAAATTTGTATCAATAATATATTGATATTTTATTATATTTAATTAAGAACTATTTTATATCTTTTTTTAATCAAATAGAAAATGAAAACATCACTCGTGCGTATGTGGGGACTTCCGCCTCCATGAAGCGATGTATTATTTTTTCATCGCCACCTCATATGGATGGTTATAAAGATGCATTTAACAAATATATATTATATTTATGACATAATTAGGATTCTATTAATATAAACCATTATATAAATTCTTTAATTTCCATCAAATGGTACCTGAAAATGTTTCTCATGTGTATGTGCGGGCCACTACTTCCATGAGTAAAATAATTCATTTTTCACTTATCTAACTACATGGAATGTTTTAAAAATTAATTTAACACATAAATATTAAATTTAAAACATTATAATGGTTATATATAAATAATTTGGTCATTATATAAATAATAATAAATATAATTTTCGATGAAAAGTTTAATCTTCTAAAACATGATTTCCAAGACACTTTGAAGTAAAAAACTCTTAGAGTTATTTTTCATATTTATTGTTCATATATCTCTTATTGAATCTGATATATCACATTAATATTTTTTTAATATATTTGATTCTATAAAAGTTATAATATTGTTGATTCCGAAATATGTGTGTCATGGGAGAGGCTAAGGAAGGCGCAACCAGTTCAAAGTGAATTCGGGCCAAAATAGCTAAAAATCCAATTAAGGTACATATTCATGAAGATCCAAATTTTTTGAGCAACCATAGGTTATATAATTCCTTGAAAACCTAGATATATTAATGTATCCTCAACACATGGTAATTCCTATTCATGGATCTCCATTTCATGGATGTCCACGGGCATGTGGAGATTTGATGACAACCATCACACATCATCAGTCTATTTACATCATTTAAGATGATGTGACCTTTCATATTCTGAAAATAGATCGGAATTTCTGATACCCAAAATATTCTTGAGTGAAATAAGAGATAGACCCCCAAAGTTAGACATATTTCATAAAACCATATCAAATGGGTTTTTTAGATCCTCAAACAATGGTGGATATTCCTTTCTTGAAGTTCCATGGACTTAGTGTAAGAATGATTCCCTTTGTGGATATTGGAGTTTTGTGAGATAACTATCCTTCAAGAAACCAAAACCATGGCGACCAACACATTACTCCAAGGCAGGGTCTTCCTGTTTTAGAAAAAAATTATATTCCATGAGATATCAGACCTCCATGAGACCCCTGACCTTCCAAAATCAAAAAACACTTGTGAAACCCAATCCTTTTTGAAACCTCTCCTCCAAGACTCCTTATGGTTTATCCTTTCATCCAATACCCTTTCATGAATGTTTAGTTCTTCGGTCCCCCATACAAAACCATGTCAGTTCAACCACATCACAAGACATTGTATGAACAGTACAACTTACCCTTTTGTTCACCCACAATGTTTCAAGTGAGGCCCAATACTTCACCTTACCTATTTATCCCAATAATAGATTCCCTAATTCCATTTTCACTATTTATAGGCAACCTAATGTTAAGTATATTGATTTCCAATCATGTACTGTAGTGTCTATGACCTGCTCTACCCAAAGTCACATACGTAATGGACACATAATCCATCAGGGTGGTATCACTGAGGGAAACAAAATACTTATCTTGGAATAGAGTCATATTTTGGATCTTCTTATCCACTTGACATAGTCCCCCTTGAGGTGTAGCCCCATACACATATGAGATACAAGACATAAAACTCCCTAGCTCCGTCTCTTAGTCATATGATGTTAAACTACCGAACAATATCTTTAGCAGATGATGTTAAACTATATCCTTACCCTATGTAATGAACATAGTATTTCATAGGTATGCTAATCATGGGATTCCACTCCTCCCACTTTGTGGGATGTCACCCAATATCCAGCACCTCTGATTCACCCTCTATTGGAATTAACCATTTTTAGAAGACCCTCAAGTAGCTTCCATGCATAATCCCCACAACATCTCTCACTGACACTCATTTCCTGACCTGAGGATCCTAACCGTAAGATATTAAACTACAAGGACTGATCTTATCACATGAATGTAAACTACAACATCAAACTACATGGATATTGATCCCTATTTAATGACAGGGTATGTAGGACTCTTCTATGAGGATCAATCCCAAAAACTCCAAGTGTGAAATATAATCCCTTGGGGGGGCACACACCACCATCCAAGGGTGAAATATTTCCCCTTTGGGGGACACACTATATAAAATCCATGTGTGAAATATTTCCCCTTGGGGGGACAAACTCCATCAAATCCAAATGTGAAATCTTCCTTATTAGGGGAATACCCTCCATTAATTCCATGTGTGAAATATTCCACACTGTAATGAAACCCTCCACCATCCATATGTAAAGTCTTCTCCCATGGGGACACAATAAGCCACCAATTTATCCCCAGAAGAAATAAAACCTACACCCCGCCAATCCCCACAAGACATTAAAACATTGGTCCATTTATCACCACTACCAGTTAAAATTTTCACCTAATCTAGAATCCCTACCCCATATAATAATCTTGTGATACCTGAGGTAAAAATCCTTGTATTTCATACCCCACATGAGTCAAATATCTCATGTCCAACATGGGATGCCTTTAGTTCCGTGCCTAAAATGTCTCACACGTTTGATTACCTCCAAGAGAGGAAGTCTTTATAGATATCCAATCTTCCAAATGTCTAAGCATTCCCAATGTGACCAACTTTACTACCACCTTTGATCAAAGGTTTCTACCCTATTGAGATAGAAGGGGAATAATTAATTAGTCTCCACCTCGAGATAGACTTAAGAACAAGTTTCATGAACATAATAAAAATCTATGAGGGAGACCCAGTTTGGATGATGAGATGCAAGGTAGAATCCATGGATGAAGAAATCATTATCTCATTATCCCAATTTGTTCCAGGATCTAATATCACTAATTAAAGTGATGGAAGGTGCCCACCTCTGGAAAGTGGGAATTTAGGGAAATAAGAAGCACATGAGATGTACTGGCCCCAATAAAAAAAGTCAGAAACACAAATGGTTAACATGAAATGCGTAATCTTATTCAAAAACTATATATACTGGTAGTGTTGGGTAACTGATGGATTTTCATGTCATTGGATCGAGATATTTGGCTCTAGGTCCCACCAAACAGGCAGTGAACCTAGAATGAATCTCTCCTAAAATATGGGGAAAAAATGTTGGGAATCCCTAGTCTATGACATCACCAATGTAGATCATTCCTTTATTTTAGGAGGAATATATGATTTTGGTTCATTAGGAATCATTTTCAAAGTATATGTTCTAACAGATGAACCCATATAACATATAGGACTTAGGATAAAGGGATATGGTTTCCTAGAATTAATGGTCATAGGGGTAGTCCACCAATCCTTCAGTTGTTGGGTTCCCACACCCTATTTCTTCCTATGATCCCATTTTCATGAGGGATATAAACACCCTAGTTCACCTATATGAGAAGGAAGAAGTCATTATCACAAGGGTTATGGCCCACCAAGTTCTTGAGGCATTAACTCCTTACTGAAACTACTACCCTTGAGGGATGCACTAGGGAAGGCCACACCTGTTCCAATATAGAAATGCTTCAGGAGACTCTTCCCAGAGTGCTATAACATCTCACTCCCTGATTCCAAGGAGTGAGAGGATTTTCCAGTCATACCTATAGCGTCCATTTATCGGGAGCATCCTAGAATGGGTACCCTAGGAATCATCAGCACCAACACCGACCAATATCATAAGTTGAAAAGATTTTTGACTTCATCCCCACTCGACTGACCCCAATAAAGAAGGACGAATACTGAAACTAGTGGCACAAACAATGAATTTCCCAACAAGAAGCATCTTCTGCATATCTAGTGGACGTTACCACTACTTGAGTATCCCACCATATCCCTTAAACATGGGAATAGGGATCTATATTTTCTCAAATGGGATAAAGACCCTTTCCACCTATTGTGTAGGACAGGTTGAATCTATTAGTAATTGGGACCACCAGATGCCCTTACGAGACATATTGTGATGAGGAAAAATGATGTGGAATCCCTCCCACATCATCATCAACCAGAATGGAGATCCATACCATTTTGTTTTTCAACCATCATAGAGGTCCTCCCCATTCCAACATCAACCATCATGGAGGTCCTATTTGTTCCATCATAAACTAGAATATAGGTCCTATTCATGCCATAATAAACCTGTGTGGAGTTTTTCCCTATTCTAAAGACACAACCTTCCCTAAAGTATCATCTCAGACTAGGAGGGAAAACACTCATCATTGAATTCATGGACCGGATGAAGGACACAACCCACCTTGGAATAACCCAAGAAACTATTTTCAATCCTAACTTGGTGAAGGCCCACACCTTCAGAGGTGGGACCCTAGGAATTTTCATGACATCATCCACCTCTCAGATTATGATGTAACTGATGAATCAATGAGGAAACCTTCACCCCAACATCTAGAGGATAGGGTAGAATCCCTTCAATTGAGGATTTAGATCACAAGAGCTGAGGTCCACAGAATCCCTAGTTCCCTCTGAAAATACCTATAGGTGGAGGATATTTTGGCCTCCTTCCTATGACTCAATGTACAACTATATCCATATTCATTTGTTTCCCTCCTCTCTACCTCCACACAAGACTTTGAATTCATTTTAGGGTTTGAGTTGACACCATAAAATGATTTTGGGTGATCCTCTAATCCCCAATGGGATGCTACCACCCTCAATCCAAAGAATGTGGTAAACAATCTCTCCAAAATGGATATGATCTAGAAGCCAAATCCACATCTATGAGACATCCCAGCATATACTGGATATTTTTCCAATATAAACCCCCTCTCCTTGATGATCAGAAGGAAAGAAGGTTTCCATCTCTACTTACAGCCTTATTTCTTCCTATTCCAGTTAAGTATTAGTCCAAACATGTGTAGAATCATCCCCCTAGAAATGAACAAGAGGATCTTGGGTTATTCTCACCACCAACAAGGTATCACTTGTGTTTTTCCCACCAGTAGGTCTATATTTTTTCATCCCAAAGTCCCTCACTGAGGAGCAGGTAGTTTTATTAACCAGATTATATGGGAGATTCTTCACCACCTCTAAAACCACTAGATATATTACCCATTAGTCCATTAGGACATCAATGTTGTTCAATAGCAATACAAGAAGGTTGAGATCGCAACACTCCTAGTAGCATAGTATCCAAAGTCATATAGATATTGAAAAACTCTCCTAAAAACCTATGTAAAGATCCATGATGTGAATTATCGGGTCATGGAATATTCATCTACATATGTGTAGATCAGAGGATAGGGTTGTATGATGAACTCCATTTTATCCCTATCATACGATAGTGACGATACATTTTATTTGGAATATATGCTGATGATGAATGTTAACCTATGAATTCCATTATAGAGAATGTAGTCACTTTTTACATGCCATAATATCAAAGGAATAGAGCTACTTACGTAGGCTGCATTAGGGAAATCCCCCCTCAATGGGTGATACAGTACCAAACTGACCCCTTCAGAAGGTGTCTTCACTCATCAATAGAGATAGGAACTAGAAATTAGAATTCCCCAAAATGATATGTTACTACCCGCTCATCAGTATGTTGACAAAATTAAGGTACATTCTAATATCTTCATCCAATATTAGGTTGTTCCAAAGGTGGAGTGGGACTGTAGGAGAGATGTCTTTCTTTTAAAGATTAAGGAGTATAAAATCCTCACTACTGAGCTCATTGTTGAGCGGTTCATGAACCCTTTAAATGTCTTAAGTTACCACATATCTCATACATTGAGGAAACCCATCCTCCTCATCCAAAAAACCCATTTAAAATATGGTATCCCTATTCACTGGTTAAAATAAGAGTCTAGGGTATTTGGGAAATGAATATGATATGATAATCCAACTCTACCTAATTCGCATAATTGTCTACCTCGAGATCTAGGGTGGGATACTACTCAAGTAAATGATCTTATTAACACATTGGGGGTGGAAACCCTCACCAAGATGATGCGATATATGAACTCATTTCCTATCTAAAGGAAATTAAAACACGAAAAGTGGTAGTTTAATCTAAAAGAGTGTCATAACCATCATGGTTAGACCATTTTTGAGCACCCCCAAATCATAATAATCCTAGATTCACCCAATTTAATGGGATGGGTGACCCACTATAGCATCTGGCCTACTTTTACTCAAGGTGAGGCCCAATTTTGGGGAAACCAGAATAACATGTGGATACCATGCTTTGATGCATCATTGAGACTTTGAAATTACATGTGTTCTTCTAGTACAGTCACCTTCCCATAGAGTCCGTGTCTAGATGGGAGGACCTTTGTAGATAGTTCCTCTACCATTTTATCTTCCCCTCATGCCATACAATCATCATTAACCTCTTAAAATTATATCATAAGCTTGATGATGAATTTGTTGACATCGTCTCTTTACGGAAGGGACTCACATATTCACTCAACTTTTCATTATACCAAGAACAACTACTTAAAAAGTGAATGAAAAAATGTGAGGAATGAGATGGTCCCTATCCTCTTCTCCTTGAACTACCTATTTGTATTTTGGGAGTTCTCCAAAAATGATCATCATCTAGAAGAAGACTTGTAGTGTAAAAAATAAATTTTCTACCAATTTACCATTCTAGATCCTACCAGAAGGCCCATTAATGTAGTTTCATTGACTCGTGTGCATGAAGAGGACCCCAAGCTGGTACACCAATTGGCCCCTTTACTAGATGAGCATCTACAAGTGAAAACTCACCAAACACAATATATCTAGGTACAAAATATCCATGTGAATCCTAGTCGATGAGAGAATCCATCCCAAATCCCCTATCAAGAGAATGTAACTATGAATTATTTCATAGAAATAATAAATAAGACCCATTCTTTTAGTGATTACTTGGTCCAAAAGAATTTATTTTACCCCATAGAGAAGGGAATTCATAAGATTCCAAAATCAATGTGTCCCTAGGAGGCCCAACTCACAGGACACACTGATCACTACCCATATTATAGGATCCTTAGAATCACCATCAAATAATTATTTATATTTATATATTGGATTTAGGACCAAATATATCCTGGATTATTCAAATTGGGAATCATTATAGTGTAGGTGAAACATATCTCCAGTGACCTTAATAGTGACAGTGAAGACTCCGAAGAGTGAAAACAATTTCCCAGCCATGGGTCATAGAATTATGATGACTAGTGGACTCGTAAAGAAGTCTCGCATGCCTGTGGTATTATATGTTCCCACTTGAGAAAGTAAGAACCTCCTATAGTTGAGGTAATTTCTTCGACAATTACATCCATATCTACAGAATATATTCCCATATCATGGATGGATAAGAATAAATGGGACAATAGAGATTAGTATCCCCCAACTGTTTGGAATATATTTCACAACCTTGGATACTTATTACCTCTGGAGTTAGGATACGCACCTTGGTTTCACTAAACCCTAGTCTATTAAACTAATCATGACAAGGAGTACATATCCAAGAATTTTGTTTAGATAGTGCACTTATTCACATCTCTCAACAATGAGGAAATACATTTAGACCCATCAGTTGCCTCTGGCTAACACAAATGAATGAGAGGTAGAGGACGTGATATCAAACTGAATAATCGTGTTAGTGCTCCAAACTGGGTTGTTCATGCTACTAAGACCAGGTTGGAAGACTTGCATTGGGCTCATTAAGTAAACCCCCCATGGAAGAATTTGTCAGGTATGTCTCCAAAGCTGACTGCATTACATGACTATACATCTAAGTTGTAATGACATCGTGATCAATTGTGTTTGTCTAGGGCCCGACCATACCTAACTAAAATTAGCCATCTATTTTCAGATTAGGTCATATTGTTAGTTGTAGAATCTCTCCAGAACTATCTAGACAACATTTTTTCATCCAATGACATCTGTTCCCACTCTACTAAATATTGGTCCTCTACAGCCAAAAATATACCCATGGCATAGAAGTATGATGTTCTAAAGAACCGCATTGGAATACCTATAAGGCACTAAATTTTTTAGGCCCTCTAAATTTAAAAGGAAAAGTATGAGTCCCTTTTTAGAGCTTTTAAATTCCCACTCTAGTTCATGGATAAGGTATTTGCTACAGAGTATCACTAAGAATAGGAGGCTAGGAAAGATGAATGTTATGTCATTATCTAGTTCTCTAGAGAAAATGATGGTGTCACCATTCAAGGGAACAATCACCCACTAAATATCACTATTCAGAACAACATTGTATAAATACTCCAATCCCTATGGATACTGGATTCTAGATCAACCTTATCCTAATGAAAAAACTCAAAAAGATAGGACTTATAGAAGTAGATCTGACCCCCTCTAACCTAACAATTTAGGGTATTGATAACAGTGATAGAAAATGGTGTAAGATTCGGATTAAGACACAATTTAGTGTATTGATAACAAGAACTGAATTTGTGATGGTCTCTTAGGATTCTTCCAAAAATGTTTTTCTAGGAAGACCCTGACATCATTTTCATGCTGCAGTCCCCTCTTCATACCACCAGTGCCTCAAATACTCCCTTAATGTTCTTGCAGTGGTACTCCAAGGTGACACATCACCTTTTGACTCTTGTTAGGACCATTAATTAGATGTTTGTCACTAAAAAATATAGGTAAATTAAGTTCATACTAATAGGGTTATGCGAATCAATGAACCTAATTATCTAACAACCACTACAATTTATCCATGGTTAGAATTTAAAGAAAACTTTTTCCTCTATATTCACTAGTTAGATACCACAAAACCCAAATGAGGGAGATATTTTTTAAACTCCAATGAAAATTAGAGCAAACATATTACCTCATAATCCAGCAGTAGGAAAGATCAGTTGCTACTAAAAGAAACTTTTACTATAAAGTACCAATATGTTTTCCCCATAGCCACCAATCCATGGAATTTCCACATGTTCCAAAAATTGTGGCTGACTCGAGGAAAATTTAACCATATCAATTACATTAATATGAAGAGTATACCTCACATGTGGAAACTAAACTAAATTGGATTGAAATATTCATTTTACACAATCTCAGTGGATTGAAAACACCTCAATAAGGATTCTATATCTACCAGATCATATCTCAATGCTCTCCCTCCTTCAATTGGACTGGACAAGAAACATCCTCCTTCGGATTACACTATCTAATATGATGAAGATGATTTAGAGGATTCCCCTAAAACATTTTAATTTAGTGTCTCCACCACTATTGATGAGTTATCCTAGGTGAACATAAGTATTGAGGAATATCTGAGGATGAAAATGAAAAATGAATCCATTTCCCTAATGTAGTAGGAGCAGTATATGGATTTCATGAACCAGAACCCTGAAATATTCACTTAGAGCTATGATGATATTTTAGGGCTAGATCCTTTGGTTTATGTTCACCACCTTGGCCACCCAATGAGTCATCATGGGTTCAAAAATCCTCAGAAAAAGATTCTCCCTTAACACAGTGCTATGTTTGAGGCTTATTTTTAAAATATTATGAAATCCTAAATTTTCAAGGAGGTCCAGTACCCCAGGTGGATAGCCAATATATTCAAAATAAAGAAGAATAATGGGAAGATACAAGTCTTCATTTACTTCTAATACATCAAATACAATTATTTAATGGTTGATTTCCCCCTTCCATTGAAAAATATTTTGATTGACTCTATAGGTAGGTTCCAGTACCTCTTCATTGTGAATGGATAATCCATATATAATCATATATGGATGGAAAATGAGGATAAGGATTAAATTGACTTTAGGGAACCCTAAGGGAATTTATACTATCATGTGATGCCATTAGACTTAAAAATTGATGGATCCACTTACCGAGAGGCCGTGTACCACATCTTTAAGCCCATTCTCAAGACATTGGTGGAGTTCTACATTGATGATTAGGTAGTTAAACCCCACCAGTGTCAGACCATATCAAGGATATTGAGAATGTTTTCAACTTATTTTTCTCCAAAAACATTAAGATATACCCATTGATGTTCACTTTTTGGGATACCTATGTGGAATTTCAGGGCTTTTTCATATGATAAAGAGGTATTGAGGTTGACCTAGAGAAGATCAAGGATATTAATCAAATTCATCCCCCCAGAAATATCTGAGAGTTTTAGGACCTCCAAGACACTTATCATACAAATTATGGTTTATTGATAATATTTCTAAAATGTTTAATCCCTTCTTAAGACTCACGAATAAAGGCATTGTTTACCAGTGGTTTGAGGACTCCCAGACTTACTTGAAGGATATCCTTATTTACCTACTACATCCTTCTATTCTAAGGCCACCCATCCTAGGAAATAATTTTTTCCACTATGTGACCATTCTATAGTGATCCTTAAACTCCCTTCTAGACCAAAAAAACAATGAGGGTTTTGGAAAAACATATTATATATCTGCTACGTGCTCCTTGGCACAACTACTAGATACTAACTCATCAAGAAGAGTTTCCTCACACTAGTTTTTTCAATGCAGAAGTTGAGACTCTACTTGAAACACCATGTGATACACTTGGCATCTCCTAAATACCCACTAAATTATATCCTTAATCATCCCATGCTAACAGGATGCTTGGTGTATTGGATAGTAATCCTATGGAAGTTCAACATTAGTATTGTACCACAAAATGAAGACACAGGAAAGGCATTAGTTGACATCATAGTCTCACATCTAGACACTAAATAAATTCCCATGGATTTTGATTTCCCAAATGAAGATATTCTCTTAGTGGATCAGGTTTTACAATGTAGGAATATTCGTTTTGAAGGAACCTCCCAGAGCCTGACTCGTAGATGGCCCAATAACCCCATGCTCAATAGGGTAGGATTGGGGATCTTTTTCATCACCCAGGCACAAGTTGTCATGTATCCACCTTTATATTTTTTTAAAGGCTTCACCAGTAATGAGGTAGTGTATTAAGACCTTATAAATGTTTATGAGTTGGACCTCATGATTGATGTTCGCATTTTACATGTAAGTGGATACTCTAAGATATACATCAAGGAGATCATGGGTGATAATGTCGTTATAAAGAAATAGCTAATGCCCCATACTATGATGCACCCATCAACTAATATCCCAATTACTTACCTACCCAACGGTGAATCACGTTCATTGGTCATTTAATGGCTAAGATTATGAATTATCACGTCTATATGAATCTCCAAATAGGATAAAATGGACATTCATGTGGTACATAGGTGGTTCATCACCCCTGAAACTCCAAATGATGTAAACCAATAGGTAAATTATTTGGATGTCCGTAATTCTATGGTTGGACCCTCAATTACCCCTACAATCGAGGAAATTCTTAAGCAGATGACTATATTATTTGAGTATCACAAGTGAGTAATTTTCCAACTAGACCGAGCTGATCATGAGTGAATCCATTGGAATACATAGAATTTTACCCACCACAGTCGGCAAAACCCTGAGTAAACCATCAACAGGTGTGGGTTTGATGGAATTGTCCTCAATTTCAACCTCCGAAATGAAATAACCAACTTCATACAGGATATCCAAGACAGATCTTGTGGAACCCATCAATTTGGATTGAATCTCTCTGACCAAATTCAGAGGTTGGGTTACTTCTGGACCACCATAGTTCATGACTGCATTGAGTTCTATAAGAGGTTTCATGTGTGTCAAGCCAATGAAAAAATTATGCATCAACAACCATAGATTCTCCCTCTACCAATTACTCATGTACCTTCACATTAAGGGGACATTATGTTGTGGGACCATACTTTCCAACAAAAACTAAATATTTGATGTTCAATTTTAATGAAATAGAATTCTTTTCCAAATGAGAATAAGTTGTTTCCCTCAAGGAAGTCAAAAACAGAATGTGATTGATTTTGTGAGATCCCGTATCATTACTTGATTTGGAGTTCCTAAATCTATTATCAAAGAATATAGAACAATATTAGGGGTTATTGTGATAGAAAAATAATACTCCTAGTAAAAAATTTATATACCTCCCACTAACATGCATAGGAAAATGAAAATATTGAGGCATTAAACAAGACCCTACCCAATATCATGAAAAATTTGTAGGATAGAAAAAAAAAATTGAGTTCTCGTAACAAGCTCCCTAATTACCTTTGGGCCTATTAGATGATAACTCATTATTCAACCTTAGAGACCCCATACTCCCTAGTGTACAGAACAAAGTAAGTATTTCCCATTGAGGATCATTTTCATTACTCCGAAAAACTATTTATAACCTGAAGATGCCATATTGAGTTATAGAATTATTTCTAGATGAGTTGGATCACATAAAGAAAACATGATTCATGCCTTTCTCAACATAGAGAGGCCTCAAAATAGGATATTGATAGAGTTTAATGATAATTTTTTCCTTCAATTCTTTATCAAGGGTGACATGGTACTGGTTCTCTGAATGTTGATGATACCTAGAAAAAATCCACCAATGGTTGTTACCATGTGGGAAGGCTCATACAAAATCTATATGTTTTTAATCCAATGGAGCATACTCATTGATCATTTTGTATAGAGAGTGTATCATACCTCTTACCAATTCCATGTTCTTAAGTAGTACTTTACATGAAGACTAATGGTCTTGGAATTATAACCTTAAACTATTTACAAATGGTCCAAACTCTACGACCATAACCTAGGAGTTATGTTCAAATATATGTATCATTAAAAGTATCCCCTTTTTCATATGAATTATAACCTTAAGCTATTTACTTTTCTTATAGTCCAATATCTACGAAATAAAACTAGTAGCAAACATATTCTAAGTGGTATGACTATAAACTAATAATCCAAACATCCTTGGTGCAGGATATTAATATTTGGTCTCACCCTATCAAAATAACATAGGATACCTCACATACCAAATGTGGGATCACAATAAAAGAAAACATCCTTAGTACATGATGATAAACTATAGCCTCAAGTTTTTTCATAAGTGTGGTGTGCCCCATTGAAATGGTGGGATTCTTCAATGTACTCATCAGAGAGGATAACCCCCCACTTCCAGCATCATTCTCCTACCACACCACATCCTAGAACAATGTGTTTATTGGTTCCCATTTACATGGGAAACCTAGTGAAACAAATACCCTTATCTTTATTCCCATCAACCATTTTATCATAAACCCTTCCCTCGGGGGTGGGGGAGTTATTCACCCTAATATTAGAACCATGTAGACAACATATGGTGTAATCATTGTGACCCTAAACTATGTTTAGTATCTTCAAGGATATTTATGTGTCCCATGGGATTACATCTTCTTCCTTTCATGTGAGGTTTTACCTCTTTATTCTACATAAATACCATTAAAATAAACACCTTCTAATTCTAAGAATCATGACTTTAAAATGTTTTCCAAATTCCCTTTGGTAATAGCTACATGATCTAAAATGTTGTAGCTAGAATCCTTCTGTATGATGTATACACTATAGGACATATGTCCCATCCTCACCAAATATGGTGGCTTTACTTTTTTGGTTTTGGTATTCTACCATACAAATCATCAAAACTACGTCTCCCTTGATTTCCACTCCCATGGGATATGTAGTGATTCCTAGACATCTAATCATTGGTCCAAGTCATGAACACATCACAAAGATACTCATTACCTATGGAATTATCACTTCTAAATTCCCTTGGGCCATCCCCTTAGTTGTAATCCCCCAATCTTATTCCATGGCCCATTAGTGTAACGAGATTACATTAAGATCCAACATGAGGAAGAATGGGAAACTCAATGTGTAAGACCTGTAAAAATCCTCATTACATTATCATAAACTATAAAACATACCCCATATAAAAATGGGATTCCTGATTTAATATATATGAGATGATTTTTTATCCACACCAGAGAGGACATCACCCCTCTAGTGTCTGTCTTGTACCACGTCATGTTCCAAAACTACATGAAAATAGATTACCATTTCCATAGGATATGTAGTAATGCCTATACCTCCTAGATTTGAGATCAGACTCATCAAAATTCTATTTTGGGGTATCCCTAGGTCCAAACCTTATGATCTTAAACTATGTGTATCATGTTATAGGATCACTTAACATGATATAGAGCCCCCCTAGTTCAATCAAGTTAGTTTTTATCTCATATGAAACACACAAGAATCGTCAAATTACATGTAACACTCCAGGACCCAGCATTATGACCTTAAACCATGTGCATCCAGACTCCTTGGCCCCATCTTCACATAGTTTTCTTCACCCCGAGTTTCTTAGAAATCTATTTACCCCTTAAAGTTTTCATCACATCCTCGCAAAATTGGATTCCCCCTCTACCATTAGTATTCTAAAACAACATATTCTAGAACTACATATATATTTTTTTCTTATTCCCCATGGGATATGTAGTAATGCTTGAACCTCATTTCCTAGGTATATCCCCCTTCTTTAAATCATTATAGGGTCTTTCCAACCCTAACATCATGAAATTGATCTGGGTATGGTTTGTTGAGTTTTTTTCATGGATGGTCTCTTTGGCCCTCCTTTATAATAGGTTCATCACTACTTCATGATACACAATCCACTTTAGAACACTCATTCCCATTTGGTCCAAGATCTATTACCCTAATCTAGTAGTTACACCTTCTGTCAACGTAATGCGACCTTAAACCAATAACTTCCCCTATGGTACAAAATCAACAACTCTAAACTAGTAACAACCATAGTCCGAGTTATATGACATTAAAATGAAAATCCCAAAATCCTCATAACATGATGATAATCTATAGCCTTACCCTATATGAAAATAAGATTCCATTTTGATATGTATGATTTGAACCAAAATCAATTTCCTCAAAACATGATGTAATACTACATAATAACTCCATATGAGACTAGGATGCCTCAAAATATGAGATGATTCAATGTAATCAATTGAGATGGAACCCCCCTACTGGAATTGTCGAAGCATCAAGACACATTCTAGAACTACATACATCTCAATTTCCATTTTCATGGGATGTGTAGAGATGCCCAAATCACATTTCATGGGTTGATCCCTACCATCAACTCATTTTGGTATGATTCCCTTATAGTCATGGATTTGTCCTCACTTACTAGCATGGATATCTAGTATGTTCAATATTGTGGTAGAATAGCTCCCTAGACAGTTAACATTTTCTCCAATAAATTCTTTACTACTACTTTCACGCTTCATTTTGTCATCGATTTGGATAACCATCTTCCTCCTTGTTGGAACAGGCTCCCTAATGGAAATAGCGCTTCACCACACTGGCTCACCTTCCATCCTGGGCTCAGGCATCAATGGATATCCATTGACAAATAGTGTATCCCTCTTGTCTAACACTATCAATGTTCTATACCGCATTTGTTCACCCCAACCTAAACAGATGTGGTTGTAGAACATGTGTTTTGAACACGGTCATCTGTTTCTACCTACTCATCTATCATTTATCTTTTACTATCAAGGTATTTAAAGTAATTATATACCCCATGGGATTTATTGACAATTTTTTTTCCTTATTATGCTCTCCCTTGCAAATAACCCGAACTACTTACCACTCTTTATTTCTTGCATCAATCATGGAGCATGTGTGCTTTAAATCTAGTAGGTTTTTTCCTCTGTAAAGGTTTACATGCATGGTTTGTCACCTATTTGGTACATGATCCATGAACATAAAATATGATCCCTATATTAATCATTGTGGAATTAAAATATGATCATGTTTCCTCAGGAATGTGTCATGTAGCATCGGGCCTCCTTATCCCTCAATTCTTGTCAGGTCACCTCCCTTTCATTCTTTGAACACTAATTTGAGACACACTCCCCTATGGTCTAAGAATCACGACTGAGAACTATGTGCAACTCACCCTAGATTGTTCTTCTTGGTATAGCACCTCCTAGGAACACTGTTTCAATCATTTTTTGAACACTATTACAACATATGGAATATTTATAGAATTACCCCCTTTAATTTCAATAATTAAGACCTAAAAATATTCGTAGTACCAGGGTCAAAGTTTGATAACCTTAATCTAGGATTCATGGTACCAAAATTATGACCATAAGTTATTTCCAACCCTATGGTTCGATCATTATGACCCTATACTATTTGAAGCCTCTTTTTCTGGTAGGTTTGACCATAAACTACTAGGAAAGAGGTAAAAACATTTATTATGATAAAAACCCATGATGGAAACCTGAGAAAGAGTCGGATTCCCCCTCTAGGTCAGTCCCATGGGATGGAAAAAATTAAGCAGATAAAAATAAAGAGGTACAATACCACTAGGGACTTACTATTGACCCTGAAAAGAACCTGGTTGGTCCCACTAAATCCATCAGTTGAGTCAATATTAAGAGCTAAATATTAATCTCCTTGGCCTCGTGAGCTGCTCTAGGAGGTACCCCATTTTGTTACAATACCTAGCCCCTTTCCACCTTTTATGAGTAGGTGTTATTCATGTATAATCACACAAAATTAACCTATATGATACATCATCATATCTATATGTTGTTAAATTACATGTACATCATCTTCACCCTATAATTATAATCATCATGTGTATCTTTTTAATTTAATGACATGAAAACGAAAAGAATCTTAGGACCTCAATCGAGAAGCCTCATTCCCCCATAGGTGTCAGTCTCCTACCACTTGGATTATGTTCTTCAACCATCACTCAAAAACCTAGATGATGCTCCACTTGGAATAAGTGTGAAACCATTTTACATACTAATAATCCTACCTAATGTTATCAAAGCCACAATGGCATAATTTCAAGAGTGTTGAACTACAGTTGAACATTCCATTAGTTCACCCCCCCTTCTTTAGTCATCCCATAAATTGGATCCCCATATTAATTCATGTTAATGGGCCCCCTAATGGCATGGTACCTAGACAAATTTGATCAACTTCCATCCTGGGATCACCCCATGAAATAAATATGAAAATATTTCAATATTGGTCACATGTTTCGAACATGGCCAGCGGTCGACTCTCATGTGTTTTTCCCCATCCTCACAAAAATGGTTATGGATTTTATTTTTTAATCATGGCCAGCAGTTAACCTCCATCACAAACTCCCTTTTCATTAATAATCATGGGTTTCTCGATTCGTGTTCTCCATACACCATTTGTTTGGGTGAAATTAAACACCCCTATAATTACCCCATTCATTAACTAACACATATCGATAAAGAATTATTTAATGTTTAGAGAGACTCATGATCCAACTTGAATTTTATTAGTTAGGATAATCATAATGGTTGATAATGATTTCATACCCTGAGTGTTCAAAACATGTTTGGTACACTCATATAAATGAGATATTTTCAATTTTTTCCTTACAGACCACATCGAGCATGACTCCCATAGTCTTAGGGTTTTTTTTGTTTTTCTTCATTATATAATCACAGTTTTAGTGAAAACGATCATGTTTAAAGCATACATGGATTTACAGTAATCTATCCAAATTTTAGTAGGGTTTTCCATATGTTGGAGACTCTCATTTATTACATGTTATGAAAAAATTTACCTAAGGATAATACCTAGTGATCGAGTGGTCTAGCTCATCCATCCTCTATTAAGTAGCCTCTAGAGTACACTTACAATCCACCAAATTAGTCTCCTCCTTCTCTGTGATAGGAAGAACCTCTTCAGTCATGAAATTCACCTGATCCTACTTTTCCATGAACAGAACCACAATATAAGCTTCTTAAACATCCTTAGACTCAGCTACTGGAAACTGAGCCCTGAGTTTCTTGATGATATTTTCTTGATTAGTTATGATCATTACATGATCTTGAAATCATACTTCTAGGAAATTTATCTTCTATTAATCCCCTAGAGATCATGATTTCCCATATACTTTTTCTTAATCTTGGAGACATAAATTACTAACACTCATCATGTGACTACTTGATGAGAAAGTATCAATCTAATGTGTAATCGTTGTAGTAGTCACCCTTATTAGTCCTCTGGATGACTAACCAACAATTATTTGACCACAACATGTTCGGAAGATTGGCCATTCAAGTTAGAGTGATGAAATTATTCACACTCCACTATACCTAATGTTAGAAAACATAGATCTCCCTGGAAAGATCCAATAAAAGAATCCAGATATTCCTCTGGTGGAAACAGCTCATATGAAGGAAAAACTACCAAAACATCAGTGGTTGGGTAGTCCACTATAAGGTCCTTGGGAGGGATGATCCCCATATCTAGGGGAAACACATCCTCTTTAGACCCCTAATACATAGTGGGATCCTCATCTACCTATAGTGTTACCTCCACAGAAGGATCAACAATCACAACCTCCTGGATCACCTCTATTAGTGGAGAAATCTTTGCAACTTTCATTTTCCCCTCATCTCTAGCTTCCGCTGCTAGCAGAACCTCTAAGATAGGAACAATTAATGGAACCTATTCAATCACCATGGTTTCTTGTGAAATTTCTACCTCCCCCATTGAGGCTTCATCTCCATAGCTACCTTTTGTGGCACTTCCATAGAAGACCCATCCAACACAGCCTCCTAGACTACCTTCATTAAAGGTGTGGCCTCATCTATTTCTATTACCCCATGCTCATGAATCAAAGTAGATGGCTGAGCTCCGAATATGGTATGAACTATAGTTTAAATTATAGGGTTTGGCTAGCATGACTTGAAAATGAAAGAAAATAAATGAAAAATTTATAAATGGGGAAATAATTATAGGGTTGGTATAACTCAATGAGTAACATGAAGTTGTTTATGTGAAATCCCCCTAGAAATGATGCCTCCCCAGTGGTTGTCTCCTCTATTTTAAGCACCACTCCAGCTGGTGATTGGTCGTATGTGGATGAAACATAAGGAATAGATCCTGCGGTCCCCCCCTCAGGTGTTGAGCCCCACTCTACCTTTGTGGGAGGTCCATCATGAACCTACCCCTCATTTTTTCTCACCAATTACTTATCGAGTAAAAATAGATTCAGGAAAAAATTATAAAGGTTGGATTTGTTTCAAGTCACACAAGATTAGAGGATTTACCAGATTGATGGAAAGAACTCCATCTATGGGAGATACCTTATAGGAATCACTTCACTAATAATTCTAATCAGATCCCTATTATAGTGGTTCACATGCATCTAGATCACTCTAAGAGAGATCTAGAGAAGAGGTCATTCCCAACAACTACTTCACCAATCTTTCCAGTGGATACACAATGCCACATGAGTGGAAAAAGTCCTCTACCTCCATCATTTATTTCACTTCCTCGACAAAGGGAACATGGAATATATCTCTTTAAAGACCAAAAAAATGAGGATTATCCCATATGTGTTGAGGTGCCACCATATCCCATGGAGAGTGTTTATTTTTCAGTAGATTCTCCAACTCTCCCAGGAATTGGGAAAGACAGCATCTCTAAAAACATACCAGTGGAACCATCACTTCCCTAAACCTTCAACATGCACCCTCAGGACTACCCTAGAGGGTTTTACTTCCTCCCATATCAACTTTACCTTGAATATTGATCTGGTTTTTTCTACCCACCTTATGGATTCTTCTTGTGTTGGTCCCAGAATATTTAGCTCTACAGTTGCAGCTCAACTGACAAGACTAACCTTACCTCTACAGTAGGCCCTCGTACTACTCTTCCTTTACTATGCGGTTTTGGGTTACCTTCTTCATTGGAATGAATATTTTTATGAATCAATATTTTCCTTGGATGTTCACTCTCCCAACACAGTGCACAATCATGGGTGACACGCTAAGTAATAGTGGGTGGTGGAATTTCATTTTGGCACCTCCAATATTTTTTTCAAACATGTTCCATGTTTGTTGAAGTAATGAGAAAAATAATTCATTATTCACCCACAATGTCACACTTTGGGGTTAGAAAATAAATGCTTAATAACTGGAACATGGAGCTATGTGGGGTGTATGGCTCACATATTACCTTTCAGTCCATCATCTCCACCAATACCCCACCACAAAAGGAAAGGAGGTATGACCAATTTTTTGATATTACTCATGATGTTTTAAATCATAATACCCATAGGATGGGGGAATGGGTGGAGGATGAAGTGGTCTTATATCCTATTCCTTTCAAACACATCATTTGATCCTAGGTTGAGATTCGTACACCCTGCAATGTTGAGGATCAATGGACGGATGATTGTACCATGAGGGAGATGGGGTTTGGATACTCCTATCCCCCATATGCCTAGAAACACAACCATATTGGAATTTGAATTCCCCACACATATGGAGAGGGATATTCCCCTAGACGATATTAAGGATTACCTTGTATATCTTATGCAATACTGAGACATCTAAGTTGATGTGTTTCTCCATCTCAATTACTATCACCATGACGAAGGTTCTCGGTCGCACCCCCATCTGTGCATCCCATACCT
The DNA here is from genome assembly GCA_963277665.1 of Viscum album. NCBI lineage: Eukaryota > Viridiplantae > Streptophyta > Magnoliopsida > Santalales > Viscaceae > Viscum > Viscum album. Next base: position 1,082,090,464 of record OY728120.1, on the reverse strand, counting down.
GGAGCATCCATACATAGATCAGTTTAGTGATAAACCCTGACAGCATAACCACGGGAGACTGACGATTCACATTCTATCTCCAAAACAACCATGGGATCACCTCTAAAATTATACAGTATGATTTCTACTTTACTCGCTAAAATTTCATAAGGAATTGGTGTGGCATCCCAAGTAGCCTATCTATAAGTGAGTTAAAAAAATACCTAATCCAACAAATAGAAGGGATGTCCTTCATCCCTAATTTTTTATTTATTGACCCCTACACCGAGCATAGAATAACCCTTTCAATATATGATAGCTTCTCCTGGTTCATCTTGAAATTCTCTATGAGGAGGAATTAATTATAAAATGATCCTTGGATCAGGATCCAAATTTTTTTGTTAAAGATCCCAAAATTTAGTTTCAATCGTCCCTTGGTGTATATGAAACATGTTTGTCCCTAGTGACCACACACTCAACAACTCTAGTATAATGTCTCTGTGATGATATATTTGAAACTGTGAGCACCATGCCACCACATAAAGTCTGACTTGTTTCAACTACATGTCAAACTCTTGCCAACACTAGCATATCCAGTATTCCAAGGCCCATTAATCCCCAATATTTCTACCCTATTGTAGGTCCCAGTCCCCTTTCCTCCCCTTAGGAGGGTTCCCCAAGCCTTGATTGGGAATCCTCTCATACTGATGGGGTGACACCTCTGCCTCCAACACCACCCTGTTGACATTGTTCAGATGGTTCAGTAAGGCATGTGTAGTAAGAGACATGTGATCCCTAATGATGTGGCCTTTGAAAACCTTGTTCAGATGGTATTGTCCAATAATTCTCTTCAACCAGTAGGTGGTGTCATCTTATTCATCACTAGTGATGAACATATCATCCCTATACCAGTAAAATTACTTCACTATCTTCATTCATAGTGGGAATTATTACTAAGCCTCTATCAAAAATTAGATTATTGTATCATAATATAACATGTTTCAGATGCTATATATAATCATGAAGTCTCCAACCATATCCTCTCGATGATTTGAAGCATAATATGTACCCTCATTGTCTATTGTTCAAGGAATTATCTTTTTTTTTATTTCTTTGTGAAGTGATGTTTTCAATTGTGTCTTCATGGAGGTCAGGTTCATGAGAGTTTCATGTTCATAGAATTATGTTTATGGATTTATGGTTTTAGAAACATGACTCAAAGAGGAGTTTAGTTTCATGATTGGTGATGATCATGACCAAACAACAATCATGAAGGAAAATAGATCACTACCCTATCATTTGAGAAAAGTGTGTAGCTCTTAAGAGACCCCCACGCTTATTTATAGGAACACATTGAGATTGAGTTTCACGAGAGGTTATTTACAATTTCCAATTTTTATTGGTTTTCCCTCAAGATCTGACCCTCCACTCCCAGGTAATGTCCAATTATAAGGGGTGAATTTATTAATGTCGAAATAGATATGTCATGGGAGATGTCGAGGAAGGAACAATCATTTCAAAGTGAATTATGAATAAAACTGTTCAAAAACCCACTAAAAGAACTGGATTTGTGATTGTCCAAACCTTTATGAATGGATATAGCTCACAAATGTCCCTAGAAGTGCAGAGCATTAATGGGAACCTCAATGCAGCATATGTCTGGTTAATAAATTTACATTTCACAAAAGTCCCTGGCCAGGCAGAGCATTGATATTAACCTTTATTCAAAATCACTCTAGTTCACCGAACCCCATTTATTTTTGATGCTCATAATGTTTCAAAAAAACCTCTATATTTCATGATACCATTTCCATTAAATCCACCGAGCCTATAAATACCCATATAATTAATATCGAAGGGGGCGTAACCTTTTAGCATCTGTTAAAAGTCTTGAATTAACAATACATAGAATCATTGAGAGATAAATACAAGATGGACCTCCATAGGTATCCATATTTCATGAAACCACCTCATATGGGTTTTTAGAACCACAACCCACAGTGGAGATGTATTTAACAAATTTACATGGAATTCTCATAAAAATAAATCCCTTTATGTATCTTTATGTTTTTCAAGATAACTATTCTTCCTGAAACCAACCCCGTGGGAAACAGAAAGATGCTTTGAGGTACGGTCACCCCGTTTCATGAAACATACACTTTCATGAGGCCCTTATACTCAATGATACGCTAGACTCCATGAATCCCAAGATTTTTATGAAACCTACAACTTAGAAAACCCCATCCTCCAATCCTCATAATGGTTCATCCCTTTAGAAAATACCTTTTGCGAATTTGGAGAGCCTGATTCCCCCATACCAACCTAGGAATGGTTCAACCATATCCCAATCCTCCATATAACGAGTTCCATCTACCCTAATGTCCACCAAAATTGAAGGAATTAAAATTATTTATTTGATTTTTATGATGAAATGAAATCTATATACAATTTTTTCCTTTCAAAGTTATTATAAATTATAGATAATGATGTGTGATCCTAGGATACAGCTCTCTAATGAATTAGGTAAGGATTTATTTTCTTGATAAATAATTAATGGAATTAACTAGTTATAAGTGATTCCATTATGGGTTAGACATGAGTGAAAAAGGGTTGTGAGTATAATTTCCCAAGATACCTATTTTTCTATGTTTTCTATGAGTTCTGATGGTTCCATTGAATAAAAATTAATTTCTCATGAGTCTTGATTTTTGACTCATTTAACTCTTGTCTTTTGGAAATGTTTTATCCCAAGACTCAGGTTTATGAGACGCATTTTTTTTGAGTAGGATTCAATTATGTTACTCCAATTCAATTTTACTATATTCGCATACCCTTATCATAATATTATACTCACTTATGTTCTATTATTATTAATTCCTATGTTTAAACTTGCTAATAAATTTAGATCACCTGTATTATGATTCAATTTCCACATGTTATGAAGAAGGTTATTGAATATGATATGTCCACAATGGTATTATATGTGGAGAATTTTGTGGGTGATATTTAATCCTTTATTGGAAAATAAAAATTTCTCAATATGGTGTGAAAACTTTCTTTTTGATACAAAAGTCATGGGTTTTTTATCTAATGGATTTTTAATAATCCACTAAAAATATAAAGATAAAATGTATTTTTTATTTATGTGACTCAATGATGGCTATTGATAATGTAATTATGTATGAAAATTTTGTTTTTGCATAAGTTGGTATCAAATCCTGTATATAATGAATATTTTTTCAGCAACAGATCTAGGAGTGTGAGTTTCGGGCATTATAATTGATGGTCGAAGCAGTAATCTAGTTATTTAGAGTCTACAGTGGCCCAATTCAATTGAATACATTCATATGAATTTTGATTTTAAAAAAATTACTTAATTTAAAAGGGTCAATCACCCATAGTGGTTAGACCACATATCAAACACTATTTTTCAAAATAAATCTACCAAAGGGGAATGCATATGGAAAACCTACAACATACAATGTTATTTCCTTCAAAAATACCTAAAATCTCTCACCCAAGATACTCTAAGACCTACTGAATATCTCCTATGGTTGTATTATTTTTATGATCTCCAATCTCAATCCAAAAAATCTAAATAATTTTTTTATAAGAAATTGTAATGAGTTAAATAATATAATTTAAATAGGAATAACTCTTGAAAACTCCCCAAGTGACATCCACTCACTAAAACCATGGTAACTAGTGTCAATTAAACTAATAATAAACACCTAGAACTATTCAATATAAAAATCCCTTCAACCACCATCAATTCAATTTCCAATTTTTTCTTATTTAGGAAAAAAACTTAACGAAATACACTAATAAATGTACCATAACCTAATTGGAGTGTAATATTTTATGCTCATCTTATTAAAACATATTCTAGTCACAACGAGAAAAAGGCCCATCAAATCAGAGAATTACTACTATGACATGGTGTATATCATCAAAAAACTATAATCCAATAACATAAAATTAGAGATAAATAAGAGGGAAATAATGAAGAAGGGAGAATGAGGGTGATCGCATCTTGAAATACTAAAGAAACACCATCCAAATATCTAATAACTAAGGATGATCAAATTAGAAGATATTGAGGAAAGCTCCCAAGACCATTGTGAATGAGAGAGAATAATAAGCTGGTAGAAACCTAAAATCCCAAGGGGAAAATGGAATTTTACAAATTTTTTATGAAATTCAAGTAGCTTCATGGTTTAGCATGATGGTTTCCCAAACTGTGTACCAGCCATCAAGATGGAACTATCTCAAGCCATACCTCCCACATAGTTTAGCCCCATGATATACCAAACCATGAACCAACCATGAAAACCCCTTTGAAACTAAAACTGTAATTTTTTCATGGTTTCCCTAAAATAATATGCCAATCCCCGATCTAAAATTAGCCTCCATGATTTACCCACATGATTCCCATTAATTGTGTTGCAACCATGAATAGGGAAACCCTTATTTCATTATTTCCAACAATTAATTGAAGCTATTGAGCTTTAACTAATGACCCAGAACCCCTCTAGATCATCAATCTATATAAAAAACATCTAATCAATATGATCCAAATATTTTAATACAAATTAAAATCACAATTCTCAAAGTTACCTTTACTCCGGAATTAAAAATTGAAATTCCCTTTCAAATAATCAATCTATAAAATACAAAGTATTTACACATACCATATAGAATGAAATTTATGATTAATTAATTTCAATATTGAGTTATAATGCAGCATGTTCTCTTTGATGTATGTTTATTTACCAAATAAAATTTTGTTGTGTAACTCCTGTTCTCTCCTTGTAAACTATCAAATTTTTAAATGATTCTTTGTTTATTTCTTCTAGTTCTAAAATTTCAGTCTCTATTCTTACTTAGTTTTTTCCATATTCATATTCATTTCATTGAATTACCAGAATTTCTTTTGTTCTAGATCAAAAATAATACATACACTTTTACAATAGATCGATTGGTAGGGTCTCATTTCAATTGGGGTTTTATAAGATTTTTTTAGATCACATGGTATCTTATAACATTTCAATCCATTATTTACTATTTGGATTTATTGTTTTTGTAGGATTTAATTAATCTCTTCATTTGAAACATCAACTTTTCTATTGGTTTATCGATGATAGAGAGTTGATGTTTTATGAAGGACTCTATACTTCCTCACTAAATTTTCCATGATCCAGTTTAAAAAGTTGGTTCATTGGTTATTGATGATTTCTCATGGGATTAAAAATCTATCAATAATATTATTTATGAAAAAAGAACAATCAATAGTGGAATCCTCAGTTTTTTTATCTTCATATTCCACCCATTTTAAAAAAAATACTACTAAGATGATATAAGAATTTCCAAATGACTTGGGAAAGGGTCCCATAAAATATATCTCTCATACCATAAATATTTCACTAATATTAATTATTATTTGAGTAATTTAGTTTCACTTTGATATGTTTCTAGTGATTTTTTATTTCTCACATTTCTTAAAAAACTATATGAATTTTAAAAAAATATGGACCAATATATTATAGATTCAAATACTTTCCTAAAAGTTCTTTGAGGTCCAAGTTTCCTCTATAAGTTAAGGTATAGAAAAATTCTACGACATATTTCACAACATGTTCAAGAGATCATGTTGTTATCATTTGATCATTATATATCCTTAGAAGATATATATCACCTCAAAAAAATTGATTCAGATTTTGTTCTAAATTTATGGTTTTAGATGTGATAGTATTTGATATGTTACAAGAAAATTTACCATATGAGTTTGACATGGTACCTATCCATTAATCATATACATTTTCCTTCCTAGAATTAATTTATTAAATTAATATTTTTCTTCAAATTTATGTATTAGATATGTGGGTGTTTCCTCCTCAAGTGATCTACTACTTGATTTTTAGCTCCTCTTTTATCCTTCATTTCTATTTCATACTCCTATAGCATCAATATCCATCTCATCAACATTGTATTTGATTCTACTTTCGTAATTATGTACCAAAGGGTTTCATGATCATAAAAAATAGTCACCTTAGTACTATAAAACACCATTTTTATAATAAATTTTGTTTTTTGTTTTTAACATAAAAATCTATATAATACATTCTGAGGTAATTGAGAGGCCGAGTTTTTTTTGAAATTAGCTTCATATAAAGAAAAATAAAAATAAAAATGAGATAATTATTTCAAATATCTACAATGTGTTATAAGATTAAATTTAACTAATATTACCAAATAGTATAAATTACGGACAATATAAGAAATGGTTGGTCTATAAATCCTAGTAAGGGGTCAATCAGAGTAAAAATGATATATATGAGAGAAAAGTAATGTCACGATCACATAAAAGAGAATAAAATCATGGAATAATGGCATATAAAAGAAGATATCATAATATTATTACATACATGGAATATATCAAAAACGTAAAATATGATATCATAAGCATAATTCAAGGCTCACTTCCAAGACAGCGTTACATAATGATCTAGGATAACCGCTCGTGCATCATTAAGTATATCTCATGAGATGAAAATATTAACTAGTAAATTTGAGTTCTATTAAGGTGGACCCTTAATATGTATCATTTTATGTGTTCCATATATATCATATATGATTAATAAAATCATCCATAACACATAGAGAATGAGAATGGGTTTCATACAATAATAATTGAGTTCATTAGAGATAAAAGGAATGATCCTTTCAACATTTTAAAACCATGACAGTGGAATGTGAGTTTCATATGTATAAATTCCTATTAAATGGAGAAAAATCTATAGTTATATGAATAACCTTATAATAATATCGGATTTTATATACATAATAATATAGTTTTGGGGAAAATTAAATAATGGTTTTGGTAGTATAAAGGGTATAAAAAATAGTAAATTGTATGTGGTTAATGAGATAGAATAGAAGTATTCAATTAATATAAAATAATTTGGGCATTTAGGGAATTATTTTATGTTTATCAAAATATAATAACTTGAAATTTTTTAATCTTATGACAAAGGAAGTACTTGAATGAAAATAAAAAAAGGAAGATAATTTGTAACCTTAAATATTACTTCCTATGCATAGACCGGGGATTACTTGAGAACATGGGAGGAATATATAAAGGTATTAGCAGATACCAATAGAGTTTTTGACACTATAATGAGATTAGTTGTTAATTAAATGGCATGGATAGTTTGTATTTATTTAAAAATGAGGAGAATTGTTAATTAATATCTAAATATAGGTCTTGGAAATATAGGTCGTTGAAAATGGAAAACCATGGGCCTAATCATGGTTTTAGTTAATGGTTTTGGACATTGAAGTAATCTTTTATGAAATTTTATTCATGATAGAACCAAAAAAATTAAAATTACTTTTTGAATAGGAAATAAATTTTTTCACCAAATACGGTTTTAAATAAAATTAATTCCCATTTTAGACTTTGAAAAGTTATTTATTGATTAATAAAATCATTTTAATATATTAAAATACATTATATTAATAAAATAACCTAATTTATGTTTTGGATTATATTATATTGACTATTAAATCAATATTACATGTTTGTGAAATCCTAAATCATAGTGAACAAAAAATACTGTATTTTTTACTTTTTACTAAAATTATATTTTAGAAAATTATAAAAACATCAACAAAAACTAATACAATGTACGTATTTAAAATATATTTTTTATTTTATAAAAATAAATTTTTATGTATGAGAAATAATTATTAAAAAATAAAAATTTGATATTTTTATTAAAATAATATTTTTAAAGGAAAACATACTTATAATTAACATCAAATAATTCAATTTTTTTATTTCATAAATACTTAATAACATTTATTTATTTTACATAATACTTTTGAATCTAAATTTAAACTAATATTTTACTATTATATTGGTTATAATTACTATTCTAATAGCCTTATAATGATCACATTGAAACAGTCAAGTAAAATTCTTTTGACAGTCAGATCCAAGAGGTCATATTTCCCTTTACACCTGATATATACTCCATAATTCTCAAAACACATCATTAACAACTTATCATTTAAAGGTTTTAAAATTCCCTTAGTAATGTCTAATATAATGGTCCAGACCTTCCAAAAATTTATTTTGTGTTTTTTTAGGCTTAGGGGATTTGTGAGGAATCTTGGTCGTGTTTTTCTAGCTGGAATTATGCATTGGGCCATTCTAGGGTCCACCACATTGTGTGAGTGGGTATAGAGGTGACTGTTTTGGATCTAGGTTAGGGGTTGGACCTTTTTTCTAGATTTTTTCATCCCTTAGGTGTTTTATGTTTTTTCTGTGGTGTTTGTTGGACCACATCCATTAAAATACCTTGTCTGGCTATTTTGGTCATCGTATTGTCCTCGGGTACACCCAATTTAAGACGAGTTGTTTAGAAATTCTTAGTTTGGGTGTGGTGTGGAGAGTATACTTTCACGGGAATACATATGTAATATACGGATTTTGAGCACACTATTCCATGGTCTTTGGTATGGTGAGATGGAAATGGTGAAGTATTTTTCCTACAAAGCGGTATGAGTTTATGGTGTCCTATTGGGAATTAGAAATTACATACACTACACTATTGTAAAAGGAATAGTGTTGGTTAAATTTCTTAAATGTGTTTTTTAAAGTTTATGAGAATTGGGGGAGTTAAGGATTTGAAATATGAGGAAACCAGATTTTTCTTTGACCAAATCCAGCATGAGAATTTTGGGTGTTCACCATTCTTTGGTCGAGCCTGGTGGATCTCACCTAAAAAAGGTGGGGTTGAACATATGTTCATTTGATTTCTCAATTTCCCCTTTAATTCCTTACTGAATTATAGGTCAGTTATTCTTATTTATACATTCATTTGAGAAGTCCAACTACTTGATTTGTTAGATAAAATATTTATTGATCGATAAATAATATCCCCTCTTCTTTTCCAAAATTTATTAACATTTTCCTTTTTTGAAGGATTTTAGTGGTTAGAGGCTCTATTTTGGACATTTTTCAAATATATATTGTTAATTGATTATTTTGGATAGTTTTAGTGTATTTTCCGTTGATATTTCTTTATTTTTTCTCCCTTTATTTTTTTAATTGTGGGCATTTATTCTCTTTGTGTATTTATTGGATTATTTGGTTCTTTCTTTACATTGGGGAATAGTTTGAAATAGCATAATGAAGATAAAAAACTAGTGTAATGAAATTTAGTGTAATGGGGGTATGTGCTTATCGTAACTTATTTTCCATGATATTTATTGATGTTGATTCTTATTATATTCTTGGTATAGAATTATGTCTTATAGTGAGGGATTTATTTGATAATAATATTTAAATCCGTAAATACATAAAGATGGTAAATGAAAATACTGTGTTGAATATTCTAGGTTATTATTTCATTAATCTATATGGATTTTATTCCTTGTTTTGTATGGATTAGTGGCATTGGTTGTATGTGTCTAGGTGACATTTTTTGTTTACATCTTGGTGCCCTTGATTGTGACGTGGTGGCTTGACATGGTGGTTTCATAGTATAATTTTCATAGTAATGGAATAATATTGGATTATATAATTATGTGGTAAGGGTTAAAGGAATTTTTTGTGTAAATTTGGAAAAATAATTAAATGGGTAAATTTTGGTGTGTAAATTGTTAAATTATGTAATAGGAAATGGAATCCTGGTTATGGAAATTTTTATAATGATTATGGGTTATTTATTCTATAATTGATGTTGTTCCTAGAGGTTTTATATCTGTAGTCACTTATTTATGGGTGTGGTTGTGTTTCTAGTGTGAACCCATACATGTGGGACTGTATGATAGTATTATATACTTGTATTATTTTATTAATTCTCTATGAACCCCACCAAAGGTGTATATTTTGACTAACACACATATTTTCTAGGGGTTTTTTTACCAAACATCAGGGATGGGGATAATATGGTTGGTTGAATACCCTTCTACCCCACTCTCACTTTAGAAATATCATCTAGTTATACCAATGTTGAATGCTGATATATATTGTGGGGTTCATGCATAGTAGGTGGAGGACAAGAGGTTGATCTACTACTCATCAATGACACACTACTTCCCTAGTTTCATGTTATGAGAAATGAAACTGGTTCTATAATATGTGTTATATGGTTTCTTCTGTGTGACATGATATAATATTGGTGTCGTCATTGGTGGATATTGAAGGGATGTGAGAATATCATTTCTTCTAATTGGGTGAGAGTGGAAAATCCGTATAGACATTTTAATGGGGATACTATGATTAGATTATTCTAATTATTATATTATTATACTTGGATTCATTATTTTATGATTGGTCCATGGTTAGTTTGGGTTACTAGTTTACTTTTTTATGTGTTGGTTAGTTCTGATGCCTGTTCAATGGGGAATTAGTATGTTATTTTCACATATTCATGGGAGATCTTGGGTTTGACCCTAATAAAGATACATGTTATTGTCACCCAATGTTTATGTAAACTATTTTTTGGGTTATATGATGTCATTAGTGATCGAACTTAATAGTACAAGCTCAGATTATGGGGTTGTTGTAGTCACTTCCACATGTTTTTTCTTTTTGATTTTTTGGAGACATTTTTATCTATTTTATATTCATCCATATGTGATAATTATATTATGGGATTTTGGATTATGTAAATTTATATAATTTTCAATTATTTGGTGTTTTTATTATATCATCTTTGTATATTGAGGGTAATTCCTCCCATTTGAGTGTTTTACACCTTCTATACTAATCACTAGCCTGAGACCTATTGGAGAAAGACATCGGGGGGTCACTTATTTTCTCCACTATTGATCTAGGAGGGGTTCTTGTAGAGTGGTATTATGAAACCTATCACATTACTAATTATTATCATTCTTTTTATTTTCTTTAAGGAAGGAGTGATTTTTAGGGAATAATTCATCCTTATAGATTTTTCCTTAGTGTTTTAATAATCTTTGATTTTTATCTCCATGTATTATTCTTTTCTATAATAGAAAATATCATTTCATGGTGTATAATTATTGTATAAAATGTAATAGCCTTTCTATCTACTTATATCATAAAATATAATAAAAAATTCATTTTGAAATATGATTTCTATTACTATGAAATAATTTTTTTATCCATTACATATGATCTACTTCTTGTGATATATGTTATCCTATATTTTTAAATATGAAGAAAATTTTAATTAAAAGGAATTTTATATACATATTCTTAGGTTTTTATATACTTCTCCCATTAAAGAATTTATCCCATGAAATTTCATTACACACACTATATTAAAAAGAAATGAGGTTTAATTTTCTTTATCACTATTTCTTGTTCATATGTTTCATACACATACATATATTTCCACCAAAGAAATTTAAACAAGTGAGTTTTCTTATTGCATAGAACTTTTTCTCCATGGTATAAGATATTCCTTGGATATTCCTTGTATTTAGGATCATTTTCTAACTATTCCACCTCTAAATTCCATTCTTGTGGGAGATATAGTATTTACTTCTTCAATAGGGATATGTGGAACATGCCACATACTTGAGAAATGTTTGGTGGGAGTACCAGTCTATAGGGAATAACTCTAATATGATCAAGTTCACTAGGGGTATAATATTTTATACATCACTCTTTTAATATGTTTTAAAGGTCAAAAACACACAATTATGTTTCTAAAATTTTTATTTTGAACTATTTATGTATTTATATGCCATACATTTTAATATGAAGTTTCCCAACCTTTTCGGGGAATATAGAATTGAATGAAACAAATTTTTAGAGTATTCCACCTATAGGTATGAGTGACTAACCAATGGCGTACATTGGATGGCTGATTGGCCAAATCGGCCAACCTGTGAAATCTGCTATCTACTAGTTGTCTTCTAGGAAGGAAAACAAATTATAAATTTTTTGGATTCGGGTGCCTTTTTTCAACTCCTAATGGCTCATTTTGACCCTCAATGGTTCCAGAATGATAATAAGGATATTGGAGGATATATATACACCCTAATAGTTATTTATGCATCTAGTTACCTTGATGTTAAATTTTGAGCTGAGTGTTCTTCTTTTTCATCATTCTATTTCTACAATGCAATCTTGCCTCACATCATAACACTCCTTCTAATTCTAAATTATTTCTTGAAAATTTTGGGTGAGATTCAAGGTTTTCTCATAAGTGGAACTCTTCTTTTTTACTTTATTTTGGTACTCACTACCATTGAGTGTGTGGGGGTTGGTGTAAAAAACTAATAAAATGATGGAAGATTGGGTTTCTGGCCATGACCACTGAATGAATTGTGTTGTAAATCAGTTTCTTTCTATAACCACTTAAATTAGATTTTTTTACTTCTTAAAGGTAGATTTTTTTTCTACTGATAGAGATGAGGGGTAATGAGAACTCTTAAGAAATTTGTAGGATATATAGGGACCACATAGAAGATTATTTTTGAACCCATTCATCAAAGCCTTGTGTACTATCTTCTAATTTTATATTTTCACTACAATTTAATTTTAATATTTTATTTTATCACTTTAATTTCTTTAATTTTTTCTTGGTTAGTTTTAATTTTTAAAAATACTTTTAAAGGAAATTCACCCACCCCTTTCCATATTTATTCCAATTGTAAATTGGTATCAAAGGGAACATTGATTTTAAAACCATAACTTATTTTAAGGAACAATCCCTTAAAGATGGCCACTACCTCAAATAATCAAGGGGATATGAAGGGAAACTGAATGGGTAGATCTCCATACTTATATGGATCATATAATGGTTATCGAAAAATTAGAATTTATATATTTCTTATAAGTATGTGATATCTAGTATGGAAAATAGAAATACATAGATATACCACCACTAAGGGACAAAATGGAAAAATAGACTCCAGATAACATAGGGGATATTGATATTGATGGAAAATCCATGAATTATCTACATTTCGTGTTAGATAGGATTTAATTTAAAGAATTTATTTGTGTAAAACCACTCATAAAATTTGGAAATTGTTAGAAGTTACAGATGAAGTTTCACATAAATTAGTTGATACTAGGCTTGATATGTATTGTTAAGAATTTTAAAGCATTAATATTCATCCAAGAATGAGTATGAATGAAATGTTTATTTGTTTCATTGATATTCATAATGGAAGGAATTATATAGGTGATGTTCCTATAATGGATACACTTGTGAAGTGGATACTTTGGGTCTTTCGTAGTTACTGGGAACCATAAGTAAAAAAAATAGAAGAAGAAAAGGATATAAGGAATATTCCAATTGAAAAACTAATAGTGTTACTCATGTAAAATGAGATTAAAATAAAGTGGAAATCTTATAAGGAGGCTAAGTAATTAAGTGATAATAATACCATTTAATTTATGGAAAAAACGACCATTCATCAGAGATAAATGGGGAAATTTCCCATATTTCAAAAAAATGAACAAATTATTCAAGAGAAAGATAGAATGCCGACATTAAAATAAGGACCAGAAATTAATGATACCTAATGAAGGATTAAAAAAATACAAAAAAATGGGTCACATAAAACCATAGTTACCATTTTTCAAAAATTAATCAAAATAGAGTAAATAATGAAAGAAGTGTTTTAAGTTATGAATATGGAGTGAAAGTGGTGAATCCCTCTCATCATCCAAATCAAGTGATAGAAGTACCGGCTGTCTCATGGGTGACACTACAGAAATTACAGAGTTAAATTCTTATTATTCCTCTTGTTTTCATTAAATTTAAATTATGAAGATTTTAAATGTGATGTAGATCAATTAAAAGAAATATTTTTTTAGATTTCCAAAAAAATTAAAAGACCTTAAAAAGAAATATAGTAATCTGGTTAAAGAGAAAGATAATATTTTTATATAAAATAAGAATCTAAAAAAGGAAAATGAAATAAAAATATATTTTATTTAAAAAAATATGAAGATAATGATATAAGATTCAATTTATTATTAGATAATAATAAAAAATTCAAAAATATATAATATAATTCTAAAAATAAAAAGGATGGTTTAGAATTCCAACCAAATGTTGAAAAATTGGAAAATACAATTAAAGAGATTAATAAATATCATTCCAAACTCACTCAAGGTTTTCTACCATTGATTTTTTTTAGGTTCCCAATTACATGGTAAAGGTACTTATAGGCTTGGATACTCAAATAAAGCATGATCTTACAATAATTCCAAATGTACCACCTCTTTTAAAGGAAACTCTAAATATAACTTTTGAAATTAGTGTACAAAAATTGGGAACTTTATTTGTAAACGTGATTGAAAAAATAATTGTTATGAAAGGCCCGAATCCATTTGTATTTATTAAAATGGTAATTATATAAAAATATTTTCATACAAATTATGGGTTAAAAAATTTATTTTTGCTAACATTTGAGGAATCAAATTTTGGTACCAAAATTTTTTCATTCTTAATTATTTTCTAGTAAAAATATGTCAAGATAAAATCTCAAGGATCTACATTGTACATAGATAGTGGGTGATCAAGTCATATCTTTGGTGACTAAACTCAGTTCAACCACATTAAAGATTCTAATGCTATACATGTCACTTTTAATGACAACTCAAGGTGTAAGATCTTCATTATAGGCACTATTTGATTTTTAAACTTCTCTCTTATTAAAGATTTTATATATGATACATTATTGAAGCATAATTTTATTGAGATTAGTCTATTGTGTGGTAGTGGTTTTAATGTTTCTTTTCAAAATGCTATTTGAAAAGTTCTTCATTAACATTGACTGATTTTTTCCCCTGCAATATTTTATAATTTATATGTTATTTATTTGAAATACCTTTGAAGGAAAATTGATAAATTCTCATGTGTACAAGATAGTGATTCATGGTCATGTCATAAAATACATTTTCATTAAAGAACACTCTCACATGATAAACTTAACTAGAACCATCTAGTATAATACCTACCAAATTTTTATTTTCAAAATGATATTGTGTGTGATACATTCCAACATAGTAAGCTACATATGTCCTATTTTAAATCTTAAAAAAAGGTCCAGTATATAATTCCCTTGAAATTAAGAACCTTAATCTTTTTAGACTGACACATGTAGCTAGTATATGAGGTAAATATTACACCTTTTTAGTTGTCTTTGATTATAAATGATTTTCATGGGTGGATTTCCTCGAACATAAAAGAGAGTCTTGTAAATTATTCATTAAATATACCAAGAAGGTTGAAATTAAAATGGGTATAAGATCAATTCCATTCTGAGTGATGATCGAGAAGAATTCAAAAATAAGGATTTTCATTTTTTTGGGTTTCATATGGTCATCACCATTCTTTATACTCTCCTTAAACAACTTCATAAAAATGGGGTTATAGGAAGATTGAATAAAACTTTTCAAGAAATTGCATGAACTCTCTTTAATGAATTTAAACTCCCTCAATATTTTTGGGAAGAGGTGGCCAATACCACTGGTTATAGCATTAAACATATAATCCGAATACACATTCACTAAAAGACCCCTTATGATATTTCAAATGTAAAATTACCAAAGGAAGTTTATTTTGAGTTGTTTGGGTGTAATTGTTTTATTATTAAAACTAAATATAACCTTCGTAAATTACACCCTAAATTGGGTGAAGGTTTATTTCTTGGTTATACAAGTCAATTAAAGATTACGAAATTTTCATTACAAGGAATAAGACCATTGATGATTCAATTCACATCAAATTTAATGATAATTTTCTTCATCCTCACCCTCAAATTGATGATGTTGAGGTAAACCTTCATAATTTGACCATAAGTTAAACTAAAAATCCAAAATAAATTGAAGATTAAAATGAACTTAGCCCTTTACCGAAGTCTGGGGATAAACCTAATGACCATCACCTTGAAAATTGTATCTGTGATATTCAAGTTGGTACTCACGCTAAGAGGTATATTTTATGTAAAGTAGAATATTATGCATTTTATCACACATATATCCCCAAAATCTGGATGATTTAATTAATGTTGAGAATTGGGTTATTTCTATAAAAGATTAATTAAACCATTTAATCGAAACAATGTTTGGAATCTTCTGGAAAGGCCTAATGATCATGTAGTTATGAAAAAAAATGGGATTTTAGAAATAAATTATATAACAAAGGTAATGTCACAAGTAAAAAAATCATGACATTTATATAATGGTTATATAAAATAGGAATTCATTGACTTTTTTGAGACATTTTCTCTGGAAAATAGGTTGTAATCCATTTAAATCGTTTTTGAATTTACCTATTCTTTATATATTAAAATTTTTTAAAAGAATTTAAAAAGTTCATTTTTCAATGGTTTTAATTTTTAAATTGTTTTTGTGGAACAGCCTCTGGTATTAAAGATTAAAAAATTTTATATAATTTTTCAATTTATCCAAAGAATTTTATTTTTTGAAACAATACCATTAGGTATGGTATGAGTAGTTAACCGAATTTATCTAAGAAAATGGTTTCAAAATGGTAAATATTATTCATCATTGTTTTTTTTAATATTTCAAAACATATTTTAAATTTTAAAAATTATATTACTGATTTTATTTTTGTTTCAACCAAATAATTCATTTGAAATTAATTTTTCTATTTATTGAGTAATTAATTTGAAATTAGGTTTACGGGGGAACACAGCATTTTCCTTGGTTTTCAAATTTCTATAAATTTAGACATGAATTTTCTTATCTGAAGAAATTGAGATAATTAGTTTTTGAAAGATTTTATTATGGATCATGTGGAGGAGATTATTACTATATTATTACTCAAATGATTACTTCATGTATGTATAATTTGGATGAATATGGTAAACCATTGGAAAATAAGCTTTATAGAGGTATGATACGAAGCCTTCTCAATCTTATCATGGCTTAGTTGAACATAATGTTTGGTGTACAACATTGTTATATTTTTCATTCTAATAAAAAGAAATCACATTTAGAAAATTGTAATATAATATTTTTGTACTCAAAAGTATCTAAAAATATCAGTTTTTTACCCACAAGACACATCATTTTAACATTAAAGTTTTTACGATTTTTGATTTTGGTGGTATCTAACTAGATAAGAAAAATACCTGGAATGGCCCGAAGGACTTATTTTTTATTTTATTTTGAATAATCCCCCTTTCAAAGGTTGAAGGTGAACCCATACATGACACATAGGCCCAAGGCCCAAGGCCTGACTGACCCGCAATACATGACCCGAAGGCTTAGAGGCATACATGGAAAATACCTTATCTCATGGAGTAGTAATATTAAAAAATTGGTTAATATTTTTATGGACAAAGAAAAATATATTCCCAGTAGAATTTTTACATTCAAATAATTTTTATGAAACATACTCTTCTAGATTATGGATTAAATTATTATCATGTTCCCATTATGTTTGAAAACACTAATGAGATTTAAATTTCTGAAAATAAAATTCAACATTGTCAAAATAAACACATTGATCATAGAAACTATTTTCTTATAGACCAATTCCAAAAATCATATATATTGATAGATTTTCTTTTCAATAAACTTCAATTAACCAATATTTTTACTAATAACCTTATGGTTTATAGTTTATATATTTTAAGGGGGGTTAAGAATGAAATTCCTTTAATTGTTTCATTAAATTTTGGTGTGTCTAAGGATTTAACTCTCTTTTAATTTTCACCTTGAACTTTATTGAATATATGATTTATTTATGTCCTAAAATGATCGATTTATTTTTATCACCCACTTATGTTATTTTTTTTGTTCATTGTGTTTTTAACTCTTGATCCAGTTTTTTTGGTGGAAAATTTTACATTTAAATATATGCATCAATTGAGGGGGAACCAAACATTAATTCTGAAATGTTCCATGAGGGTGAATTTTTATAAAATTGTATTTGAGATTTTTTATGTTCAAAAACCAATCATCGTGAAAAATCACATGGGATGTATAGTTTTTTGATATCATACAATATTTTCAAATATGGAAATCTTTTATGTTTTAAATCTATTTTCAAAAAATATGATTTTATGGAAATCATAGTTTTATATTTCTAAATAAATTATAATTTTTTCTGTATAAAAATAAAAATAAAGGCGTTCTTTATAAAATTTAATAGATATTTTGTTTCTCGTTTATAAAGATCTTTATGAATGTATTACCCTTGATTTTTGATCCCGTATATATGAGACTGTTCATAATATTAAATGGGATAGGACCTTGATGATAGTAAATTTATTATTATTTTAGGGATAATATAAAATATTGTTATTTGATATATATATATATTTTTTGATAGATATTTAAAAATTTATTTTGGGATAATGTTATGGTTTTTCATTGAAATTTATTTTAAAGTTATTATAATATTAATCTTTTTGGATTTTTGATAACCAAAAAGGGGGAGAATATTTTTCTAATGGAATGAAGGGTACATTTATTTGGTTTATATGGAAAATGGGGGTGAAATTTTACACTTTGAAAAATATTTCAAATCATTTTGAACTCAGATAATTTTACTCTTAAATAATGAAAATATTCATAAAATATCCACTAAATTTATTTATGAAATATTGAAATTAATTTTAGTAATATTCATTATAAATACAACACACCTATATTTGTATTGATAATTTTTTATGTGTTTGCGATCATCAAAATGGTGGAAAATGTTTTATGTCACTATATTAAGTATTAATAATGATAAAAACACAAAATTGTATTTATAAATTTTTTATTTTTTTATATTTAAGTATTTATACTTTATATATAATAATATGAAGTTGTTGGTCTAAGGTGATGGTGCAAGAAGACCGTGAAGGACATTTTCGGAGTCCTCCATGTGCAGGTACCCATAAATACCTGGTGGGGTACACCAGTTAGTTGATGGTATCTGGCCAAAACAAGTAACACCAAGAGATTTTATGATATAATTATATATAAATAAATTCTATTTCCCTGATATATTTCATTATATGCAATGCTGAGTTTATACAAATAGTGTTATATTATTGAAATA
The DNA here is from genome assembly GCA_963277665.1 of Viscum album. NCBI lineage: Eukaryota > Viridiplantae > Streptophyta > Magnoliopsida > Santalales > Viscaceae > Viscum > Viscum album. The sequence continues at coordinate 1,082,071,442 of OY728120.1, read as the reverse complement.
TTATTATTTAATGTGAATGATATCTCTTAATCATGGAATTGGTGGGTATGAATTGGATTGAAAACATTATGAAATATATATAAAGTTACTCCTCATAAAAATTATTAATTAATTATTAATAAATTAGCATTCAATTTTTATGAAAGTAATTATATTCTTCAAAATTAGTTTTTCTTCAATAATGGATTGGGGTTATTTTTATGATTGAATGTTATAATTAATTTATCCGAATTTTTAAAAATTTATTTCATAAAAACTGAATTAGTTTTTGAAATCATAAAATAAGATTTTTATTTTGGTGATTTTTTGGTATTTCCATGAAAATATTGATTTTCAAGTGAATAATAAAAAAATTGATTTTTACTGAAAACTACATTTTTGTTTCATGAATTTAAAAGGTTCCCATTTCTTAAATGGTTTCAAAGTAAAATCATTACACTTATATTGTGAATAATAACATTATGTTCATTTAAATAAATTTAATAAATTAATTTGGTAGAAAAATACATTTTTACATTAAAGTAATTTTTCAGAAAAAATTTTATTCATTTCATTTTACATTTTTATCTTAAATTAATTTATATCAGTTCTAGAAGTTTAATATTTAAAAAAGGATTCAATATTTTTAATATTGAGGTATATATTTTTTAAATATTAAACTTTTATTTTTTGTCAATATTAATAGAAATAATGATATATTTTGATATCCATGATGAAGGTAAAATTGGTTAATTAGGGATAAAACTAATGTGATAAGGGTGAAAATTCATTTAAAAACTTGTCTTAATTTCATTTCATGATTATATTTCATCCATAATAATCAAAACAAATAAAATATAACTTTTTTCTATTTTTCTTCAATTTTGACCATTATAATATTTATATAAAATTTAAGAAAAAAAATTAACTTTCTTTCTTTTAAAAGCTATAATATTTTTTCATAATGAAAAAAAACTTATTTTTAGTTATAAATTGTTATTATAAAAAATAATTAATTTTTTTATCATTTCTTTATATTTTAGTGAAGAATTAATTAAATTAAATTCTTATGAAATGCCAACAAAGTGCTCGGGAAAGAAGTAGAAAAATCATGTAAATGATTTTATAAACTCTAAAAAGTGTTGTTAGTGAATTATTATTTTCAATAGATTTAGTAGATAAATATGAAATATTTGGCAGGTTTTATCTTTTTATATTATAATTCTATAAATAAATTGATGACATTAATGTCAAATTAAATGAATATTTATAAAAATGACATTAATAATATTTTATAAGAAAAAATATTTTATGAAATGTTTTAAAATTTATTAAAATATTATCTTGAACAAATTGATTGACATATTGTATATATTGTCAAACTTTTCCAATTTATGGGTATATTTTCCATTTATGGAATCATTATTAAGCATTAAGGCATAGATTATATTGATTTTATAGTAATTTATATAATGGTTAATTGGCGTAAAAACTAAGAGATAAGGGTAAAAAATAACTAAATTTTTTTAAAATTTTATTGGGTGAGATGATTTTGAATCATCAAAATCTTATGTTATAATTATATAAATTTATATCCATTTTAAAAATAAAATTAATTTATATTAATTAAATACTTTATGTAATTCTAATAGTTCCCCTCTGATAAAAGGGAACACCCTTTCCTTCGTTATTAACAGTGTTTGATCCTTCTATATTATAAAATACCTGCTCTAATATCATACTATATTCTTTCACCAAATACTATATCTTATATACTTTCAAAAATAACATCATTTTGAGTATGAAGTTGAAATCCAAATAAGGTTTCTCTATGAAGATATATAAATCTTAACTGAGTTTTATCAATTTTATTTCATATTAAACATACTATGAATATATGGTATACATTCAAAAATAAATACCTAAGTAAAAAATATTTTTTATTATTATGATGGAAAACCATTATCCACCTTCTTCCCATCAGTTGGATAATGATAATGCTGCTCATATGTATGCGTAGACTACCACCTCCATGAAGCGATATGATTCATTTTTCACTTCAATTTTATATGGATGGTAATAAGGATATATTTAAAGAATATATATGATATAAAAATTATTAAATAAATTTTAATTATTATTTTCATTTCATTCAATATATCCTTTGAAAAGTGAAAATATTGTTCATGTGTACATACGACATATTGTCTCCATGAATGGTGTAATTTATTTTTCAATCTCTAGATTTTTTGGATGAATATAAATATATATATAATCAATATATATGATATAAATATCATGAATACTATTCTATATATTATTTAACCATGTTCAGTGTATAAGGACCAAGACTTCCAAACCAAATCATGCGTGGAAAATGAATATGTTATCACCCAAAATAGTGATTTTAATAAACAATTATTACTAAATTGCTGAAACATTATAATAATTAAATCATATATGTTTATATATATTATTATGGATTTTTAAAACATGTATAATAAATCTATATTTATTACATAGGAGGTTATGATGCATATAAAGTAATAAGAGACTTCTGGTAAGGGATTTATGATTCAATCCCATTTTAATTAGGATTATTTCAACTTGAATTACCATTGAGGAAATTATTTGATCCCTATATAAGAAATACATTTTATTTTTATTATCCTCTATTTATTTATTTAATTTTTATGTTTTGGTACAAATTTCTTCTCTCTTGTACACAAAATGGTTCAAAATATATTTTTAAGAAAAATCGTCTTTATTTCCGTCTTTAATTTGGAAACATTTTTATTCCATGTACATTTTTTCTACAATTATTTTATGAATATTTTTATATATTCTATAATGACAGTTTTAATTATTTTTTACACATGATTTAATTTTTTTCAAATTTGTTTAAAAAGAATATTCTTTTTTTCTGAATAAGGTACTTTTTTAACTAATGGTGTGAACAAAATTTTTATTTTAATGATTTGGAATGAATAAAATTTTAAACTATCATGAATGATTAAATATTTGAATATTCATTCTCAATATTCCATGTTTATTTTCAAAGAATATTTTTCCATGATATTTTGGAAATAATATTATTTTAAATATATGTTTTCAAAATGAAAGGGGGATTTTCCTCAAAAAATATTCTAGGGATATTTTAAAGACATTTTTAATTTATGATAACATCTTTTGATATTAAATATTATATATAGTATATATAATCTAATGATACTATCCTTATTCTTTCTCTAGATTTTTTATGATTATTATAATGACATATTAATGAACCCCATTTATTTCCCATGGTTTATGCTATGATAAAATGATGAAATTTTTATGAGCCCCATTTTTTTTATGGGTTATGAATTGATGAATTTACAAAAAATTTATAATCTTGTGGTGTAAATATGTATGTTTTTTATTATATTATGTGTGGTAATGTAATTAGGCATTCATGCAACGCATTGGGAAAATATTATTATCACAAGGGATTATTGTGGGAAATGGGTTGATGTGATAAATTCACAATGGTAAATAGGTTGTCATTCATAATCCACTATGGTAAAAAGGAGTGATTACTCATCCACTATGGGAAACAGGCGGTGATGCCTGATCCACTATGAGAAACATGTGGTGATGTATGGTCTATGATGATAAAGAAAACAACTGTTGATGCTAGATCCATAATGATTTGATGGTATCCGTTGTTAACCATGACATATGAAAAGGTTTTTAATACTATGATTGTGCCAAAATTTTATGAAATTTTTAATACTTATGAAATTAAACTTTTTGTTCATGATTTTATTATGAATATTTCCCACTCTTATGACTTGTGACTTTTGAAATGATAAATATTTATTCAATAAATTATGGCTATGATCCATGAAAGGTTGTGTTTGAACTTTTCAAATTATGATCTTGAAATAATAACATTATACCTATTTTATGATTTCATATAATCATCAATTGATATATCCCATGTTTACCCTTACTAATAATCTGATCTACCATTTTCTTATTTTTCCTTTCCCTAGGTTGTTAATAATAGTTATAAGTAGGGTTTTTCAAGAAGGGTATAATGAAAGAATTAGTTTATGGGATATATTGAAGAATGTACCAAAATAATATTTTTATGTATCTAATATCTAAATACACTAAACTTTTACATTTTTGGAAAGGATCTTATTGTTATATATATAATATTAATATAAAAAGAAGAAATATATATGTATGAAAATTTTGGGTTGTTATATTTATTATCATATTAGGGTTTAAATAAAATATTGAGATTAGTATTAAAATAATTTGATGAAAACCCTAGGGATAAGACTAATTATATGATAAATTATTCATGTTTTTATAATAAACATGGATAACCTAGGATAAACCTAAGGTTCCATAGATTATGAAGAAGGTTTCCTGATTTTGATATCCTATGAATTATATTTCAAAATAATATGATATCCTGCTCTGATTATTTTACATTTATTCTAAAACATTACTTTTTTGTTTTATTCAAAGTATAAATCCAGAAGAGATCATGCTAACGATGGATGTGATAGAAAATACAATGATTTTATAACTAAAAAACCAAATGTTATGGGAGCTGGAATGAAGAATGTTGTTGTTAAACTCCTGAAACACTCTCAGACCATGAATTATATTAAACATAAAAAATAACAATGGAGGGAACAAAATACTATTTAGTCTTTCATGAGGGCACATCCACCTTCTTTTATCAGTTCTTCTAATCCACTAGTGGAAGATAAATGGATCAACACCATTTTGAATTTTTTTTTCTCCAATGCTTAGAACATGAAAATGTTTTAGTGATTTTTTATATTATTTAAAGTGATTAAGAACAATTTTAGAATATTAGAAAGAATAGATGTTAATAGAAAGGAATTTAATCCATGTATTTTGATGGATTTAATATGATACTTTTTAGTAAGTACATTCCTCACATTTTATATACTATGAAGAGAAGGAATCCCTTTACTTTAAATAAAAGTATGATTAATACATTAGTAACTATGGGGAAGATTTTAAAATAATTTCAAGGAATAACTCTAGTTTTATAATAACCCCTAAATGAAAAATTTATTGATTCTATACTATAATGAAACCAGGTCTCTAAAAGGAATTATCTGTAAGAGACTTTTGTGTATATGAGTAAATTGTTTGATGTGATCTCAAGTTTGAAATAGAAATTAGAGATTCCCATAATTCCCATGATATTGATATGAAAAGGAAGATTAATTCTCCAAAAAAGATGAATAAATAACATGGTGGAAAGAAATTCCAGGAACATAAATGTATTAAATATAGTAAGAAACATTAATAAAATTTATTGACTGAAATTGGGAGTTCTTTTAAATGTGGAAATTCTAGACATAAATCATGTGAATGTAAAAAATGTGATGAAGATGACAATTGATATAATGGATGAAAGGATGAATCTAGATAATGAACCACCAAGACTCTAATGCTTAAAATTTATGATTTTTGTTCATTATTCTTACTAGTTCAAAATTAATATATATTTTTATGAGGATCAGTATTAACAACCTCTTAATCCTAAATTTAAAGGGGAATCTCATGTGATCATGACTGCCGATGTGGGTTATGAGAATGACATGGTGAAATTTTTTCTTATAATCCAATCTATAACACCTAATTTCTTATAATATTATAGATCTACCAAGTCTTTTATATTTAACAAATTTTATAAGGGTATCAAATTACCACCTAATGGAGTAGATGTTGAGTAAGTAGAGAAAAATATTAATGGTATCATGGTTGAATCTCAAGTCTATAGTTCCTCTCAAATTGAATTTCATGGGAATGTGTTTACAATAATTCTTATGATTATTCCTTTATTTGTATTTCTTTATTATAGGTATGGATTGTATTTTTTTATATAGATACCATATCAATTTCCAAGGAATTATAGTTACATTACATATTCTGAATGAACCTATGATTTTTTATCAGTGTGAGGATGAATATGATCTTCAAATTGAAATAGATAATGTCGTTTGGATATTAATTCATATCCATAAAGGGTAAACATATCAAATGGTTTGGTAGAAACACAAAATTGGGAATATGACTCTGTTATGGGACTTTATTAATGCATTTTCAAAAGCGTTTCTTGGTTTTCTTCCAAATCACGATGTTGAGTTTTCAATAAAACTCATTTATGGTGTTACATATATTTGGAAGAATCAGAATAAAATTTCCCAAATTGAATTATAGGAATTAAATATGAGCCTCTAGGATAATCTTGATTATTGACTCATACACCTTAGTGAGTCTCTATAGGGTTCACATGTTCATTTTCTTACAAAAAGATGGTCAAATGCATCTTTTCATTGATTATTGTAAACATAACATCGTTAATAATAAGAACTAGTATCCTTTACCCCATATTAATGAACTGTATGATGAATAATGAGAATATCAATACATTCCCTGATTACCTTCTTTTCGGATATCATCATTTTGAGGGTTAATAAGGAGGATATACAAAAGAAAACCTTTTGTACGAGTTATGGGCATTATGAATTTATAATTATGCCATTTGGACTTACTAATACCAATTATATATTTTAGGATTTAATGAATGATTTATTTAGATATTACCATGATCTGTTTATGGAAGTATCTATAGAATATTTTATTATAGATTCAATGTGTAAAGAATATCAGGCACATCATTTGATAATTATGTTGAGTAATCTAGGGAAGGATAATTTTTATTATAAATTAACTAATTGGGAATTATGGATTCAAAATGTTTCATTTTTAATCTCATGTAAGGGTATATTAATGGACCCATCAAATAAAAAAGTTATTGATCAATGGCCTAGACTAACCATGATAACCAGCATCTATAGTTTTATTGAGTTTGATAGATACTACAGTTGTTTTCTAATATATTTCTCATAAATATCAAATCTACTCACTATATAGAATTATAATGGGGTAATGTTATTGTAGAAATATGAATGTAAAAAAAATTGGGAAAAAATAGAAGGTTGGTTAGTGCACTTGTGCTCATAGTACATTACGGTAGAGAAACTAATGTGATCTATAGTGATTCATCAAAGAAATGAATAGTATTTTTTCTCATTAAAAATTATCTGGTGATATAATATTCATCATGATAAAAGAAATGACGTTGGAAAAATTACTTGAATCAGGATTTGGAGTTGGCGGTGGAAATTTTTGTGTAAAATATATGAAAGGATTATCTTTATGGATAATTTTATGAAATATATAATGATTATGAAAGAATGATGTATATATTCACACAAAAATAATTGAATATGTTCCAGGTAATATGGTTGGAATTGATTAAGTATTATGATTTCTCAAAACATTACCACCAAGGGAAAGTAAATAAGGTGGCTGATGCTGAGCTTGAAGAACTATGATAGTTTAACCATGATCAGGATTGAAAGAGATCTAATAGTAACAAATTTAAGAAAAATGGAACTTTAAATACTTTGGAAAGGTGATAAATCCTATCTTTATCAGATGAATTTTCAACCATCCATCCATATGAATATTTAAGATGCATTGAGGGAATATGTAGAACTGAAAAATAAAGTGAGGATTGTTTATGAGTTTAACTATGATAGTGATGGGTTGATATGGTTCGGGAATAGACTGTATATCCCAAAAGTACCAAATTTGTAGAAGTAATTATTATTTGACGAAAATAGTTCATCATTATCTATAAATATTTTACGTACAAAAATGTATAGAGATCTGAAATAGTATTTATTAATGGAAAACATGAAGAGGGATATTATTGAATATGTATCTTAGTTGATGGTATGTCAAAAAGTTAAGACTAAGAGATAGAATTCTAAGGGGATGTTACAAACACAACCCATACCTGAATGGAAAAGGGAAAAAATAATTTGGATTGTAGTTAATATTCTTATGATTTTAACTCACTTCATTCCCATCAGATAAGTTTTCCCACTTGATCATCTTTCTAGGTTGTACATTAAGGATGTGGTAATATTACATGGAGTATAACATTATACTATATTTAATCGGCATCTCCGGATTATCTCAATGTTCTGTTGAACCCTTTACTAAGATCTGGATATATAGTTGGGTTTTAGTACTATATATCATCTTTATATAGATGATTATTCTAATAGGACCATTAAAACTCTAGAAGTCATGTTTAGGTCTTTCTCTATAGATTTAAAATGAGATTTTAATTAACACATTCCTTAGGTGGATTTTTCTTATAAAACATTATCATTTAGATGGATCTTTATGAAGCCCTATATGGTAGAGAAAACATAACTCTTCTATGTTGGGATGGAGTTAGAGGAAAAAATATATTGGGAACTGATCTAGTTGATGATGTAAAGACCCTGAAATTTGGTATATTTTTTTTAATTATATGGAACTATTACGAGACTGAAAAAGTCGACGAAAGGTGATTCCATGGCCCGGAGAGCCCAGAACGGAGTTTTCAACTTTTTTAACATATATTCAGTAAACATGAAAGAGGGTTTTTATATTTTGAAGCGTTTCTCAGATAGAAAATATAAGGGCACCGTTGGATTCACTGTGTTGGGATTTCTTTAGGTGAAGCATAACTTCGACCAACAAGGGTCATAGGTAAAAGATAATTTTTTGGACTTTTTGGAAAATTAATAAATTAACCCTTTCAGTTATTTTATTTTCATCAAACATTGAGTGACGGTTAGTGGGACCGCAGTGTACCTATTTTCATTAAATGAGTAACAATTAATGACTCTTTTATTTGGTTGTGTAACCTCTACTCTCATGTGATTAATTGGTTCATTAATTAAAGTTCATTAATGAACAACATTAATGAATGCAACGTGGAGATTTTTTTATTTTTTTATTTAATCAAACTATTGGAGACTGAACTATAAATCATTGGAAAGATCTGATGAAATGATTATGATGTCACTATCTAATGAAGAATGGGTTTTGATTGATGGTCGTTGGAGGAATCAAACCACACATCGATAAATTACAAATGTACGTCTTCGAATGCATATTCCTTCCTTCGTCTGTAATGGATTCCACTGAATCCTGGTAGGGGAATTAAATTTATTTCTATGGGTTTTATGATTCCTCTAATCCAAAACAAACTCTGATCAATTGACTAACAGGTCAATCCACATAACCTTTTTTCTTGTGGGTGGTTGTTGCAGGGTCTTAATTTGGGGATTGTTCTTTATAAATGATGATTGTTATCACCACATGTTAGAACCACAACAGGGAGAGTGTTGTCCAATAAAAACATTGCTCGGACCCCCGCCATTTTTGGTTCACGTGTGTTCTTTGTGTGTGCCTGGGCAACAAGGTGGCAAGATGAAGGTAAGATCCTCATAGTTAAGGCGGAAACCCGGGAGGCTTGTAGGCACAGATGGAAAAGAAAACAGACCACCAGAGCATATCTGGTGGCCCAAAAAAGTATCAGCCCCCACGGCACCACCGGTGCAGTGGTACCGGAAACCAGGGACGACACCCTGATTGAGCAAGCTACATGGAGAAGGTGGTTCCCATAGGCGTCGCAGTGGAAAGAGTCGCGGTCAGCCGGGCCGCAATGGGTGGAAAATGAGGTGTCTGCATGACGCATTGGAGAGCAGTGGCCCACTCGCGCCACTTGGCTGGACAAAATGGCCGGCTCTAGATATCCATTATGGAGGTGGGGTAGAGCCCTGCTAGATCTACTAGATGAAAAATTAGATTCCATGTGTTCATTCCAGCAAAACTGGTCCGTTCACAGGTCGGCTATTAAGGCGGGATGGACCCGCTGCCCAAGCTGGATCTACTGGCTGGGCCGGACCCACTAGCCTAGCCAGAGCTGCTGGATGGGCCAGACCCACTGGCTGAGCCAACCCACTGGTGGGGCTGGACCCATGGGCCCAATAGGCCAGTCGGGCTGGACCCCTACCGGACCTGGACCCAACCAGCTCTGTTTCACTAAAACTGACATAACTCACAAACTAGAAGTTTTATTGACGAACTGTCTATGGAATGAGGACCCTTATGAAGAGTTATTCCTTTTGAGATACTCCACATAGAATTTGGAAGAATTTGGAGTATGTCTTGGTTGGATCGAGCTCAAATCCAACCATCCCCTTTTTACTTTTTTTCTGGTATCTTACAGATTGGGTGTCCGATTGACGCACCATCTGTCGCATTGGAACCCTACAGACAGGAAGGTCATTTGGGTTACATCAAGATGGGACTTCATGTCGGTTGAGGTATGATCAATATCTTGATCATAAGAACCTATGAAACTCAACTGCACTAAGTACGGGAGTCATGTGGCTGGTTGTCAAGTGAAGAGAGACCCTCTATAGATCGGCATGAGAGCGACCCTCCGTGGATAAATAGTAGTGTGACACTCCGTGGATCAACAAGAGTGTTACCCTTTGTGGATCGGTAGTAGAGAGACCCTCTGTGGATCCATAGTACATCATCTCTTCGTGGACCCATAGTATAATCTCTCAACAGAATAAACGATGGAGCTCAGGACTAATCATCTTTATTCCTATTCACTAAGTAGTATTATTGGTGTGAGATGTCTTTTAATTTATGCTTTATGATTGAGATCATGCTTTTTTGTTTTTATTTTGTGGAATTATGGAATACCTTCAGGGATTTCGGGGTCCCTACTGGGTATTTTTATACTCACCCCTGCACGGGCATCTTCCGCACCATGTTCTGACTTGTGAAGACAATAGACATCTTAATTAAGACATGGGGATATAGGCCTAGAAAGTGCTCGGTGGTGATTGATAGATGTGGTGAGTGGAAATGATGAAAGACTAAGAGATATACCAACCCTTCAGGTAGGATACTTGGTGGACAACCTCCGGAGCACATAATTCTCTTTTTTCTGTACTTTTAGTTGGGTTTGTATGCGGGCCATTTTTACTTTTAGTTCCTACTTTTACTATCAATAGTTCTATATTGTGGTTTGCTTTTATTCTGTACCTAGTCTGTGTGTGTACATGTTTAAAGGAAATGCATTACATTTTTGGAAATTCATTTCTAGGGTTAGTCACCAAGCCCTAGCCTATGGAAGGCGGGCTTGGGGTAGTTACGGCACGATCCCCGGGGGATAGGTCATGATAAAGTGGTATCAAAGGGTGGTCAGTTCGACCAGAAGAACTAATAGTATGTTTTTTCAAAGGATAAATAGTTTTAAGTTTCTTGATTTCAGATTACAGTCCAGGGAGTCTAGTGTTGGTGCATCGACAGACATATCCATACACCAGGACCCTAAATTCATATTTCCACCTCAGTACACGAAAACACTATTTTTACGCGTGTTTAGAAAATATATTGATCTAATTTAAGTCATCTCACCATATATATAAATTAATGAATATGTAACATCTATTTCTTTACAAGATACTGTCTTGTAGAATTCATGCCATGATTCCAGTGAGAGATCACGATGATGGCCCACTATGGTGAGGACTTGTCATTGTATGGCCCACTTAAAGTGATAACACCTTCAGGTGGTGTACCAACACCACCAGCCATAGAGATGCAGTTTCCACCATTCCCACAAGTGTACCACGCATGCTCACTAAGCGCTTTTTCACAAGTTAAAGAGACAGATGCCTCTAAGGTTTTGAGGGGAGACAGATTCATCAGTAGCTTAGGACTATTTGAAGGCTGTGGCATGATTTTTACTCTTAGTTGAGACATCAGCAGACCAGATGGTGATCCTAGATGCTAGTCTATTTTAGGTAATAGTAGGGATATGGTGGAGCCGGATGCTCTAGACTCACAAGAAGAATACTCATTCCTGGTTAGACTTCTTGAACCTCTTCAGGGTGGGGTTAGTTCCGGAAACATTACGCTCCAGGCGTATTCCCGAGCAACCGCACTTACCAGAGGGTAGCCTGACAGTGGCCCAGTATTTGGTGAGATTCAATGACCTCTCTCACTAATCCACTAACCTAATAAGGGACAACTTTTTTAAGGCTCAGGCCTTCGATCAAGGACTTTGACGAGAGATCATATCATCGATGATATCGTTAAACATTCCGACGTAGGCTAGAGAGATAGAGTGATCACTTTTGGTGGAGAACTTCGTAGCTGAGCGGGCACTGATGATGAGACCCACCACTAGATGACAGGTAGCTGAGTCATCTAAATCATGTAGTAGGTAGATGACATAGAGTCCCTAGTGGTCTAGACCTTCTGGAGGACAACCCTAGGATATAGGGTTAGAGGCGAAAAGTTCATAAGGTAGAGGAGGTCAGTAAAAGAGTAGAATGTGCTACGTGTGCAGCAAGAAGGGCCGCATGGATCACTATTTCCCGACCCACCATACTGATGATCAACATATGGTTGAAGGAGGTCTGATAAAGAAGAAGTGGTTTGAGTGAGGAGTTCCATATGGCGGTGGACGTGGAAGAGGAACTGGTTATACAGTAGACGGTGGGCGATGGTTTGAGGTACTACTGCCACCACCCCCAGGCGGTCCACCCTAACCTTGAGGAGTTTGTGGAAAGGGATGAGCTCAGCTTCAATAAATAGTGTCTTATGACCACAGTTCTCTAGATATGATTCGAGGTACTATCTATGTCTACTCCACCCTAGTTGCAATTTTTATAAATAGAGGTTCTTGTCAATCTTTTATTTCCACCGCTCTAATTTGGAACTCAGAGATTCTTGTGGAGCCATTGGCTCAATCCTTACGTTTATAGACTCCTTCAGGAGAGGATTTTGTGATTACACACAGGTGAAGGAAGTGTGAGCTTACTCTAGGTGGTGAGAGATTTGGCTACGATATCTTAGTAGAAGCATCAAGGCCTTACAACATCATCTTGGATATGGACTGGGTATCCACAATCGATGCTCTGATCGACTATTTTAGGTGCATAGTGTGGTGTGCCCATGAGTATGGGACCATGTTTTCCTTCAACAGTGAGAAGGAAACCATTTAAAAACATGATGTACTTTCATGGAAGAGGGTGTATTTGATAAATCATTAGTTGTCTAGCCTCGCCCGCAGTGTATTGGACAAGAGGATTCTGAGCTATCCTGTTGTGGTGCACTAGTATGCAGATGCCATCCCTGAGGTTGTTCCAGGACAAACTACTCGCATATAGGTATACTTCTACATCGACCAATACCCCTGGATGAAACCAATATTTACCCCATTATATCAGATGGATCTCATGGAGCATCATGAGTTGAGGGTATAGTTTGAGGACTTGTAGAGGAATGGGTTTGTAAGACCCAGTGTCTCTCCATGGGAAGCCTCAATTTTGTTCTCCAAGAAGGCAGATGGTATTTTGAGGCTTTATGTGGAATATCGGTGCCTGAAATAGGTGACCATGAAGAACATGTATCCTATGACAAGGATTGATTATCTATTCAATTATCTAAATGTGGCTCGGTAGTTTTTGATGATAGACCTTGGATCAGGATATCATCAGCTTTGGCTGTGGGATGACGATGTACCTTATACAACCTTCTAATGCCAGTATGGCAACTATGAGTTCTTGGTGATTCCTTTTGGAATGAACAATGATCCATTAATGTTCATGGGTCTCATGAACATGATATTATAGACTTACCTCGATCTCTTTGTAGTGGTATTCATTTAATACATCTTGTTGTACTAGGCGTCAGAGAAGAAACACCCCACACATCTATAGATAGTTCATGATATACTCTAAGGGAACCATCTTTATGAAAATATCATGATGTTTTAGTTCTGGGTACAAGAGGTCCAATTTCTAGGACATGTTTTCTCAGATTCTGGAGATTCATTGGGTCAGGAAAAGTTAATGGTAGTGCTTTCTTGGGAGCCACCCAGGAGTGTGACTGAGGTGTGGAGTTTCTTGGGGTTGGGTGGGCACTACTGGAGGATTATACCTAACCTTTCGAGAGTATCACCAACCTTTTAAGATTTTAAAAAAAGGGAAAACCATTCATTTTTATGGAGAGATGTTAGTGGAGTTTCAAGGACCTTAGGTGTAGACTAACAAGTGCCCCCGTCTAGAGAGTACTTAAAGAGGGCGTTGAGTATATAACCTTCTGCGATGCATCAGGGACTGGATTAGGGTGTTTCCTGATACATGATCGAGTAGTGATCACATATGGATCACGAAAACTGAGGAAACATGAGCATAACTACGAAAATAATGACCTGGATTTAGCAGAATTGGTCTTTTCCTTTAATATGTGGTGACACTACTTGATGAGTGAACGATTTCCATTCTACTCAGATCACAAGAGTCTCAATTTTATCTTCTTATAGAAGGACTGAATCCTGAGGGAGTGGCGATTGATATATTTTCTATAGGTCTATGACTTTGAGATAGTATACACTCCTGGGAAGGGAAACATAGTAGCAGACACACTCAGTAGGAAGTTGTGTTTACAACTTCTTAGAGAGGTGAAAGATCATCTATCCGAGTGGCAAATATCCTTCTTGGATAGTGATGGTGCAACTTACCTATAGTTTATGATTGTCACTCCCCCAATCCGTCAGCAGGTTTGGGAGGCACAACATGGGGATATTGAAAGAGTGGTCTGATGTGCTCATATATCCTTAGGATAGGCTCTTAATAGAATTTCTATAGGTTGGGAGCATGTCATCCTTTTTAGAAGATGTATCTTGGTACTAGTGATATTTCTGGGGGAGTTGTTGAGGGTGTTCCACACATCCACTTTTGTGGTACATCCTAGAGTGGAGAATATGTACCAGGACCTCTAACATCAGTACTAGTTTCTAAGTATGAATAAATTAGTGGAAGTGTTTGTTTCATGATGCCTCACTTGTCAGCAAAAGAAGGATGAGCATCAGGTTTAAGCATGCTTAGCAAAACCACTAGAGGTACCATAATGGAAGTGGGATAATATCTCCATGGACTTCGTTACTGGGTTACCACACAAATCTAGGGGCCACGACTATATCTGGGTGATTATTGACCGACTCAAAAAGTCAGACCATTTTCTACACATCCAAGAACTAGGTTCAGTAGAGGGCTTGTACGGATTCACGAGGTACCATTGATGATCGTTTCATATCGTGAAACATGTTTTACATATTGGTTGTGGAAGGGAGTATAGGAGGCGTTGGGTGCTCAGTTACGTTTGAGAACCCCCTTTCACACTCAAACATATGGTTAGATAGAGTAAACCATAGATCCACTTGAGGACATGCTTCATGTTTGAATCCTTGATTTTTCCTGTATTTGGGAGGACCACCTGCCACTGGTGGATTTCGCATACAAAAACAGTTATAACTCCACCATCAGCATGAAACCATTTACGGCCTTGTACGGGTGACCATGGGGATCACCTATGTGCTAGAATGACCCAGGGGAGTCATAACTTATAGGTCCATAGTTGGTACAAGCTACCATTGAGAAGGTGTAGATCATCCAGCAACGGGTGAAGACTATACAGTGTAGTCAGAAGTCTTATGCCGAAATGATATGGAGACCATAGGAATTATAGGAGGGAGGACATGTCTTCTTACGAGTCTCACCTCGATGAGGACTATGGAGAATTGGCTGGGGATGCAAGCTATATATGAGTTTGATCAGACCTTTCCATATCCTAGGAAGAGTTGGAGAGGTGTCGTACCACGGAGCTCTTCCCCCAAAGATACACCATGTGCATATTGTTTTCCACATGTTGCAAATGAGTAGATACGTGCATGATCCATCACACATCATCGACTAGGGAGAGTTTGAAATTGACGATGGGGTGACATTTATAGAGTTCCCAGTGGAGATAGAGGATCGAAAGGATCGGGGCCTATGGGGACAATCGATTAATCTAGTATGAGTTCGGTGGCAACATGGGAACCTCCAAAAGAGAACATTCGAGCAGGAGGCTCAGATTCATGCTTAGTACCCCCCATTTGTATTCTTAGCTTTTGTTGTGGCTTTAGAGGACCTAAATCCTTAAAGAGGTCAAATGGAAAGATATGGAAATTCTGTATAACTTTTTTTAATTATATGGAATTATTAAAAGACTGTACAAATAGACGGCACGAGATTCTGAGGCTCGGAGAGCCCAAAACAAAATTTTAAACATTTTTTAAGGTATGTTTAGTAAATGTGTGAGCAGTTTTTTCTATCTTCGGAACTGGTGCTCGGATTGGAAATATGAGGGCACCATTGGATTCACATTGTCTGGATTTTATTATGCAATGCTTAACTACGACCAGAAAGGGTCAGATGAAAAAGATAATTTTTCATACTTTTTGGAAAAATAATAAAATAACTCTTTGAGTAATTTTATTTTTCTTCAACCATTGAAAAATGGTTGGTGGCACCCTAGTGTAACTATGGTCATTAAATAAATAACAATTAATGATCCATTTCTTTGGTTGTGTAACCACAATGCTCGTGTGATTAATTGGTTCATTAATTATGGTTCATTAATGAACCACATAAATGAACGCAACATGGAGCTTGTCTCTTTTTTTATTTAATAAAATCATAGGTGAATGAATCTTCAATCATAGGGAATGCTTTGAAAAAACTCCATAGATATCACCCCCTAATGATAAATGATGATTGATCGACATCCTTTAGAGGGATCTAACTGGACATCGACGAATGACGACGATCATCTTTGATCGTGGATTCCTTCCTTCGTTAGGAATTAAATTGATATCCATGTGTTTTATGATTCCTCTCATCCTGTTCTTGGAAAATACTATGAATGTGGATCAACTGACTAACAGGTCGATCCATGTCTCATTTGTTCTTATGGGTGGTTGCTGTAGGCTATTAATTTCATTATTGTTCATTCTAAATGATGATTGTTATCACCCCATGTTAGAACAATAACACGGAGGGAGTGGTCCAATATGAACAAGGATCAGATCCCTACAGTTCTTTATTTATGTGCATTATTTTTTCATGACTAGGAAAAAATATAGAAAGAAGAATGTAAGAGCCTTGTAGTAACGGTGGAAACCTGGGAGTCCCGTAGGCACAAAAAGAAAGAAAAATAGACCACTGGAGCATCTCCGGTGGCCCACGGAAGCAGTCGCCGGCATGGAACCACCGATGTGGCGGTGCCAGCAACCGGTGGAAGAGGCTAGATCGAGCCGGCTGTGTGAAGATGATAGTGCCCACAAGAACCATAGCGAAATCATCCATGAACTTATGGGCCACGGTGGGTGGAAAACATGGCACTGGTGTGCTGTGTTGGAGAGGAGCGGCCTTCTCTGGCTGCTCAATTGGATAAAACAGTCAGCATCAGCCGGCTGTTATGGGAGGTGGGGCGGCACCCTACTGGCTCCACCAGCATGAAAATTGTACACAATGCATTTGTTCTAGTCCAACCGACCCACTTTTGGGCTGGTTTTTTCAGTAGGACCAAACCCACTAGCCGGGCCAGACCCCTACAAGACACAGACCTGACCGACCCTATTTCACGAAAACTGATGTAACTCACAAATAGGGTGTCTGATTGACGCACCCTCTGCAGCATGAGGACCATTACGATGAGGTGTTACTTTTGAGATTCTCCACTTGGGTTTTAAATGATGTTGGTGTACGGCCAGGTTAGATCGGATCGAATTCAACTGGGCCCTTCTTACCTTTCTGTTTATATCTTACAGACCAGGAATATGATTAACACATCATCTATCATGTAGGGACCCTTATAACTAGACATTCCATTGGGATACATCAACATGGGATTTCGTGGTGGTTGAGGTATGACCGATAACATGAGGATAAGTACCAACCGAACTCAAGCGCACTAAGTATGGGAATCTTGTTGTTGGTTTTCAAGTGAAGAGTACCCTCCATGGATTGGCCTGAGTGGGACAATTCATGGATCGACAGTAGTGTAACCCTATGTTGATCGGCAGTAGTGCGACCCTCTATGGATTATTAGTAGAGAGACCCTTTTTGGATTAGTAGTACACTGACCTTTGATGGATCAGTAGGAGAACCACTCAATAGAATAAATGATATAGCTAAAAACAAATTTTCTTTATTCCTATTCTCTTAGTTGTATACCTGGTGTAAGATATAATTTACTTTATGATTTTTTATTGAGATCATTATTTGTGGTTTTTCATTTGTTAATTCTAGGAGACCATCAGGGGTATTGGGTTCTTACTAGGTATTGTTATACTCACCCCTCCATGGGCTTCGCCCGCACTTTGTTGCATCTTGTGTAGATGATAAATAGGTTGACTAAGACATGGGGATCCAGGGATAGATGGTGCCCGAAGGTGATTGATAGATGTGATGAGTATTAGTGATGGAAGAAAATGAGTTACACCTACCCTTCAGGTTAGATCCTTAGTGGATGACCTATGGAGCACAATTTTCCCTTTTTAATGTGCTTTCTGTCAGCTGGGTTTGTTTACTGGCCCTTTTTACTTTCAGTTCATACTTTTACTATCAGCAGTTCTAATTTTTGGTTTTCCTTTGTTGTGTACCTCTTTTTTGTCTTTATAGGTTTAAAGTAAATTCATTCCTTTTGGGATATGACTTTTCAGTGCTAGTTTTCAACCCTTATCTGATGCTGGATTCTTCATCCTGGGAATCTATGTTGCGCCGAAGGTTCTGGGGTGCATCTCCGGTCAACCGGTTGTCCCATTTTCTGTCCAGTAATTCTCTAAAGCCTCCATGATTCTCTCTAATTCCCTAATTGAAAGATTCATGAAACAGAGGCCTTTAGTGGAATATTTTGGTAAGTATGTGAATGAAAATTGCGGGTTGAAAAATCGTGCTTTGGTTGGTATTCTTGGTTGGCGACAGTTGTTCATTCTCTTTGCAGATAAATATGATTTGAGCAGGGAGTGGTCCAGAAGCAGGAAGGATTATTATGGGTATCATTTGCTTCGGTGTTCATTAGAGTATCACGTGAATCGCAACTCCCCAAACATGGAAATCTGGTTGTAGCTACCTGGGCTCCCCATTCCGTTCCAAAACCTGGGATTGCTTAGGTCCATAGGCAATTTAATTAGACGGTTTCTATGTTGTGATCAGAGGAATAATTCTTTGAAAAATCTGGCCACCGCGAGGATCTACGTTGAGATGGACCTCTCAATGATTCCACCTGAGATTGTCTGGGTCGTCGTTGATGGTGAGTACAGGTATGCTCAGAAAATTATATGTGAATCCTAGACATCATATTGATCCAATTGTCATAAGAAGGGACATGAAACCGAGAGATGTCGCATGACTGTCATGGGTGAAAGGATGGGTGTGGCGGCAGCTACATGGGATGGTTCTTTTTTCCAAAGCAATAACTACCAACCAGGTATTTTTTCTTGTTTAGCTGCGAATGACTAGGCTCCAGTTGCAGATGCACATAAAACCAATCCTATCCAGACTGGTGTCACCCTTGCAAATAGTGTTAAGTCTCCTACTGTGGAGAGGGGGTGAAATCATGAGAGATTTTGAATGGAGACTCCATGGTAGTGGGGTATGTCGGCCCTGAGGTAGTGGATGAAGTTCATAAGGTCAATAGAACCTCCATGAGACTAGCGGTGACAGAGGGAAGGTAGGGCTTGGATCAGTTTGAGAATAATCTGAACAATCAGGCTGCTGGTTTGGGCATGGAGGTTGCAAGCTCAAATTTTGAGTTTATGGGAAGGGGTCTTCAGAAAAAATAGATCTCTAATTAACCTAGGGATCCACATCAGAAAACACCTATTATCATGGATCAGGTAAGTTCTAATGACATGATAACTTGTTCATCAAATCGTTTTGCAGCTCTGGCGGATGTTGAGATAAAGGAAAATGAAGGACTGGAAGAGGGGAGGACTCTCTGGTCGACAATTCATGAAATCACCCTCAATACTAACATAGAGATAGATGTTCATGATGTTGGACAGTAAGGTGCGTTGAGGACGGCCAATACTCTTGTTGGAAGGAATAGTCCAAATGATTGTGATCCTTGTAAGGAAATCCAACAGGGAAGTGTCCGGATGAACATGAAGAAAATTAAATCTGCCTCTCCCCCTGTGGTTTAACATAGGAAATGGGTAGATGATTCTGATAATGAGAAGGAATGTGGCCACAACAGATCATCCTATAGTGACATTGTGAATAATGGGAGTAAAGAGATGATGGGAAAGGAGATGAGTGAGAAACCACAAGGCAGGAGAAGGCTGCGAAAGGACTATTCAGATATTCCCAAACCAATGGCGTCTTGGTATGCATACAAGAAGGGTGGTGGAGAGAAACCTGACATGGAAAAAGGTAATGGAGCAAAGAGGACTTTCAAGGATCAGATAACCAAAGAGCAACTTGTCCGCATGAACCAGTACCTTGAACTTTTCAATAGAAATGAGTCCTCTGAATGGGAATCAGCTATAGAGGATGAAGAGGGACCTGATTATGGGTATGGAGATAGGAATGAGTTCGATGTGATGTAGTCACCTTGATTTTATTTTCTTTTCACTTTTCTTTTTTCTAATAATAATTTGGGAGATTAGACTTTTGTCTGATCTGAACCTTCCTGGTATATAATGTTCAATGTTTTGGACAACATATTCCAATGAATATATCATCAGAACAGGGTTATGATATTTAAAAAGAAGGGAATTTGGATCACAATATATATTGGCCCTTTTGAGAGTCTGGACCACATTAGGATGATATCTTATCATTTGAAACGTCCACTAAATTTCTCCCATGCTCTAGATGTGTTCTATGTATCTCTCTTGAGGAGGTATATACCTGACCCTTTATATTTACTAAACTTAGAGGTCATACAATTTTAAAAATATATCTCTTCTTAGGAAAAAATAGTGGAGTTTATGAATCATAGATTGAATGTTCTATGAAACCAGACCACTCCTTGAGTCATTGTTTAGTACAAAAACCATAAATTAGAGGAAGCTAGATATGAACCTGGGGATCGGATGAAATATGGATATCTATAATTTTTTGAACCAGAGTCATGAAATTTTAAGGAAATTATTCATTTTAAATGGGCTATAATGTAACAACATGAGATTTTATGATATATATATCTTTTAAATGATTTATTTGGTATATTTTTTACAAACAATATTTATTTTAAAGAAACTATATTATACTATTGGAATATTATTATTTAAGGTGACCATTATCACATAGTCATTAAATTGGAATGTATATATAAGATTATCCACATTATGAAATATATATAAATTTCATACTCAATACCAATGTATTAATTAGAACATTAGAAATAATCACTCAATTTTTAGTTGTCATTTTATTCTTCAAAATTACTTTTTCCTCAAAAATGATTTTTTTTTATTATTTTAAGTGAATATTATAATTAATTTATGCAACTTTTAGAAATTTTATTTTTCAAAAAGTTAGAATTTTATAAATTAGAATAAAAAAATTATATTAGGGGAAATTCTTGGTATTTTTATGAAAAGAATGACATTCCAGTGAATAGTAAAGAGTACATATTTTTATTTGAAACTATATTTTTTCAAGCATTTTAAAAGTTACATTTTTTTAAATTGTCTCAAATTAAAAAAAATATCTTATATTATGAATAATATAATTATTTTCATTATAATAAATGTAATGATTGAATAATTTATATAAAATTATTATACATAGAAATCCATTTTCCTGAAAAACTATTTTTCATTGCGTCTCACATTTCTCTATTAAATTAATTTCTAAAAGATCTAGAAAATTTACCCTTAAAAATTGATTCTATATTTGGAATTATGAGCTATTACTTTTTAAAATAAGACCCTTTTATTTTTGGTCAATATGAATTTTAACCATAGTATCTTTTTGTTATCATAGTGAAGGTAAAATGGGTAAATTAGGGTTAACACAAATGTGATAAGGCTTCAAATTCATTAAAAAACTTGTCTCTATTTCATTTTATAGGTATAATTAACACATAGTCATCCATACAATTAAAAATATGACCTTTTAAATTTATATTTTATTTTAACATTTATTATATTTAAGTAAATTATAAAGTAAAAAATCTAACTTTATTTTTTTGAATATCTATTAAATTCTGTGATAAAGATAAAAAAATAATTTCAATTATAAATAGTTGTTTTAAATATGAATTATCTTTTTTTAATGGTGATTTTTTTTTAATTTTTAGTGACTAAATATTTACCATAATGTTTTAGCCAACACTGACACAATGTTTGCGCAAGCAGTAGAAAAATCAAATAATGATATTAAAAACTCTTAACGTAATTTTTATTTAGTGAATTATTGTGTTCAAAAAATTTAATATATAAACATATAATACGAGGGTGGTGTGAAAGTTTTATATTCGAATTATATAACTATATTATTGGATTTAATATCAAACTAAATGAATAGTTCCAAAAATGAAAATAATGACATTTTATAATAAAAAATATTTTATTAATTGATTTAAAATTCATAAAATGTTATATTTATCCAGGTGAATGGTTATGGTTTAAAATATCAATCATTCTACATTAATGTTAAACGTTTTATCTTGTGGAAATGTTATTAACTCTTAAATGTATAAACCGTTGACTTTATTGTAATTTTCAAAAGGGTTAAGGAGGATAAACCTAATATATAAGGTTAAAAAGTAACCAAAACATGATAATAATTTTGTAAATTAGGGTATTTAGAATAATTATAATATTAAATTCAAATTATATCAATTTGGATCCATTTTTATATGAAAATTAATTTATATTAATTAAATACTTTAAGTAATTCTCAGAGTGCCCCTCCCCTAACTTATTAAAGGGAACCACCTATAATTTATTATTAACATATTTTGAGCCCTATAGATCATCCAATACTTTCAATATTATCATATTTCACCATATCCTATAGCATTTTTCTTTTTGAAGGACAATCCTTTCAATGATTTTTTTGTGAACAAAAGATGGTTTCTCAATGAAGAGGTATAAATCTTAACCAAGTGTTTTCAATTTTATTTCTTATTACCAAACCTATTTATCTAGGGTATCAGTTATAAAATAATTAATTTATCATCTTAAATATACAAAATTTTTATTATAACATTTTAACAACAATTATCCACCTTCATCCCATACATTAGAAAAAGATAATTTTGCTCATGTGAACATGTGTACAACCACCTCAATGAAGCAATGTGATATGTTTTTCAAATCAATTTTACATGGATAGTAACAATGGAATATTAAATGTATATATATGAGATATTTGATATAATAATTATTCTGTAAAGGTGAATTATTATTTACCTTTCTTTAATTATGTTCACAAGAAATTGAAAATAGCATTCATGCATACATATGAACTAATGTATATATGAACGATTTAATACAATTTTCAATATATACCATTTATAGATGAATATATATATATATATATATAATTAATGTATATGATATTATTACCATGAATAAAATTATGGATATTATGGAACTATGGTCGAAGTATAAGGATCAAGACCTTAAAACCAAAACATATATGAAAAACGAAGCAGTTATAAATCAGAATAGCGATTTTAATAATAAATTTTTATCAAATGGGGGATAATATATTATAAGTAAATAATATAGTGTATGCTAGAAACAGGTATGTATCTGTAATAAATATATAATATATCTATATTTTTATACATGAGGTCTTAACATGTACAAATAATGTTGAGAATTGAGGTTAGGGATGTATCCTTTAATCCCATTTTTATCAGGGTATTCTATTATTGAATTTCCATTAAGGAAATTATATAATACATATCTAATAAAACACTTTAATTTTTATTATCCAATAATTATTATTTTTTTGTTTTGGTACCATTCTTGTCTCGTTGTTACTCAAAATGTATCAAATAATGTCTTTAAGAAAATTCTCCATTATTTCGCCTATTTCAGTTAGAATATTTTTTCTTTCAAGTCGATGTTTTTTAAAAAACATTTAAGAAGTTTTTTGGATATTACCCAATGATTGATTAAATTTAATTTTACCCATCTTTTAATTTATACAAAAAAGTTTTAAAAATAATATTCTTGTGGTTTTCTGAATGATGCACTTTTTTAACGAAGGCGTAATTATAATCTCTGTTTTGATAATTATGTAATGAATGGAATTTTCTACCATAATTAATTCTCATTAATTTGAAGATTGACTTACAAGTTTCCAATGTTATTTTCTAATAAAATATTTTCCATGATATTGTTGAAATATTTTTTTTAAAAACATGTTTCCAAAATGATATGGGTATTTTCTTCAAGAAATATTCAAATGATCATTTAAATACATTTTTCATCTATGATAACATCATATTATGATACATTGATATACCATGGATATAATTCAATTACACCATCCTTATTCTTTATATGGATTTTATATGATTTTTATGATGAGACGTTTACAAAACTCATTCATTTACCATGAGTTATGTTAGATGAAATGATGAAATTTTTTATGAAACTCATATATTTTATATGTGTAATGATTTTTTGAAATGACTGAAATTTTATGATCATGTGGAACACATATGTATGTTTTTCATTATGATATGGGTGGTCCTAGAATTATATATCCCTCTAATACATTGGGTAATGATTTATATATCATGATGTATTTATGGGAAATTATTTATTCTACTCGATCCCCTATGGGTAAGTATTAGCAATTCATAATCCACTATTGGAAATAGTTAGTGATACCTGATCTACTAGGGGAATATGTGGGGATGACTAGTCCACTATAGAAAACATGTGGTGATACATGGTCCCTTATGATATATTTAAAAGGTATTGGTTCCTAATCTTCTATGATTTTATTATCTTGGTAGTTAAAATTGATATATGAAATGGTTTATTTATATATATGGTGCCACAATTTTATGACATATTTTTATGATTATGAAATGTAACGAGTGGTTCATGATTGATTTATGAATATTTATCACTCTTATAACTCATTGGTTTTTAAATTCTAGAGTTTTATGAAAGGAATAATGATTATGATCCATGATAGATTGATAATGAAAATTGTATGTTCTAATTTTTGAACTCATAATCTTATATGTATGTTAAGATTTTATATAATCATCGATTAATATAACCCATGTTTACCCTTACTGAGCATCTGATCACACTATATCTTATGTTTCCCTTCCACGTGATATAAAGAAAGTTTTCAATTATGGTATTTTAAGAAGGGTACAAAATTATAAATAACTAATAAGATATGTTTATTTATGTACCAAAATAATATTTTTATATATCTAGTATCAAATAACAATAAATATTTACTGTTTAGGAATGGATCGTAATGTTATGAATTGAGTATGTATCTAAAAAGATGAAATACTTATGTATTAATATTTTATGACAATGTATAAGAATAGTTCTTTATAGGTCCCACAAAATATCTAGTGACACCACACTGGTGAGTTGGTGTGATCTAGACAGAACCTAGGTTCTATCTAGGTACCACAGGCTAGCCAGTGAAACCCACCATATACTTTTTTACTTCCATATATGAAAAAATAGTTGTTTATGGTGGACTAGAATGCATTAATTCGACTCCCAACAACTCATTTTGACCCTCATAGGTTCTAGAATTGTCCTGAGGTTATTTTAGGAAATTAATGCACCCCCATGAGTACTTGGATATTACTGCTAACCTTGATGATCTTTTTATAGATCATTGTTCTTATTTTTCATCTTTTTATTTTTGGCTTGTATTCTTGTATCAGATCCACTCACTTATTTATGTTGTAATTTATTTCTAGGGGATTTTGAGTGTTTTCCATAAGGTTTAGTTATTTAAAACTCTTTTTATTTTCTTTATGTTCTCACTAGCATTGAGTGTGAGGGGATTGGTGAACACTACTATTAAAGTGTTCTATTTTGGGTTTCTAGACACAAAAATAAAAGGCTAGTGTTGTAAATTATTTTCTTACTATAACCACTATAAATAAAGGTTACTAATTATTTTAAGTGGGTTTCTTTACTAATTCTAAAGATAATGTGTAATGGGAACTCACAAGTAGTTGAGAGGAGGAGAAATATAGATCCCATAGTGCATTATTATCGAACTCATTTGTCAAATTCATTTAAATTATCTTCTAAATATTTTTATGATGCATTGAAACTATTATATTTTAGTTTATCCCATTAATTTCATATATATTAGTTTTAATTTCCCTAAATATTTTATAATTCAATTCATCCTTCTTTCCATATTTACTCCAGCCATAAAAATATACCTAGGACATAAATTTCTGTTATTACCAAACCTCATGACTCTCTTTCAAGGAGAAATATAATAGAAAAATGTATCTCAAACATTAAACTCTGGTTATCATAGGTGGTTATCATCATATATCATCTTTTGGTTTTTGGATGCTTGGATGTGTTTTGAATGGTCTTAACCTTCCAAGTTATTTCTTATAACATTTTATGTACTTATAGCTTCCATTATTCAACATATTCCAATCAAGTTATAATTATGAATTTCATTCCATATATATCATCATAAAGATCAATATTAATGCTTGATTAAAATATATTTTTAGTATGAGAATTGAAACAAATAAAGATGTTTATAAAAGAATCCATTTAATTTTATTCAGTATTATCTTAATATATCCTAAAGTAATTCGATTGTTCACTCAGATTATCTATCTGTATGAGGGTGATAAATTATATTGAAGTTTTAATATACATTTAGATCATGATAGATTATTTTCTAGAAAATTGATGTGAACCTAAAATTTTAATCAGATACAATCACTATTGGTGTTCCATATAGCCACAAAAATTCTCTAATTTATATCCTTGAATGTTGATTGAGTGGTAATTTCTACTAAATGTAAATTAAATGAGTGTTCTTTTTAAAATGGGTTACCACATCTCATTTTTCATTATTACCTTTAGTTTTCTTTGGAAGACCCATGAAAAAATCCATGGTATTGTTCTCCAATTTCCATTAATGTAAAGATAATAATTGAATCACCTATGAAATTTCATAGGGCATCATTAAATGAATATGGGGATATAAAAATTTAATAGATAATAGAACTTAAATAAACTAACTACAAAAGTGTGGTACTCATAAATTTTGAGTTTCAAAACAAAAAGGATGGTTCAAATTCAATAAATTAAGTAAATAAATTGAGATTGATATTTTATGATTGTTTAAAGAAATTGAAAGAATGTAAAATAAATGAAAAGTTTTATATTTGGAGATAAGGCATGTTATGTTCATTGATTTTATGGTTTTTTCACAAGGTATTACGCTGATTATGATTTCATTCATATTTGGTGTTGAAATTGGGTATGTATGGATCCTTTTTATGGGTACCCTATTCAAATCCTGTAATTGAATCTTTGGAATGGACATATACTAGGTGAAATCACAAAACTAGGCAACCCAAAACCCAATTTAGACATAACTACACTATATTTCATAATGGTATTACAAAAAACATGGAAATTAATTGATGCAATAAAATATTATTCCCCAAATCACAAGTAATAGTCATGTAATTGAAAAAATAAGAATAATGGGATTTGGATTTGGAAGTCATCCCTCACTACCATTGGTCCTAAGCATCTTAAAATCAATGACCAATGGTGGAATAAATAGGGGTAGTGTCAAACCATCGGCCACCTGGAATATCTATTTTTTGTTTCTCAATACTTTAATAATGTATAATCTCATTCGTGGTGTAATCTACAGCATTAGAGAAATATTTGTATCTTCTTTCTCCCAAAACATTCATGATGTGTATTTTCTACATATCATGTAACATATTTTCAATACATGAAATATTTCATGACTTGAAATGGTTAGTGGTGACTTCTCTTGATGAAAACACGTCATTTAATTAAATAAATGACCGAATTATTTTCTTATCCAGGATCAAAACTCATCTATATATTAAAATTTATGGTGTTCCCTTTTCCACCCATATTCATATATTTTTTCTTTTTTTCCAAATATATGTTTCATCCTTCTATAAAATACAAAACAATTCAAACTATTTAAAAATTGGATAGATTCATAAATTAAATGAAAAAATAAATACATTAAAATATTATAAAAAACATGTATGAAATGAACATATCAACCTCCTAGAAATTTTTCCTTTGTTTCTTTACATATTGAAAAACTAGGAATATTGATGTAACTTTTTAAATATTATTATTTATACTGTCTCTATAATAATTCTCTCAGTGATCTCTATATATATTAATTATCTTTAGGTTGTTATAGATTATCCAAAGATGAATATCAGTCAGTAGATATTTATTTATCTTAGGGTTTGATGGAATATATAGTCATGGACCAAATCTCATAGGACCTTTTAATTAATATTGATCTTCATGTCTTTCCTCATCTTTATACCAGCCACCTTCTTCTGTATATCCACATCATTTCATTGGGATTCCTTAATATTCTCTAGAATGCATTTTTCATAAACCATTTAATAAAGGTAGTATGGTGTTAGTTATTTTATGATTCACATGTTCATCCTTTTAATTTATAAAAAGATTGGATCCTTTATAATTTTTATCATGGATAAGGTTGATGGTTCTTTTCTACATAGATTATCTACCACTTTTATATTTCCAATGATGGTAGTGTATTATAAAATCATATTCATTAATTAGATCTAACCATATTAATTGGTTCATATTGATCTCTTTCTATGTGAATATATACTTGAGGATACTATGATTTGTATATTTTTCAGACATCTCTTCAAAAAAGCAATTATTCCAAATATTTAATAAAAATATTACTACAGCCAAATATATATCTTTCATTTTAAAATTATTATCCCTCTATTTCATTTATTGATTGTTATAGGATATCACTTTATTATTTTTCATGAGGACACAACCTAGTCTATTCCTTACATCCTTATAAATAAAAAACCATCCCCACAAGTGGGTAATTTGAGTATAGGTTTAGTGATTAGCCTATTATATAACTATGTAAATCATTCTCCACATTCTAAAGTCCAAAAAAACTCTCCACCCTTATGAGTTAGCTTAGTTGTTGGGTTTTATAATCATGAAAATTTTCTAACAAATCTATTATAGTACCTAGATAGTATAAGAATGTACGGGTCTCTATTATAGATTTTGTTCTAGGAAATTCATCAATCACCTTCGTTTTTAAAGGATCCATAGATATACCATCACTTATGATTACATGATCCATGAATGATAGTTTTTGTCAAAAAAAATCACAATTTATGAACTTAGATTACAATTTATAAATTCTCAGTGCCTTTAGCATAGTTCTGAAATACTCACCATGTTCCTCCTTGCTTATAGATTATATGATAAAATCATTTACAAATGCTACCATAAATTTTTTATAGTAATTTATAAAGACATTAATCATTAATTCCAATAATATTACTAGAGCATTGGTGATTAATAGGGTATTATGATGAAATTATAGTGTATGTACCTTTTATAAAACGAATTTTTGGGTATATCCTACTTACACACCATTATTTGATGATACCCTAGCTTAAGTTCTACTTTAGAGAAGTAGTGGGATACATATAGATAATAAAACATATCATAAATATGTGGCAGGGGAAACTTTTTCATTATCAAGATCCTTTTGTGTCCAAATTAATCAATGTATAGACACATTATCCCATACTTATTCTTCAAAAAAGGGAAGTAGTACACTCCATGTTGAAGCACTTGGATGTATGAAACCATTTTCATATTCTCTTGTAGATGCTTCTTCAGTTGTTCTAGTACAATGGTGTCCATTATATAGGAATTCCTAGATATTATAAAATACCATGGTATAAGTTGAATTTATAACTCAACCTCATAGTTAATAAGATGAACAAACAACTCTTTATTGAATAAATCAGTATATTACCTTACAATTGGAATGTATTCAAGTATGACTCGTTCTTTTTTCTCAATAATTTATGCAAGGTATACTAGATCATAAGGAAATAATATCCATATTGAGAAGAATTTCTCAAATTATTATCATATTCCTCCACACACTATTAAAGAATTAGAGGATGTTTTAGAATATTTAGTGTGATTTCCATTTCCTAGTTGTTGATATGGGATCTATATAAGCACAAACTATCAATTACCAATAAAGCATTGAATTCCTCTAAATAGAGTATGATGAGATTTTTTAGTAGATGTATTCCTTAAATATTTACTAGGGAGGACTTATATGTTATACATTCAATAATTTCCCCATTTTGTACTGAATACTCTGTATCTATGTTTTGAGGTCAGTTTTGAACAGTTATAATAAACATCAATGATATAAAGGAATTCATAGAAGAAAAATCAAATAGAATGATGAATATTATTAAATAAATAACCATTATACATATCACAAATTTTTTGTTAGGATCCACCTCAGTAGTAGTTGTGGTATATTCTCATCCTTCACCCTTATCCTAAGAAGTTTTTTTCCTCAATTATCATTGACAAACCGAGGATTTGGGAAATGTTATTCATATTTTCCATGTTATTTATTGCTGAAACATTGGACCATGGGATAAGTATTCCTCATAACCTTATTTTTCTCCATAAAATTAGGGGTATTTGTCATCTCCTTTTTTAATTAACTAGTTTTATGTCCTTCCCTTACACACTTGAAACACTTACTTTTTCCCATTTAGACAGTTTCATGGATGCTTCTTCCCACACTTATGAATTATAGGAAGATGGATTATCTTACCACCATGAGGATTATCCAATGATCCTATAGACTTATTCTTTATTATCCAGAACTTATATCTTTTCTCATGGGACCACTAAGAATCATTGATATCTATCTTAACTTTGAGGTCACATCAAACAATTTCCTCACAGATATTGATGTCTCAAATCACTAAGACTTTTTTAACACTCAACATCAATCCACTAATGAAGAAATCTACCTTACTTTCAGCATCCATGAAAAATCTAGAGACATATCATGTGTAGTTTTTGATGTTTCCTTCACAATCCCCAATATATTTTTCCTCCTGTTGATTGACTCAAAGGAATTCTCTCTCTATTTTAAGATGTAACATATAGGAAAGAAATTTGTTGATAAATATCTTCTTGAATCCATCCCATTACTTGGATTCAATGAATTCCTTGATATTTTTATTATTGATTAGTTTCCACCACTAATAAAAGTCTCTCTAAAGTAAGCAAATGACCTAAGTGAATTTATCCTTTTTAGATCATTAGAGGATAGAGAATATTTTCACAATAGAGTTAATCTATTTTTATTTAATTAGGAGATCAAAGGATCTACTAAAATTTGGAGTCATTTATTTCATAAATGATTCAACTTCGACTTCTTCGATTTTATGGAAAATAGGGGGTTTGATGTAATTCATGTTATTACTCATGAGATAAGTCAGTTGTGAAAATATTTCAATGAATATTGACTCTAATTACCATTATATTAGGAATTACATTAGGGTAATCATCACATTTCACATCCTAGATATTGTTGACATGATTCCTTCTACTTCACGTTGTTTTTAAAAATATATTTTTGGGATATTATACAAGATTCATTAACTATATAAAAGTAGAACTACTTAAATTAGAAGTAATCACATATATACTCAAAATTATGAATTTATTATATTCAATAAATGTTATCCATGGTATATTTTATATTAATTTCTATAACATATCATTATATCTAAATCCTACATAATGGTTTGAATGTAGCATATTAATTATCAGAATCATTTCCCTTGGGAGAGTCTATTGAGATGTATAGTCTTAGGCCCACTGATCATGTAGTTTGAGGAGATCAAGTTTACACTCAAACCACCATTTCTAGAGAAATTTCCCGATATGATCATTTATTATATATCCACATCCAATTTCTAGTATCTAGATAGGTATGTAATTTATAGGATACCACA
This sequence comes from Viscum album, assembly GCA_963277665.1. Lineage (NCBI taxonomy): Eukaryota > Viridiplantae > Streptophyta > Magnoliopsida > Santalales > Viscaceae > Viscum > Viscum album. Next base: position 1,082,039,561 of record OY728120.1, on the reverse strand, counting down.
CACTATACTTACTGAAATTATGATATTTTATGATATTTAGACCTTCCCATGGGGTTTTCACTAATTATTTCTCAATGAAATTCCCCAAAAATAACTAGAACTTGATATGATACAAATTATCACAAACCATATTTCTCATAAATTTTTTTCATCATTGTTAACAAAAATATCCATATAATACAATCAAAAATAATTGATAGGCCTACTGCCTTTGGGAAATAAAACACATATTCCAAAAACATACAAATTAAAAAAATTACTCAAAATATCCATAATATGATCATATATTCCAATGAAATATTAATACTATATAGGATAATATAGGGACAATAAAAGAAAGGTGTGGGCTATAAATCCTAGTAAAGAATCAATTAGAGAAAACGTTATACATGTGAGTCAAAATGAATATCATGATGACATAAAAGAGTAGTATATCATCAAATCATGGAATGTAAAGGTTGTTATCAAAATATTATGGTATAAATTGATTGTTGAAACATTATTAAAAAATTATATCAAAAACATTATTTTATTTTCATTTAAAATACATCATAAAATATTTTTCTAATAGAACCACCCATGCACAATACATGGTATCTCATGAAATAAAAACAATACCCAGCGAAATTTAGTGCAACTAGGGTTAACTCATCAAATGTCTAATTTTATGTGTGTCACATATATCAAATATAATTAGAAATAAAATTTTCCATAACCTTTAGAGAATGATAATGGACTTCATATATTAATTATTAAGTTCTTAAGAACCTAATGGAAAGATCATTTCATTATTTTAAACCCACTAAAAGGGAATTTAAGTTTCATATATGTAAATACCAGATCAATGGATTAAAAATTACATTTATTTGAATTCCCATGAATTAAAATTGGATTGGGTATCCATATTAAAAAAGTGGCATGGAATGCTAAATAATGATTTCAGCATCATAACTTGTATACAAAATGGTTAATGTTAGGGTTTTAATGTGAGATTATGGAAGCATATCATTGATAAATCATAATTTATAGACTAAGTTAATGATTATAAGTGCATTAAAACATTATAATTTTAAATTTTAAATCTTACTATAAAGGAAGTACATGAATGAAAATGAAAAGATGGAGAACCCCTTACCTTAAATATCACTATGTATGCTTAAAGGGGAGATTCCTGTAGAGTTTGGGGGACATTCTAAAGGTATTAATGAGAGAATAAGAATGTCTGGAATGTAAAAATGATATTTTGAGTGAATGAAATGGTGTAGATATGTTTGTATTTATATAAATATGATAATAAATATTTATTAATTTCTATATAAAATCCTTATAAGTCTATGTTGTATAAAATAAAAAACAACTGTCTTACACATGGTTTTAGTTAATGGTTTCTGACATTTAATGCATGTTTTTTTACTTTTATTAATTACATAACCAAAATTAACTTTTTAATATTACATTGTTCATGGGGAATTAAATCTTCCATAAAATATTTCTTTTTTAAAACCTTAATTTCTATTTTAGACTTTGGAATGTTATTTATTGGTTTGAAAAAAAAATTATTAAAAAAAATTATATTAATAAAATAACATATGTTTCATAATGGATTATCTTATATTAACTATTACATCGTTATTAAAAATATATGAAGTCATAAAACATATAAATAACACCAAACTATATTTTTTACTATTCACTAAAAAATAACGTATTTTAGACAATTATAAAAAATTCTCCCGAACATAATTTTAGTGTCATAAATTAAATTATAATTTATATTTTATCTAAATAAATTAATAATTATGATAAATAATTATTCTAAATTAAAATTACATATTTTTTATAAAATACTAATTTTAAAGGAAAACACATTATGTATTCACTTTAAAGAATTGTAATTTTTTATAATATCATAAAAAATGTTTAAAATTTAATTATTTGGTATAATAATTTTGAATATACTTTTAAACTAGATGTTTACTAAACTATTGGGTATTATTAATATTATAATGGTTATATAATAGTCACATTGCAAAAAATAGGTAATAGTCTCATAACAGTCATATACCAAAGGTAATATTTCCCTTTACACCATATATATACTCCACCATTATCATAACTCATTATTCACTACTTCTCTTGAAATGGTTTTACACTTCCTTTGATAATATCCATCATATTCCTAATGTGTTTCCTTCTTTTTAGGGAATTATAGGTGTGATTTTCATTAGAGAATTTATACCTATATAGTTTTCCTAAATGTTAGTGAATTTCTTTGGATTTTATCTCCCTATATTATTATTTTATATTATATAGAGTATTAACACATGATTTTTAATGTTCCTATAAAATTTAAAATTATTTCTAAGTGGTTCCATTTTAAAATATAATAAAATATACATTATAAAACATGAGTTTTTCTATTAAGAAATTATTTTTGGACAGTTATAAATTATATATGACATCTGTTTTATAATTTATTATTTAATTAATTATGATCCATTTTTTTAAGGAATCATATATAAAATTATGGTTCATTATAAGTACCAAAAAGAAATGACATGAATTTATCCTGGAAAAAATGGCTAAGAACCCATTTTTTGGGGTTGTATAATGGTATTATGATATATATATATATATAGTGTTTGGGAAGCATATGAAATGAAAAAATTTCATCCTTCAGTTCTATTACACTAAACTACACTAACTAATGGTTTAAAGCATCGCACATCAGTTCAAATGGGTGCTTCTAATTATGTGGTTGCATCACTGGAGGGGTGGTAATTTTACACTTTGTCTCATCAAAACCTTTACAAAAATGGTCATCAAAGAAAAATTCATTTTCTTTTAAATGAAATATTTAGAGTTTAAAATAAATATTACTAAAATAAATGATTGATATTCTATAGAATCTAAAATTGTGTAAAAAATACTAACCAAGTTCACACATGTTTCATAAGGTAATGCATTAATAACATCAATTTTATATTTATCAACCTAAATCATATTTTATTAAATTACATGTCCAAAAAAAATTAATCTTTAAACCCAAATATGGAACTTTTAAAAATTCAAGATAGTATTCTTTTCAATACAATTTTTCAGTAATTTTATTCTATCTTTTAATCATTGATCAAATGAATTTCCAAATATAGTAAAATAATATTTAAATTCCACCAGAAAGTCATATATTAAATTAGATAAAAAAAATTCCAACTTTATTTTAAATGTACCATGTTTATTTCACAATGAAAATTAAATTATCATGTACATAATGGCACCACAAAGACAAGATGTTGTTATATTATCTAGGTCTTCTAGTGCAATGGGAAACTTAATGTATCCTAGAAAAACATATTAAAGTAAATAATGTGTTTTATTGAGGGCCGATAAATAAGTTACTCTTAGGATATAATTATAAAATAATATTTTTTTGTGACCTGATTCAGTTTTCTATAGCATATAAAAATTATCAAACTATTTTGGACTCTCATAAGAATTAGTTGATTTTGTTTATTCTTCCCAGTAGTCTGTTCAAATTTTTTAGTTAATTTCTAATTTGTTCTACACATTTTGAATCTAAAATTGAGTATAATAAATATTGAAATTATTTATTGATCACTTCCATCATGTTTGGGCTAAGTCTCCAATGATGTTTCATAACTAGTTTTTCCTCACTTTCACGATATTTTTGGTGCAGATATACTTTTAACTGGTTCCAGGCATGTTTCATAAATTCCACCCTATAAATCTTACATTTTCACCGAAAAATAATTTTTATTTTTTGTTATTTATTATTATTTAAGACTATAAATAATTACAATTATTTTACTTCCTTTTATTGAAAATACATACTTTTATTCAAATCATAATGGTTTCAATTTTAATTTTGGGGGATAGCCTAAATATTAAATCCAATTTTACTATACCTACCTATTAAAATATAGATTAATTAAAAATGGATGATTTATAGGATAAAAAAACATTGAATAAAATTAAAATCTATAAATGAAACTATAATTTAGCTCATCTTCAGGTGATTGAATAGAATTTTCAATTTTCCCTCAATTGTTTTTCACAGAATATTAAAATTATAATTGGTTACAAAAACACAAAATTTAATATAACATACTACATTCCCCAAGATACATAGGTTATTCAGAGTGTGAACTTTTAACAAGTTAATGCTCTTATTATGTATATTTCTAATAACAAAAAAATATTAAAGTGGAAAATTTCCTCACCATACTCCATTATTAGAGTTCCTTCTTATATTTTTATGATAATCATTACTTTTTTTTATAAAAAGTATTATAAAAATAATGGACCACTATGGTGGTATAGTATAATATTCCATAATTAAAAAAACATGAACATGGAAGAAACAATTCGATACTCTTACAGAAACATCATCAAGTACTGCAATAGGGAATGTATTGGATTTGTTGGCTTGTTGGATAATCAATCATGATAGTTTGAGTTGTCCCATTTACAAGGAAGAAGATATAAAATGTGGAAAGAAAATAGTACAAACCCCAATATCAATAAATTAACCTAAAAATATTTAAATACAACTATACAAGGAATAAAATAAATTCCCTCATATTATAACATTTTTTTGGATGTTTTTGTGTGATTAATTCTAAAATGTTTCTCCTTAAATTCACTCTCTTATTTCCTTATAGTCACTTTTTTGGTTCTTAGTTATTTAAGTAACCTTAAATAATTGGTAATCTATTTTAGATATTAAAGTATAATTATATTTATTTACACATTTTGTAAGGATTATATAATTTTTGTTATATTTATTCCTCATGTATATTCTTTGGTTATACTATTCTTGAGGGAAATAGAAGTAGTAAGTATTAATTTTCCTAATTTTATTTTTTGTGGTACATAAAATTAATTTAAACTATTATAATAAATATCATTCTATTCCCTATTGGTCTCCTGATTATTTTATAGATCTATTTTGGCATATGATTTAGAATTAAGTTAAATATCTTGTCCACTTTTTTTATTACCATGATCACATTACTTTTGGGATTTAGAATAGATTGAACTGGTAATTTTAATGGATTTTTTCATCATTTCTAAAAATATTCCTAAATGATTTTTTTAGTTACTTATTCTCATTTATTATCTCAAAAATTCTAGAATCTATTTTGTTCCACAAATTTGGTTGTGAACTAGTTAAAGGTTATTAATATGGATTCCTTTTCTAAATGTGTTTTGGTTGGAAGGCTTGTTGGTTCTATAGTTTCATAGAAGGTTGTTAGAATAGTTTAGGTTAATGATATTTTTCTTGAAAGGTGTTTTGGTTTGATTATTTTAGTTCCAAATAAACATTGGACTTGGTAAGTGTCTCCACATAGTTGGTTTGGTTGTTGAAATTGCCTTTGGGGATAAAAAGCTACATATATTTTTGTTTCATTCACTTTAACATGTTGATTGGTGAAATGATTTTGAGAAAATAAAGACTCCATACATTTTTTGGTGTGATTTTTTCACTTGATTGTTGAATATTCATATTCATATCAAATTTGGTCAGTTCCCCATGTTTAGACTCAATTAAAGCAGATTTATAAGACCTTACCTCAAGCATTCCTCTAGTACCGGTACCCCTTATCCTAAATAGTTAAAAATTTGGAGATCTCTTCTCAGTCATTCATATAGATTATACTAGGTAATTTAAATCAATGATTCTCATAATGATTCATCAAGTATATTTATTTCACTATCCAATAGTAAATGATAAAATAATACTAGAAAACGATGGTCCTCAATTTCTTGGTGTGGACAGCTGACATGCGTTGTTTTGAATCTTTCTCAGTACTAAAAGTGTCTCTATTGACTCCTATAATATCGAATTAATATCCTTCCTTATAGTCAGTCTTCATGAATTTGGGGATAAACATTCGAGGAAGGTCCTCTAAAGTTCTTCCAAACCATTTAATTATCAAGGTTATAGGATGTATAGTTATTCTCTAGTTTCTCCTTTCAAATAAAATAGAAAGGCTCCCCATTTGACTTATTCTTAAACTACTACTATAGACTTAAATTTATTATATACCAGGGTAAATTCCTTGATATGACTATTTTTATCTTCAAATGTAAGCCCGGGAAATCAAATAAACAATTTAATTGGACAATTTTATGCTAAAATTTAGGTTGTAATTTAGTCATGGAAATCATATTATCCCGATTAATGAAATAATATTTACATGATTCTTTAATTGTTTAATTTGGGTTATCTACCATGGTCATATTTTAATAGTGAATAAAATTTTCTCACGAGATTAATAGTGAAATATTTTCAAATTTTTCTTATATATTTAATTTCCAATTTTTATTTATAATGGTTCTATAATCGTTGGATAATGAAAGAAAATATGGTCATTTTTAGAATTTCTCTTATAATTTATGGATTTTTTTGAAACAACCTCCCTAGAAATAGTGTCATTTTTTACTCAACTATCACGAGGTGGTGAAAAAATATGTTAAATACTTAATGGTAAACTATATCATGTTGGGTAAGAAAGGTAGTCTCTATGTAAGGGTGTAAAATTAATTTTATAATTATTAAAAATGGTGGTTTTGTACATTTCATAGTGATAAACTATAAAATAATTTAAGAAATTACATTTTTTCAATGTGATGAGAGGTGAATGGATAGAGGGTTGGATAACTAATTATAATAATATCTTATTCCTAAAAATGGTTCACTCTTCATCTTATTAACTAATAAGTGAAAGAATCCACAATTTCTAAATTATTTACCTTATGTTGAGAGAAATAATGAGGTTTAATCAAGAAGTAATTATTTTTAGTCATCCATCCATCCTATGTATGTGCAAGGATTTAAAATGACATGTCAATAATAAAAAACCCCTAAAAATATTAGGAAAATCTCAATCAGGATAAGGAACTCCAAAATAATTCAATGACAATTCACTGCCATCCACACACGTGTTAAAAACTTCTAGATACTCAATAAACAATATTTCCTAATTCATCATATATAATAAAACCTATATAGTTAAATATAATTTCTGACTTAAGTATTAAGACATCATAAGAATAATAAAATAAAAAATATAATATTAAAAATAATACCCTTCCACTAAATATATAAATCAATATATATAAGAATAATTTTATTAATTTGAGTATAGACTCAAGCATTACAAAAGGGTCCTCATTCCCCCTATCCTAATCACTAAAAATGTTTACCCATCCATAAAATAGGTTATAGTAAATTGAAAGGGAATATTAAAAAAAATAATTATAATAAAATAATATCACAATTATAAAATTGTAACACCCTAATATTATATGACATATGTTTTTATTTAAAACTAATCAATAGCTTTCTATAGACACAACCCAGAGTCAAAATGAAGCATAACCTTGTATAAACTCATAACCTAGCCATTAAATTTGCAGGAATGAATATTAATAAATAAATTTTGAAAATTTTAAGATTTTTATATCTATAAAAATAAATTGATTGGTCCAAATTGATTAGAAATAAAAATAAAATCATTTTAAAGTAAAAGTGATGTTTTTATGAAAACTTTTTTTATAAAAGTGATGTAGTTTTATCATAATAAATTAATTTAATTAATATTTTTTATTATTTTAATTAAATTTATATACTATATATTCAATAAATTTTTTTAATATTATTATTATATTTTTTCTAGGCATGGAATAAAAATAAAATCTAGTTCCAGGATTATAATTTTATTTTATAAAAATATGCTTTTGTAGTGTTTTTCATAATTATTTGAAAATTAATTTCTAACTCTTATTTCAATTTAATCAATAAAAATGGACTCTTTATTTGGAATAATGATGCATAATTGTATTAAATAGGACTATTTTTTTAAATATCAATATTAACTATTGTAAATTTTTCCACCTTATTAACGGTAAAACTAGTCAAATATGGTTAAAGCTTTTGGATAAAGCCATAAAATTTATATTAAATAAACATTTATCAAGTCCTATGAGTGTATTATTTCCATGGAAAATCAATTTCTTAATATATTCCTACTCGGTTCTATATTTCATTGAATATGTCCATTATATTAATTTAATAAAAGAATAAATACAAAATGTCACTCTCTTGACTTCAATATCATTAAAAAATTTACATAAGGGTAAATAGATGATAAGATTTGTAATAAATGGTTATTTTAAATATAAAATACTTTTTTATATAATGTTAATTTATTTCAATTTTTTACTAATCAAATTATTACCTTAAATGATTATACAGTGCTAACATATTATTAGTTTAATTAATATAAAAATAAAATAAAAACTTTATAATGTTCAATGTAATATAATTTGGATGAATTATTGTGTTAAACAAATTAGATAAATATGACATATTATTGAAGTTTAAAAAGGTTATATTATAATTGATTTTATTTGATGTGGTTTTTAAAGTCAAATTAAATGAATAGTTTAAAAATTGATATTATTGATATTTTATAATAAATAATATTTTATTGATTGATATAAAATTCAAAAAAAAAGTATCTTAATCCAATTGAACGTAGTATGGATTAAAATATCCATCATGATCCATTTATGGGTTTATTTTTTATTTATAGTAACATTATTGACCGTTTATTGTTAAAATATTTGTTATAGCGGTTAAGGATAAAAATGGTTAACAAAAGGTTTAATTAAATAAAAAATTATTAAAATGAAACCAAGATCTGTCTACATATAAATGGTTGATGATATTTTAACCATGTCCTATTTTTATTATACTATCCATTAATTTTTAATAATTTTTCTTGATAATTAATAAATTATATGTTTATCTTTTAATAAATTCCAAGAGTCTCATTCCCCTCTCATATAAATAGACACCAATATTTTTTCTTATTTAAAAAACTGTGTGCCTTATATCTCAAAAAACCATCAATTTTAAATTAAAAAAAATCCTTATACACTTCATAGTGTTTATTGTATTCACAAAATACCAATCATATGATCCTTTAGTGGATATATAAAGAAGTTCTTCCAAATAAGTGGTAATTTCCTTAACGGATCACTTTCTTTGTACTTATTATTTTATCTCATAAAAATATATCGTACTTATCATAAGATAATAAATTCAATATACTTAGTATAAATAAAATTTATTATTATTATGAATCCATTATTATACACCCTTTTTCCCATCGAATGGGTAGTGAATATATCGCTCATGTATATGTAAGGTTCACTATCTCCATGTGGTGATACAATTTATTTTTTATCACCATATTTTAATAATGATTATTATGATAGTATTTATGTTTATATATAATATTTATGAAATAATTATTTTCATATAATTACAATATCATATTTAACTTCTTAGCTTCCAATCCATAGAAAAAAATATTGTCGCTCGTGCATACGTGTGGACTACCGCCTCCACGAGGAAACATGGTTTATTTTTCATTTCAATTTTACTTTAATGATAATAAATATATATTCAAACAATATATATGATATATATTATATAATTATTATTATTTATTTTTTTATTATTATTTAGATTTTATTTTTTCCATCCATCGAAAATTGAAAATTATGTGCATGTGTACGTACAACCTACCATCTTCATGAACAATATAATTAATTTTCCTATCTATACCTTTTAAGAATGTTTATAAATGTGTATATAATGAATAAATATTATATTAATGTCTTTATTAAAATTATTTATATGATTTAATGATGATCAATGTACAATTACTGGAACTTCCAAAAAAAATTATCATAAAAAATGAAATAGTTAACAACCAAAAATGGTGATTTTCAAAAGAAATTTGTAATAAAAGGGCATTGAAATGATATAAGTGGATAAGATATGATTTTATAAGAATTTAAATTACTCTATAATATAATTATAATAAATTTAAATTTAATATATAGCAGGCTAGAGTTCTTTTGATGAAGACCGAACTCAAGGTAAGGGTTTTATGTCACAATATCATTCTTTGTTGAGATTGTTTATGATTATGTTTATAATTATGGAATTATATGATATAAAATAAAAAAAATATCATTAATGTTATTATAATTTTTTTACTTAAATAAAATAAATGTTTTAAATTAAATTTTCTCTCTTTATTAACTCACGATATCAAAATAATTTTTTTAAAGAAAACCCAATTTATTTCTCTCTTCGATCCAAATTCCTTTTTCTTCTGTATAAATGTTTCATAAAAAGATTTAAAAATGAGTTTATTATTATATTATTATTGATTATATTTATTTATACCCATTATTTAATTGTTAAAAAATAGTTTAATCGGAATATTTTTTTTGTTTTTCAAATGGGGTACTTTTCACATTTTCTATAAAAGTGTGAAAGGAATTTTTTCTTTTAACATCTGCAGCATGAAATGAATTTTCCACCTTCATGAACTGTAAATTATTTGATGATTAATATAAGAATTTAGGATTTCCTTTTTAAAAAAAGGTTTTTCATTAATATATGGTAAATTTTTGTGTTTTTAGAAGTTGTTTTCAATGTGAAATTGTATTTTCCTCGTGAAATATTCAAGTACTATTTTAATGTAATTTTTAATCTATGATAACATCCTTTGATATTACTAATTTTTTATTAGGTATGTGATCTAATTATATGATACATATTATTTATATGGATGTTTTTTGGTAATGATGAAAATATTTTTACGAAACCCTTTTCTCTTTCATGGGTTATTCTATGATGAAAAGTTTGTGAAACCCATTTACTTTCCACAGGTTATGTTATTGTTAAATATCTATGAAACCCATTTTTATTTCATGGGTTATTATATGATGAATATTTTATGAAATTATGGAAAACAAATGTATGATATTAATTATTTGATAGGTGTTCTTGATTTATATATCCCCTCAGTGCGTTGGGTGTAGATGGATATCTCATTAGATAAAAAGGACTATAATGGGGAGTGAACCCAGTAGAATAAGGGACTTTGTCCACCATGATAGTCTTTTGAGTTAATATTGACTAATATGATGGAATGGGGAGTGAACCTAATCCACAGTGATAGTTGTTTATATAATAATTGATTTAACACCCCAAAATTCTAATGTAAGAACCTTGAATTCAGTAGCATGAATGACATGCGATACCAAGCACTTATGGGAATAAAATTTCTAGATAAATAATAATATATTAAAAATTTAAAATAGATTCTTCATATATTTCTATACAAAAAAACAATAAGTTTACTTGAGCATTTTAAAGTATTAGTAAAAATATTAAATATTATTTTCGCCAATAATATCTTTAATGATCATTAAATTGTATTTCCATTAAAGGAAATTATATATCCATTGTCCAATAAGACTGTACTTTATTATCTAGTTATTCATGAACATTTTAAAGTATTAGTACCAATATTAATTTATTTGGTACTCAACGAGTTTTATGAAAAGTTTTTCAAAAAAATGTGACTTTATTTCTCTCTTTAGATGGAGAACCTATTTTCTACTAAAAACTAGGTTTTATTAAAATGATTTCAAAAATGTTTTTAAAATTATTTTGTAATGAAATTTTTAATCTTTTTTTCATTTATCAACGTTTTTAAAGAATTCTTATTGTATCTTTATAAACAAGTAATTTTCAAACCTTTTTTTGTACAAAATGAATATTCTTTTACCTCATACAACAAGTATGGATTTATCCGCCATCATTTCTTTAAAGCCTACTTTTCAAATTTAAAAGGATTATTTTTAAATAAAATGTTTTTAAAAGGTATTTTCGAAATAAAATATTCAGAAGTTTTTTCAAAATCAAGGGATATTTTCATCAAAAATATTTCTTGAAGGTATTATTTTATCTCATCAACAACAACAGCTGTATATTTCGGCTCCATATAGGATTTGATTAATTTTTACTCTAGATGGTTTAAAATTTATTTGTAGAAGGATTGTATTCACATTTAGTTCCTTTATTTATTCTTGAAGTACCCTTGAAATATTAAATTTCATATAGTCATTTAACATTGAATTCCCTCTAATTATAGATTTCATTACTTGAACATTATACCATTTTACATATCGTGTCTAATTTGATAGAATTATGTTATTTGTGGAAAATTTGATAAATCTATAGCTTTTATTAAATAAGGATATTTGATATGTCATATTGTTTGTTATTTAAATTGATTACTCGATAGGAATAATTATTTGGAATTGGAATGATAGGTGTATCTCAGACTTTATATATCACCACGATGCATCTATAGGTTCCACAGAGACAAACTAGTTGTGCAAATCAGAAAAGATTAATTCAACTAGTGAATGGTCATGATGGTAATAATTATTCATCTTCCTTAAACATGAAGTCCATTAAGAAAACATTTCTCTCATATTAGTTTCATTTATTATTCATCCATGAGATTTTTCATCACCATATCTATGGATACATTTCATTTTCTGTTATTTAAATGGATTTTCTTTCAGTTTCTTACCCTACCATATTTATTTTGAATTGTCTAGTTATTTGAATGGAACATGATTCCAGTTATTACCTTGACATGTTGTTCATGCACTTCCATTTAGTTTATTGATTACATGGAATGTGTGATCAGGTATTTACCTTACCATTGGACTATTGTTATTAATTCATTATTACTTCTGCAATATTTTACCCTTATTAAGAATTCGATCTCACCCTTATTATGTTTCATTCCCTATGAGTAAAATAAGAGAACTATAAACGATATGAAAGGATTTACTAGGTGGATTATAATTATCATTAATGTTATTTGTTTATATAAAAGAAAAAATATATTGTAATTAGTTTATTCATTTGTAATACAAAACTCATTTTTATATCTGGTTTATCAAGACTACTAAATCGATCAGTCACTCTGAGCTTGATTCCATGTAATTATGCCAATGAAAGAGATAGGAGACACTGGATTTATGATATCTATGTTAGGTCGTTATAATTGGTCATAGAGGATATTTAGTAGTAACCTTGGTAATTAGATTTAGGAAAACATAAATTATAAAAAATAACCTTATGGTTGAATTTAAATATATGTATGGATGAAAACAATAGAATTTTGGAAAGGAATATATTGTGTGGGTCTTCTTAGAAATACATCTCTATCTAGATACTACAAGTACATGTGGTTTTGGCATAGATGTCCCTAGGAGTAACAACTCTGACAATGTGTTATGGGCCTGACTTAGGGTAACTTGGCACACGACAATAGGCCTTATTAAACGCCTTGTTTATAGTCTTGGGGGATATTATTAGGATAATCCATGTTTTCTTTACAAACCATTATTATGAAATTTAATGGATAATAAAAATGAATAACCTAGGTAAAACCTGAGGTATTTCAGAAAGAAGATAAGGTTTCATGATTTAGAAATCCTAGAGATAATATTAAGGATAAACATTACACTAAGAAAGGACCAATGTTAAAATAAAATGGATGAAGTATTTGTTTATTGAGTTTGTAATGAAAACCTTAGTTAAAATTCTCTTTAGTGATTAACCTAATTTCAAGGATATCCATCATATTTATTTTAGAAATTATATTAATCTAGATTTAGAAATGGACAAACTGTATGCCTGGTGAAAACCAATAATGTCTGGAAAGGCTACGGGACATGAATCCATGACTGAAGGACGATAAGGGTTTCATATCAACCACTAGCCTATGTAATATACTTGTTAATTGTTAATTGTTTTAGTTAAAAAATTTAGTTAATAAATATTAACAATGAAGCAGTAGTAAAACTTTTTTGGATTAGAGATTAATCTATTAATCATATTTATTTTCTGAGATATTTATATAAAAATAGTTAGACTTTTCATTCATTAATAGGTCTTAACATCCATTAAAAAATTCTTTTAGTGATTTAGGCATAAAAAAATTAATTTTGGTAATTAATTTTTTAGATTAAAAGGATGAATTAGAATTTTATTCAAGAACAAAAAAAATTTATGATTGTTAATATGATATTTAAACATATAAAGTAAGAATATTTCATTATATTATTGGTTATTAAAATAATTACCCAACATTAGTAGAAAGACATAGAAATAATATGTTTTCCAAATAACTTAATTTTTATTGAATTGACGGACTTCTAAATAATCAAAGATTTATGGATTTGAGGCCCTCAACTTTACATTGATCATTCACTTTTTTTTATTTATGGCCCCATCTAATGCCTATAAATATTTAGGATTTTCCCCCAAGTAGGGATCTCTACCTCCTACTAATGTTCTCCTACTGAGAGACCTTGTTACATGGTAGTCCATGTGACCTTTGTACTTCACACTCTCTCTTTCCTAGAGGATATTTTATGAACCCTTCTCAAGATGTGGGACATCAAAATTGGAAACATAAAACAATATATCACAAAGATCAACTTTAAATTGCAAAGATATAATTTAATTAATGGGGAGAATGTAACACCCTGAAATTTTAATATAATAACCTTGTATTCAATAGTGTCAATGACATGAAACACCATGCGCTTAAGTGAATATAATATCCAGATACATTATAATATTTAAAATATATTATATAAATATTTCAATGAATTAAACAATGAGTTATTGTGAATTACATGGAAGATCAACCTTCCCCGATAGTGTGTGTTATACACAAGACCATGTTTTATTGAACAATAACATATTATTAATATAAAATTATTTATCATATTATGATATGACATATTTTTTTTTTGATATTTTGAATAGTATTATCAGAATTATGTAAATTTATGTTTTATATAAATATAAAATTAATACATTGGTTACTAATTAATGAGAAACGAAAATAAGAAGCCATTGGATATAAAAAACATATTATTATATTTATGCTTCTAAAGTAGTTGTGTCTTAATAAAAATAATTTAATATAATTAGATACTAATTATAATGAGATATATATGTTATATAATAACATAAATATTTTTGATATTTATCCATTAGTTATTATATGAATAAGATTAGAACAACCACTATTTTACACATAAAAAACTATATTTTTATAAGGGCAATTTTACCGCCTTTTAAAGGAAACCCATTTTAAATATAAATTTTGACACTTTAATTGATTTAATATGTCAAAATAAACATCATATTTGAAATAGAAACATAAAAATTATGTTAGGGTATATTTTTGATATTTTTTGGATATATATCATTTTTAATGAATAGTTACAAATACTGAATTTTAGTTCAAAAATACTTTTTGTTATATTTAATTTATAATGTTAATTTATGTATTATATTGGGTTTATAGTTTAATTAGAACATATTTTTATCAGTTAATTTAATTTATGTTTTTTGGATCAATTTATATTTTAAATTGAATGTAAATACTTGTCAAACATTGGGACCTTTTTACTTTAAAACTCGCATTGTCATCGCGCCTATGGGATGAATTTTCAATTAATTTTTTCAAATTATAAGCTTTAAATTTAGAAAATTGAAATCCATATTTTTAATAATAAAAATTTATAATTGTCCCAAACCCTTTGTATGGACATATCTCGGCCATTAAAATTAAATTATTGAGTTTTGTTAGTTTTTATGACTTTTTTATGTAAGATCATGTGTACACCTAACTAGTTTCGAAAAATTCAAGTGAGTCATTTTTCATCCCCGTAAATGGCCACCACCACTCCCGCTTATTCGCACCACTAAAAACACATTTTTTAGGCCAATATATGCCCAAATATCTTCCCAAGATACCTGTAATGGCCCAGAACCTAATGATATATCCCTTTGCCAAATTCTAGGATCCTAAGGGGTCGCCCCCGTTCGCTGCGACTGATCGGGGTGACCGATCTGCGCAACTGATCGAGGTGACCGATCGGCACGACCGATAGGGGCGACAGATCGACGCAAACTATTGGTGTGACCGATCAGTATGACCGAATTGGTGGGACCAATCCGTGCGACCGATCGGTGTCACCCGGCCTTAGCAGGATTTTCTTCTGCAGCCTCCCATGTAACCCCTCTTTTAGGCCTTTTTATCCTTTTTATGTGTTTCAAGACCGTTTTTAAGCCCATAATTAATATCTAAAAATCCATATAAACCTATATACTGAATAAAAATTAATTCATTCATGTGTAACCACCCAACCGTGTGGAAGAACCACGATCCGACTTCCAAGGCGTTCAAATTTCTTATCCCATAATGTTGGGATCTCATCTATTTATCACGCTGGATTTTCCTCTCCTTTATCTTGTCTAGTCGCCTCTTCCTTGTGCGTTTGAAATCCTTTGTTCCCGAGGAAAGAGGTTCACCAGTGCCGGAGCCCAGAAAATCATGCATCCCCTCTTCTTGGTGCGTGGAGAAAAACGTCTCCTTGATCAGTCAGGTAGGGGTTTCACCTTTGTTTCTTGTTTCTGTGTATCTTGGGGGTGGGTATGCTATTGATTCTCTATAATTAGATGAACCAAACTTAAATGAAGATAATAAACGGATTTTAAACAATGAAGGGGAGGGGTGTGATCAATGATGCTGCTCTTTTTTTCTCCTCTTTCATGATTAATGATTTCTTAATTGTGATGGCTTACACCTACTGAAAATCATGGCCATTGGTGGTCTTTCTCTGTACATTAATAAACCAATACCCCTTGTTATGTTTTAATGGCTTGTATTTTGGTTGTGAACCTTTTATTTATATTCGGCTAAATAAATTGGAAGCACCAGGATCAACACCTTTTCTATGATAACCCCGGTTTAAGCCCAGTGGAATTAAAACCATGGAGTGTGTTAAATCTTTTAAATCTGAAAATACCTGCATGGGCATGCCTTGTGTTTGTCATAGTGGTTTGGTTGTTTTTCCTTCATGGTCTGTTTTCAAGTGACCATATGGTTTTCTTGGATGGGGGCTTAGATTGATGGGGCGATGCGGGTGGGGATGGGATCCCCTATTGTTATACTTGAGGCTGTGTGATTACTCTGCTTATTTCATGAATTGGGGTGGGATCCTCTATTGTTGAGAAACTGTTGGCTCTTGGATTTTGGGGACATGGGGTTGTATGTTGGGGTTTTCTTTGGTTCCAGTACTTTGAGGGATATCCCTTATCCCTTTTTTTGTGACTTTGCAATAGAACCGAGTGTGAATGCTTAAATTTTTGTAGGCTGTATCTTTTTCCCTTGGTTTGTGCTTATGTTGTTAGTTTCCTAGTAGTGCAGAAACTAATTTAAACGTTATTCCTAAACATGAAAACATGGATGAAAAAATGGATATTTGGTTTGGTGTGAGTTGTGACTTGGTCATGGGTGTTGTTCTCTTCTCTTATGAATGAATAGTGAGGATAGTGTTCTTTAGGCTGGCTGAAGAAAAACCTAGATTGGGTGAGTGATTGTTACCTATACATATACTTGTAGTTTTTTTTGTTTCTTATTCACACCCCTCCCAATTTGAGCACTTAGTGACGAACACCCCCATTTCATGGGGGAGGGTTTTTTCCCAAAACTTCTATTAGTGGGTGTTTATTAGCTCCTGTCTACTCCATTTCCCGGATAGCCCAAGTATCTTCGGGCAGGCTGTGATGGCCTGAAGTCCACTATTAGCCCAAGAATCTTCGGGCAGGGTAGTGTGGTGTTTGGCCTAGGTGTGTGCGGGCAGGTGGTTTCCCAAGTGTCTTCGGGATGAGGCCTAGGTTTCTTCGAGCTTGGAATTAGTTTTTCAAGCCCAGGTGTCTTCGGGCGTGGCAGTGGTGGTTCTGGACTAGGTGTTTGAAGGCGTGGTTACGTGTGACAGTTATGGACCAGGTGTCTGTGGGAGGGTTATTGGTTGTGCCCCAGGTGTTTGCGGGTGGGATATGTGGTTGTGGACCTGGTGTCTGTGGGTGGGGTATGGTAGTGGGACTGCGATGAGAATGGCGGGATTTGTCTGATGCGTAGGATGTCTTCAATAACTAATGGGAAAGTGGCGCGGGGTACCCAAACATCGATGTGCTATTACTATATATTACTTGACTTTCGTTATTTGGAGAGTGTGCCTTGGTGAGGCTTGGGTGGTTAGTTTCCTTACTAGGTGCTTGGATAACTCTTTTCTCACAGGGCATTAGTATGCCTCCCCACTTGTGCACGAGAGTCTTTGGTTTTTTCCTACTGAGTATTCTTTTATTCTCACCCTACGTATATAAAACTACTTTCAGGTTTCCAGGAGGACTTTAGGGATCATGTTGGACCGTACTAGCTCAGACCTTGTGATAGATCATTTCATTTGTTGTTGTTCTTTCTTTTGGTATTTTTCTTTGTAGTCTCCTTGTACATTGTGGATTTTACTCTTGTAATATGCATTGGGACTGGTTCTTGGATTTACTTTTACATTCAGCTTTGGTGTTGTTGGATTCACTATCTTATCTCCCGATCCTATTAAAAGAAAAAGGAAAATTCCTTCCATTTAGTGTGTGATTTCATTCCCTTGGTGATGGTTGACACTCCTGGACCTATTAAAGGTGGGTTTCAGGGGTCATTATCTATCCTTCAACTTAATGAAGGAAGGGTTTGGAAATCTGCTGACCCTTACCTCCTTTTTGATGAAGGCTGGTCGTGACAGAATGGTATCAGAGGTGATGGTTGAGAGATTGGATGGAGTCGGGAGTTAGGCATAGTGAGGATTGCATGGGACAGTAGGGCGACAGTGTTGGGTGACCTTGGTGCGTGAATTAGGCCAAGGAAGACCGGCTAGGACACAAAATTTTAGGGCACCCCGTGATCTGATGCAAGAACTCTGGACCTACCAAACAACCCAGTGAGTCCACGCTGATTGCAGGGTAGAGACACTAGGAAAGGTACATGAATCATAATGACTTGTGTTCTCATGTTTATGGGGTGTTTTGAGAATTTGAAATAAATAATAAGTTTAATAAATTTTAAGAACAATATTCTGCACTAATTGGGCTTATGAATTCCTTGTTTACATTGCAGCTATGGCACCCGGGAGACAACCACAAGTTGTACAGGTGATCGAGGCTCAGGAGGTTGACTTGGCTGATCAGTAGAGGGATGATTGAGAGGAGGAGGATGACCAGTGCAAGAAGAAGCTTCGAGCCTTCCAGCGACAGGCCCTCGAGAAGTACGAGGGAATCACCTCTGATATGAAGACGGAGGGATGGTAAGAGGAGCTGGTGATAGCCTTCGGCTTGATCTGGGCTCCGACTAAGTACTGGGTTCCTCTGGCCGTCAGCCAGATGCGGGGAGCAGCGCGTCAGTGGTGGACGCTCTACCTGGGGGAGAGGAGAGATGCTAAGGTAGCATGGGATGATTTCGAGAAGCAGTTCCGGGAGGAATTCCTATCTTCTACGATGAAGCCAGAGAAGAGGAAGGAGCTACTCTCCCTCCAGCAGGGGAGTATGTCGGTAAGGGAGCTGGGGATCATGTTCAAGGATATCCTTCAATTTTCATCGGACCTCTATACAGATGAGGAGACTCGAGCAAGACATTTAGAGGAGGCACCCCGACCTTCCATCCAATACGCCATTACCCCCTTCACCTTGCTCACATACTTGGAGGTCCATAAGAAGGAATAGGTGGTGGAGAGGATGCACACGCTGGGTAGTGTGTCACGGGAGGGGATTCAGCGAGGCCCGTCAAAGGGAAAGGCTGTCAGCACCAGACCTCCAGCATCGAGACCCTCTAGGTTCTGACCAGCAGGGATCAAGCTCCAGTACTTCCAATTCTAGTCCCCCAGTCCTCGCCCTTTCCCATCGGGCCCAAGACCGAGGTGCTTCATCTATAGGATCCATGGAAATCTCCAAAATCAGTTCCCGGACCGAGTTCATTATGGAAGTGGTGGATAGGCCCAGCACCCGCCTCAGTATCAACTTCCAGCTAGGCCCTTCCAGCAGCAGCAGCAGGGGTAGCAAGGTCCCGCACCTCCGAGGGCAGACGTTGTAGGTGGAGTGCGACCTCAGGGTGCTCCTCAGGGACCTCGACCAGAGTGTGGTCAAGGAGGCGGCCGACAGCCGAGGGGCAGAGGAGCTGGGAGTGGACAGTTACACGTCGCAGAGGCATCAGTTCCAGCAGGACCGGAGATTGTTCGAGGTACGATTAGTTTGTTCAATACCCTTGCTTACGCCTTGTTCAATTCCGGAGCTTCTCACACCTTTGTTGCACCCAGTCTGGCCCGTGCTCTGGGTCTAGATTCCAAGAGACTTCCAGTGCCTCTAGTACTGAGCACACCAGTCAGAGGTAAGACCAACTTGTTATATGTTTGTAGAGGATCCAGACTGATGATATGGCCACATCAGTCGGTCAGGGATCCACTACTACTACAGATACATCCATACGATGTCATCCTTGGCATCGACTGGATGTTCTCTGTGTGTGCCATCATTGACTTCTTCCATGAAAGGGTTGTGTTCTCAAACTTGGGTGGACGATGTGTTACTTTCACCAGTGATTGGAGTGTCCAGAAGGGCAGTATGCGATAGGAACCCCTCCTCTCCTTCTTAGTCGAGTTGTCAGTAGAGTCAGTGGATGTTGAGATGGTGGAACTACCATTGATCATTAGTGAGTTTATGGACGTCAACGTGATATTGAGTTTGGGATAGACTTGTAACCTGGTGCTCGTCCGATTTCGATGGCTCCCTAAAGGATGGCGCCTTTAGAGCTACGGGAGTTGCAAATTCAGATCGACGATCTGATGAAGAAGGGTTTTGTTTGACCGAGTGCATCACCATGGGGTTCTCTTGTGTTGTTTTTGAAGAAGGAGTATGTAGGTATAAGGCTATGAATAGACTACAGGAGGCTGAATCAGGTAACGGTCAAGAATCGCTACCCTCTTCCAAGGATAGACGATCTCATTGACTAGCTGAAAGGTGCAGGATGGTTCTCGATGATCGACCTATGGTCTAGGTATCACCCATTGGGGGTAAAGGAGGGAGACATCTTGAAGACGGCCTTCAGGTGCATATATGGTCACTTTGAGTTTGTGGTCATGCCTTTTGGCGTTTCGAATGCTCTGGCTATGTTCATGGGGCTTATGAACTCCTTCTTTCGGGAGTATCTGGATTGGTTCATAGTCGTTTTCATTGATGACATCCTGATCTATTCAAGATCAGAGGAGGACCACATGGAGCACCTGAGGATGGTTTTGGAGGTCCTCCGAAAGCACAAGATTTATGGAAAGTTGTTGAAGTGCATGTTCTGGACGTGAGAAGTGCACTTCCTTGGGAACATAGTGTCTGAGAAAGGGGTAGCGGTGGACCCATCAAAGGTTGAGGCGGTTGTTTCTTGGGAAGCACCCAAGAACATGGCAGAGGTTCATTGTTTCCTCGGGCTGGCAGGTTACAACCGGAGGTTCGTACCCAACATCTCTCGAGTTGTGGCTCCTTTGACAACCTCGACCAAGAAGGACCAGGTTTTCATGTGGAGTGAGCAGTGTGAGGAAGTTGTTAGTTATTTGAAGGAGAAGTTGGTTAGTTCCCCAGTGCTGAGACTACCAGAAGAAGGGGCAGCGTATGAGGTGTTTTGTGATGCTTCAAGGCAAGGTCTCAGATGTGTGTTGATGCAGCGACAAGGGGAGATCTCCTATGGGTAGAGGCAGCTACGCCTTCGTGAGAGTAATTATGCCACCCACGACCTGGAGCTTTCAGCGGTCGTTTTCTCACAAAAGTTATCACGGCATTACGTCATCATAGAACGCTTTGTGGTATTCATGGATCACAAAAGCTTGTGGTATGTCTTCTCACAGCAGGACCTAAACTTACGGCAGTGAAGGTGGATGGAGTTCCTCCAGGATTACGATTTCTAGATTTCCTACACTTTAGGAAAAGAGAATGTAGTGGATAATTATTTGATCAGGAGGTCGTAGAAGGATGTGGTCTGTGAGTCGGCAAACACATGGAAGGTGATGGACGAGTTGGTTTCCTTGCACCTAGATGCGACGAATGATAGTGGTAGAGGTTTCCTGTATCAGATGAAAGTGTAGTCTTCTCTATTGAAGCAAGTGGAGGAGTCTCAGTGGGGAGACCCAGAGTGTGAAGTGATTCACGACCGTGTTGACCCGGGCGATGCTCTAGAAGGGTGGATGGAAGATGGTCAAAATCGGATGCTCTTCTGGGGGAAGATGTTTGTTCTAGATGCGATGTGTATGAAGGTTCTTAGTGAGTTCACAAATCACCCCTAGCGGTACACCCATGAGATTCCAAGATTTACCAGGGTCTGAGGAGACAACTTTGGTGGCCCGAAGTAAAGAGAGCAGTGGCAGAGTTTGTGGCCAAGTGCTTAGTGTGTCATCAGGTAAAGGCTGAACACTGGATTCGAGGTGGGTTGTTTCAACCTTTAGATGTCCCCAAGTGGAAGTTGGACAACATCTCAATGGATTTCATCACAGGACTACCAAAGGTTCAAGGGGGTTGCGACGCCATCTGGGTAGTGGTGGACCGCATGACGAAGTCGGCTCACATTCTGGAGATTAATAAGTAAAGTGGAGTGGACGCTATATCACGGAAGTATGTTGAAGAGGTAGTGAAGTTTCATGGAGTTCTGAGTTCCATAGTCTCAGACAGGGATGCATGTTTTACCTCATGAGTCTGGAGTGGATTGCAACATGATTTTGGCACCCAGCTACGTCTTAGCACTACTTTCCACCCCCAGACAGATGGGAAAACAGACCGCACCTTCCAGACCATGGAGGAAATACTGCGAGCATGTATTCTGGACTTTGGGGGATCATGGGTGTGACACTTGCCTATGGTAGAGTTCTCCTACAATAATAGACATCACTCTACCATTAGCATGGCTCCATTCGAAGCCCTATATGGAAGGCTGTGTCGCTCACCCGTGTGTTGGACTGAGGTTGGAGAAGTAGGAGTTCTTGGCCCGAAGGTGGTGCAGAGAACAACAGAGAAGGTTCAGCTTATACGAGAAAGGATGAAGGCAGTTCAGGATTGACAGAAGTCATATGCCAATAATAGGAGGAGACCCTTGGAGTACGAGGTCAGGGACCACTTGTTCTTGAAGGTCTCCCCTCGGCGTGGACATCGGAGGTTCGGTAGGGGAAGTAAGCTTTCTCCCAGGTTCATCGGACCCTTCGAAGTGTTGTGGCAGGTCGGTGAAGTGGATTATCAGCTAGCGCTACCACCGCTGCTACTGAGGATACACGATGTATTCCATGTGTCACAACTCCGACGATATCTGTACGACGTTTCACACGTCCTCAACTGTGGAGAGCTACATATCGAAGACGATGCAACTTTCATGGAGCGACCAATGATGATCAAGGGTCGTGAGGAGAATATGCTTCATGGGCGAACCATTCCCTTGGTTCATGTGTTATGGAGACACGGTGGGCTTGAGGAGAGTACCTGGGAGAGGGATGCGTAGATACGTGCCCAGTACCCAAAGTTGTTTTGAGTTTTATCCTGTTTGGTCTATACTTGTTTACTATGTAATGCTTTACCTTATAGACTATGGATGTGCAGTTCCTTTTCTGGGGATGTGTGTGTGAAGTGTCCTAATGAATGGGGAGGGGAGGAACAGACCCCTAGTTAAGACGCATTAAAGTGGATGCGCCTAAACCCGTGTGGGTGAGTCAGTTCTTCCCAAAGAGGATAGTATCTTAACATGGAGGAAGGGAGACCCCTCTCCCACTGGACCGGATGGTTTGGCCCTTGTTTTGCGTGGTTGCACGGGGAAAGGAGTAGTAGGGCGTTTGTGTTTGTTCAGGAAATGAGGTGTCCCTATGTCAGAGAGGTTCACTCCTGAGAGGTATATTTCGGGTTGGTTGTTCAGACCCCCCTATTTCCTTCAGTCTGGGTTTTGAGTCTCGAGGATGAGAATGCTTTGAGAGGTATCTAATGTAATGGCCCAGACTCTCATGATCCATCCCTTTTCCAAATTCTATGATCCTAAGGGGTCGCACCCTGTTCGGTGTGATAGATCGGCATGACCAATCTGTGCGACCAATCGGCATGACCGATCAGGGAAGCCTATCAGCGTGACCTATTAGTGTCACCGAATCGATGCCACCCAGCCTTGGAGGGATTTTCTTTCACATCCTCCCACATAAACCCTATTTTAGGCCTTTTTATCCTTTTGAAGCGTTTCAATACCATTTTTAAGCACATAATTAATATTTAAAAATCTAGAGAAACCACTATAATAAATAACAATTAATCCAGTCGTGTGTAACCACCCAACCGCATGAAAGAACCATGATCTGACTTCCAAGGCGTTCGATTTTCTTATCCTGTAACATTGGGATCTCATCTATTTATCATGATGGATTTTTTTCTCCTTCCTCTTGGCTAGTCTCATCTTACTTGTGTATTTTAAGTCCTTCGTTCTCGAGGCAAGTGGTGCACGTGTTCCGGAGCCCTGCAAATCGTGCATCCCCAATTCTTGGCGCGTGGAGAAAAATGTCTCCTTGATCAGTCATGTAGAGGTTTCACCTTCGTCTCTTCTTTCTCTGTATCTTGCGAGGTGGGTACGCTGCTGCTTCTATAAAAATGGATGAACCAAACTTAAATGAAGATAATAAATGGATTATAATGAATGAAGGGGAGGGGGTTGATCGATGATGCTACTCTGTTTTTCTCCTCTTTCATGATTAATGATTTCTAAATTGTGTCGGCTTACGCCTACTAAAAATCATGTCCGTTGGTGGTCTTTCTCTGTGCATTAACAAAACCTAACCCCTTGTGATGTTTAAATGGCTTGTATTTTGGTTGTGAACCATTTACATATATTTGGCTAAATAAATTGGAAGCACCAGTATCAAATCCTTTTCTATGATAACCCCGGTTTAAGCCCAGTGGAATTGAAACCATGGAGTGTGTTAAATCATTTCAATCTAAAAATATCTGCATGGGCCTTCCTTATGTTGTGGTAGTGGTTTGTTTTTTTCCATCACAGACCGTTTGCGGGTGACATTATGGTTTTTTGTATGGGGGCTTATATTGATGGGGTGATGCGGGTGGGGATGGGATCCCCTGTTGTTATACTTGAGGTTGTGTGATTACTCTGCTTATGTGACAAATTTGGATGGGAACCTCTATTGTTGAGAAATCATTGGCACCTGGATTTTGGGGACATGGGGCTTTATCTTGGGGTTTTCTTTGGTTCCAGTACTTCGAGGGATATCCCTTATCCATTTTTTGTTGTGACTTTTCAACAGAACCAGGTGTGAATGCATAAATTGTTGTGGGCTATAACTTTTTCCCTTGGTTTTTAATTATGTTGTTAGATGCCCAGTAGTGCAGAAAATTATTTAAAAATTATTACTGAACATGAAAACAAGGATGGACCAATGGAGATTTGGTTTGCTGTGAGTTGTGACTTGGGAATGGGTGTTGATCTCTTCTCTTGTGAATGAATAGTAAGGATAGTGTTCATTAGGATAGATGAAGAAAAACCTAGATTGGGTGAGTGCTTGTTATATATACATATAATTGTATTTTTTGTGTTTCTTATTCGCGCCCCACACAAGTTGAGAACATAGTGTCAAACACCCCCATTTCATGGGGGATGTTGTTTTTTTCCAACACTTCTATTAGTGGCTGGTTATTAGCTCCTCTATGCTTCCTTTCCCGGATAGCCCAAGTATCTTCGGGCAGGCTGTGATGGCCTGAAGTCCATTATTATCCCAATAATCTTCGGGAAGGGTAGTGTGGTGGTTGGCCCAGGTGTGTGCGGGCAGGTGGTTTCCCATGTATCTTCGGGATGAGGCCCAGTTGTCTTTGGGTGTGGCAGTAGTTCTTCTAGACCAAGTGTCTTCGGGCGTTGAAGTGGTGGTTCTGGCCTAGGTGTTTGCAGGCGTGGTTATGTGTGACAATTATGGCCCAGGTGTCTCTGGGGGGGGGGGGTTAGTGGTTGTGGCCCAGGTGTTTGCGGGTGGGATATGTGGTTGTGGCCAAGGTGTGTGCGGGGTGGGGTATGTCAGTGGGACTGCGATGAGAATGGTGGTATTGGTCCAATGCGTAGGATGTCTTCAATAACTAGTGGGAAAGTGGTGCGGGGTACCCAAACAACAATGTTCTATTACTATATATTACCTGACATGTGTTATTTGGGGAGTATGCCATTGTGAGTCTTGGGAGGTTAGTTTCCTTGATAGGTGCTTGGTTATCCCTTTTCTCATAAGGCATTAGCATGCATCCCCACTTGTGCATGAGAGTCTTTTTTCCCCTACTTAGTATACTTTTATTCTCACCCTGTGTATATAAAACTACTTTCAGGTTTCCAGGAGGACTTCAGGGATTGTGTTGGACTGTACTAGCTCAGGCCTTGTGATAGATCATTGCAGTTTCTGTTGTTCTTTCTTTTGGTATTTTTCTTTGTAGTCTCCTTACACATTGTGTACTTTACTCTTGTAACATGGATTGGGAATGGTTCTTGGCTTTACTTTTACTTTAAGATTTGGTGTTGTGGGATTCATTATCTTATCTCTTGGTCCTATTAAAAGAAAAAGGGCAATTCCTTCCATTTAGTGTGTGATTTCATTCCATTGGTGTTGGTTGCCACTCCAGAGCCTATTGATGGTGGGTTTCGGGGGTCATTATCTCTCCTTCCACTCAAAGAAGGAAGGTCATGGAAATCTGCTAACCCTTCCCTCCTTTTTGGTGAAGGTGGGTCTTGGAAATACCAAAACTAGACCATAAATCCTCTATTTTGGATTAAATCATTCCATATAAGCCTTTTGGTATAGACAAAAACAACTTACCTGATTAAGAGGTAACATCTTCTCTCAATCTTTTTAGTTTCATTTCCATCATCCATTCCCTATAATCTTATTATTCTATTATTACATAAAAACACCAGTATACTAAATATACTAGTATTTATTTTGTTAATTTTTCAACCTATACTTAAACACACCTCCATTTAATGGATAATGAACATACTATTTCTTTGTACGATGAATTACTGCCTCATTAAATGATGATTGTTCATTTTTCTGTAACCACCTTCCATGGTGGAAATTATGATGGAAACTATGTTTATTAATTTTATATATGATATTTATTTATTTAAATAATACATCTATAATCCTTTTATAATCCATACATTTAATACATTCCTTTTTTACTTTAATATGAAAATATTGTTTGAGATTGTGTAGACTACCGCCCTCTCAAAGCGATATGATTCATTCATTGGATACATAGAATGTATAAATTATTGTTATAATAAAAAATATGAGACATATATAACATATATATTATATTCATGACATAATTACCATTCTATATATATATATATATCATTTTCTTTGTTTCCCTTTGACACACTTAAAATGTGATAATGTTATTCGGGGACGTGTGGACTACCGCCTCCTCGACATAATGTGATTCCTTTTTCAACCCAAGAATTACATATATAACTATGTATGATTAAATAATATCGTATTTATTACATCATTATTTTTATAGAAATATATTTTGTTACTTAACTTCTTTCCATAATGATCATGGAAAAATGGGAATATTGCTCATGCATATTACGGTCTACCATCTCCCTGGTTGTAAAGTTGATTCATTTTCTATAACTGTATTTAATTATTGATTTAAAAAGTATAATTTATGTATAAATATGATTATTATTTCAATATTATTATTTCTTAGATATTGTATAATTCCCCCCTTTTATCATAGTTGATCTACCAAAGTTTTTTTTGACACATAAACTGAATTTGGTCAAAACACCTCACGTAATCATAATTGTTTAAGTAGTTGTATAAAAAATAATAATAATTGAAATAAATGTAATTATAAACAATAAAAAGGTTCTTAAGAATGTATAAAATTTATATAAGATTATTATACAAATAATTAAAGGACATTCACTCGAAAGAAAACACAAGGTAAGGGATTCTCCTCTCACTTATTAGATCTGTGAGATAAATGTCATGATCTCTACTTATATATTTTTTGTGGTGTATATAAACCCATTTTTATATATTATTTCATTAAATACATAATATTTATGGTATTTAAGGATTTTTTTAATATTATTACTTTATGAGGTTTATTATTTAAAAATTTCAAAGTGGTATGGGACACTTTGGAATGTTTAATGATTTTTCCCCAACAGTAAGTTTAATAATGTTTCAATGCTATTTCCATTAGATTAAATTATATAACCATTGTTCAATAAACTCATTAATTATTATCTACCTATAAATTAAAATTTTTATGTATTATTATCAATCTTTAAATCATTGGTACTCAAAAAAATTTATAAAATGTTTCTCAGAAAACACAACTTTATTTCTCTCTTTAGTTGAAGAACTTGTTTTTTTCTAATAAAAATTTTTTATTAAACTTTTTCAAAAAAAATTAAAAATATTTGGTAAAGAAATTTTTACCCTTTTTTATATTAAAAATTTCTCAAAGTAATATTCTTTTTACGTTCGAAATGAGGCATTATATTACCTTTTTCTGTACTAAAGGAATATTCTATTTACCACATACAATAAGTAGTGATTTAACCACCGTCACTTCTTTGAGGCCTCATTTTCATGTTAAAAAGCTTTATTTTTAATGAAAATTTTTTTAAAAGAGATTTTATAAAAAAATCAAATTTTATTCAAAATAAAATGATATTTTCCTCAAGAATATTTTTTTAAAGCTATAAATTTATTTCATCAATGACAAAACCATCTATTTTTACTCCACTCAGGATTTTTTGTATTGATACCATCCTTAATGTTCCTCCATAGAGTTCAATATTGATTTGTCTAAGGATAGTATTCACATTCACTTACTTGATTTGTTCTTGAAGTCCCCTTTAAATATTCAGTTTTATATGATCATTGAACAATGAATTTCTCCTTAATTATCCATTTCATTTCCTAAACCATACAACATTTTACATATGGTGTCTACTTTGATAAAATTTGGTTATTTTGGGAAATATTGATAAATATGAATCTTTTAATAAATATAGATATATGATAAGTAATATTTTTTATTATTTAAATTAATTACTCAATACGAAGAGATCATAAGACATGCAATGATGGGTGGAACCCAGACTTAATATAGATCCCTGATGCATCGATAGGTTCTCATAAGAAAAATTATTCGTGAAAATAAGATTAGTTAAAACTATATTGTGAAAGGACTTAACAGTAATAGGTCTTTATCATCCTTATACATGATGTCCATTATAAAATAATTTCCCTCAAATTTGTTTTATTTATTATTCATCAATGTGATTTTATGTCGATATATATAAGGAATCATTTCAGTTTCAGTTATTTAGATGATATGTGTTTCATTTTTGTACCCTGTCATATTTATTTTTCATTATCTACTTATTTGAAGGGAATGCGTTTCTAGTTATTACCTCTCCACATTTTTTATGCACTACCATTCATTTTATTGATCACATGGAATGTATGTTCAGTTATTTACCTTTTCATTGGACTATTATTTTTAGTTCATTATTACTTCCACTATCTTTTTCCTCAACTAAGCATTTATGCTCACCATTATTCTGTTTATTTCACTAGGAATACAAGAAGCATACTATAAAATATATGAATAGATTTAATAGTTGGATTAGAGTTAACGTCAAAGTTATTTGTTTAAATGGAAGATTTTTTTTAATTATTCTATTCATTTTTAATACAATAATAATTTATGTATCTTGTTTACCAAGGCTACAAAACTGATCGGTCCTTTAAGGCTTGATTCCTAGTATTCATGCCAATGTAATTTATAACAAACACCAGATCTAGGCTATCTAGTGTCGGGTCACTACATATGAAAACTAATGAAATCAATTTAAATGATTATGTGTATGCCAAATATTTGTGACTTATGTCAATGTTATACTCTTATGTCTCATGTTATTTGATTCCTCTATGATTATTATCCTATGAAATACCAATATTTATTCCATGACTAAAAATTATGATTTATTATATATTGTGTATTTATTTCTAATTTTAAAGTCATGTTATCATACCCTTATGATCATGTTACATTTATGTAATCATTAATATCTCCTTTGGTTACCCTGGATAAGAATCTGAGATCACCCTTAATTATGTTTCCCTTCCTTAGGTTAGGATTAAAGGTTTTTGATATGATATATCTAATAAGGGTGGTAGTTATTAAGAACTAATTGGAAAATGTTGTAAATATTTTATGAACCATTTTTTATGTATCTATGTCTCCAAATACACTAAAACATTATTGTCCTTAGGTGTGTGTCTGTGAAATGTATTTAATATTCATATAAATTTTTTAATATCTATGTATGTAAATTATGGGTTACTATAATTGGTATCAAAACAACGGTTTATTAAATCTTTGTAGAGTTTGGTTATAAAACATTGGTGAAAGCTATAGGGAAATTTCTAAGTATATGATCAAATCCCAATATTTGGATAATGAATATATTATGTGATTATTCAAGAAATACATCCATGTATGGATATTACAAGTAAGTTTGGTTTTAGAATAGATTTATCTTTGGGTAATAAACCCAAAAAGTGTTGTCTGATTATATCTCATCCATTATTCTGGTATAAGATCATTGTGTCTTTACTATGTACCAAGTTTGATTCTCCCAATATATATTATCGAGTTAATTCACATTTCATTTATAAACCATTGTTATGTATTTGAATGGATAATGGTCATGAATGGCCTTGGTTAAATATAAGGTGTTATAGATTGAAATAAAGGTTTCTTGATTTATATATCCTCTAAATGATTTTTCATGATTATGTGGTTTTCCACTATTTTTATTGTTACTGGCAATATGATTTTTGGTTTTGGTCAATGTATGGAACCCAAATGAAATGTGTTAATAATGAATTTGATGGATAATGAAAATAATTTCCTCCTAAGAATAAAATTTATATGGGAGATTGAATGGAAAATATTTCTACTTTTATTACATAAATTTCTCAAGAAATGAATCATACTGAGATTACAAAAGAACAAAAGAGGTAAAAATGTTATGTTGAGTCATTCATGGTGCCACATGAATCATCTTTGTGGTACACATCTAGTATAATCATCCAAACTGAATGTAAGGTTTATATATTATTCAGTGGATTAAAATCAATTCACTAAAGGAAATTATAGATAAGAGACTTCATTAGCTATGAGGAAGTAATTACATGTTCTCTCTATGTTTAAATGTATATTGGAATTACCCATAAATCTAATGTGTTTGATAAAAAAAGAAAGATAAAATTCAAAGGAAATTCTAAAAAAACATGGAGAGAGGAAGATTACCATTCTTTTATGATTGAAATGTGGATGGAAACATGGAGGAAATTTTCTTAATGGGACTTTTAAATTTTTTATGTGTGTAAAGTAAGGTCCTCAATAAATTGAATGTTGAAATGACTATAAAAAGTTACATAATGATGTGAATATAGAGGAATACCTACAAAATTATCCACCCACACTTCAGTGTTTCAAAATCCAGGTATATGAGAATTATTATAAATAGTTACCAAATCTCAAGGTTAATGATGATGATCAATTTCAGAAACCTCTTAATCCTAGATACAAAGGGGAATCTCATGTGATCACTATTGCCGATGTGGAGTATGATAATGAATTGGTTAAACATGCACTTACCATACACTCAATAACCATTGATGTCTTTTTTACATATAAATATACACACTATTTTAAATCTGAATATTTTTATAATGCGATCTTAGAACCACACTAGTAGTTATATGATTAATTGGTAATGAAATATAATAGAGGTAAGATGATCATATCTCAATTCTATGAATCTTCTCTAATTTATTTTTATGAGAATTTGATTCCTATAAATCAAATTATTCTCACTCGAGTTAAATTTTGTGACATCCTAGTCATGGATTGTATTTATTTTCATAAACACCACATTAAATTAAAAGGAAGGGAATTTATGCTTTATATTCCAAACCCACCTTTGATCGTCTATCGATGAGGTGATAAGTATGAACATCTCATTGAAGTTACATTATTTTTTTGGAACTTGATTCTTATTCAAAAAGTATGTTTTTCTAATATGGTTGGGGAGAAACTCAATATCAAATATATGAACATTATATAGGAGTTTATTAATGTCTTTCTAGAATATTTTTCTAGTCTTATTCAAAATCATGATGTTGTGTTTTTAGAAAACTTCATACCTGGTATTGCACCTATATCAAAGACTCCATAAAGAAAATCCTCGATTGAGTTATAGGAATTGAAGAAGAAACTCTAAGAGAATCCTAAAAAGGGATTCAGTCATCCATGTGAATCACATTTGGTTGAAAATTATATATTTTTTAAAATAAATATGGATCATTGCAACATTGTATTGATTATTGAGAACACAATAACATCACAATCAATAAAAAATTTCCACCTCCCTATATCAAAGATTTCATCAATCAATTAAGTTGAGATGAATACTTTTCTAAGATTGATCTTTCATATGGATACAATAAATTGAGAATTTAAATTGAATACCTAAACAAGATTTAATTTTTTATGGGGTATGACACTCTAAATTTTTATTGACAACATTTGTCCATACAAACTCCCCCACTATCTTTATTGATTTAATTAATAGGTTCTTTATAGATAAACTTGATAAGTTTGTGGTAGTCCTTAAATATGATATTTTGTTTATTCAAAGATTAAGGAAGATAATGAAAATAATTTTAGGATTGTTTTCAAGTACCTGAGGAATGTTAAACTAAATGATTTTTTTTTAAAAATATGAATTTTGGAAAAAAAAAGAATTCATTTTTTAGTTATATATTATCAAGTAATGGTATATCAGTGGATCCAACAATGAAATAAGTTATTTAAAATTTCTCTATACCAGACAATATGACTGAAATCCATAGTTTTTTTACTTTAGTTGGATATTATCAATTATTTGAAGATAATTTCTCATGTTTGTATAATCCACTCATCAGGTTAACTAAAAAGGTATCCATGTTACATTGTATGGATAAAGGAGAGAAAAGTTTCAAGAAACAAAAGATAATTCTAATCATCGCCGCTATTCTCACTCTAATCGATAGTTGGAGAAGGGTTTCTGATCTATAGTAATGAATCAGAAAATTAACTATGATGCATCATCATATAGAACAATATGGTGATAGCTTATGTCTCATGACATTTAATGTTTCTTGTGAAAAATTTCCCAACTCATGATTTGGAGCATGCAGTGGTTATTTTATCATTAATGATATAGAGGAAATAGATTTTACATTGAATAATGTGATATATATATATATTAATCATAAAAGTTTAAATAATATATTCACTCATAAATCGTTTAAAATACACTTTAGATGATGGTTTGAGTTCATAAAATATTATAATTGCACAATAAATTACCAACCTGTGAAAGATAACAAGGTGGATAATACTCTAAGTCGAAAGGATCATGCTAGATTTTGTATTATGAAGATCACTAAAGATACAATAAAAAATTATTTTCAAAGCATGGATCTTAAAATCTTGAAATAATGGGAAAGATCTTATATTTATCAAATGAGTGTTAAACCAAATTTCATTGTGAAGATTAAAGAGGATTATAGGGAAGATGTAGAGTGGAAATAGAATGTGAGAAGTGTTCCTGAGTTAAACCCTGGTTTTAATGGAATGATATTTTTTAGGAACTGTTTATGTGTACCATTAATACCATATTTAAATAAGGGTCTATTGGATGAATCTCATAGTTCATCCTTCTCTATTCATTTTAGAAGTACAAAGATATATAGAGATATTAATGTGTTTATTGTTAGGACTACATGAAAAAATATATTGCAGAGTATGTATCTCATTACTTGGTATATCAAAAAGTTACATCTAAGACATAGAAGTTCAATGGGATGTAACAACCACTACCCATACACAAATTGAAATGGGAAATCATCACCATAGATTTTTCATTAAACTCACCAAAACATAAAAAATATATAATGTTATCTAGGTTATAGTCAATCATCTTATGAATTTATCACAATTTATTTCTATTAGATAATATTTTTCTCTTCATAAGATTTCTTTAACTTATATTAAGTATGTGGTAAGGTTGCATGGAGTATACAATTTTATTATATCTAATCAGGATCTATGTTTTACCTAAATGTTCGACTGAATTCTTCTATAATATTTTGATATAGAGTTGAGTTTCAATAATACTTTTCATCCTCATACATATGGTCATTCTATGAGAACCATTTAAAACCAAGAGGATCTTCTAAGATCTTGTTATATGTATTTTAAATGTATTCGGAATTGAAAACATCCACTACTATAATTTTTTTCAGCAATAGATTTCCCTCAAGTATTTATATACATCTCTATGAGTCCATCTATTTAAATTAGTATATAACTTGAATGTACTCAGATAAATTTGGAGAAAGAAATCTATTGGGGCCGAAGATGATAGATGATGCCGCATATAAGGTTTAATCTATACAACAATGCATCATGGCAGCTCAAATTTGATGGAAACGTTATGAAAAAAATCGGCATGATCTGGTATATATTCCTCTTTTATAAAAAAATTGAATATTGAAAAATGTATTCCATGTTTAGAATCATGAGGTCTGAATTTTGTGAAATTTCACCTTTTATTTTTAGACAAGATTAATAGTGGCCATTGTAAATTTTTCTCACCTGGGGTAAAGATAAAATGAGTAAAATAAGGTTAAAACATTGGGATAAGGCTTTAAAATTTATCTAAGTCTTGAATTTATCCTATTAGATTAGTGGATTTCTAAAATTTCCATTCATGCTTCAAATATATGTCCACTGGGATCCATATTTCATGCAATATGACTTTTATATTAATTTATGAAAATAAAAAAACAAAATTCCACTCTATTTACTTTAATATAATTAAAATATTTACATAAAAAAAGAGGATAATATCGTCTATAAATAGTTATTTGTAGTATAAATTATTTTTTCTATCTTGAAAATTTATTTCAAATTTTTAGTGATTAAATAACCACCTTAAATGATTATCCAATGCTGACACATAATTTATTAAATTAAAAGAAAATTATAATAAAAAATTTTAAAAATGTTAAAAGTAATACAATTTGGATAAATTAGTGTGTTCTGGGAGTTTTTATATAAATATAAAATATTACAGAAGTGTTAAAGTATTACATTCTAATTCATTTTCAGTCTTTTTGTATTCAAATCCAAATTAAATAAATAGTTCTAAAATTGACATTATTGATATTTTATAATAAATAATTTCTAATTAAATGATATTAAATTAATAAATATAATATATTCATCCAACTGAATATTATTTTTTTGAAAATATCAACCATGCTCCGTTTATAAGTAACTTTTCCATTTATGGTAAAACAATTAACCCTTTATGATTGAAATAGTCATTACCACAGTTAATGTCAAAAATGGTTAATTAAGGTGTTAATAAAAAATATAAGGAATAGAATGAAACTAGAATCATTATAAATTACATTTTATGATGATATTTAAACCTTATACTCTTTTAATTTATTATATGTCCATTTTAAATTATTTTTATATAAAATTACTTCATTATATTTTAATCTTTTAAAAAATTTCAAGAGTGTACATCCCCTAACTTATATAAAGACACCCCTATTTTATCTTATTTACACAACTTTGAACCTTATAGACTGAAAAAAATTTAAAAAATTAAACATTATTATATATATTATAGATTTTATTTAATTCTCAAAATACCAACCCTGTGAGCCTTCATGTGATATCTAAAAGTGTTATTTCAAAGAATAGGTAAATTCCTTAATTGATCACTTACATTAACTTCTTCTTTTACCAATTCTATATCTATGGTATATATCATAAAATAATAAATTATGAATCTAAAATATAATGAAAATTTATTATTATTATGAACCACCATTATACACCCTCTTTTATATCAAATGTATGTGAATGTATCGCTCGTGCATATGTACTGCTTACCGTCTCCACATAGAAATACAATTCATTTTTCATCACTATATTCTATTGATAGGTATTCTGATAGGATTAATTTTTATATATTATATTTATTAAATAATTAATCTTCTATAATTATAATATCATATCTACCTTATTACCTAGAAATCTGTTAGAAAATGATAATGTCGCCTATGCGTTCATGTGGAATATCACCTCCAAGAAACAATGTGGTTTTTTCACTTATATTTTAATTGGATGGTACTAAGGATAGATTTAATGAATATGTATGAAATATATTATATAATAATTATTCAATAAAGGTTAATTATTATTTACATTTATTTAATTACATCTATCGAAAAGTTAAAACAATTTTTGTGCGAACGTACGGCCTACCATCTCTAAGAACGGTGTAATTAATATTTATATCTATATATTTTATGAATGATTATAAATATGTATATAATTCATTTATAATATATTTATATCATGATTAAAATTATTTATATTATGGAATAATAGTCAATGTATAAGTACTGGTATTACAAAATTGATATTCAAACGAAAAATGAAACAGTTAACACCCAGAAATAACAATTTTAATAAGGAATTATTAACAAAGGGGTATTTAAATGTTATAAGGGGATAATATATTATATTATAAGTATTTAAATGAATATTTTATTGAATTTTAATAAATTAAAATTTATTATACAAGATTATAAAGCACTTTTTATGAAATCTGGACTCACAGTAAGGGTTTTATGTTAAAATTTCATTATTTATCAGGCTTGTTTATGATTATGTTTCCGATGATATTACTTGATATACCATAAAATAATATCATTAATTTTATTCAAATATATATATTTCAAGATATTACATGTTTTCGTTTAATTTTTATCATTTTAGGAACTCAAGGGATTGATAATTTTTTTAGGGAAACGACTTTATTTACCACTTTGGTTTAAAATCCTTTTTCTTTTATATTCATATTTTATAAAAATGTTTTCAAAAATGTTTTTTATATTATCTTAGGATTATTTTATGTAATTTTAAGCCATTATTTATTTTTTACAAAATAATTTTAAATGAATATTATTATCATTTTCTAAACATGGTACTTATTAACTTTGTCTACAAAAGTGTGAAATGATGTATTCTTTTATCATATTTGGTATGAAAATAATTTCCTAAATTCGGGACCAGAGAATGATTTTAAACATCCTTTATAAGTTTCAATGGTTATTTTAAATGAAATTTTTCCCTTAATATGTGTGAAATTTTTATATTCTGAAAATATGATTTCAAATTGAAAAGGGTATTTTCCTCAAGAAATAATACATTGATCTTATAAAGGAATTTTGTATATATGATAACATCCTTTAAAGTTACTAATTATTTTCTGGTGATATTATCTAATGATAAAAATATTATCCTTTCCCCATATGGTTTATGATTATGATGAAATGATGTTTACGAGACATATTTCTTTTCTATGGGTTACGCTATGATGAAATGTTAATGAAACCCATTTATTGTCTATAGGTTATGCGATGATGAAATGATTATGAACCCATTTTATTTTTCATAGGTTATAATATGATGAATATTTTATGAACTTTATCCACAAATATGTATGATTTTTAATTATGTTATGGGTGGTCCTAGAATTATAAATCCATCCAATGCATTAGGGAAGGATGGATATGTCATGAAATAAACCAGATTTGAATGGGGAGTGAACATAGTTCTGTATGGTACTTTTCCACTATAAAAATATTAGGTTTAAACCTTGACTAATATTTTTGAATAGAGATTTAACTCAGTCCTCTTCGATAGTTTTGGCTATAAGATTTTATTATTAATTAAATAATTTTCTATTACTATGTGTATGCCAAAAATCTATGACATATGTCAATGTTATACTTTATAGCTCATGTTCTTGGATTCCATTATGATTAATGTATTATAAACTAAAAAGATTAATTCCATGACTAATGATTATGATATATGATATATAGGGTATCATTTTCAAATATTAATCCCATATTCTCATACCCTAATTCTCATGTTACAATTAAGTGATCATTAACATCTCCCTTATTTACCGTTACTAAGCATATGATCTCACCCAATCTTATGTTTCCTTTCCCTGGGTTATGAATAATGTTTTTATATATGATATATATATTAAGGGTTTTAGTTATGGGGAACTAAGTTGAAGATGATATATATATTTTGTGAACCAGTTTTTATATATCCAACTCTCACAAGATACTAAGGAATTATAGTCTTCATGCATGTATCTATGAAATTTTTTATATATTCATCTAATAAGATGTAATATATATGAATGAAAACTATGTATCACTATAAAAATATGTTTTTTTCATTAGTTTTTTTTATTTTCTTAATATTAGTTTATTAGGTAACGTTATTTAAAGAAATGTAGAAATATATATATTTTAACTTATTATAACCGATGTTAAAATATTTATTTTAAATACATTTTATATTTTATATTCAATAATTAATGTAAGAAGTGACATTCATTATTAGTTATAAAAAAATTATGCTGAATGTGACTTTTTTATATTGGTTATACAAAAACCTAAGTAAAAACTAACTTCTTTTAAAAAAATATATTTTATTCTCTATAATGAAAAATACAATATTGATAAAGGTAAAAAACATAGAAAAAAATGAAATATAGGGAAACACGTAGATATTTGACATAATTGTCATGTTTTTGGTAGTGTTTACCAACATAATTTTCATGGGAGGAAAGAAATCATGAGGAATCTGATACATCAACTTGTATGGAATTTTAAACAATAGTGGAAGATTTTTAATTTAAAAATGATCCAAATAATAAATCTTTATTAGAAGAATGGAATCATTAACAAGTTTATTAATTGAGAAAACTAATCATAAAAAAATTAAATCATGGAAGAATAATTATAAATACCATGATGTTTTAGTTGAAAGAAGAGTAGATGAAATAATGAGGAAGATCAAAATATTTGATCGGAAATGAATTTGTGTCAATTAATAAAAAATATAAATAACACTTGAAAATAATATCATAGGATCAAAAAATTTATGTGGCATTTGAAAATTTTCGTGGTGATCTATGAAAAAATGGGTCATCATGTTGGAACGATATAAAATTTTAAATTTCATTTCAGTTATATTTTAATTGACATTAAAAACTAATTTTTGAAATCATATTTTAAAGAAACCAAATTAAAAATCCAACTAAAATGTTTTTAAAATTATGTATATAAATAATGAATGTTAAAAATATTTTAACATCAGTTATTTAAAACAAAATGCTAATCCTCTAATGTAAAAGATAAATTTTATACTTGTGTACTCAAAACATTCATCCCCTTTATCTTGGCCTCTTACCTCCCTTAATATTTTCTTCCATACCTTATTTAATTCTTGTCATGATTAATGTGATTCTATCCTGCTTAAATTTTAATATCCCCAATAAGATTTCAGGCTTCCTACAAATTACTATCTTAAATTCTCCCATCAGTTTTTTCTATAGTTTCCCTATGAGTGTATTATTCATTTATTCAAATATATTCTCTAAATTACCTCTACATGTATGATATATATGTTGCATAAAAATTATATCCATTACCATAATTACTTTTGAGTAATTTATAAATATTTATCCCAATTAGAAATGCCATTATCTATATTTTGTAAAGGGATAACCCATACATAACCATCTTGGATTGAATTTTCTTCAGTGCAGAACCTCATGTATCCCATATTTGATATTAAATAACACATAAACTTAGTCAAAATTCTCACAAGTGAAAAAGTATATTATTTATATATCATCTATCCCAGTAATGAAAAAGGGAAAAATGTTATTTATAGTTTAGGGAATCCTTACATATCACAAAGGTGCTCAGAAAAACCCTTACATATCAATTATGTTATCCTGATAAAAATGTTATAAATATTAAATATCACATGGACCACATGGTAACTCTTATGAATTAGTGTTTTCCATAAGTAATTTTTCCCCCTTTGTCAATTGGGATAAATTCCTCCCAAGTGATAAAGTGTAATCACTAACACATTAAGATAGAGAACTCTAACATATAAACTAACTCATACATATTTTTTTCACATAACTAAATCCTTTTTCAATTATTTATTAGTCGAGAATATGAATTTTTTATATTTCATTCATTAGATGATTCAAAAGGATTTATACATTGGACATCATTTTTCAATTTCAATAATATTCTAGAATTTCATACCCTTACTTCTCCTCTAATTCATTTTTTATTTTCATTTCATGATAAACCATACTTTATGGGTTGAGATGTAACCCATTCCTAAACCAAAGGCTATTATGGCCCTAATGTATATTAAAATTTGATTGTTCAAAGGACCTAACGAATGAAATCCCATTATATATCCCAAATCCCATTAAATGAAAAGTACAACTACATTACATATTGATATAAAAATTCATATTATAATACCTCTATGAATCCCCATGATGGAGGCCACTAGGATTTCAACCCTTAACAATGCTATGTCTAGAATGAATGTAGGGACTTCAATGTCAACTTATTTAATGTTGTGTTCATCCTTCCAATGTTGTGAACATATTTCCTAATACGTGAACACAAAAGTTAAAAATACTCTTATACACCTCAATTGCTCAGCCGCATTCTTCCACACCTTCTAAATATAAAATTAAAATATTTTAAATATCGAGCCATTCATTTTATTCCAAAAATTAATAAAATCCATTAAATTCAAAATTTTCTGTCATTTTATGCAATATTCAAAATATTTGATGAAATGATCCATTAATTCCAAAAATATATCAGACATAATTAATTGATAAATTTTCATAAATAAAATGAATTGAATATCAATATGATGTAATGATTCTATTTCCTAACTCAGTTATCTATTAAAATTTCCAAACATCAAATCAACAAACATTATGAATTCGCTAAAAACAAAAAAAAGAGATGTTAGAATTCATTACCATGTCAATACCAGATCATTTCAATAAATGTAAATCGATATTATACTATAAACATAAAAATCTCATTAAATGGAAATAAAAGACATTATTTATACCTATATTAAATAATTCAAAACATAAAAATGAATAATAAGAGTATTCCAACATCACCACAAGGATATAGATCATGAGTCTCACATAAATTTGATATAATATTTTATTTGGTTATCCCCATTGTAATGTCCCCGGCCTAAGAGACACGAAAACTATGCCTCGATCCAGGTCACCACATGACCTTAAGTGCACCTCCTCATACACTAGAGTTTTCTAACTAGTGATGAGGGTTTAATATATCACATGGGGAGACTATATCCTCATTACTAGAGTAATCCTCATTAGATAACAAATTAAATAGCAGAAAAAATAATAATTAAGAAGATTCATGAATAAACAACCACTTACCAAATAGAGTGACAACCATATCCAATAGCAAAATATGTTATGTCATGCTAAACAGTTCCTAGTGAATAAAACCCAAAATAACAAAAAACTGTGGAATCCCCTAAATAGTCCTAACCCTAAGTCTAGAACCTCATCCATGCACATCCACAATCCTGATTCAACTCTAAAGAAAAGTTACTTTGCTGTTATCCTGACCTGAAAGAATGATATCTTCTCGGGTACCCAATTGAACCTGAGATGGGTGTGAGTACAGCTCAGTAGGCCACCACCAACGGTGTATAGAAAATACACAGTGTAAATCTATAGTGCATGCCAATACTAAACAAAATACAGTTAAGAAAAAGATAACTTGGATTCCCTTAGTTAACAATCTCTACTTTAACTATTTCTATCGTCAGTACCATTTTCATCATTTGAGTCATATTAATTACTTAATTCATTATCAACATAAGTTCCATGGGTTGGGCATTTACATAATTCACACAAGGGTTTAATACATTCATCACTATGTGTAAGGGAATAAGTAATGTCCCTATCTCAATGGGCATAAAAACATCACTACTAACACATTATACTCAACTTAAAGCCTCGTTCTTGTTAGAATACAATTGTTACGGGAATATTGCATCATCCCCTTCCCTTCCCTATTCATTTTGGGGTGGAGTTTAGATCCTCAAACAACTTTAACCAGTGGTCAAGGAACCTTAGTCAATAAGCCACACTATCAAGCCATGTGAACATGATTATATATATATATATCCAATCACCAAGGATACCATACCACAAAAAAATACCCCAAAAACAAAAAAATTCACAATCTATACCGCCAAGACGTGAATTAATATTATTCCACAACCCATTAACAAACATACCATCATTCCATGGTCTATTTTTAATAATTCTCATTTTCCTACCCAACCCATTAGAAATATACCATAATTCCCATGTAATAATCCATTTAATATATTCATCAATTCCCATATGAAGGCCCGTCTTCATATTATTCAATTCACAAGCCTTTAAAAATTTAACATGTTTATCATTTCATATACACTAACCCTCTTAGGTATTTCTACATAATTAAAAATACATTTGACATAATCCCAATTAACTCAGTTTACCCATTACCATTCCATGCCAAAAAAAACTCCTTAGGCCATTATCAAATCTAGGAACAACTTCCAATATTCCATTTTAAACTCAATTAAACATATTTACATGTTCTTAAAGGGATCTACATTATCCCATGTCAATTCAAATCTTGGACATACCAATTCCAAGGTTTGGGAAAGTTAGTTCACCCCATGGGTGTCCTTAAATAAATTTATTCAACTATGACACATCCCAAGGGGATCGTGAGGGGTAACATTCATCATCTATACACCCATTTTACCAAATGTCACTCAAACCATCTAATACACAATAAGGTGGAACTAAGAAAACAACTCACATTCACAAATCCACATCAAAACTATGGGATATAACATGTAGACCACCTACTTCGAATATGATGATCAACACACTCTTAATTGTAACCTTAGATCTGGATTAAGGCACCCCTTGAATCCTTTACCTATAATACCCAAAAAAAATATTTTTTAGGGATTCAGAAGAATATAGAAGAAACTACAAACCCTAATCCTAAAAATGCATGAAATTGGAAGATAAGACTCATCCATAGCTTCAATCTGCAACCAATGGTGATCTAAATGACCAAAAATTGAAGGGGAACCACCCTTGGGATTCCTGGAGAGATCTTATTCATCCCTAGGGTGGATATGGTAAGAAATAAGGGAAGAATAAGGTGTGGATTTAAAAATATTGCTGGTAAAAAACTAGAAATTATCACATTTTGAAGGGAAAATGGTTTGGATGTATGTCTTACTAAACCGTGCACCAACCATGTACTTTTCTCTATCTAAGAGGAGTTGATTTGCATGGTTACCTGGTGTGGCTCCCACAATTTGGAAAACATTGTGCCAAACATGATGAATTCCTCAATCTAAGGCTTAATTTTTTGCCCATCCCCTTTATATGGTTTTTGTAAACCATACACACATCCTCATAGATAACATGGTTTGGGGGAATTATTATCTCTATCTATGTGCCAACCATGAAACATGCACTGGATGGCCAGATTCATTTTCCTGTTTATGACCTGAATCCCCAGAATACCCCCAAGGCCCTCATATTCTGAGGAAACATTAAATTAACCCAAATAAAGAGGCATAAACCAAAATTTAACCAAGTACATATCCCCACAATGTTCTGGATCTTACAACCTCCCCACATTATAATGGATCATCCTTGAGTTGTGGTCCCAAGCATCACTGAGCTTTTGAAGAAAATAGATGGGTCCATTGCACCCGCACATCTGACTCCTTTTCCTATTTTTCTTCCTAAACATTTCCAAGTCTCCATAATACTCGAATCAAGGGAATAATATTACCCAATAAGACATTCTCACTATGATCCACAATACCAACTAGATGCTCCTCAATGGATGCATCATCCTCCAGCTCAACATCATCAAAGTCATCTACATGATATAGGTCAGGGTGATACTATAGAAGTTGTGATACATGAATGACATCACACAACTCACTATACCACTATGCAAGATCCAATTAGATCACCACTTATCTGATCATTTCCTTGATCTCAAACAGCCCCACAAAGCTAGGTGCCAACATACCTTGAATTTAAACTAGATGGTGAGACAACTTTGGTGACACCCGAACAAACACACCATGAATCACCATAAACTCAAGAGGTCTATGATGTTGATCTGCATATGAACCTGCCTGCTATGATTCATTTCCATGCATTTATGAATCAAGAGAACCATTTCTAGCATCTCTTGTATGAGACTCAGTCCCAAAAACATAGAATCTCCCTCTTCTAACCAATAAAATAGAGATTAATATTATCTCTCATAGAGTGCCACAAACAGTTCCATCTGGATCATATCTTAGAAACTACTTTTTTAAGAAAACTCAAAATTATATAAGTTATTATCGCATGATCCACCAAAATCACGGACACCTGACCAAAACATTTCCTCAAATACCTGAAAAGTAAGCTCTAACTGCCCATCCATTTATGGGTTCAAATACATACTAAAGAACGCCTAGGTACCTAGAGCCTTCTGTAATCCATTCCAAAAGAACGACGTGAATCTTGGATCTCTATCTAAAAATATATTCCTTGGTACTCCATTAAACCACACTAACTCCTAAACATACAAATCAACTAAATAATCAATGGTGAATGTCTCTTGGATCTAAAGAAATGATCCACTTTATTCAATTGATCAACACCTACCCAGACTGTATCATTATTTTGAGGGGTCCAAGGAAGACCCACAAAAAAGCCATCATTACATTGTCCCACTTACATTCCATAATGGTAATTGGA
This sequence comes from Viscum album, assembly GCA_963277665.1. NCBI lineage: Eukaryota > Viridiplantae > Streptophyta > Magnoliopsida > Santalales > Viscaceae > Viscum > Viscum album. The sequence goes on along the minus strand of OY728120.1, from coordinate 1,081,994,751 downwards.
TATAATAGACCACCTGGTTATTGATGCTCATCCTTCACCTACTGACATGTAAGGCATCACTCCCCAAAATCCATGAACCATTTCTTCATTCTGAGTCACCAGTACTACCTACAACGATCATAGTATATACTAGTCAAAAAAGGATTCACTACCCACTTTTTCTCATGAAACTCATGTATGAACTATTTCCAAATATATGTTGGCACTACTACATAGACATAATTACAAACCATCCCATCATTACTAATAGCCCAACTGGAGGGCGACTCCCCACCTTTAAGACCTTCCCTCATTGCTAAACACAACAGATCTTCAATTTGAATCTCCTTGACCCAGCTAAAAAGAGTGGACTCAACTTCTTTGGATGTTAGGATCATCTTCTCATTCCCATCATATACCTCCAAGTGTGTCTCAACAAACAAATCCCTTATTATCCACTTAGAGATGGATTCATGAACCACATAATTCGGAGACTTCTAACTCAGATCATCCACTACACTATTCCCTATTCTAACTGTGTAAACCAAATTGAGGTCAAAATACTACATGTATTCAACCCATATCCACTGATTAAGATTCAAATAACACTAATAGAAGATATACATAAGGATTTTGGGTTCCGTAAATACTGTGAATCGATTTCCCAAAAAGTAATGCCTCCAACACTTTAAGGCACATACCACATCAGGTAACTCAAGTTCATGAGTAGGGAAATTTATTTCATTAGGACCCAATCATGTTGACCCATATGCTACAACCTGATCATCCCACATTAACAATTCCCAATCGTAACACCAGACACATCACAGAATAGGGTCTACCTCTTACCTGGATCGGGTAATATCGGTATCAATGTGGTCATCAACGACTTCTTCTGCTCTTGAAAATAATTATCTCATGCCTCAGACCACTCAAACATAACTCCATTCTATGTTAAGACTTAATGTGGAACTATAAGATAACAAAAATATTTAATGATCCTTTGGTAATAACCGACCAATCCCAAAAAAAACTCTAATCACAGAAACATTCTTGGGATACTCCCAAGACACAATAGCCTACAAATTCTCTGGATCAACTTACAACCCTACCTCAGAGATGATGTGACATAATAAATGAAACTTATCAGTCCAAAAAAGGTAATTCAATTTCTTGAACAAAATACTATGATAACTTAGGATACTCAGTATGATGTCAATATTTTTAACATGGTTATCATGAGTTTTTTAGTACACCAAGATGTCATCAAAGAATACAACTATGAAAAGATCTAGATAAGGGTGAATGATTCGATTCATTATATCAATAAACACATATGGTGCATTGGTTATCGTGAATGGAATCACCACAAAATCATAAAAACCACACCTTCTCCTGAAATTTTTTTTGGTACATCAGAAGGTATCACCCTCAAATGATAATACCCTGAACTCAAATTAATCTTGGATAATAGTGATTCACCTCTCATCTTTTCAAAAAAATCATCGATCCATAAAAGAGAATATCAGTTCTTATTCATAATCTGATTAAACATACTATAATAGATATATAAACTCAATGATCCATCATCCTTCTTGGAAAAAAACAACAGAGATCCCCAAGGATATGTACTAGGATGGATAAAAAATTTATTTTCTAATTCCACCAACTAATATTTATTTTCCTTGAGTTATTCAAGTGCTATTTAGTATAAAAATGGAAGTTGGATCTATTCCTAGTCGCATTTTTATCATAAACTCAACTACTCTATTTGGTTGTAGCCCCGATAATTCCTTAAGAAACACATCACGAAATTGATATAAAATGGGAGGGAAGAATGGTTTCTCGATTCATACCTCATCAAGAAAAATGTAAGACACTTGGGATGTGACTTCTCCCAACTACTAGAAAACCAGACCTACATAGCCCACTAGAACATCCCACTTTCTATCATGGACATAAGTGTCTCCCCTAAGATATGTGAACATTACCCGAAGACGATAACAATAGATATGTTCCTAATACAACACCATCCAATCCATACCCAAACTCTGGTCAAAAACTAAAATCTAGAGGACAAAAAAGTGCCATATAAAATGGTACCCACCAACCTAAAAATTTAAACCCTAACATTTTCCAATATCCTTAGCTCTCACACCCAACAGTGTATCAATTGACATAACACCAAAAACCTAGGCTTCATTCTATGTACCAAGAACTACACTACCCTATCGGTAAAAACACTCATTCCCCATTGTACAAAATCCAGAACCCCTACCAGTATGGCTCAAGTAACTTCAAATATGTGCTTGATATGGGGTAACTGACCACCTTCTTACACTCATCATATTACTTTAATATCATTGTGTTCCTAGATATGGAGGGTTTATGCAGAACCTTTGGTGGGTTCCAACCTGCTGCATGACTGGAACTCAATTGGTGGTTGGTGGAATTAACCACACATGTGACTCAGCCTTCCACAATATTAATAGAACACCTTATCTCCAGCATAAGAATAAGGAACTATTATTTGACTACTCTACACACTATCACCTGAATTGAAGCTCCCAAAGTGATGCTTCCTACCCTCGAAAGTCGCACCACTAGTCTACCCAGCTGGAACCAAAATCCCACTAGTGAAATCCCCCATTCGGTTCCCTTATGAGATAAGGGACTGGTCCACTGCCTCTACAATCCTATTCAAAGGAAATATGTTCACCTCAGACCTAATCTCATGTCTAATCCCATCTTGAAAACATTTTTCCATATCCACCTCATCTGATACTAACGATGGAATGAAGCGATGCAAGTGGATGAAATGGATAACGTAATCCATCACTGAAACTACCCCTTGGATCAAACTCACAAAATCAGCACCATTCTCCTGCCTTAAGGTTTCTAGAGAGAAACATTCTAAAAAAATCCCTAGAAATATTTCCATATCGTTCTTCTAGACTCCTTAGTCTTAACAATGATATCCCACCAACGCTTTACCTGACCTCACAACATATAGGTTGCTAGCTTGAATCGCTTCTTGTAAGGACACTCCAAATGGTTCCATTAATCCTTTTGACATCTATTTTACAAAATATAACTGAAGACATGAAACTAACTACAAGGTGGACCCAAGAACATAATACACATGCAAAAATCCACATAAAAACTATTTGATATAACTTGTCGACCACCTACCTCGAATATGATGATGAAACCACTCTTAATCATAGCCTTAGATTTAGATTCAAGAACCAATTGAAGAATTAATTTGGAATCCTAAAAAAAGATAGTTTTATGGATTCAAAATAATATGGAATAAATTACAAACCCTATTCTAGAAAAAGCAATGAAGTGTAATATTAAACTCACCTGGAGCATAGATCTGCTACCAATGATGCTTCAAATGGCCAAAAATCGATGGAAAACCACCCTTGGTAAGATTGGGTTAATTTGGTTAATCCCAAGTGTTGAGGGGGGAATAAATGAGGGAGAAATTGGGTGGGAATCTAAAAATCATGAGGGTGGGGGACTAAAAATTCCATCTTTTTTAAAGGGAGAATGATTTTTGCTGCACAGTTTTCCAAAACGTGCACCAATCGTGCACTTGCCTCTATCCAAGAGTATTTGAGTCAAAACATTACCTACGGAGGCCCTCACTATTTTTAAAATCTTGTTTCAACTGTGTGGAATTCATCTATCTATGGCTTCATGGTTTGGCCCACCCCCTTGCATAGTTTGTTAAACCATGCACCCTTCTTCTTGGCAAGAAGAGTTTGGGAACACATTACTCAATAACCAATCTCCAATAGTGAAACATGGATTGGATGGCCAAATTCATTTTTCCCATTATGACCTAAATCCCTAAAACACCTCCAAGGCCCCTCATGTTCCTAATAAATATTACATTAATCCTAATAAGGAGACTTAATTCAAAATTTAAACAAGGGCATACCTCCAAGATGTCCAGGACCTTACACCCACAAATAAATTTATTAAAGGATGAGAAGGATCCTTGAAAATATCACAAAAAATATCCTATAATTAATATCAATTTCATAAATACGTTATATGAAACAATTATGTGTATTTGGTATTTTTTTAATATATTTTAGATTTTCCTCATTAAAGGTCATGGAATTTCACCCAAAACACCCTATATTGTTTTAGTCAATGAGGGGTTAAAAAAATAACAATGTGTCACAACTCCTTTATTTAAGATCAAAAAGTGATTATTAAATCAAATTTATAATTTTTTTAGCACTACCATGATGTGTTTGATTAAACTATGTTATATTTCATGGCAACCTTATAGGTAATGAAATACAACCACAATGTGACCCATTCCTAATTTCATCTAGAAGTATTATCAAAATAACATTATAATTCACTATAAGGTTTTTTAAAACATTTTTTATATTCATCATCTAGTATTCCAGGAAATTTATGAATCTAAGCTTCAAAACATTCCCAATAAATTCAAATTATTCTCAATATAATCGAAATTTCCAAAAAACCCCAATGCATTTTTCTAAACTATAAATTTTTCTAAAATTCATGTTTTCATGTGGCCTCATAATCCCTTACCTATTCTAAACCATTAAACCTTAATTTTAATCATCCATCATAAGCTCAAACCATAACATGTTTTAAACCGATCACATCATGGTTTTCATGTTTGGTTTAATTTCTCACCAAATTAAACTATTTATATTCTCTTTCGTTCTCCAACGCCCATAAAACACATAATAAAAACATATATAAGTTTTAAAACGTACATATTATATACCTCTCATACACTTTTTTACCTTTAGAATATAAAACAAGTAAATAAAATAAAATAAAAAAGAATAAAATTATCACATTAAATACCATGCAAATTATTTTCATACCAGAGAATCTCAACAATATTTAAAATTAAAATTAAAACATTCACTTCATATTTTAAGGAATAAGTCTCAAAAAACTCAAGATATTAAAAATTAATATGTGACACCTACTCCCATTTTTATTACTCCAAGATTCCATGACTCCATATAACCAACAAAAATGAAATGGCATGTCCATGAAACACGTTATTTTGACAATCATGAATCTTTTTCATCCAATCAATAAAAGTAACAAATTACTAAATATAACGTAAATTAAATTCAATTAAATGAGAATATTCAAGAGGATACTACCAAATATATTATTCATGGAATAAATCGTGATCTTGATCCAACCTATGTGTAAGTTCCAATCGATTCACCGCTTCATCTATACACTATATCACCTTGAAGTTTCTAGAAAACCTATTAGAAATCATCCTAAAAAATCTATATTGACAATGTCCAGATAAAAGATGCAAAAACACAAGGTCATTAAACTAAAACATCAATTATGTAATCTTTTTATCTATATAATGTAACACCCCAAGATTTCGTAGTGTGTTATTTCTTCAAAATAATTTAATAACTTGCACTACACGCAACACCGAGTTCAATCACACCATGACTTACCAAAAAAAATCCATTCAGAAGAGGTTATGAATAGTATTAACTAAATTTTAAACTTTATATAATCCTTATAATTTCAGAATCTATATTATGAGTTTCTTAGACATAATGCAAGAACAGATTCATTTTCAGTATTGCACTTTTATCCACTTTTAATAGTGAAATATTTTTTAATACAATATTTTAAATTTTTTTACTAAATGGGGACATCAAAAAATTTAAAATGAAACATCCCAAGCTTCCACGGTACGCTTTCCTTTGATTAATACCGTAGTGTGTGTTGTACGCAACTTCGAGTTTTAACACACACCACAACCGATCAAACTAGCCGTTATGAATAGTAATACCTACTTTTTGAAATTATATATATTTTATATTTCAAAATGTACTTCATTGTTGGATTCGGAATATTGAATTTAGCCTAAGGTGAAATTTTGGTACTTTTCGGATAACTTTAATATTTTGATGAATAGTGAAAATTACTAAATTTTAATAAAAAATAACTTTTTTAATCAAAATAATTAATAGTGATAAATTATGAATTTGAGTGGTTTTAAAGTATATTTAGAATATATTTTTACCATTTAATATAATTTTGGTCATTGGACATAATTTTACAATTAAACCGAACATAAACAAGTGTCAATCTTTTGATAGTTGTTATCTCTTAAAAACACGCTTTTTGTTTTGACAACGGAAATTAATTTTAAATTAATATCTGCCACTTCTGTGTTTTGAATTTACAAAAATGGATTCCATATTTGGAATCAGGATGTTCAAATTTTTTAAATAGGTAACTTTTATTTTTATACATTTTGAATAATTACTGCGGTAAATATTTTATTTACCATGGTTAAGGGTAAATCCGGTAAATAAGCGTTAACAAAATAATATTATAATAATACTAAATTACCCTAATACGTGTCCTAGACTTATTGGTTGATACATGTTCGACCATAGGCATCTTTGGGTCGATTTTGGGACCCCATGGTGCCACTTGTAGGTGATAGGGACACTTTATTTTAATTAAGTTAAAATGAATACAAAAATGACACAAGCATATATCTTTTAGCAAAACAATTTTTACATAGGGTTATATCTGTTGGATTTTAGATTATAAATATTCATTATAAAGAAAAAAAGATTTCATACATAATGATAATTTATTTATAATTTTTAGAATTTAAATAATTACATTTATTTATGACACAAGGATGATGAATTAATTACTATAATAGTGAAAAATTAAAATAATTTATATTATAAATACCCAAATAAATATAATATGAAACTTTTAATTAATTAAACTACTTTTATAGGATAATATGATATATTATTATTTATTTAATTGACTTTGTTCGAAGTCATCAATCTGTTATGAGTTTCACAAAATTCAACTATTGAATAGTGTCAAAATTGACATAAAAGAGTTCTTAAAACAAATATTATATTATAAATTGATATTAAATTCCTAAAAATCTAAGGTTCGGCCAAGAGACTTATATCATGATAGTTTCATCATTAATGGACCACTTGGGGGTCTCTTGGATGTATATAGTAAGTTTATTAACCATATTATATAAAAATACAAAGAGACATTGTAAAAGTGAAACTAATTAATTTAGAGTTAATACATAAAGATAAGGTTAATATAAGTACCCAAACCTGTCTAAATTCTATTGGTTGAGTTTTTTTTGACCTATACCCACCTTAAAATTTAAATAATCAACTTTGGAGCCAGTAGAAAACGAATATGAATTTATTATAAATTAATATTTCTAGCTTTTCCAAAGGTGGCCCTCACCCCTCTTATAAAAGGGCACACCTCCTTCTCATTTATTCACACCTTAAAAGCCTTTTGGATCGGCCAAACTCTGCCCAAATACTCTCCCAACTTCCCTCACTACAACCTAGGGGCCTTAGTTTGATCAAAAATCCAACCTATGGACCCCTTTTGATCAAATCAAAAGGAAGAAACCGAAGAAGAGGTAATGATTTCACCACCCTTTTTCAAGTTCATTTCTTCTTCCACTTATTCTTACTTTGTTGTTACCATTATAAAATAATAACTCTAGTATCATATATATACTGTGATTTTATTATAAATATGGTACAACCATTTTCAGTATTCTCTCCACCCTTTGAATAACATGTCACCATACGTGCGTACGTACGGCTTACCGTCTCCACGTCGTGGTGTAATTGTTATTCAATATATTATTATTTGGATGGGTATAATAATGATATGTAACTCATGTAAATAATAAATATAACATGTTAATGATTTTTATATATGATATACCATCCATTTATATATTATTTTAAAATAATGATATTGTCGCTCGGGCGTACGTACGGACTACCGTCTCCACGACCGCGATAAGATTCATTCTCCATCGTATCCATTCAATTATAATTATAATTTGATGATTTAAAAATGATGTTTAAGGACTTTATATCATTCTGGATATGAATATTATACAACCTATCCATTATAAACATGTCTTACGTAACAAAACATATAAAAGAAAACAAGTAAGTTAACACCCGAAACAACGATAATACTAAGATATTATTATCAAATCAATATTAAAAGATCATATATGATATCATATTAATCTATATGATTCTTGTATAATTTAATAACAATTATTTCACCATTATACAGGAGGTTAACCTACCCCAACCAAGGAAAAGTACAAGGTAAGGGGTTTTCATCTCACTCCTTATTCTCGTGAGATTCATGCCATATTGCCACCATCACCTTTTTTGTGGTGTATGTACTGCCCATAATTATATTATTTGTGTAATACACTCTAATTTATGTGTATTTACATATTCATTGTATGATACCTCTTTCATGGGTTGTATGTTTCATAAGTTACCAAATTGGTAAGGGTTATTTCGCAATCTCTTCATTATCCGAGGTTGTTTATACGTAATAATCTACTGGGATCTCTTTATCATCCACATCCATGTTTCTTAAAAGTGAATTTCAAAACATTTTTACTATTTACTAGAATATGGGTTAAAGTCATTTATACCCTTGTTTGACTTTTTATAAGAGGATTATAAAGGAATCTTTCCGTTGTTTTCCAAACAAGGTACTTTTTAACCTTTTCGACAAAATTAAGGTAAGAATGTTTTTTTTAACTTATACGATGGGTGTGGCTATTTTCCACCGCTATAAAATCATCGAAGCTTCACTTACAAGATAATAAGAATATTTTCCAAAAAAAAATTTATTTCATAAATATAGGACTCTTAAATGATTTCAAAATAGAAAGAGATATTTTTCTAAAATAGTCTTTATTTCATCTATGTCAACATCCTTTGATGGATTTTAAGCTTATTTGAAGTTGATTTATTATGATACAAAACATCCATATTTTACTGAAGGTTTTGTGATATGTTATTCTTATGTCACTCATGGTTTTTGTTTAGAGTATTGAAATTTCATAAGTTATTTGTAATCCGAATGTTTATGATATATTTCAACCTTTCATTCAGATGAATGTGTTAGACAAGTATGTTCCGGGTTGGGGACCGGTAAAAGTAAGCCCTCCGGTTTGGTCTCCAGTTATTAGAGGAACTCCAGTTTTGTATCCGGTTATTAGTGGAACTCCGGGTTGGTGTCCGGTTATTAGAGGCACTCCGGGTTGGTGTCCGGTTATTAGAGGCACTCCGTGTTGGGTTCTGGTTACAGTTAGCCCCAAGGTCTTGGGACGAGGCCTTGACGAAGAAATTAATGTTCAGCGTTATGCATTCCATCATTATGAAAGTGGTTATTGATATTTCATGTGATTATTCGATTAGTAGAATATCCATGTGAATAATTAAATGGAATTATTTCATTTTACTTTTTCCATACTATGTTGAAGTTCAAGTTTAAAAGGCTTTTGTTTTAGTAATGCATTGCCTTAAATGTTTATGCTTATTTTTGAATGTTCTGTTATATTGTTATCCTTACTGGGCATTTGAGCTCACCCCTTTTCTATGATTTATTTTTCCCAGGATGTGAAGAAGAAAGTTATGAATGACCGGTAGGGATATTATGAGGGGATAATAGTGTGGACTATGGAGACATTATGTTGTCATAGTAGTTTTTCACTTTATGATGTAATGCAAAACATTATGAATATATCTATTGTTTCCAAGGCTACTAAACCAATCGGTCTTTCGAGATTTGATCTTTCTTGTGGTCATGCCAATGTTATGTAATAATGCACCGACTCTGGGTAACTTGGGACGGGGCGTTACAGTTGGTAATAGAGGAAGTTTAGTACAAACCTTGGATTCTAGAGTTAGATAAACTCTGATCTGAGCATATAGATTTAAGATGAATTTTGAGGATTAATATAGAATAACTTCCTATAATTTTGGTATTGTAGAGATTTTGTGAGTTTTCCGAGCAATACATCCCTGTCTGGATACGAGCAGGTAGAGGCGGCTCTGGAACAGATGTACCTAGGGGTAAAACCCGAAAACACCACTTTGAGCTAGACTCGAACGGGAACTGGTGCACGACAATGGGCCTTGCTGCACTCTTGGTTACGACACTCCCGGGGGATATGCTTAGGATAACTCTCATTTTCTTTACAAATCATTATGAAGGGTTTATGAGTATATACTTCCTTAAAAGAGACATTTTTATGATTATGGATTATATCCATAAACTATTTAATTTATGTTATGTGTTTTACTAGTTTGGGATTAGGTATTGTTATTCATAAACTAATCTAATTTATACGATTGTTTAGAAATGGCGCCCAGTAGAAGGAATGAGAACTCTAGAAATGCACATGATACAAAGAGAAAGAAGAATCATATATTTTATGGTCTTAAGCCAGAATTTACAAGTGAAATAGTCTCGCATGTATTATCATCATATGAATAAATAGTATCATGTGTTGATAAGATAAGTAAAGATTTTACTGAGTCCTATGGCTTTGAAGGGAAGCAAGAGAAGAAAAGGATGGAAGAGAGAAATATGGATAAAGGGAAGAGGGAAAAGAAGAATTTTATCAGATGTGGTAACTGTGGAAAGAAACACCCTGGAACTTTCCTGAAAGGAATGGGAGTTTGTTATAAGTGTGGAGGAAAAGGGCACAAAGTATGTGACTGTAAGGGTAAGAAAATGGTTTCAAATGTACAATGCTTCATTTGCAAGGAGTTTGGACACTACGCGAACCTATGTCCCAGTCATCAGACTATGACGCAAATGATTCTATTGGATAATAATCAAGTTATGATTGTAAAGACCCGAACCCTGACGTACATAGAATTTACATTACTTTTGCGGAATACTTATTACATAACAAAAACACACACACAAGGATCGTAATAGTTTAGTGTCTTTGGAAACTCGGAACGCAATCTTCTAATCGTGGTGAAAGATCTTCATCATCTCCCATAAAGATCTTAATTTTTTTATACCTAAAACCTTTCTTTATATCCTGGGGAAAAGTAAACATAAAAGGGTGAGCTCAAATGCTCAGTAAGGGTAAACAAAAAAATATCAATCACATCATATACACAAGCACATAACTTTTGGAAATCTTAACCTACAAAAGAGATCATAATTTCATAACATGGGATAAATCATGGCAGTGAAATGTAATCACAATAATCATAACTTAAAACATGAAACTTTTTGGCATACACACATAATCATAGAGAATCATTTCTTGTTAGTCATGACTCATTGCCAAGACTATCTTAGTAGACAAAGTCCCTTTCTAAATCGAGTCACCCTCGTTTCAGTCCTGTTTCACTGAACCGGTATAACCTACCATTCCAGCCATGTCTATCTCATGAGATATGAAATCTTTACCCAATGCATTGGAGGGAGATATAGGTCCCACCCATCTCATAATGATACCATTATTATGTGTGCCACAAAATCATAAATCATACATCATTGCATAACCCATGTAATAAAAATTGGAATCTTAAACATCGTGACATAATAAAACATTTAATATAAGATAAAGGAATTCATAAAAATAATTCCATAATAACATGATCAAATCAATGTAATAATAGGGATAAAAACAGAACCATTTATTATCTTAGATGGAAAATAATTTTGATAAAACACTTGAACTCCATTCTTGAGGAAAATATCCTTTCTTCTTCAAAAACATTTTTCCTTTCATAACATGTCATACGACATTAAAATAAAAGAAGTTGATTAAAAATAAACTTGAAAACTTGTAAAGGAATCTTCTTGGAAATAAATTTTTGAAAATCCATTCATGCTGTATAAGCTAAAAAAACATTCTTCGTACTTTTGTCAGAAAAGTCAAAAAGTACCTCGTACGAAAAAACGACAAAAGATTCCTTTCATATTCTTTACTAAAAACTCACCGAAGGGAAAAATTGGATTTAAACTATTGTAAGGGGATATAAACAATATTACATATTGAGGGAACATGTATGTGGATGATAAAATACACCCCAATAAATACTTACGAATAAATAATCTCGGATAAAAATGAGATTGTGATATTTCCCTTACCTTAGGTTCGACTAGCTTTGTAAGTGTCCGAACCTCCTGTATAATGATTTAAATAATGTTATTGACTTATTCCAGAATCATATTAATTGTTATTATATCATATATGGTCCACTTATGACTTTATATTACCCGTTCTTTTGTAAATTCATGTTGAAGTAGCGTTTTGGGTAAAATCGTCTCATTTGTCGTTCGTGTTTTATCTTGTAATTATTCATATGATTGGTTAGATCATAATTACTTAATTCCAGAATATAAAACATGATTTATATATAATATATATTCAGAATATACATATATAATAAATCAGTAAATGGAAAGAAATACACCGTTCATGGAGACGGTAGTCCGTACGTACGCATGAACGCTGTTTTCGTTTCCTTATTGAATTGAATGGAATTAAGTAGATGACATACATATAAATATAAAAAATTCCAGTATCATTATCAGGTCATATATTTCATTAGTACTTATTATATATACTTTATAATCATTCATGAATGGTTAATCATTGAGAATGAATCTCATCGCGTCGTGGAGACGGTAGTCCGTACGTACACACGAGCGATGATATTCTTCCCATGGTCGTGGAATTGTGTTGAAGTGTATGTATACTATTTCAGTATCAATATAACTTTATAATAATAATATATAGTTACTAATTACACCTTTATACCCATCCAATTAAGGTGGTGGCGGAAAATAGATTACACCACGGCGTGGAGACGGTATTCCGTACGTACGCACGAGCGGTGATTTCCTTTTTCCGTAGGATGGATAGAAGGTTAATTAGAGTGGTTTCATATTTATAATAACATATCAGTATATAATAAATACTGATGTTATTACTTTATCATGAAACAACTAAAGAAGAAGAAGTTGAAGAAGAAAGAAATTGAAAAAGATCGGTAATGGATATTACCTCTTTTTGAAGCGCCTTTTCTTAGCCTCCACTTAAGGAACGAAGGATGGTCTTTGAAGAAGACCAAGACCTCTAGGATATTACTAGGGAAGTGGAGAACGGATTTCGGCAGGGGTTGGCCGAGCTTGAGTGCTCAAATTGGTGTGAGGAGGAGGGGGAGGAGGTGTCCTTTTATAAGGGAGGAGAGGGGCACCTTAGGAATATCTCAAAATATTATTTTATATTAAAGTCAAAATCGGTTTATAATGGTTCCAAAGGGTCTTATTTCGAAGCTAAAGTTGGGATGGGTCGAAATCCTATCAACCAATAGGATTTAGACAAGTTTAGGTTATTATTTTAACCTTATCAATTAGATTTAACTCTAAGTTAAATACTTTAACTTTTACCGTCTCTTTTTATTTTCTTACACTATACGGTTAATACACTTACTATAACATGCCAAACGAACCCCAAATTATTTATTATTAATATATATATATCCTTATCTATGTCATTTGTCCGAACCTTAGATTTTTAGGAATAAAATAACAATTAATAATATAATATTTGATTTAAAAACTATTTTGTGTCAATTTTGACACTATTTGATATATGATTTTTGTGAAAGTCATAACAGAATTATATGTTCGAAACAAGTTTCTTAAATCAACAATAATATATCATAGTAACCTAGAAAATTAGTGTAATTCATAAAAAGTCTCATATTCCATTTATTGTGGTGTTTATAACATCAATTATGTCAATATTTCATTAATAAGATAATTACTGCATCATCATTGTGTCATAAATAAATTAAATTATATAATGTCTAAAAATTACAAATAAAATACTATTATATAGGAAATATTTTTATCTTTCTAAGGAATATTTATAGTCGAATTTATCTTATGTATAAACCCATATTAAAAATGATTTACTTATTAAACTTGGATTTTAACTATTTTAACTATTCATTAAATAAAATAATATTAAATGTCATAATCTAATCCAAGTGGACCTAAATGGTCATATTATATTCATAAGGTTGTTTTTGGTCGAATTACACGTATCCAATAGAATTAGGACATGTGTTAGGGTAATAGTAATATCATATTTACCCTTAGTTACCCTATTTACTATTAACCGTAGTAAAAAAAAGTAAATAGTTACTATTCTCCAAAAATTATTTTCATCTCATTGAACAAAATTTTACTTACTGACATCAACCGTGTCTCTCGGATTTTTGAAATTCCATTCACAGAAGCGGTAAAATTATGTTTTATGAAAAATTCTGTTTTTTAACTACCACTTAGTAGTTTCATTATTCATCAAAAATAGATGTTTTTCAGAACAATGCCAAAATTTCATCCTATTCTATATTTCATATTCCGAATTCAAAAATGAAGTATATTTTACCAAATTCATAACATAGAAGTTGCATTAATTAATTTTATAATTAAATCCCGCTGTTAAAACAAATAGCGTGTTTTTAAGAAACAATATCTATCAAAAGATTGACACTTGATTATGTCTGGTTTAAATGTGAAATTATAACCAATGAAATAAATTGTATTAAATTGTAAAAATATATTCCTAATATACTTTAAAACCACTCAAATTAATAATTTATCACTATTAGTTATTTCGATTAAAAAAGTTTTTTTTAATTATAATTTAGTAATTTTCACTATTCATCAGAATATGAAAGTTATCCGAAAAGTACCAAAATTTCACCTTAGGCTAAATTCGATACTCCGAATCTAAAAATGAATTCCGTTTTGAAAAATAAAATTTAAAAAATTTCAAAAAGTGGTTATTACTATTCATAACGGCTAGTTTTAATAATATTTTAATAGCATATCGTTGTTTCGTGAAACACAGTATTGCGTACTACACACGCAATCGAGGAAGGTTGCGATTGTGTGTAATGCAAGGCAAGTCAAGGATGCGTGTTGTGTAAGCTCCTTTTGGTGTAGCGTACAACACAAGACATTAGTGAAATTAAAAAGAATATTTTTCATAAAATCTCGGGGTGTTACATTCTACCCCCCTTAAAATGAATTTCACCCTCGAAATTCGTCAGGGTTATAAATGGTTTACTATTTGAAAGTTTCTTTGATATAAACCCACATCGTAAAAAGGAATACCAAAACTTATCTTTAAAAAATAAAGTATAAAACGTAATGGTTACCCAAGTTATCTAATCACTGGGTATCCACATAGGAGAACATAGGTGAAAATATGGACGTGGAAGAGAAATCTAACCATCATGTTCTGATGGAGAGTGGTAGAGGACATGGCTATGGAAAAGCCAACAGTCACAAATCCATAAATTTGTAATGATCTAAGGTACCATCTGATTAATCATATATAAGAGCACTAGGAAAACATTTTTTGTTTTCAAGATCGTTTCCCTAAAGTTGAAGAATTTGAATTAGAAGAAATACGTTCATGATTTTGGTATAGTCTCACCGTTTTTCGTTCTTTAGAAAATTTCCACTTCATCTCTTAAAGAACTGAAGTTTGAATTTGTCATTTGTGATGTGTTAGCAGATCATGTGATTGAATGATGGGTCATTCCATCTCTTTCAAACAAAAGGATAGCAAAATTTATAAGTCCATCTTATGGTTAATCGTATATGGTTCAAAAAATGAACTTATACTTCATATATCATATCGCTTAATAAAATAAAACTAGTTTCTACTGACCAGGGACTTCCTGTAGGCCAGTGGTAGGCGATAAAGGCCAGTCACACTTCAGTTGTGGGTTCAATTCCCACATCCTTGTCCGACGTGATGGGATGTCACCCGTCCTGCAGGTTGTCCTTTTTCTAAAACTATAACATCCCATCAATAATATCGAAAAAACTTCTATCCTTAAACAATACTAACTTATGTCCTACATAATTCATTTCAATCTTTAGGCTTATCCATAATACTGCAGTCCACTCTCATAACATAGTGAAAACGATTTCCAGAGATTTAATACCATCGTTGATCCCCATATATCATAAGATATGTCTTGTTGGTCACATTCTAAACATTCAAAGGCCTTAATCATGTATTCTCTTGAATACCCATTGAACCTTATTGAAAACATGAATGCAGTTAAACGTTAACACTTTCCACACACCAAAATCCTCAAAATTCTATATACTCAAACCATGATATCACTTAGTCCTTATATCAATCATGAGCTCATGAATACTGTCAAGCATTTCATTTTCTCTTTATCACTTCATTATGCGCATATCATCCACTTTCCTAAAAAATATCTGAATAAAAATTCATTGTTACTCATACCATTCATCATAAACTTTCAAAACTTAAGGAAAGACAACAGTGTAACAATCCTTAGATGTCTTTTTAATCTATAGTACAACATTACACTTGATAAACATGCAATCATTCCACTATCTTCTTAAACCATTGACCGAGCTTCAACAATTCTTTCATCTCACATATCATTTGTAGTCTCTTCATCATCATAAACAAAAATACTACCCATACGACCATACTGATTCTCTTCATGAGACATTCCCTTAGGGCATTGGTTTGCATAATGCCCGTACATTCCACATTTAAAACATTTAACCATTGTTGATGTCGTAGCAATACCATTAACCTCATCCATGGTGTTAACTAAAACATTTCCATTTCACTTACTGGCTTTGTGTCCTTCTTTTCCACACCCAAAGAATCTTCCAGTTACTTTGAAACATTCTCCTTGATGCCTCTTCCCACATGATTTACATAGGGGAAATTGAACTTTCTTTCCTCTATGATAATCATGAAACTCCATCTTTCTCTTATTAGCCGAGTCAGGAAACATAACAAATTTTACTTTATTGATCATATTATGAGATTTCTGATTCGGCATAATAATGATGTTTGGACTTCCAAATCCCATTTCATTTGATTTCTTATGAATAATATCATTCCATTGTCCATCATATCCTCCATTATCGTGAATCATCTTGTTTCCAGCCATTTTCTAAAACCCAAAAAAAATAGTGTTAGATGCAAAAATCATAATAAAGGGGTAGTAACTTCAATATCTAACATCTTAGGTTAAATTCTAATATCGTTACCATAGTGCTAGTACTATATCATATATGTATACTTATCCTTAGGGACATCCCTAGAAATACCTTAGAAATATCTCTAGGGATCTCACTAACGTTTTCGCGTCCGAGTTTCCAAAGGTTGACTAAACCTTTCCTCTGATACCAACTGTAAAGACCCGAAGCCTGACGTACATAGACTTTACATTAATTTTGCGGAATACTTATTACATAACAAAAACACACACACAAGGATCGTAATAGTTTAGTGTCTTTGGAAACTCGGAACGTAATCTTCTAATCGTGGTGAAAGATCTTCAACATCTCCCATAAAGATCTTCCTTTTTTTAATACCTAAAACCTTTCTTTATATCCTGCGGAAAAGTAAACATAAAAGGGTGAGCTCAAATGCTCAGAAAGGGTAAACAAAATAAATATCAATCACATCATATACACAAGCACATAACTTTTGGAAATCTTAACCTGCAAAAGAGATCATAATTTCATAACATGGGATAAATCATGGCAGTGAAATGTAATCACAATAATCATAACTTAAAACATGAAAATTTGTGGCATACACACATAATCATAGAGAATCATTTCATGTTAGTCATGACTCATTTCCAAGACTATCTTAGTGGACAAAGTCCCTTTCTGAATCGAGTCACCCTCGTTTCAGTCCTGTTTCACTGAACCGGTATAACCTACCATTCCAGCCATGTCTATCTCATGAGATATGAAATCTTTACCCAATATATTAGAGGGAGATATAGGTCCCACCCATCTCATAATGATACCATTCTTATGTGTGCCACAAAATCATAAATCATACATCATTGCATAACCCGTGTAATAAAAATGGGAATCTTAAACATCGTGACATCATAAAACATTTCATATAAGATAAAGGAATTCATAAAAATAATTCCATCATAACATGATCAAATCAATGTAATAATAGGGATAAAAAAAGAACCCTTTATTATCTTAGATGGAAAATAATTTTGATAAAACACTTGAACTCCATTCTTGAGGAAAATATCCTTTCTTCTTCAAAAACATTTTTCCTTTCATAACATGTCATACGACTTTAAAATAAAAGAATTTGATTAAAAATAAACTTGAAAACTTGTAAAGGAAGCTTCTTGGAAATAATGTTTTAAAAATCCATTCATGCTGTATAAGCTAAAAAAACATTCTTCGTACTTTTGTCGGAAAAGTCAAAAAGTACCTCATATGAAAAAACGACAAAAGATTCATTTCATATTCTTTACTAAAAACTCACGGAAGGGTAAAATTGGATTTAAACTATTGTAATTGGATGGAAACAATATTACATATCGAGGGAACATTGATGTGGATGATAAAATACACCCCAATAAATACTTATGAATAAACAATCTCGGATAAAAATGAGATTGTGATATTTCCCTTACCTTAGGTTCGACTTGCTTTGTAAGTGTCTGAACCTCCTGTATAATAATTTAAATAAAGTTATTGACTTATTCCAGAATCATATTAATTGTTATTATATCATATATGGTCCACTTATGTCTTTATATTACCCGTTCTTTTGTAAATTCATGTTAATGTAGCGTTTTGGGTAAAATCGTCTCATTTGTCGTTCGTGTTTTATCTTGTAATTATTCATATGATTGGTTAGATCATAATTACTTAATTCCAGAATATAAAACATGATTTATATATAATATATATTCAGAATATACATATATAATAAATCAGTAAATGGAAAGAAATACACCGTTCATGGAGACGGTAGTCCGTACGTACGCATGAACGCTGTTTTCGTTTCCTTATTGAATTGAATGGAATTAAGTAGATGACATACATATAAATATAAATAATTCCAGTATCATTATCAGGTCATATATTTCATTAGTACTTATTATATATACTTTATAATCATTCATGAATGGTTAATCATTGAGAATGAATCTCATCGCGTCATGGAGACGGTAGTCCGTACGTACGCACGAGCGATGATATTGTTCCCATGGTCGTGGAATTGTGTTGATGTGTCTGTATACTATTTCAGTATCAATATCACTTTATAATAATCATATATAGTTACTAATTACACCTTTATACCCATCAAATTAAGGTGGTGGCGGAAAATAGATTACACCATGCGTGGAGACGGTATTCCGTACGTACGCACGAGCGGTGATTTCCTTTTTCCATAGGATGGATAGAAGGTTAATTAGAGTTGTTTCATATTTATAATAACATATCAGTATATAATAAATACTGATGTTATTAATTTATCATGAAACAACTAAAGAAGAATAATTTGAAGAAGAAAGAAATTGAAAAAGATCGGTAATGGATATTACCTCTTTTTGACGCGCCTTTTCTTAGCCTCCACTTAAAGAACTATGGATGGTCTTTGAAGAAGACCAGGACCTCTAGGATGATACTAGGGAAGTGGATAAGGTATTTTGGAAGGGGTTGGCCGAGCTTGAGTGCTCAAATTGGTGTGAGGAGGAGGGGGAGGAGGTGTCCTTTTATAAGGGAGGAGAGAGGCACCTTAGGAATATCTCAAAATATTATTTTATATTAAAGTCAAAATCGGTTTATAATGGTTCCAAAGGGTCTTATTTCGAAGCTAAAGTTGGTATGGGTCTAAATACTATCAACCAATTGGATTTAGACAAGTTTAGGTTATTATTTTAACCTTATCAATTAGATTTAACTCTAAGTTAAATAATTTAACTTTTACCGTGTCTTTTTGTTTTCTTACACTATACGGTTAATACACTTACTATAACATGCCAAACGAACCCAAAATTGTTTATTATTAATATATATATCCTTATCTAAGTCATTTGGGCGAACCTTAGATTTTTAGAAATAAAATAACAATTAATAATATAATATTTGATTTAAAAACTATTTTGTGTCAATTTTGACACTATTTGATATATGATTTTTGTGAAAGTCATAACAGAATTATATGTTCGAACCAAGTTGCTTAAATCAACAATAATATATCATAGTAACCTAGAAAATTAGTGGAATTCATAAAAAGTCTCCAATTCCATTTATTGTGGTGTTTATAACATCAATTATGTCAATATTTCATTAATAAGATAATTATTGCATCATCATTGTGTCATAAATAAATTTAATTATTTAATGTCTAAAAATTAAAAAAAATACCATTATATAGGAAATATTTTTATCTTTCTAATGAATATTTATAGTCGAATTTATCTTATGTATAACCCCATATTAAAAATGATTTACTTATTAAACTTTGATTTTAACTATTTTAACTATTCATTAAATAAAATAATATTAAATGTCATAATCTAATCCAAGTGGACCTAAATGGTCATATTATATTCATAAGGTTGTTTTTGGTCGAATTACACTTATCCAATAGAATTAGGACATGTGTTAGGGTAATAGTAATATCATATTTACCCTTAGTTACCCTATTTACTATTAACCGCAGAAAAAAAAGTAAAAAGTTACTATTCACCAAAAATTATTTTCATCTCATTGAACCACATTTTACTTATTGACATCAACCGTGTCTCTCGGATTTTTGAAATTCCATTCACAGAAGCGGTAAAATTAAGTTTTATGAAAAATTCAGTTTTTTAACTTCCACTTAGTAGTTTCACTATTCATCAAAAATTGATGTTTTTCAGAACAATGCCAAAATTTCATCCTAAGTTATATTTCATATTCCGATTTCAAAAATGAAGTCTATTTTACCAAATTCATAACATAGAAGTTGCATTAATTAATTTTATAATTAAATCCCGCTGTTAAAACAAATATCGTGTTTTTAAAAACAATATCTATCAAAAGATTGACACTTGATTATGTCTGGTTTAAATGTGAAATTACAACCAATGACAAACATTGTATTAAATTGTAAAAACATATTCTAAATATACTTTAAAACCACTCAAATTAATAATTTATAACTATTAATTATTTCGATTAAAAAAGTTGTTTTTAATTATAATTTAGTAATTTTCACTATTCATCAGAATATGAATGTTATCTGAAAAGTACCAAAATTTCACCTTAGGCTAAATTCGATACTTCGAATCTAAAAATGAATTCCATTTTTAAAAATAAAATTTACAAAAATTCAAAAAGTGGTTATTACTATTCATAACGGCTAGTTTTAATAATATTTTAATAGCATATCGTTGTTTCGTGAAACTTAGTATTGCGTACTACACACGCTACCGAGGAAGGTTGTGATTGCGTGTAATGCAAGGCAAGTCAAGGATGCGTGTTGTGCAAGCTCCTTTTGGTGTAGCGTACAACACAAGACATTAGTGAAATTAAAAAGAATATTTTTCATAAAATCTCGGCGTGTTACAATGATACTACCACAGATGAAGAGGAATGATTAGAGTTCTTATGTTGATTATGTCAATTAAGTGTTGTATCAACAATGTACTTGTTATAATAATTATGGAGTATATAAGGATTGTAATTCAGTACTATTTCATTAAGGACTTGAGATTGTGTGGAACAAAGAAAAGTGACTCAATAGCAGGATAAATTTTTGGACAATATATGGTTGAGAGAATGATAAACCATAATATAGTTCTGATAGCGAGGTAGTGATTTTAGAATAATACATGATTGATTTGGATAAATTATATTGGATATTCTTGACTACCTTGAAGATGATTAATGATTTGTATATTCCATCATTGTTGGGGTTTACAACATTTTTGGATTGAAGGAGTATATCTATTATTCTATAAGGAATAAGGGATCATGAATGTAATCAATAAGGTTTTATGATAATTCAGGATGTTTCAGTGTTTTAAAAGAATACATGATGAAGGTGATCACATGTTATTATGTGGAAAAAAGGATCTTCATCGTGTTTACCTTTCTTATAAATTTTGGACTGAAGTATTTTGGATAGTTCTAGTTTGGATTATTTTGGATTGCCATAAAAGGACAACCCGGAGGTCGGGCGGCAACCCGTCGCGTCTGGCAAGGCCGCGAGACTTGAACCCGCAACCGAAGGGTGACAAGGGTGTATCACCTACAACTAGCCCACGAGATGTCTGGGATTAAATAATTTAGTTTTTTTAAAAGATCTGGTATATGAATTATAAATTCATTTATTTTGGAACCCTGTACGAATAGTATAAATAGAAATTTTTTTAGGTTGTATTATCTTTTAGAGTGAAAGATGAGTTTGTGGTAGAAATTTATTAATTGATAAAACTCTAATAATAAAGTAAGTATATCTCCTTATGATCTTATCCAATCTCATAAATAAATTCCTCAATATTAATAAAAGGAACTTAGAACAAAAATGTGGTCCTAGATGGTACCTTAAATCATCACTAATTTATGGCTTTGAGATTGTTGGACTTTTCAGAGCCATGTTCTCTACCACTCTCCATCAGATAATTGATGGTTAGATTTCTCTTCCATATCCATGTTTTCCTACATGGAACCCTAGTATGTGTTATTTTCGGTAATCTTCATACTTTCCACTCTTTATTTTAAATAGAGGCCTCATTAATTCATTTTTCGATGTGGGATTTCAACTAAGATATTTTGAAACTTCAAAAATGTATTATCCCAATACCCTATGTTTTGTTGAACCGATGGTATTTCAAATCATCATTTATTGATGAATTTAATGACCTCAATTTTATACTTGTTTGTGATTGATGACCTCAATCACTACCTATAAATATTTACGTTTTTTCTCCAAATATATGTCTATAATTTCCACCAATATTCTCCTAATCGAGATCATAATTTGGTGGTGACCCTTTCATTTCTCGTTTCCTCATATTAAGACTAAATTTCAGTAACCCAATTTCCGATGTGGGTTTTCCCACAAATATATTTTCTATTTTCATCCTTTTATTTTCGAAGAACAATTTCAAATTGCGAGGACACAATTTATTGAAGGAGGGGAGACTGTAACACCCCAAGATTTCATAGTGTGTTATTTCTTCAAAATAATTCAATAACTTGCACTACACGCAACACAGAGTTCAATCACACCATGACTTACCAAAAAAAAGCCATTAAAAAGAGGTTATGAATAGTATTAACTAAATTTTAAACTTTACATAATCCTTATAATTTTAGAATCCATATTATGAGTTTCTTAGACATAATGCAAGAACATATTCATTTTCAGTATTGCACTTTTATCAACTTTTAATAGTGAAACCTTTTTAAATACAATATTTTAAACTTTTTTACTAAATGGGGACATAAAAAAATTTAAAATGAAACATCCCAAGCTTCCACGGTATGCTTTCCTTTGATTAATACAGTATCGCGTGTTATACGCAACTTCGAGTTTTAACACACACCATAACCGATCAAACTAGCCGTTATGAATAGTAATACCTACTTTTTGAAATTATATATATTTTATATTTCAAAATGGACTTCATTTTTGGATTCGGAATATCGAATTTATCCTAAGTTGAAATTTTGGTATTTTTCGGATAACTTTAATATTTTGATGAATAGTGAAAATTACTAAATTTTAATTAAAAAGAACTTTTTTAATCAAAATAATTAATAGTGATAAATTATGAATTTGAGTGGTTTTAAAGTATATTTATAATATATTTTTACCATTTAATATAATTTTGGTCATTGGACATAATTTTACAATTAAACCGAACATAAACAAGTGTCAATCTTTTGATTGTTATTATCTCTTAAAATCACGCTTTTTATTTTGACAGCCTGAATTAATTTTAAATTAATTTCTACCTCTTCTGTGTTTTGAATTTAGAAAAATGGATTACATATTTGGAATCAGGATGTTCAAATTGTGTAAATAGGTAACTTTTATTTTTAGACATTTTGAATAATTACTGCGGTAAATATTTTATTTACCATGGTTAAGGGTAAATCCGGTAAATAAGGGTTAAAACAATAATATTATAATAATACTAAATTACCCTAAAACGTGGCCTAGCCTTATTGGTTGATACATGTTCGACCATAGGCATCTTTGGGTCGATTTTGGGACCCCATGGTGCCACTTGTAGGTGATAGAGACACTTTATTTTAATTAAGTTAAAATGAATACAAAAATGACACAAGCATATATCTTTTAGAAAAACAATTTTTACATAGTGTTATATATGTTGGATTTTATATTATAAAGATAAAAAGATTTACTACATAATGATATTTTATTTATAATTTTTAGACATTAAATAGTTTAATTTATTTATGACACAATGATGATGAATTCATTACTATAATAGTGAAAAATTAAAAAAAATTATATTATAAATACCCAAATAAATAAAATATGAAACTTTTAATGAATTAAACTAATTTTCTAGGATAATATGATATATTATTATTTATTTAATTTACTTTTTTCGAAGTAATCAATCTGTTATGAGTTTCAAAAAAATCAACTATTGAATAGTGTCAAAATTGACATAAAAGAGTTCTTAAAACAAATATTATATTATAAATTGATATTAAATTACTAAAAATCTAAGGATCGGCCAAGAGACTTATATAATGATAGGTTAATCATTAATGGACCACTTTGGGGTCTCTTGGATGTATGTAGTAAGTTTATTATCCATATTATATAAAAATACAAAGAGACATTGTAAAAGTGAAACTAATTAATTTAGAGTTAATACTTAAAGATAAGGTTAATATAAGTACCCAAACCTGTCTAAATTCTATTGGTTGAGTTGTTTTAGACGTATCCCCACCTTAAAATTTAAATAATCAACTTTGGAGCCATTAGAAACCGAATATGAATTTTTTATAAATTAATATTTCTAGCTTTTCCAAAGGTGCCCCTCACCCCTCTTATAAAAGGGCACATCTCCTTCTCATTTCTTCACACCTTAAAAGCCTTTTGGTTCGGCCAAACACTGCCCAAATACTCTCCCAACTTCCCTCACTACAACCTAGGGTCCTTATTTTGATCAGAAAGCCAACCTAAGGAGCCCTTTTGATCAAATCAAAATGAAGAACCCGAAGAAGAGGTAATGATTTCACCACCCTTTTCCAAGTTCATTTGTTCTTCCACTTCTTCTTCCTTTGTTGTTACCATTCTAAAATAATAAATCCAGTATCATATATATACTGTGGTGTTATTATAAATATGGTTCAACCATATTTAGTATTCTATCCACCCTTTGAATAACATGTCACCATACGTGCGTACGTACGGCTTACCGTCTCCACGTCATGGTGTAATTGTTATTCAATATATTATTATTTGGATGGGTATAATAATGATATGTAACTCATGTAAATAATAAATATAACATGTTAATGATTCTGTATATATGATATACCATCCATTTATATATTATTTTAAAATAATGATATTGTCGCTCGTGCGTGCGTACGGACTACCGTCTCCACGACCGCGATAAGATTCATTCTCCATCGTATCCATTCAAGTATAATTATCATTTGATGATTTAAAAATGATGTTTAAGGACTTGGTATCATTATGGATATGAATAATATACAACCTATACATTATAAACATGTCTTACGTAACAAAACATATAAAAGAAAACAAGTAAGTTAACACCCGAAACAACGATAATACTAAGATATTATTCTCAAATCAATATTAAAAGAACATATATGATATCATATTAATGTATATGATTATTTTATAATTCAATAACAATTATTTCACCATTATACAGGAGGTTAACATACCCCAACCAAGGAAAAGTACAAGGTAAGGGGTTTTCATCTCACTCCTTATTCTCGTGAGATTCATGCCATATTGCCACCATCACCTTTTGTGTGGTGTATGTACTGTCCATAATTATATTCTTTGTGTAATACACTCTAATTTATTTGTATTTACATATTCATTGTATGATACCTCTTTCATGGGTTGTATGTTTCATAAGTTACCAAATTGGTAAGGGTTATTTCACAATCTCTTCATTATCCGAGGTTGTTTATACGTAATAATCTACTGGGATCTCTTTATCATCCACATCCATGTTTCTAAAAAATAAATCTCAAAACATTTTTACTATTTACTAGAATATGGGTCAAAGTAATTTATACCCTTGTTTGACTTTTTATAAGAGGTTTATAAAGGAATCTTTCCGTCGTTTTCCAAACAAGGTACTTATTAACCTTTTCGACAAAATTAAGGTAAGAATGTTTTTTTAACTTATACGGCGGGTGTGGCTATTTTCCACCGTTATAAAATCGTCGAAGCTTCCATTACAAGATAATAAGAATATTCTCAAAAGAAAATGTTTTATTTCATAAATATAATACTCTTAAATGATTTCAAAATAGAAAGAGATATTTTTCAAAAATAGTCTTTATTTCATCTATGTCAACATCCTTTGATGGATTTTAAGCTTATTTGAAGTTGATTTATTATGATACAAATCATCCATATTTTACTGAAGGTTTTGTGATAAATTATTCTTATGTCACTCATGGTTTTTGTTTAGAGTATCGAAATTTCATAAGTTATTTGTAATCCGAATTTTTATGTTATATTTCAACCTTTCATTCATATGAATGTGTTAGACAAGTATGTTCCGGGTTGGGGACCGGTAAAAGTAAGCCCTCCGGTTTGGTCTCCGGTTATTATAGGAACTCCGGTTTGGTCTCCGTTTATTAGAGGAACTCCATGTTGGTGTCCGGTTATTAGAGGCACTCCGGGTTGGTGTCCGGTTATTAGAGGCACTTCGGGTTGGGTTCTGGTTACAGTTAGCCCCAATGTCTTGGGACAAGGCCTTGAAAATGAAATTAAAGTTCAGCGTTATGCATTCCATCATTATGAAAGTGGTTATTTATATTGCATGTGATTATTTGATTAGTAGAATACCCATGTGAATAAGTAAATGGCATTATTTCATTTTACTTTTTCCATACTATGTTGAAGTTCAAGTTTAAAAGGCTTTTGTTTTAGTAATGCATTGCCTGAAATGTTTATGCTTATTTTTGAATGTTCCGTTATATTGTTATCCTTACTGGGCATTTGAGCTCACCCCTTTTCTATGTTTTATTTTTCCCAGGATGTGAAGAAGTAAGTTATGAATGACCTGTAGGGATATTATGAGGGGATAATAGTGTTGACTATGGAGACATTATTTTGTCGTAGTGGTTTTCACTTTATGATGTAATGTAAAACATTATGAATATATCTAGTGTTTTCAAGGCTACTAAACCAATCGGTCTTTCGAGATTTGATCTTTCTTGTGATCATGCCAATGTTATGTAATAATGCACCAACTCTAGGTAACTAGGGTCGGGGCGTTACATATAATATTTCTGATGATCCTATATAATCACCACTATTCTCAAACCCTAGGTACCCTCACTATCATATCCTACAATAATAATAGTCTGGTAGATTATGCCTTGCTAATGTTAATCCATCATAAGGGCAATATAAAAATTCATCCATATAATGTTTAAAAATGATCAATCAGAATATATGAATGATAAATTTTATTATAAGTGGACTATACTAGTGAAAAAAGCTCTCCCAAGATCAATTTAAATCTAGAATACACACCCTCAATATCAACTCCAACATAAATTTTTTTTTATGATTTCCCCTTTTATGTATTGGTTGAATGTGATCTTAGGGTATAACTTAGTACTATATACAAAGTAAAATACCCTACATATTTATGAGGTGAATTGAATTTCACAATATAAAATGACCATCCTGCAAACTCTTTGAATATCCACCAAATCCTTCACAAGAAGTCACACTAATTTATCTAACATTATTGATTCTTTGACCAATAACAAATGATTGAATTTCTAAGACCTATAAAATATTAATAAAATTAAATTATAAACCTTTATTACTTGATGAAATAAAATTATAAAATACAAAGATTTGTCCTCCCATTTCTATTGTGTAATATTTAATAATTACTACAACCTTCTTGGAACTGAATTGTCATTATTCACTTGCTGTCATGTAAGACATCTAGATACAAATTCCCCCATTGAATTCTTTATTCTAGGATATCTAAATTACTTGTTAACAAAATGATACATCTTTCAAACACCTAAATGTAATTCTAATGGTGATTCATCAAACACATGTAAAAAATGATTCTCGTATACTATTAGTAATATGAAAGACACTATAAACAAACACTTGATATTAATCATCCTCAATCCAACCGTAAGGAGAATTTTATTTAACTATATAATATTTATACAGTTTCACCTCATGGTGACCGATCTCTGACTCTACCACATTTATAAGAAAATTATAATGAACCATAATTTAATACAAACAACCTTTAATGGCAATATTATTTAAAATCAATTGTGGAGCTCAGATTTATCCCAATATATTCCATTAATCACTTTTTTTAAGAAAATTATCACTATAGGAATTCCTATTTAATGCACCAAAAACTATATTTACCCCTTAATATAATATTTGAAATTTTAATACCATAACCATGGATAAACTCTACCAACATACATTGATTAAATCTCAAATACCTCTACAAAAATAAATAATACAACCCAAATTGGTTAGTGAATACTAAAAAGCATTCTACCTGCATGGAATGTCTCTACGACTTTAGAGAGAGGACCATATATTACAACTCAAGATCATAGGATTCATAATTTTATTCATGAGGTTTTATCTACATTGACCAATAAGATATAACCATAGTGTTCTGTATCAATATACACCCCATCCCATGAAATGAACCATTACAATAAAACTCAATCATTAATCCATCCTATATTAACCAAAGGTTATATATCCTTGTTATCTTATCCTTTAACTAAAAATGATGTGGTGGAAATTGTGACATATAAATGATCTATTGAACCTTTTTATTCAAACATGATAAGGATGATGAAATTTTTTACAAATAAAATACAAACCATTAATAAAATTTAACTAAATAATGATTTGTATGTTGAAAAGAGAATTTTTTAATACATCCAAAGAAATAATCACATTTATCTTATTGAATCCAAAACTAATGCTTATTATGAAATAACATATAAAATAAAATGAACATCTTACACACAAAACATAAAATTAAACATATATATATAGAATTTGTATTGATCATAAATCGATAAAACCATCAAAAATGATTTTTATACTCCAACGTGGTTCATGAATAAACCAATATTTCATTGACAAATACTGCTTTAATATTTTTGAGATAAGGATTAAATACTCAATTTATAAATCCCATGAACTCTAAGGGTTAATTGTTAACATAAAATTGAATCACTACAATCTTAAAATTCCAATAACAATAAAAAAATGGGTATTTTTTAATATCATCTTACTTCACCCTAATAAAAAGGAATTATAGATAGAAATATATTGTTTCCAACTCTTCCATGAGGGAACACATTGTCGTGGAGATGTTCTTATTCTTTCCTCACATCCCCAGAATCAAGAGGTAGGTTTTATTAATCACTTCATTATATATATTTTCTACATGATCTAAACAGGATGATGGGGTGTCGATCCCTCCTTCTAAGGATTCCTCCATGAAATTCATCACCTAGTCCAGGTCTCCATTATATATTAAGATGTGATTATGTACCTCATTCATAGTTTCATCTCTTCGTGTATGATGTTTAATTATGTTTCTTCTATCTATACATTCCAAGGGGTCTTGACAGGGCATCAAACTTGGTTTAGGGAAGTATTCTTGTTGGGAATTACTGGCATGTTGGGATGCTGGAATATTTGTCACCTATATTCTTCATATTAGGATGAATTCTAAAGGGAATAAAGCCCAAGGAATCATGTGGTGATCACATGTTATCATATTCCAAAGGCATGTCTTCTGAGGTTTCCCTCAGACATACCATGTTTATTATAGGGTAGGCCATAGGTTTAACATTTTTCAGAGGTGGAGTGTAATTATTGGAATGTTGGATGAATGTAGAGTGAAGAGGTAAATCCCTAGGAATTAATTCCTAGAATGATTACCATATGGGTGGATAATAATGCCCCGTGAGATAATTCATGGGATAGATTCTCCTATAAAGGCAGTATTTCACACTATGAATGCTAATATAGACACCACTAACGGTATATCATAGAGGGTACACCCCTAGAATGGGTCACTAAGGTTTACAATTGGTTGGGATTGATCCTCAAGGAGGCATCCCATATACCCTCTTAAGGAGATTGGGATCAAAACCCACATAGTTTGAGAGGGATGGTGTGGGTATTACACATGGCTAGTTTCCCATCAAAAGAAGGTTTCTCTTGGTTGGATGATGAGTGATATGTGTCTTTTTTATGGTTAGCTACCCGGAAGCTACTTGGAGTAGGAATGTGGATGGGGATTACATGTAGGAATCGCCTAGATGGATGGAATGAGTTTACCAAGATTTGGTGTCCCATGTAAAGTTAGGATGGGTTATGGACTATTTGGATGAAATGGATGGTATGGATGAATAGTTAGTGGTATTGGAATTGAACCTCAAGGAGGTTTCTTATATATCTAGGGTGGTTGGGAATCAATGTCCATGTAGTTCTGGAGGAGGGCATTGGTTCTTACACATGGTTAGTGGCCGAGATGCATGTGTTTGGGGCTTAGGTGTAGGAGAGGTCCAGGTGGACCTGAAAGAGATGTGAACTCTGGGTGGGGCATGATCTTCCAAATAAATGGTGACTTGAGGGAAAGGTTGTGATGTAAATGGGTAATGGTGGATACTAAGATCATATAGGTAAACCCCTCGGAGGAGAACACTATGTTTTACCAATGGTTGGGATTAAAACTCATGGATCCATCCTACATACTATGTTTAGAAAACAGGGATCAAAACCCACATATTTTGAAATGATATGGGGATTACACATGGTTAGTAGCCCATGCAGGTGTAAATTGGAGCATCATTCAGGAGGTATTCCTAGAGGGAGGAGGGTTTCATGGTTAATATTAACCTTTAATCCCATGTGAATCATGATCGGTGTGAGAAATATGAATAATAATTAGACCAGACTGTCTCTTCATGAATGATGAGTCACTGAGGGATTGTGTGGGGCTTACGCGTAGAAGCTTCACTTGGAGACAATGCTCAAAGGGAGAGGTAAAAGGTGATGAGATTCCCCTGTGCCCATCTCCCCTTGGTTCTTTGCCTACATAGGAAGCAAGGATGAGCAAGGGTGTTATCTCGTACAAGAAATGAAATGGTCCAACACTATGTTGGCTTCCCTTCCCTGCAGGAAGACGTTATTACATGTCAGGAGGATCACATTCTGTGTGAGGAAGATCTCACTCTTATATAGAAGAGTTGTTGTGGAAAATTCATAAGGCATATCACCCCATTTTAATTTCATGGAGTGAGGCTATAATTTACTTTATGTGATAAGGATTATCGAGCTAGGTAGTTTAATATCCAATAGTGTAGACAGGGAGGGCTCAGTCCTCACCCCTTGGGCATACACAACTGATTCCCACCCACTATTGGGGAACAGAAGGCATCAAAAATTCCTGAGGTGAGTGGGGTGGAGGAGTGGTTGATAGTGGGGTCCATGTTAGCATAGCTTTGTGAAAAATCAATAGCCATTAGCACACCTATGTGAAAAAACACTAGATACGGCAGTGAAACATGGGATTTTGCACAAGGGACAAGTAAATCGCTACCCGCATTCCTGGAGGGCTCCACAAAAGAGGTTCATGAAAGATGTGGGAGATTCATGAAATGGTGTATCAAACATGGTTATTAAAAGTATAGACAAACCATAGAGCCTATGGGATGGGGTGTGCACAATATTAGAGACTTGTGTGCCAAAGGAAGGGGACAGAGTGGAAGAGGTGATGTGCATAGGGAAGTGTTGCACACAATAAGTCTCTTTTTCATTCAAATTACATAGGAAAAAATGAAATAGTCTAGGTTCAATCCTTTTTGGGTCCATCCAAAGGGTAACCCATAGGGTACCTATCGTGCAAGATCTTGTTCCTTGACTGATCCATGGATTGGGTGATGTTTCGAAAAATCTTTTCATGCACATGGGAGAGAAATTGATTTAATTTTGGTTCATTACCACAAAGGGAAGGGGTCTCTTATATAAATATGAAAAATCCTCTATGGCAGCACATAAGACTTGTGGTACAGAAGCATGAATTCGATGCTGCATTGGGCGTGAAATAATCTTATGCATGGGATGGTCTTTTACGCACCATACTCTCCAATTTTGGGAATATTCCATGAAAATTATTGTTTGGATGGGTTGAAATATTGGTATTTTAAATTGTATTGGGTGCGTAAGTATCTTGTTCTTGGATTTCCATCTTGCACGCAGTCGTTAAATCTTGCATGTGGATCCCTTGTCTTTATCAGAATGTTCCGTTGAGTTAAAGGGTGTCTTCATTTCTTGTAAATATGGTTTGTTTCATCCCTATTTAAGAATCTGTGCCAAAAATTCCCCCCACCCTCTTAATATAAAATTAAATGGATCCATAAGGTTAGATTCCCTGGGACACACAAAATAGAACAATTCATTTATGAAGTTCCATGCAAAACCTAAAGACCAGAACATAAACAATCATTTTCACATGAGTAATACTTAGTCCATGCATATATATATATATATGGTGGTGGGATCTACATATTAATTTTAATTTCTATATAATAATTGTATTTTCTCACATGTGTGTATGTTCCTAATTTTTACACAGAAAACCCCAATTTGATTGGTGCTTTACATGTAGCTGATGATTCTTGTGCTCTTTGGATTTGGCTACATTTTCCATGACCAGTGACCAATATTATGTGTAGTAAATAATATTATGCACCAACTCTCAATATTTCATTCCTCTCCCTTAGACTTTTCCACACTATATAAACTCCGTTGGCCAACAGACCACTTCTGAGAGTGAATATTCCATTTTGATGTGGAGGGAAGAGAATATTGGGATCACTCAAATACAATATTCCCAGAGGGTTTTGTTAGATAATTATATTCTCTTGGGTATACTGATGCAGTCACAGAATGATTACCTTCTAAGTGATGTCCTCCCATTATGTAATTTTGGGATATTATATGATGTTTTCATCCCTGGATTTGATATTGGCACACCACAGTCATGGGTTATATGAGAGGATATCCTTCAGTGGTACACCATCACTACTCATGGACATCCTTCCCTAGAGAGTCTAGAGATGGATATATATGTTTAGAACCCTAAGACTAGAATGATCATGTATGATGAGAAAGTGAATATAAAATCCCTTTCCCACTATTGGAGAACCATATGAAAAAGTATAATGGATGAAACTATGGGCCAAAAGAAAGAATGAGACCTAAGTTCTGGGGATAACATTACAAGTGAATGGGCATGGGCATACTGGGGGAACCATACATTAGAGGAGTTCATATAAGATCTATTCCATATCAATCTATTTAAATCTGTATGGATATCACAACTCCACATCTACCACCAACAAAAACTAGCACAGGAGCTATTCAGCTGGTGGTCCCCTAACACAAACACTTTCCACCTCCACTATGGGGAGGTCAGTGTCAGTCTATGTGACATTCATTACATAAGATGAATTTCCATGGAGGGTATCCAATGTGATGAGTTCCTTGTAATGGAGAGTATATATAAGGATAGAGCATGAACCCCCATTATAACATGGAATCTCTTATATGTAGGGAAGGAGAATCCTGGAATCAATAACATCCTAAAAGACATCCCCTAACTAGAATGGTTCATCCAGTTCTTGAATAAGATTAGAAGGTGAATATTACATAATGAGGGAAGAAATACCAAAATGTGTCCTAGTGGGAAAATGTAGGTTTTTACTGAGTTATTTAGAAGGCAGGATAATATCAATCATGGGGTAAAACATTGAAAATTATTGGGGGCCACGAGTGAGCGACGCTACGTTTTTTATTTCCTTCCTTAGTGGGTGGATGTTGATGGTGGGAGATTCATGGATGGGAGGGGGTCTATCCAAGGATCTTAGTAACGGAATGGATCATGGAATCCTGTAACATGATTAACCTTGGGGTTTCTGTATTGGTGAGGCATTACATGATTTTGGTGTACATCTCAAGGGGAGGCATGCCTAGGAGAATTTGTGGACCACTCCAAATCATACATGGCTATATTGTAGCCCACCTCTATGGGCATGAGTTTCCAAAGGCCATCTATCCACTAGTAAATGGTATGTTACCATCAATTTTGAATATAACTTTGGTTTTTAAATAAACACCCAATGAGGAAGGGTTCAAGCTCTGGATTAGTAATCATGAAAATTTCAACTTCATCCCCTTTCATACTCTTCTCAGTCAGATGGTGGATGAATAGAACAATTCATTGGAGTAGATAGAATATCTTCAGAGAATTAGTGGAGGTGTACAAGTGGATTAGATCTATGGAAATATTCTTTTAGAACCATATTTTCCATCCCACTTTTCCAAAAAATTTAAATGCCTTTAGAAATTTTTGAAGATGTTGTATACAGAAGTTTGTGAAAAGAGGAACCCTTGCATCCTCAATCATTTTTTGTGTATGTTTTACGACTACTGTATTTAGAGAGAAGATCAGGTTACCCCCTATAGTTGTTGATTTTGACCTATCTACAAAATATTATAAGCATAGAGTGGAAACATACCTAGAGGAAATACTATGAATAAACATTTAGAAGATCATGGTAGTAAATCCAAGGCAGTGGGAAAAAAGCTGGGTTGCTCCTCAAGGGGTGATCCCGAAGGAAAACCAGGCAGTAGGGACAATAGGATCTAGAACCTTGGTGTGGGAATCATAGAGTGCAGTCTCACCTCTTTATTCTGAGGGGTGCTCTGGAAGGTGGCCTCAAGGACTAAATAAAGAACCCCCAAAGAAAAAAATAATGTATCTCTTGAAGATAACTATGGATGACATTTTCCCCACATTGTGGTCTTTCTGGAGGACATTTCTGTAATCTCTATCAACCTATGACCTGTTAGGTAGACTACCGTGCACTGGGCTTGAACTTCCAAAAGTCAGGTTCATTCAGGTGGTAGATTGGGTGGAATTTCCTTGGAATCATGTGTACCTCATGACCATGGATGTTTTTGCATACCAATGAGGGAGATATGAACAACCACATCTCTGGGTGAAGGTGATTCTTGTTCAAGATCATGATTCAGAGGAGCTTTTCCCTAAGGATGACAATGGTGGTGAATAATAATAATAATAATAATAATAATAATAATAATAATAAATGAAGAATAAAGATAGGTTGTAAAAGAGGAGGAAGAATATAAAGAAGATGGTGAGGATGAAGAGACTGGTGGTGAGGAAGCCTCGGGTAGAATGGATCACTAAGGGATTCATTGGGAGATTGGTGAGATTTCATGCTTAAATGAGAGGCTCACTGAACATATCAAAGTAAGTATCTTCTTATATCTCCTCTAGTTCCTTTCCTTTTTATGGATACAGTAACCAGAACTTGTCCTTTATAGGAGCACATCTGTGTAGATCATGGAGTCTCAAATGTATAAGGTGAATACATACCGATTCACATGTATGGAAATACCCTTTGGTATACATTGAGAGTTGAACACAGAAATGTGACGTTCATGGATGAGCTGGCTAGTGGTAGGCCATCTGAGGGGGGGGGGAGGAAAAACATGGAATCCTAGGCTACTCCCATTATCCATAAGGGGCTAGTACCGATCATAAAATATATGAACACTCTAGTGGTGGATATCCCTATGGTGACCCAAGACCATCATCCGGCTACACATATAACTCATAAGCCTTTACATCCCCATGAATATACTTATCATATGAGGATTTGGTTGACTGGGGTTCCTATTATATGTAGTGATTATAAAATAACAGGCCAAAAAACTGATGAGTCATGGACATCTACAGAATCTCTTTTGATGACTAAACCTATTCATATGGATATGGTCATTCAAGATGGCATAAAATTAGCACCTAATGACAAGTAGGTTACAAAAGCTATAGATGATGCCACTGATAGTGAAGATCTTGAAGCTGGCGGGGGTGAGTTCACAGAGAATGAAATGAGAAAATATGGGTTTCCACATGTTAAAGAGACACATCCCATTAGAAATGATATTAGAGGTAGATCCTGATTTGGAACTCCGGGTTGTCTTCTTGTAGTATGAACCCATAGTCCTTAATGAATTGGATGACTCCAATCCTGATGCGGCTGAGGAAACCCACATGACTCGGCACAAGGCATGGATGTTTATTAATAATTTCCTTTAGGACCCATAGGCACTGTCAGTGCGCCGAATTGGGTCACTCTACATAGGGATGCTCTATAATTGTGACAAAGGGGAGTACGCTTCTAATCTTCATGTATTGATCCACAACTGTCTTGATGAAAAGATATAGGAAAGCAGTCAACACTTCGATGATTCCTAGTTCCAAGAGAAATATGATAGCATTCGGATCTTTCTAGAGGAATAATGAGAGATCCAGTTCCAATAAGGAAAAATAAACATGCACTTCTCCTTCATCACTAATTAATAAGAACTTTTTATATGACAGAAGACCCATCTGGAAGAGACCCAATAGATATTGAGGAAGCTGAGTCGTCAAGTGGTTGACCTATGAGCTGATCATGCCCATGCATAGATTATGGATAATTAGATTAGCTCGATAGACATTGATAAAGAGAGGGAACTCAAGTGGAAACAACTAACTCTAGAGGCTACACATTGGAAGGTGGTGGAGCTAAAGCATTAAATAGAAGGGGTTGATCCATAAGGTCTATGTTTTCCAAACTCATGAAACATACTTGACAGTTTGTTTTCTTGATTTATCTAAAATGTGCGCATAGAAACATTCCATCTTGCTTTAATTATTATTTCTCAATAATAACTATTATGAGAGTTTCAGGTAATCATTGAACACTTTTAGCATGCTTTTGTTGATTTACCACCTAGGTTGTTTAGACTAAAAGAGGTAGTAACTGTAGAATAGGGTTTTTAAGGAATCCAACATTCCATTCTTGACATGCTCTAGTGCACAAAAATGATAATTACAGGGGTGTTGGAATATATCTAATCAAAGGGAAATGTGAGTAGTGTGAATCATGATACCCATTATTTGAAACACTATGAGAGAAACATCACGATATGGTATAGCTATTGACCATGTTCGAAAAACATGGTATCCAAATTGCATAGATTAAAATGGGATACACAAATGAGGATCGACCGCTGATCATGTTCGAAATATGGTAACTATCTTGAATTTTCATCCATAGTCTTATGGGCATTAGGCCCATGATGTTAGGGGAGACATTATGGCCAAAAAGCTTGTTGATAGGGGGTCTCTTCAAACACAAAATAGGATGAAGTTACAGATAAGGTATACATAATGAATGTGAGTGGAGTGATGGAATGTTTTAATGGGTTCCAACACTCTCATAATTAGGCCACCATGGCTAGGAACAAATTTGTGTGAGCATACCGGTTTGAACAAAGATTAAACCTATATTATATCGGAGTGTCACCTTTGACGTAGAGCAACAGCTAATTATGAAAACAATGTTATTGATGACCAAAATTATGGGAGAATACATCTAATGTGAGGGCCTAATATTGTTTATAGTTTAATATCCAGAAAATGGTAATGATACATGGTATAATTTAATGTCATGTAATCCGGATATACCACAATTTAACATCAAGTTATTAAGATGTTGCCCATTTTTTAAGATCATACTACATGGACCCTATGAAATAGTTTCAAGGTTTGTTTCATGGACTATAAAATGTTCTAAAGTATCTGTGAGGCATGGTGGGAAGAAACTATACATAAACAAGTTCCAAAGGATGATCATATACCACACAAACATAAGTAACTAGATGGGAATAAGGAATACGTGATGTGGAAAGAAATAGACCCGAAATGAATGGGGGTAAAGGGGTCCAAAACCACACCATATATCCAAATGAGGATCTTAGTTTAAGGACATAGAGTTAAGACCAAGAATCAATCATATGGCTCGACCATGTTGATACCCACCCTAATAGAACATCTAATCCCACATGATCTATGCTCCTTGTTGGGAAAAATGAATGGTATAGGGGTTGTAATCGACATGTGGGAGCACACATTTGGGTAGAAACTATGTATGATATCCCATTGTGATACAATGATATGAAATGGTAATTATCCAAGACTTTTGGGGTCCGGATGATAGGGTGACTGGTAAGTAAGGGTCGACTATTAACTATGTTCAAAACTCAGGGACCATAACTACACCGTGAAATAATGGGGAAAACAAACGAAAAATTTACTATTTACCATGTTTGAAACATAGGATTCACCATTATCTACCAATGATTCATTGGGGTATTGGCCTAAGATGAGAGGTTAGCCAAAGTGACATGATACTGTCACAACATGTTTGTCTATATTTGAAGGATGACGGAGAACCCAAACCAATAAGGACTCGATGTGTGGACTGGTCATATTAGATAGTGTTATTTAACCATAGGTTTGATAATACTTTAAGTTCATATTTCATGGATATTAACTAGGGCCAAATGGCCAAAATGATTAATGAACTTGTGGCTAGACCTGAACAAAAAATATATAGGAGTCAATAAATATACCATAAGGACAAGAATTAAAACCACATAGTTCTTGAATTGATGTCACTACTGTAGTTTAACATCATGTGTTATGGAAATTGGATCATGGTATAATTTTATAAAGTATGGACCATAGAGAGGGTGACTCAAATGGGTATGCATAATGTGGTGTTATAAAAACTTGATGTCAGTGATGCCAAATAGGGTTGATTCCGCACTATATTTTCCCAATGATACATTTGATATTTTAACTAAATACATCAGAATGGAATGGATTGGAAGAGAATTTGATATAGGCAGGAGATAGAATCTCTTGTTCTATAAATGGTCACTAAGAGATAAATAAAGAAGAGGGAAATAAATTTTCTATTGGTCCCAAAGATAAAATGTCTTGGCATCACTACATATCACAAAAAATTGGAATCAAGCCACATGTAGTCCTTAAAATATGGCATGGTGAATGACAAGTGCCAAAGGGGATGTCCTCTGATATGAGATCACCACCATGTTGTGATGTTTTTCATTGTGTGGCTAGAAAAATGTAATTGTAGTTTAATTTCATATGACATGACCGGTCCATGTAGTTTATCATCATGAAGTAAGGACAGTAGTTATTAGGCCTTTTATCAATGTGTGTTTAGGACACCGGGGCAGAGGTATCCCAAAAGGGGTGTATGGAGTAAAAAATAACCCAACATGAATGTGGACCATGGAGGCCCATAGAGAGCCATACACTCCTAAGGGAGAACTCAAGATGATGGGATGAAAGGTTGAATTTACGTTTGGTCCCAAGGATGAAATATCAGGGCATTCTTACATATCCCATAAGGATGGGATTAAATAAATTAATAGTTCTTGATCATGGTAGGGTATGAGACCAATGCGTGAAGTTATTTTCACTCATATGATAATACCAAAGTGATACAGTACAGTTTAATATAATTGCATCTTTGAATGTATTGTTCTTTGTTTAAGGTCATAAAATCTTGATCATAAGGGGCAGGCACCATTTATGGACACACGCATCATAGAGGGGAAGAAAACAACTGATGTAAATGAGGGCCTAAGAGGCCCAAAATCACAAAAAAAATCTTGAGAGAACCTGTATACAGATTAAATTTGTAATTCTTGGACATGGGAACCTAGTTTAACGCCATATTCTTGGAACGTGTGATAAATGGAATTGTTTCTCAATAAGAAATTTGTAGCATGGTGGGGTGATGAACCCAACATGAATAAGGACCAGGATGGCCCTTCACCACACCACATATTCCTAAGGATACATTCAAATATTTTGGATTCATGATTCTTGGGCTATAGGGGCTGCAAATAGTTTATGGTCTTGATGCTTGGACAAAATGAAAATAGTTTAAGGTCATGTTTCCAAGACCATAGTCTCTTAGATTGAGCTTATAGAGTTTGGGACATTAGTAAAAGCTAATTCAAGGGGATATGTTTTGTGTGGTGGTATGGAAAACCTAATATGCATGAGGGCCTAGGAGGCTTCAATGGAACACAACAAAATCTAAAGAAAATCCAGCATATAGTTCAGAGTCATAATGATTGGACTTGGGGCCCAGCTTAATTGCATGTGCTTGGGACGTAAAATTTTATGCAGTTTACCATCATGAAACTAGGGAAATGGGGAGAGGTGTATTCCCCATGGAGGTGTATGGCATAGCCTATACAGCCCGACCATAATAGGGGCTAAGAAGACCTCATACCACACCACTTACTCATGAGAGAAAACTAAGAAATTAGGTTTAAAGGCTAAATTGTAGTTGGTCCCAAAGTTGAAATGCCTAGACATTCCTATGTATCCCATAAAGATAGGAATCAATCCTTATGTAGTTCTTGATCACATTAGGGTAAAAGACAAATGATGGAAGCGATATCCTCTCATATGGGAACATCATGGTGGTGCTATATAGTTTATAGTTGTGAAACTTATACTATGTGGTTCTTAGTTTTAGGTCATATAATTTAGATTGATGAAGTGGAGAAACTCTCCTATGTGTGAATAATCCATACCAAAACTCCAAATCCCACGTTACTCATGATAAATGTGGAAAATTGTGAATAATGTTAGTATTTTCCCATCACATGGAAGTGCACAACAAGGGTTAGGAAATACCAGGTGGGAAACTCCCACCGATATTGGCCTTCTAAATCAATGAACACAAATGCACGGTGAAGAAAAAAAAGGGTGATGGGGCTCCACTAGAACATAGGTAAGTAGAAAATGTGAATCACAGAACCCAATATCTAGAACACAATGAGGGTGGTGTGAATATGGAAGATAACTATTGACCTTGTTTATAACATATCATACATATCATGTCAGCTGGAATGGGAATAGGCAAATGAGGTTCGACCA
Source organism: Viscum album (assembly GCA_963277665.1). NCBI lineage: Eukaryota > Viridiplantae > Streptophyta > Magnoliopsida > Santalales > Viscaceae > Viscum > Viscum album. The sequence goes on along the minus strand of OY728120.1, from coordinate 1,081,953,847 downwards.
CTGACCATGTTCGAAACATGGGGCGTGTCTCAAAATTTCTCCAATGTCATCTAGGGTGTTGGCCTAAGATGGTAGGTGATCCATTGTGCCCAGGAACCATACCTATAGGAGGTCCCTTCATATTTGGAAATAATGGACACCTGAATAAAGGGACTTGTGAAGCATAGATACATAATGAATGAATTTCCATGCGGAATCCAACACTCTAGGTATCATGCTCTAGAACATCAACTTATGTCAGTGGAAGAGTGAGGCTAGAATTGGGGAAAAATACCCTAGTATTAAAAATATTTAAGGTCATATTTCATGGAACCAATGTTCATGGTTTAATGTCATAGAGTTTGGATAGTTGTTTCTTAGTTTAATGTTTTGTTCCTAGGACATGCCCATGCAATTTAATGTAATGTGATAAGGATGCAGGGAAAGGAGTAATTGAGGAGTGTTCACAAAGGGAGTTACACGGAATAGTTTTTGAAACACAATGTGATTGAGTTATATAGTTCCCTCACCACACCACGTACTCCCAAGAGAATATTAGGCCAAGGGTCCAAAAGTTTGAATTGTGGCTGGGCCCAAAGATGAAATTTATTGACATTCCTATGTATACAATAAGGATAAGAATAAAGACATACGTAATTCTTGATCGTGGTAGGTTAAATGAACCATGATGTAAGTTATGTCCTATCATATGAGAACATAATGGTGGAACTATAAGGTTTAGATTGATGCATCTTGGACTGTTAGGTTATTAGTTTAGGGTCATAGTATTTGGACCTGTGTTGTTGTGAAGCTCTCCTATCTGGGCACAAGCCCTATCAAAACATCCAATCCCATGTGAGTCATGCTCGGTATAGGAATCAAGGAATAAATTAAGGATCATAACATTACATGGAAGTAAAAAATAAAGGTTAAGGAAATACTAGGTGGGAAATTCCAACTGATGCTTACATTCCCACTCAACATGAAAAAACATATAGAGAGGCCACACCGGGGTGTTTTGGTTCCACTATAATATAGAGATGTGGGAAGTGTGAATCCAGACACCTAATACATGGAACACAATAACAGTGGTGTGAATATGGAGTATAACTACTATCCTTCTTCATGTCACAACATCAATATCTTATTTCCTGGAATGGGAATATACAAATGAGGGTCAACCATTAATAATGTTCGAAACATGGGTATTATCTCAAAATGTTTCCCAAAGTATTCTGGTGTGTTTGACCATGATTTTAGGTGAGCCATTGTGTCCAATAACTATACTATTAGGGGTCCCTTTGAACATGGAATATGATGGTTGTAACACCCCAAGATTTCATAGTGTGTTATTTCTTCAAAATAATTCAATAACTTCCACTACACGCAACAATGAGTTCAATCACACCATGACTTACAAAAAAAATCCATTCAAAAGAGGTTATGAATAGTATTAACTAAATTTTAAACTTTATATAATCCTTATAATTTTAGAATCCATATTATGAGTTTCTTAGACATAATGCAAGAACAGATTCATTTTCAGTATTGCACTTTTATCAAATTTTAATAGTGAAACATTTTTAAATACAATATTTTAAACTTTTTGACTAAATGATGACATCAAAAAATTTAAATTGAAACATCCCAAGCTTCCACGGTACGCTTTCCTTTGAATAATATAGTAGCGTGTGTTGTACGCAACTTCGAGTTCTAACACACCACAACAAATCAAACTAGCCGTTATGAATAGTAATACCTACCATTTAAAATTTTAGAAAATTTATCTCTCAAAATGGACTTAATTTTTGGTTTTGGAGTATCGAATTTAGCCTAAGGTGAATTTTTGGTACTTTTCGGATAACTTTCATATTTTGATGAATAGTGAAAATTACTAAATTTTAATTAAAAACAAATTTTTTAATCAATATAATTAATAGTGATAAATTATGAATTTGAGTGGTTTTAAATTATATTTAGAATATATTTTTACCATTTAATATAACTTTGGTCATTGTACATAATTTTACAATTAAACCGAACATAAACAAGTGTCAATCTTTTGATAGTTATTATCTCATAAAAACACACTTTTTGTTTTGATAGCAGGAATTAATTTTAAATTAATTTCTGCCACTTCTGTGTTTTGAATTTAGAAAAATGGATTCCATATTTGGAATCAGGTTGTCCAAATTGTGTAAATAGGTAACTTTTATTTTTAGACATTTTGAATAATTACTGTGGTAAATATTTTATTTACCATGGTTAAGGGTAAATCCGGTAAATAAGGGTTAAAAAATAATATTATAATAATACTAAATTACCATAAAACGTGTCCTAGATTTATGGGTTGATACATGTTCGACCATAGGCATCTTTGGGTCGATTTTGGGACCCAATGGTGCCACTTGTAGGTGATAGGGACACTTTTTTTAATTAAATTAAAATGAATACAAAAATGACACAAGTATATATCTTTTAGAAAAACAATTTTTACATAGTGTTATATATGTTGGATTATAGATTATAAATATTAATTAGAAATATAACAAGATTTCCTACATAATTATATTTTATTTATAATTTTTAGACATTAAATAATTTAATTTATTTATGACACAATGATGATGTAGTAATTACTATAATAGTGAAAAATTAAAATAATTGATATTATAAATACCCAAATAAATATAATATGAAACTTTTAATGAATTAAAATAATTTTCTAGGATAATATGATATATTATTATTTATTTAATTGACTTTTTTAGAAGTAATCAATCTGTTATGAGTTTCAAAAAAATAAACTATTGAATAGTGTCAAAATTGACATAAAAGAGTTCTTAAAAAAAATTATATTATAAATTAATATTAAATTCCTAAAAATCTATGGTTCGGCCAAGAGACTTATATCATGATATTTTCATCATTAATGGACCACATGGGGGTCTCTTGGATGTATATAGTATGTTTATTAACCATATTATATAAAAATACAAAGAGACATTGTAAAAGTGAAACTAATTAATTTACAGTTAATACTTAAAGATAAGGTTAATATAAGTACCCAAACCTGTCTAAATTCTATTGGTTGAGTTTTTGTCGACCTATTCCCACCTTAAAATTTAAATAATAAACTGTGGAGCCATTAGAAACCAAATATAAATTTATTATAAATTAATATTTCTAGCTTTTCCAAAGGTGCCCCTCACCCCTCTTATAAAAGGGCACACCTCCTTCTCATTTCTTCACACCTTAAAAGCCTTTTGGTTCGGCCAAACTCTGCCCAAATACTCTCCCAACTTCCCTCACTACAACCTAGAGGCCTTATTTTGATCAGGAAGCCAACCTAAGGATCCAATTTGATCAAATCAAAAGGAAGAACCCAAAGAAGAGGTAATGATTTCACCACCCTTTTCCAAGTTCATTTCTTCTTCCACTTCTTCTTCCTTTGTTGTTACCATTATAAAATAATAACTCCAGTATCATATATATACTGTGATGTTATTTTAAATATGGTACAACCATATTCATTATTCTATCCACCCTTTGAATAACATGTCACCATACGTGCGTACGTACGGATTACTTTCTCCACGTCGTGGTGTAATTGTTATTCAATTTATTATTATTTGGATGGGTATAATAATGATGTCTAACTCATGTAAATAATAAATATAACATGTTAATGATTCTGTATATATGATATACCATCCATTTATATATTATTTTAATATCAAAAGAATGATATTGTCGCTCGTGCGTACGTACGGACTACCGTCTCCATGAACGCGATGAGATTCATTCTCCATCGTATCCATTCATGTATAATTATCATTTGATGATTTAAAAATGATGTTTAAGGACTTGATATCATTATGGATATGAATAATATACAACCTATCCTTTACAAACATGTCTTACGTAACAAAACATACAAAAGAAAACAAGTAAGTTCACACCCGAAACAACGATAATACTAAGATATTATTATCAAATCAATATTAAAAGATCATATATGATATCATATTAATGTATATGATTCTTGTATAATTTAATAACAATTGTTTCACCATTATACAGGAGGCTAACCTACCCCAACCAAGGAAAAGTACAAGGTAATGGGTTTTCATCTCACTCCTTATTCCCGTGAGATTCATGCCAAATTGCCACCATTACCTTCTGTGTGGTATATGTACTACCCATAATTATATTATTTGTGTAATAAACTTTAATTTATGTGTATTTACATATTCATTCTATGATACCTCTTTCATGGGTTTCATGTTTCGTAAGATACCAAATTGGTAAGGGTTATTTCACAATCTCTTCATTATCCGAGGTTGTTTATACGTAATAATCTACTGGGATCTCTTTATCATCCACATCCATGTTTCTTAAAAATGTATTTCAAAACATTTTTACTATTTAAAAGAATATGGGTTAAAGTCATTTATACCCTTGTTTGACTTTTTATAATATGTTTATAAAGGAATCATTCCGTCGTTTTCCAAACAAGTTGATTTTTTACCTTTTCGACAAAATTAAGGTAAGAATGTTTTTTTAACTTATATGGAGGGTGCGACTATTTTCCGCCGTTATAAAATCGTCAAAGCTTCCCTTACAAGATTATAAGAATATTTTCAAATAAAATGTTTTATTTTATAAATATATGACTCTTAAATGATTTCAAAAATAGAAAGATATATTTCTCTAAAAAGAGTTTTGATTTCATCTATGTCAACATCTTTTGATGGATTTTATGCTTATTTGTAGTTGATTTATTAAGATACAAAACATCTATATTGTATTGAAGGTTTTGTGATATTTTTGACTGTGGATAAGTTATTCTTATGTCACTCATGGTTTTTGTTTAAAGTATTGACACTTTATATGTTTTTTTTTAATCCAAATTTTTATGTTATATTTCAACCTTTCATTCAGATGAATGTGTTAGACAAGTATGTTCCGGGTTGGGGACCGGTAAAAGTAAGCCCTCCGATTTGGTCTCCTGTTATTAGAGGAACTCCGGTTTGGTCTCCGGTTGTTAGAGGAACTCCGGGTTGGTGTCTGGTTATTAGAGGCACTCTGGGTTGTTGTCCGGTTATTAGAGGCACTCCGGGTTGGGTTCCGGTTACAGTTAGCCCCTAGGTCTTGGGACGAGGCCTTGACAAAGAAATTAAAGTTCAGCATTATGCATTCCATCATTATGAAAGTGGTTATTGATTTTTCATGAGATTATTCGATTAGTATAATATCCATCTGAATAAGTAAATGGAATTATTTCATTTTATTTATGTCATACTATGTTGAAAGTTCAAGATTGAAAGGCTTTTGTTTTAGTTATATATTGCCTCAAATGTTTATTCTTATTTATGAATTTTTCCGCTATATTTTTATCCTTACTAGGCATTTGAGCTCACCCCTTTTATATGTTTTATTTTTTCCAGGATGTGAAGAAGTAAGTTATGAATGACCTGCAGGGATATTATGAGGGGATAATAGTGTAGACTGTGGAGACATTATGTTGTTGTAGTAGTTTTTCATTTTATGATGTAATGTAAAACTTATGAATATATCTAGTGTTTCCAAGGATACTAAACCAATCGGTCTTTCGAGATTTTATCTTTCTTGTGATCATGCCAATGTTATGTAATAATGCACCGACTCTGGGTAACTAGGGTCGGGGCGTTACAATGGAGACCCAAATAATGTTACATGTGAATCATGGATACTGAATGAAATAATGTCCATGCAGAATCCAACACTCTAAGTCTCACACTCTAGCACATCAGATCATGTAAATGGGGGCATATTAGATTGAGGAATTCAAACCCCTTCTCAATGATATAGTCCTTGAGGTATCTCTTGGATATAGAATGGTAGTGGACCAATTCCATATGGTGATGGTGAAGAGGAGTACCTTGGAAGGTATGAGGATAAGGAGTCCATTTTCAAACCCAAAATTGAATGAGGACCAAAGATTTATATTACATTCCATTCCTTAACAAGACTTGTGCATAGTTTAACGTCATGATTCCTGAACATGAACTTCTAGTTTAAGGTCACAATGTTCAGACCATAAGGGGAGGCCAAAGGGCCAAATAAGTTAATGAACCTATGGATGGTCCTTAAGACAAAATATTTGCGAGTCACTATGTATTCCATATGGATGGGAATCAATCCATACATTGTTATTGAATTTTGGGTAGTTTAACTTTATTAGATAAGGAGTAGTGGTGCTTTCCTTTTTATGTTTAGGTAGAAAAGGCCATAAATGTTGTGAAGTTTAATGTCGTACATCGAGGATGAATCTATTTCTTAGTGTAAGGTCATAGAATTTACACCATTATCTATTATTTTACGTTCATAGAGTTTTTACCATTGAGGTGGGAATCTCAGATGAACATGTTTAATGTGGATGAGTGACAACCATAATGTCATTAGTGTCTTAGGAGGTTCAACTCCACATAACACCTCCCTGAGAGAACACACATAAAATTTAACATCATGTTGTGAGGATGTATGTAGTATAGTTTAACATCATGTTATGAGGATGTATGCAGTACAGTTTATGGTCATGTTTCCCAAACCATATCCAATTCATAGATTATGTTTGTAGAATTTGGGCCATCAACATTGTGTAGTTTATAATCATATTTCCAAAAATATTATGTGGGGATGTTTTATGTTCTATATCTTAGACATCCATATCCTACATGAATTACTACTTGAGGAACTTGGAAATGGTGGGAGGAGTAATATGCTCTCCATCCATGGTTAAAAAATATTATTCACTATTGGGATAAACCTTATAAATGATGTATGGTCCTTCCCATTTGGTAACCAACTTTGGAAGCTTCCTACGAAGTATCATCGGCATCCATAGAGCTATCACTGTATCACTTTTAAGTAAGGAGTGGAGAAAATATTTCTTATTGAATGATATGGCTATCTTGTTTTGGTTCCTCTGTAGATTATACAAGGCTCAGAGACAATTCTCTTAAAGGGTTTCCAATTTGGCTAAACAAACTTCTACTACCCAGACTGATGTCTGCTGATATTAGATAGTTATTCAAAGTAATGTAAACTGAATCTTTAGGTGAAGAACTACCTATGTTCCATACACCAGGGAATATAGAGTCACTTGGGTGGAATTATGAGTTTTTGTTTGATAATCCTAGAGAACATTGGGGAGATTTTCAAGTAAACTTTTTTTTTCTATCCCACCATCTTCTATATGATGTAAGATATGGTATTTTTGAATTCCATGATCTATCCATTTTCTTGTGTATCGTATAATGAAGTATTGTTGGACCGGATGATGTACATGACATACAATTTCTTCATATTATCTTCTCAAAAATTGGTGTTGTTATCAGTGAGAATAGTGTGATGTATGCTGAATCGATAAATGATCTGGGAACTCATGAATTCAAAAATAGACTACATCTTTACTTCCTTGATAGGAACTACTTCTACCCACTAAGAAAAAATAGTTCAATTACTGAATAAACCATCATTGGTGAGCTATTGTAGTTGGATATGGTCCCACGACGTTGAGTCCCTAGACCATAGAGGTCAAAGAGTACAGGGTAGTATAGAGGGGTTTTGGTATTCGATGCAAATAAATTGGCATGGATCTTGCATGTGTGAAATATCTTAGAGAACTCGAAACATTCAAGGACTATGTTGGGCCAAAAGTAGACCAGCCTTCAAATTTGATAGGAGGGTTTCAACCTAGCCTAATGAGTTCCACAGGAACCATCATGAACATACTACATAACCTAGGGAATCTCTTCTTCTTGAATTCAAGAGAGGATAATTTCGTAAAACCCTTGTTTTTAGATAGTCTATCCGAGACTGGGACCATTCTGGAGGGTGAACTTTTCTGTGCACTGACTGATTAACTCACGTTTAGCTTTTTCTGAAGGGATATTGTCATGTTATAGGTACTTGATGAAAATAGATTTCCTTTCAGATGTCTCCCCTCCCTCAGTGGTGGATCTAGAGGTCTTGATGTGGAAGCACTAGTGGTAATATGACATACCTTCTGGTTTTCATCATCATCTGGAGTGATGGGAGTGATGATCCTTCAATGTGCCACAAGGATGATTGGGTCTTCCAGGTCAATCTCTATAAGACATGGATGTAGAGACCCGAAGCCTAACGTACATGAACATTACATTACTTTTGCGGAATACTTAGTACATAAAAAAACACACACACAAGGATCGTAATAGTTTAGTGTCTTTGGAAACTCGGAACGTAATCTTCTAATCATGGTGAAAGATCCTCAATATCTCCCATAAAGATCTTAATTTTTTTACCTAAAACCATTATTTATATCCTAGGGAAAAGAAAACATAAAAGGGTGAGCTCAAATGCTCAGTAAGGGTAAACAAAAGAAAATCAATCACATCATATTCATAAGAACATAACTTTTGGAAATCTTAACCTGCAAAAGAGAGCATAATTTCATAACATGGGATAAATCATAGTAGTGAAATGAAATCTCAATAATCATAAATTAAAACATGAAACTGTGTGGCATACACACATAATCATAGAGAATCATTTCTTGTTAGTCATGACTCATTGCCAAGACTATCTTAGTGGACAAAGTCCCTTTCTGAATCGAGTCACCCTCGTTTCAGTCCTATTTCACTGAACCGGTATAACCTACCATTCCATTCATGTCTATCTCATGAGATATAAAATCTTTACCCAATGCATTTGAGGGGGATATATGTCCCACCCATCACATAATGATACCATTCTTATGTGTGCCACAAAATCATAAATCATACATCATTGCATAACCCATGTAATACAAATGAGAATCTTAAACATCATGACATCATAAAACAATTCATACAAGATAAAAATAATTCAATCACAACATGATCAAATCAATGTAATAATAGGGATAAAAACAGAACCCTTTATTATCTTAGATGGAAAATAATTTTGATAAAACCATTGAACTCCATTCTTTAGGAAAATATCCTTTCTTCTTCAAAGAACATTTTTCCTTTCATAACATGTCATACGACTTTAAAATAAAAGAAGTTGATTAAAAATAAACTTGAAATCTTTTAAAGGAAGAATTCTTAGAAATAATGTTTTTAAAAATCCATTCATGCCATATAAGTTAAAAAAAACATTCTTCTCGTACTTTTGTCGGAAAAATCAAAAATTACCTCGTATAAAAAAAACGAAAAAAGATTCATTTCATATCCTTTACTAAAAACTCACCAAAAGGTAAAGTTGGATTTAAAAAAATGTAGGTGAATGGAAATAATATTACATATTGAGGAAACATGGATGTGGATGATAAAATATACCCCAGTAAATTTCAAAGTATAAACAATCTCGGATAAGAATGAGATTGTGATATTTCCCTTACCTTAGGTCTGAATTGCTTTGTAAGTGTCCCAACATCCTGTATAATGATTTAAATCATGTTATTGACTTATTCCAGAATCATATTCATTGTTATTATATCATATATGGTCCACTTATGACTTTATATTACCCGTTCTTTTGTAAATTCATGTTAAAGTAGTGTTTTGGGTAAAATCGTCTCATTTGTCATTCGTGTTTTTTAACTTGAAATTATTCATATGATTACTTAGATCATGATTACTTAATTCCAGAATATAAAACATGATTTTTATATATATATTCAGAATATACATATATAATAAATCAGTAAATGGAAAGAAATACACCGTTCATGGAGATGGTAGTCCGTACGTATGCATGAACGCTGTTTTCGTTTCCTTATTGAATTGAATGGAATTAAGTAGACGACATACATATAAATATAAATAATTCCAGTATAATTATTATGTCATATATTTCATTAGTACTTATTATATATACTTTATAATCATTCATGAATGGTTAATCATTGAGAATGAATCTCATCGCGTCGTGGAGACGGTAGTCCGTACGTACGCACGAGTGATGATATCGTTCTCATGGTCATGGAATTGTGTTGAAGTTTATGTATACAATTTCAGTATCAATATCACTTTATAATAATCATATATAGTTACTCATTAAACCATTATACCCATCCAATTAAGGTGGTGGCGGAAAATAGATTACACCACGGCATGGAGATGGTATTCCGTACGTACGCACGCGCGGTGATTTCCTTTTTCCGTAGGATGGATAGAAGGTTAATTAGAGTTGTTTCATATTTATAATAACATATCAGTATATAAGAAATACTGATGTTATTACTTTATCATGAAACAACTAAATAAGAAGAAGTTGAAGAAGAAAGAAATTGAAAAAGTTCGTTAATGGATATTACCTCTTTTTGACGCGCCTTTTCTTAACCTCCACTTAAAGAACTAAGGATGGTTTTTAAAGAAGACCAGGACCTCTAGGATGATACTAGGGAAGTGGAGAAGAGATTTTGGAATGGTTTGGCCGAGCATGAGTGCTAAAATCGGTGTGAGGAGGAGGGGGATGAGGTGTCCTTTTATAAGGGAGGAGAGGGGCACCTTAGGAATATCTCAAAATATTATTTTATATTAAAGTCAAAATCGGTTAATAATGGTTCCAAAGGGTCTTATTTCGAAGCTAAAGTGGGGATGGGTCTAAATCCTATCATCCAATAGGATTTAGACAAGTTTGGAGAATTATTTTAACCTTATCAATTAGATTTAACTCTAAGTTAAATAATTTAACTTTTACCGTGTCTTTTTGTTTTCTTTCACTATATGGTTAATACACTTACTATAACGTGCCAAACGAACCCCAAATTGTTTATTATTAATATATATATCCTTATCTATGTCATTTGGCCGAACCTTAGATTTTTAGGAATAAAATAACAATTAATAATATAATATTTGATTTAAAAACTATTTTGTGTCAATTTTGACACTATTTGATATATGATTTTTGTGAAAGTCATAACACAATTATATGTTCGAACCAAGTTGATTAAATCCACAATAATATATCATAGTAACCTAGAAAATTAGTGGAATTCATAAAAAGTCTCAAATTACATTCATTTGAGCATTTATAACATCAATTATGTTAATATTTCCTTAAAAAGGGCAATTACTGCACCATCGTTGTGTCATAAATAAATTAATTTATTTAAAGTCTAAAAATTATAAATAAAATATCATTATGTGGGAAATTTTTTTATCTTTCTAATGAATATTTATAGTTGAATTTATCTTATGTATAACCCCATATTAAAAATGTTTTAGTTATTAAACATTGATTTTAACTATTTTAACTATTCATTAAATAAAATAATATTAAATGTCATAATCTAATCCAAGTGGACCTAAATGGTCATATTATATTCATAAGGTTGTTTTTGGTCGAATTACACTTATCCAATAGAATTAGTACATGTGTTAAGGTAATAGTAATATCATATTTACCCTTAGTTACCCTATTTACTATTAACCGTGGTTAAAAAAAAGTAAAAAGCTACTATTAACCAAAAAATATTTTCATCTCATTAAACCACATTTTAGTCCTTGATATTAACCGTGTCTGTCGGATTTTCGAAATTCCATTCACAGAAGCGGTAAAATTATGTTTTATGCAAAATTCAGTTTTTAACCTACCACTTAGTGGTTTCACTATTCATCAAAAATTGAAAGTTTTCAGAAAAATTCCAAAATTTCATCCTAAGCTATATTTCATATTCCGAATTCAAAAATGAAGTCTATTTTACCAAATTCATAACATAGAAATTTCATTAATTAATTTTATAATTAAATCCCGCTGTTAAAACAAATAGCGTGTTTTTAAGAAACAATATCTATCAAAAGATTGACACTTGATTATGTCTGGTTTAAATGTGAAATTACATCCAATGACCAACATTGTATTAAATTGTAAAAATATATTCTAAATATACTTTAAAACCACTCAAATTAATGATTTATCACTATTAATTATTTCGATTAAAAAAATTGTTTTTAATTAAAATTTAGTAATTTTCACTATTCATCAGAATATGAAAGTTATCCGAAAAGTACCAAAATTTCACCTTAGGCTAAATTTGATACTCCGAATCCAAAAATGAAGTCCATTTTGAGAGCTAAAATTTCTAAAATTTAAAAAGTGGTTATTACTATTCATAACGGCTAGTTTTAATAATATTTTAATAGCATATCGTTGTTTCGTGAATCTCAGTATTACGTACTACGCACGCTATCGAGAAAGGTTGCGATTTCATGTAATGCAAGGCAAGTCAACGATGCATGTTGTGAAAGCTCCTTTTTGTGTTGCGTACAACACAAGACATTAATAAAATTAAAAAGAATATTTTTCATAAAATCTCGGGCGGTTACATTCTACCCCCCTTAAAATGAATTTCGCCCTCGAAATTCGTCGGGGTTATAAATGGTTTACTATTCGAAAGTTTATTTAATAGAAAACCACATCGTAAAAAGGAATATCAAAACCAATCTTTAAAAACAAAAGTATGAAACATAACGGTTACCCAAATAAACTAATCATTGGGTTTCCACATAGGTGAAAATATGGATATGGAAGAGAAATCTAACCATCATGTTCTGATGGAGAGTGGTACAGAACATCTCTATGGAAAAGCCAACAATCACAAATCCATAAATTTGTGACGATCTAAGGTACCATCCGATTCATCAGGTATAAGATCACTAGGACAACATTTTTGGTTTTCAAGATCATTTCCCTAAAGTTGAGAATTTGAATTAGAATAAATACTTTCTTTATTTTGGTACAATCTCACTGTTGTTCATGCCTTGAACAATTTCCACTTCATCTCTTAAATAAATGAAGTTGAATTTGTTATTCGTGAAGTGTTAGCAGATCATGTGATAGAATGACGGGTCATTCCATCTGTCTCAAACAAAAGGTTAGCAAAAATTATATACTTAAGTCGATCTATAGTGAGATTAATCACATATGGTTCCTAAAATGGACTTATACTTCATATATCATACTGCTTAATATAATAAAACTAGTTTCTACTAAACAGGGACTTCATGTAGGCCAGTGGTAGGCGATAAAGTCCAGTCGCACTTCGGTTGTGGGTTCGATTCCCATATCCTTGTCCGACGTGATGGGCTGTCGCCCTTCCTGCAGGTTGTCCTTTTTCTAAAACTACATTACTATAACATCCCATCAATAATATCGAAAAAAAACTTCTATCCTTAAACAATAATCACTTATGTCCAACATAATCCATTTCAATCTTTAGGCTTATCCATAATACTGCAGTCCACTCTCATAACATAGTGAAAACGATTACCAGAGATTTAATACCATCGTTGATCCCCATATATCATAAGATATGTTTTGTTGGTCACATTCCAAACATTCAAAGTCCTTAATCATGTATTCTCTTGAATACCTTAGTGAAAACATGAATGCAGTTCAAAGTTAACACTTTCCACATACCAAAATCCTCAAAATTCTATATACTCAAACCATGATATCACTTAGTCCTTATATCAATCATGAGCTCATGCATACAATCAAACATCTCATTATCGTCTTATCCCTTCATTATGCGCATATCATCTACTTTCCAAAATTACTGGTATCATTCATCACATACTTTCAAAACTTAAGGAAAGACAACAATGTAACAATCCTTAGATGTCTCTTTATCCCATAGTACCATGAGATTACTTATACAACATTACACTTGATCAACATGTAATCATTCCACTACATTCTTAAACCATTGACCGAGCTTCAACAATTCTTTCATCTCACATATCATCTGTAGTCTCATCATCATCATCAACATAAATACTACCCATACGACCATACTGATTCTCTTCATGAGACTTTCCCTTAGGGCATTGGTTTTCATAATGCCCGTACATTCCACATTTAAAACATTTAACCATTGTTGATGTCATAGCAATACCATTATCCTCATCGCTGGTTTTAACTGAACCTTTTCCTTTGCACTTACTGGCTTTGCGTCCTTCTTTTCCACACCCAAAGCATCTTCCACTTCCTTTGAAACATTCTCCTTGATTCCTCTTCCCACATGATTTACATAGGGGAAATTGAACTTTCTTTCCTCTATGATCATCATGAAACATCATCTTTCTTTTATTAGCCGAGTCAGGAAACTTACCAAATTTTACTTTATTGATCATATTATGAGATTGATAATTCGGCATAATAATTATGTTTGGACTTCCAAATCCCATTTCATTATGAAGAATATCATTCCATTGTCCATCATATCCTCCATTATCGTGAAACATCTTGTTTCCAGCCATTTTCTAAAACCCAAAAAAAGAATAGTGTGAGAGGAAAAAATCATGCTAGGGAAAACAACATAATAAAGGTGGAGTATCCTAGATATCTAACATCTTAGGTTAAATTCTATGATCGTTACCGTAGTTCTAGGACTGTATCCTATACGTATACTTATCCTTAGGGACATCCCTAGACATACCTTATAAATATCTCTAGGGATATCACTAAAGTTCTCGCATCCTAGTTTCCAAAGGTTGACTAAACCTTTCCTCTAATACCAACTGTAGAGACCCGAATCCTAACGTACATGAACATTACATGACTTTTGCGGAATACTTAGTACATAAAAAAAACACACACACAAGGATCGTAATAGTTTAGTGTCTTTGGAAACTCGGAACGTAATCTTCTAATCGTGGTGAAAGATCCTCAATATCTCCCATAAATATCTCCCTTTTTTTTACCTAAAACCATTCTTTATATCATGGGGAAAAGAAAACATAAAAGGGTGAGCTCAAATGCTCAGTAAGGGTAAACAAAAGAAAATCAATCACCTCATATTCATAAGAACATAACTTTTCGAAATCTTAACCTGCAAAAGAGAGCATAATTTCATAACATGGGATAAATCATAGTAGTGAAATGAAATCCCAATAAGCATAACTTAAAACATGAAACTTTGTGGCATACACACATAATCATAGAGAATCATTTCTTGTTAGTCATGACTCATTGCCAAGACTATCTTAGTGGACAAAGTCCCTTTCTGAATCGAGTCACCCTCGTTTCAGTCCTGTTTCACTGAACCGGTATAACCTACCATTCCAGCCATGTCTATCTCATGAGATATAAAATTTTTACCCAATGCATTGGAGGGAGATATAGGTCCCACCCATCTCATAATGATACCATTCTTATGTGTGCCACAAAATCATAAATCATACATCATTGCATAACCCATGTAATACAAATGAGAATATTAAACATCATGACATCATAAAACAATTCATACAAGATAAAAATAATTTAATCACAACATGATCAAATCAATGTAATAATAGGGATAAAAACAGAACCCTTTATTATCTTAGATGGAAAATAATTTTGATAAAACACTAGTACTCCATTCTTTAGGAAAATATCCTTTCTTCTTCAAAAAACATTTTTCCTTTCATAACATTTCATACGACTTTAAAATAAAAGAAGTTGATTAAAAATAAACTTGAAAACTTTCAAAGGAATCATTCTTGTAAATAATATTTTTAAAAATCCATTCATGCTATATAAGTTAAAAAAACATTCTTCTCGTACTTTTGTCGGAAAAGTCAAAAAGTACCTCGTATAAAAAAAACGAAAAAAGATTCCTTTCATATCCTTTACTAAAAACTCACTAAAGGGTAAAATTGGATTTAAAAAAATGTAGGTGAATGGAAATAATATTACATATTGAGGAAACATTTATGTGGATGATAAAATACACCCCAGTAAATTTCAAAGTATAAACAATCTTGGATAAGAATGAGATTGTGATATTTCCCTTAACTTAGGTCTGACTTGCTTTGTAAGTGTCCCAACCTCCTGTATAATGATTTAAATCATGTTATTGACTTATTCCAGAATCATATTCATTTTTATTATATCATATATGGTCCACTTATGACTTTATATTACCCGTTCTTTTGTAAATTCATGTTAAAGTAGCGTTTTGGGTAAAATTGTCTCATTTGTCGTTCGTGTTTTTTAACTTGAAATTATACATATGATTACTTAGATCATGATTACTTAATTCCAGAATATAAAACATGATTTATATATATATATTCAGAATATACATATATAATAAATCAGTAAATGGAAAGAAATACACCGTTCATGGAGACGGTAGTCCGTACGTACGCATGAACGTTGTTTTCGTTTCCTTATTGAATTGAATGGAATTAAGTAGGCGACATACATATAAATATAAATAATTCCAGTATAATTATTATTTCATATATTTCATTAGTACTTATTATATATACTTTATAATAATTCATGAATGGTTAATCATGGAGAATTAATCTCATCGCGTCGTGGAGACGGTAGTCCGTATGTACGCACGAGCGATGATATCGTTCTCATGGTCATGGAATTGTGTTGAAGTGTATGTATACAATTTCAGTATCAATATCACTTTATAATAATCATATATAGTTACTAATTAAACCATTATACCCATCCAATTAATGTGGTGGCGGAAAATAGATTACACCACGGCGTGGAGACGGTATTCCGTACGTACGCACGCGCGGTGATTTTTTTTCCGTAGGATGGATAGAAGGTTAATTAGAGTTGTTTCATATTTATAATAACATATCAGTATATAATAAATACTGATGTTATTACTTTATCATGAAACAACTAAAGAAGAAGAAGTTGAAGAAGAAAGAAATTGAAAAAGATCGGTAATGAATATTACCTCTTTTTGACGCGCCTTTTCTTAACCTCCACTTATAGAACTAAGGATGGTCTTTAAAGAAGACCAGGACCTCTAGGATGATACTAGGGAAGTGGAGAAGAGATTTTGGCAGGGGTTGGCCGAGATTGAGTGCTCAAATTGGTGTGAGGAGGAGGGGGAGGAGGTGTCATTTTATAAGGGAGGAGAGGGGCACCTTAGGAATATCTCAAAATATTATTTTATATTAAAGTCAAAATAGGTTTATAATGGTTCCAAAGGTTCTTATTCCAAAGCTAAAGTGGGGATGGGTCGAAAACCTATCATCCAATAGGATTTAGACAAGTTTAGGGTATTATTTTAACCTTATCAATTAGATTTAACTCTAAGTTAAATAATTTAACTTTTACCGTGTCTTTTTGTTTTCTTTCACTATATGGTTAATACACTTACTATAAATGCCAAACGAAGCCCAAATTGTTTATTATTAATATGTATATTTTCATCTAAGTCATTTGGCCGAACCTTAAGTTTTTTAGGAATAAAATAACAATTAATAATATAATATTTGATTTAAAAACTATTTTGTGTCAATTTTGACACTATTTGATATATGATTTTTGTGAAAGTCATAATAGAATTATATGTGCGAACAAAGTTGACTAAATCAACAATAATATATCATAGTAACCTAGAATATTAGTGCAATTCATAATAAGTCTCAAATTACATTCATTTGAGCATTTATAACATCAATTATGTTAATATTTCCTTAAAAAGGGTAATTACTGCATCATCGTTGTGTCATAAATAAATTAATTTATTTAAAGTCTAAAAATTATAAATAAAATATCATTATGTAGGAAATCCTTTTAGCTTTCTAAGGAATATTTATAGTCGAATTTATCTTATATATAACCCCATATTAAGAATGTTTTAGTTATTAAACTTTGATTTTAACTATTTTAACTATTCATTACATAAAATAATATTAAATGTCATAACCTAATCCAAGTGGACCTAAATGGTCATATTATATTCATAAGGTTGTTTTTTGTCGAATTACACTTATCCAATAGAATTAGGACATGTGTTAGGGTAATAGTAATATCATATTTACCCTTAGTTACCCTATTTACTATTAACCGTGGTAAAAAAAAGTAAAAAGTTACTATTCACCAAAAATTATTTTCATCTCATTGAACCACATTTTAGTCCTTGATATTAACCGTGTCTGTCGGATTTTCGAAATTCCATTCACAGAAGCGGTAAAATTAAGTTTTATGCAAAATTCAGTTTTTAACCTACCACTTAGTGGTTTCACTATTCATCAAAAATTGAAAGTTTTCAGAAAAATCCCAAAATTTCATCCTATGCTATATTTCATATTCCAAATTCAAAAATGAAGTCTATTTTACCATATTCATAACATAGAAATTGCATTAAATAATTTTATAATTAAATCCCACTGTTAAAACAAATAGCATGTTTTTAAGAAACAATATCTATCAAAAAATTGACACTTGATTATGTCTGGTTTAAATGTGAAATTACATCCAATGACCAACATTGTATTAAATTGTAAAAATATATTCTAAATATACTTTAAAACCACTCAAATTAATGATTTATCACTATTAATTATTTCGATTAAAAAAATTGTTTTTAATTAAAATTTAGTAATTTTCACTATTCATCAGAATATGAAAGTTATCCGAAAAGTACCAAAATTTCACCTTAGGCTAAATTCGATACTCCGAATCCAAAAATGAAGTCCATTTTGAGAGCTAAAATTTCTAAAATTTAAAAAGTGGTTATTACTATTCATAACGGCTAGTTTTAATAATATTTTAATAGCATATCGTTGTTTCGTGAAACTCAGTATTACGTACTACACACGCTATCGAGGAAGGTTGCGATTGCGTGTAATGCAAGGCAAGTCAAGGATGTGTGTTGTGCAAGCCCCTTTTTGTGTTGCGTACAACACAAGACATTAATAAAATTAAAAAGAATATTTTTCATAAAATCTCGGGCTGTTACAATGGATCTATGTTGGACAAGGAATCAGATCGACCATTCTATTATTGGGTAACATGAGTGAACTTGGGATAATAGGGGAGTTGATCGATCAACTAGAGGGTATAATCTAGTAGGGGCATGATCTTGTAATTTATAACAATGAAATCACTATTTATCTACATTATGACTAACTTGGGGTGCCTTTTCACATGCAGGTAGGGAAGGTCAATCTCAATATCCATCTCAACACTAGTGATGGAAACGTAATACTCTGCCTTGTTGTTGGTATTGCCTTCTAACAACAAGAATGAATAGGGTAAGACATCTTGTGTATGAGTAACAATGATTATTCCCAGGCCTACACTGATGAGCCTGAGATCATTGATCATTCTATTGGTAAGGATCCAGGAGTCACCATAGAATGTATCTTCCATCATGGAATAGATAGATCCTCTGAAATGATTGCATCATCTAGAAAATCAATATATATGGATGGATCTTTGGGGGCTAGATGGGTGGCCAAACAGTCTGTTAAAGCATGACCCTATACAGCCTTATGTGGGATGAACCTGATGTTCTACTACTGAAGGATCACTACCCAGTAAGCTATACAACCTATCAACAAGGGTGGCTTAATAATATACTTCAGCATATTCCCATGGGATATAAGCTATATCTCATAATGCTGCAAATATTGCTGCAACTTCATCACTCTAAAAACCAACGCGATGTAGATCTTCCCAACATGTGAGTATCTAGACTCCATTTTTTGGAGCATGTGATTAAGATGTTGTAAACTGTTATTTGTCCCTTAATTTTACTTTTATGCAAGAAGGGAACCAAGGAATCATTCCATGCTGGTCACATAGAGGACCAATGGCTTCCAAGATATGGGTGGCATCATAAATAAAGAATATAGAAAATATTTCATGATGTCCTAAAATGTGGTATGACACTCTTCATCCCACTTGTAAACATCACCTTTATCCTTGATTCTAAAAAAGGGATTACACTTTTTTCCATATTCGGGATGAATCCTTATATGTCAGATAAGTGGGATAGAAACACTCAGAGCTCCCAAAGGTTTCTCATAGGTGGCATCAGGATGATGGAACTAATATTCCTTGGGTCAATCTCAATTCCTATATATCTAACAATGAAGCTGAGAATCTTCCCAGAGGTAACCCCGAAGGCACACTTTAGTAGAGGAAGCCAAAAACTTTCTCAAGACCTTTGAGGTGGTCTTAACCCTAGTAGTATTTGACTAATAAGTTTTCCAAATAGCATTCCAATAGTGTACTAATGATCAGTTTAAATATGTGGTGCATGGAACACTGATATGTGGGTCCAATGATCTTCAAAGAAAAAGGTATTTCATGAAAGAAAAAAGGTTCCTTATTATTCCCTAACGGTGGTGGAATCATAATCCTCGGGGACTATGTGGATCTTATTATACCAGGAATACCCATCCATGAAGGGGAGAGCTTGGAACCCAATGAGGGAATCGATCAATAGCTCTATTACCAAAAGGGGAAATTCATCCTTTAGATAGTGTCAATTGAGATCCCAAAAGTCAATGCATAATTAGAAATTTTTGGTCTTCTTCCTAACAAGAACGATATTGGAAAACCATATAGGGTACTATTATTACATGATGAAGTTGGATTTGATGATCTTATCATCTTCGGCCTTGTGCATAGCACCATAAGATGGGTGTATCTTCTTGGGAGAATTCTTGAACCCATAATTACTTTCTGGAACACTAAGATGGTGGATGGTGACCTGAGGGTCTAGTTATAACATCTCATTATAACTATAGTAAAATACATTATGATTATAATTCTAGAAATCTATATAGAACATTTTTCCTCTGTAGACATTTCTACATTGTTCAGTGTTGGCATCAGGTCAGCTTTGGTGGTAAGATTCACCTTTACCAACTCAATGATGGTGGTAGAGAAACCTTATTCAAATGCAAGAGGAGAATATTCCAAACAATATTTGTCTTCTAAGGTGGGGTGACCAGTATTAGGATATGGTTCATCCAAGTTGACTGATCATGGGGGACACTGAGGCCTACTTGGGAGGACATGTAATCTTCACTAAGAGAATTCTGAACTGTTGAAAAAATGGAGACAAATTCTATTGATCCAATTCCATTAGTACTTTGATCGAGGGGTCCACACTTGATGATTTTGAAGTAGTGATGGACGGTTAGCTTGTATCATCTCATCTTGTCTTAGTGGAACATGCATGTGTAGCATACAACTATATCCATGAGGGGTACCTCTAGATACCCCACAGGGCTAGCGAGTCCTTGTATCACTCGATCCTATCTTATGTAGGAGTATGAGGTGATATTCAAAAATTACATGTACTTGGGAATGTGTATTCAACTATTATTAGAAACAATGAATTAGTGTCCTAGGTTTGGTGTTGTGTCCTCCAACAGTTGAACATAGAGGATGAAAGCGTCATCCAACTCCATCCATGGGTTAGCCATAGTGGGAGTGTGCTCAACTTCATTGTTCTAAAACTGATTATCCTTTCACTTGTAATAGTCAGCATCCAAATAATGGGATTCACATGTGGAAAAGGGAGATGAATCCCCTTGGGGAATTCCCAATCAACTATTGAGGGAGTACTTGACGAATTATTTGTATGATGAGGGAACTAGGGAATGCAGATAAAGCCCAAGTCTACCACTAAATGCATTGTAGGTAGTGTCATGTTACACAACCATGACTTAAGTTATTGTAATAAGGGAACCAAACTAGGTCTTCATATAGATGCTTCCACATTTCCTCTTCTCAGTCCTATCATAACCCTAAATCTTCATGTCAAAGGAACTCAAATATGCTACAGACAGTCCTAGATTGGGGATCATCTAGGTCTGGATGAGATTGATACCAGAACTTATGTAGATGAGAAAGCGAAAGACCACCACACAATTGAATTAGATAGTGATATATAGTGGGAGGATGTGTCCATATACAAGGGATGCTTTGTCTTTTCCTATGAATGTGAGGATGGCTTCACATTATTCTTACTTAAACATTCTCATCATAAAAGGTATCTCTGACCGCTACATCTATTTAAAACTAGAGGGGATCTTCAAGGACTCTTAAAGGGATTCACGCATCTCTTATGAAAAAAGGAGGTCCTCAAGAATAAATATCTTTGTAGGAACACTTGTGAAATGATTTATCACAACATAGTTATGTTCTAATTGCTCATTTTATCCGGCAACTAGTTTCTCTTTTCCCGAAGGTATGACAGTTGTTGCTGGATAAACCGGTGGATTATTGATTGTGAGGGGGATGTCCCATTTATCACTAGTTTAACCACATAAAATTACTTTCAGATGGATTTTGAATGATTGAGGCCTAGATAAAAAAGGTCATGGATGATCTTGATGCATGCATGGCTATTCTTCCTAATCGAGTAGAATAAACGGTGGTGGAAGAACATTTGAAATGAATGGCTGAGATGACTGTGTCTGTTGGGCTCTATGTTAAACCTATTTTTCATCTTAGTAGTTTGCAAAACATAGCCAAAATCACTGGCCTGTGGATTTAAAAAATTCACATATCCACAACCCCATTGATGGTGGCATCAATTGGGGGTATTAAGAGGATAGTCCTAACACTCCTCTTCGTGGGGAATCATATAAGGACCCACCAACTCATCAATATTCATAGAGGAATACTCATACTCATCATCCAAGGAATACTCAAATGTTGGACGGATTCTAGGGGATATTCTCTTATTTGAGGGCATAAAATCTCCATGATTGTGAGATAGGTTCAGCATTGGTAGGGGAATTTTAATTACCTTGCACCATCAACACTTACTCTTCTTAGTAAAAGTAGGCTATGATGTGGACATTGAAGAAAAATCCATATGAGGAATGAATACATTAGGAGTATTGGGCCAATTGAAATGAGCCTACATGATACAATTGGTGTGAGAAACTACCCTATGATCTTACCAATCATCATAGTTCTATGACCCGCATCAAGAGACCTACTGCCACCCACATTCGTTGTCATTGTCAGGATTTGCTGAAATTCATGCTACCTGTGTCAGGGCTGGCCCCAATCTAACCACATTATTATATTCCTAGTCCTAAAGTGATTCCATCAACACATGTCATTACTTGATTTTATTTCCAAGGATTTTGTGATAAGGGCAGTCGTAAGGGCGATCAGTGCTGTCATCCTCTTTGGGTTTAATTCACTGTTGAAGATTTAGAATTCCTTTTTCTCGGGCACTTCAAAAATATCCAAGAACCTAAGCCTCATTGAATGAATTGGTCTATTTTCTCTAGTCTGGGAAGGGAGTTCTGAGATCATGGCCCTAATGAGGTGCTGGATTCGAATGGGGTCTAAATCTTGATTATCTCCCCGAAGTGGCGATGGTGAATTATGGGGTAGTAACTCCCAATTATTTTCTAGGCATTACCAATCCTATGATTGGTCCAAATGAGGTTTCCCTCAATGAGTCTATGGATGAGACTTTTTTGGTAATAATTATAGTAGCCTGGGGGACTATATCTATGCGATAGAATAAGTCTCTACCTTGGGGGATATTTTTATAGAAGTAGTAGGAAGAAACGGGTGTGCCAAATTAGCATGCTGAAAGGTTTCCTCTAAGTGTTAATCCTTGTTAAAGAATTCCTATAATCCATATATGACATTGTAAGTGATGAGTTAGAGAACCAATTTAGTATTAAAATTTACTACACAAGTCGTCAGTAGTTGTTCATGAGTCAGCGGCATGCCAAGTGAATACGTGAGTACTTTACACCTATTGAAAAAAGTCTATGAATTTCTCACCTAGTCATTGCATTCACTTGAAGAGGTCAACAATACTCATCTTGAGTGTTGTGGAGTTTAATTGATAGAGGAACTATCTGTAAAGATCTTCCCAACTGGCAATAAACCCAATGTTTAACTGGTTGTAACCAAGGAATTCTTACCCTTTTAATGTCTATATGAGACATTAGAACTTGGAATCTTACATCTATGCCAAATATTGTAGCATGGGTCCAAACCTTGATATAATGTTGTCTAGATGCTGCAATAGGTTTCTCATCCCATTGAAGTGGGATAAGATAGGATTCCTGAAATCTGGGGGTGCTTTCATGTCATCCACCTATACCAGATATAGATTTCCATGAGGTGGGATTTCCACCTACCATGTCTCAAGAGCCATTAGGCGAGTGATGAGAGTGTCCATCGGATCATCATATAGGGGAATTCTATCTTGGTGAGGATTTTTGACCACCAGTGCATTTTTAGGCTCTTCATCATGATAGTCAATCTCAATGGATCTTGGAGGTACTGGTGGAATGACCTATGCCAGGTCGTAAGGAGGATTTTCACGGAGCTCAGGAATACGCGACGATGCATAACATGATCAATTTTCATAGGCTCTGGTGTCTACCTTTTAGAGAAGCACATGATTTCATAGATCAATAGGAAGAAACTTACTGGGAAGAACCTATGGGTACCCCTATTATCTTAGTAGATAAGGGAAAGGATCAGATCAAGGAAAATTGTAATGCTGGCATAGGTCTACATGGTGCTCAATGAGGATATCAGCAATAAAATTTTTCTATTCTTCAATCTTCTATAGAAACATATCCTTAATGGGATAAACCTCTATCTTCTACACTACACTTGAGGGGTTAGGGGGCTTAGAGGTCCTAATCTATCATTTACCCTTATTGGGGTCTCGACTAAAGGGAAATTAATCAGAGGGATCTACAAGGCCAAAATGTTTTCTCTCTTAATTATTTTCTAGTAAAAATATGTCAAGACAAAATATCAAGGAGATACATTGAACATAGATAGTGGGTGATCAATTCATATCATTGGTGACTAAACTGAGTTCAACCACCTTTAAGAGTTTAATGCTAGACATGTCACTTTTACAGAAAAATCAAGGAGTAAGATCTTCATTATAGGTACCATTGGATTTTCAAACATCTTTCTTATTAACGAATTTTTTATATGATACATGTTTGAAGAATAATTTTATTAACATTTTTCCATTTTTTGTAGTGGTTTTAATGTTTCTTTTGAAAATGATATTTTAAAAGTTCTTAATTCCCATGGAATGATTTTATTTTCCCCTTCAATATTTTATAATGTTTATGTTATTTATTTGAAATCCCTTTGAAGGGAAAAAGTTAAATTCTCATGTGTACAAGATAGTGAATCATAGACATGTCATAAAATACTTGGTCATTATAAAAACTCTCACATGTTAAACTTAACTAGAACCATCTAGTATAAGGCCTAACAAAATTTCATTTTCAAAATGATATTATGTGTGAGAATTTCCAACTTAGTAAGCAACATAAGTCCTATTTTAAATCTAAAAATTAAGGTTCAATATATAAATCCCTTGAACTTAAGAACCTTGATCTTTTTTCAATTACCCAAGTAGCAGGTATATGAGGTAAATATTACACCTTTTTAATTGTCTTTTATTATAAAAGATTTACATGGGTTTATTTTAATGAACATACGAGAGAGGCTTGTAAAATATTCATTAAATATACAAAGAAGGTTGAAATGAAAATGGGTATAAGATAATTTCCATTCTTAGTGATGATGGTAGAGAATTAAAAAATAAGGATTTTCATTTTTTGTGCATCATAAGGTCATCACCATAAATTATCCTCTCCTTAAAAAACATCATCAAAATGGGGTTCTAGGAAGATTGAATCAAAATTTTCATGAAATTGCTCGAACTCTCTTTAATGAATTAAAACTCCCACAATATTTTTTAGAATAGGTGTTCAATACCAATTGTTATAAAATTAAACATATAATCAGAGTACTCATTATTTAAAAGACCCCTAATGATATTTCAAAAGTAAAATTACCAAAGGTGGGATATTTTGAGTTGTTTTGTTATATTTTCTATATTATTAACACTAAATATAATCTACGTAAATTAGACCCTAAATCGGGTGAGGGTTTATTTCTTGGTTATCCAACACAAGTAAAGATCACCAAATTTTAGTTAAAATGAATAAGACCATTTATGATTCAATTCACATCAAATTTAATGATAATTTTTCCAAACCTTGCACTCAAATTGATGATGTTGATGTAGACATTCATTATTTGACCATAAATTACCCTCAACCTCCAAAAGAAATTGAATATGAAAATGAACTCAGACCATTACCAAAGTCTTGGGATAAATATAATGACCATCCCATTGAAAATTTTATCGGTTATATTCAAGTCGGTACTCAAACTATGAGGTATATATTAAATAACGCAGAACATTATGCTTTCGTATCACACCTAGAGCCCCAAAATCTTGATGATTTAATTAATGATGATAATAGGTTTATTTATATGAAAGTGGAATAGAATCAATTTACTCAAAAAAATGTTTGTAATCTTCTGCAAATGCCTAATGATCATGTAGTTATGGGAACCAAATGGGTCTTTAGAAATAAATTATATGAGAAGGGTAATGTCACAAGTTAAAAATCATGACTAATAGATAAGGGTTATAACCAATAGGAATTATTTTATTTTTTGTGAGACCTTTTATCTAGTTACAATGATGTAATCCAAATAAATCTTTTTATAATTTACATATGCTTTAAATATTAATCGTTTTCAAAAGGATTTCAAAAGTTCATTTTTAAATGTTTTTAAATTTTAAAAGGTTTTTGTAGAACAACCTCTGGTACTGAGGATTAAAAAAATTTGATCATTTTTTCATGTTAACCAAATAACATTATTGTTCGAAACAATACCATTAGGTTTGGTATGAGTAGTTAACCAAATTTCACTAAGAAAATGGTTTGAAAATGGTAAATATTAATCAACATTGTTTTTTAAAAAATTTCAAAACATATTTTAATTTTTAAAATTTATATTAATGATTTTATTTTTGTTTAAACCAAATAATACCTTTGAAATTAGTTTTTTTATTTAATGGGTGCTAAATCTGAAATGGGTTTTACAGGAGAACTCAAAACTATCCTTGGTTTTCTAATTTCTATAAATTTAAATGGGAATTTTCGTATCTAAATAAATTGAAATAATGGGATTTTGAAGGATTTTTAATGGATCATGTGGAAGATATTATTAGGATATTATTACTCAAATGATTACTTCTTGTAAGTATAATTTGGATAAATATGGTAAACCAGTGGAAAATAAGCATTATATGGGTATGATAGGAAACCTTATCAATATTATCATGGCCTAGTTGAACATCAGGTTTGGTGTATGACTTTGTTATCATTTTCATTCTAATAAAAAGGAATGAAATTTAAAAAAAATTAATATAATACTTTTTTACTCAAAAGTTTCTAAAAATATTGGCTTTTTACCCACAAAACACATCATTTTAACTTTCAAGTTTTTATGATTTTGATTTCAGTGGTAGCTAACTAGATAAGAAAAGTATAAGGGGGACTTTACACCTACATGGAAAACACCTTATCTCATAAAGTAGTAAGATTAAAAAATTGGTTACTATTTTTATTAAAAAAGAAAAACATATTTCTAGTAGATTTGTTACACTCAAATAATTTGAATGAAACATGCTCTTCTACATTACAGATTAAATTATTATCATGAGCCCATTATATTTTAAAACACTAGTGAGATTTAAATTTCTAAAAATAAAATTCCACGTAGTCACACAAAACACATTGATCATAGACACCATTTTTTTATAGACCAATTCCAAAAATATGACATCGTGATAGATTTGGTTTTCCATAATCTTCAATTAAAAAATATTTTTACAAAATCCCTTAAGGTTTATAGTTTATATATTTTTAGGCGGGGTTAAGAATGACATTATTGTAATTTTTCTATTTAATTTTGTTATGCCTAATGATTTTAAACTCTTATAATTTTTACCCTGAACATTATTGAATATATGATTTATTTAAATCTTAAATTGATTGATTGATTTGTATCACCCACTTATGTGATTGTTTTTGTTCTTTGTGTTTGTAACTCTTGATCAACATTTTTTTGGTGGGATATTTCACTTTTCAAATTATGCATCAATTGAGGGGGATCCAAACCTTAATTCTGAAATGTTCCATGAGGGTGATTTTTTATAAATTTATATTTGAGATTTTTTAAGTTAAAATAACTATCATCATGAAAAAACACATGTCGTGTATATTTTTTGATTTCATAACAACATTTTAAAATATTGAAATCTTTTATGTTTGATATCTATTTTTAAAAACTATGATTTAATTGGAATCATAGTTTTATATTTCTAAAAAATAATAATTTTGTCTCTATAAAAATAAAAATAATGACGTTCTTTATAAAATTTAACATATATATTTTTTCTCATTTATAGAGATATTTATGAATGTATCAACCTTGTTTTTACATCCCTTATTTATGAGATTGTTCATAATATTAAACGGTATATGACCTTGATGATAGTAAATGTATTATTATTTTAGGGATAATGTAAAATTTTGTTATTTGAAAGATATATTTATTTTGATATAGATTTAAAAATTTATTTTGCGATAATGTGATGTTTTTTCCCAGGAAATTTATTTCAAAGGTATTATAATATTAATCTTTTTGTATTTTTTTGTAACCAAAATGGGGAGATTATTTTTCTAATAGAATGAAAGGTACATTTATTTCATTTGTAAGGAAAATGGGGGTGAAATTTTCAATTTTGAAAAAAAATTAATGTCATTTTGAACTCAGTAATTTTACTCTTAAGTAATGAAAATATTATTAAAATATCCATTAAATTTATTTATGAAATATTGATATTATTTTTAGTAATATTCATTATAAATACAACATACCTATGTTTATATTGATAATTTTTTATGTGCTTGTGATCACAAAAATGGTGGTGAATGTTTTATGTCACAATCTTAAGTATTTATAATGATAAAAAATAAAAAATTGTATTTATAAATTTTTTATTTTGTAATATTTAAGTATTTATACTTTATATATAATAATATGAAGTTCTTGGTCAAAGGAGAGGGCTCAAAAGAACCAAGAAGAACATTTCCAGAGTCCTCCATGTGGAGGTACCCACAAATACCTGGTGGGGTACACTAGATGGTCAATGGTCTCTAGAAAATACAAGTAACACCAAGAGATAATTATTATGTAATTATCTATAAATAAATTCTATTTCCTTCATATATTTCTTTATATGCAATGTCTAGTTAATAAAAATAGTGTTGTTCTATTGAAATATTATAATTTAATGTGAATTTTATCTCTTAATCATCTAATTGGTGGGTATGAATTGGATTAACCACATTATGAAATAAATATAAAGGTACTACTCAAAAAAAATATTAATTAATTATTAATTAATTAGCATTAAATTTTTAGTAATGCAATTATATTCTTTAAAATTAGTTTTTCTTCAAAAATGGATTGGGTTTATTTTTATGATCGAATGTTATAATTAATTTATTCCAGAATTTTGAAAACATTATTTGATAAAAATGAATTATTTTTGGAAATCATAAAATAAATTTTTTATTATGGTGAATTTTGGGTATTTCCATGAAAAGATTGATTTTCAAGTGAATAGTAAAAATAATGATTTTTACTGAAAACTATATTATTATTTCCGGAATTTAAAATGTTCCCTTTTTTTAAATGGTTTAAAAGTAAAATCATTACTCATATATTATGAATAATAACATTAAGTTCATTTAAATCAATTTAATAAATTAATTTGGTAGAAAATTATATTTATACATTAAATGAATTTTTTTGAAAAGTTGTTTTTCATTTCATTTTACATTCTTATCTTAAGTTAATTTACATCAGTTCTAGAAATATAATAACTAAAAATTGATTTCATATTTTTAATATCGAGGTATAATTTTTTTGAAATATTAACCTCTTATTTTTTTCAATATTAAAAGAAACCATGATATATTTTGATAACCACGATAATGGTAAAATTGGTTCATTATAGTTAAAAATAATGTGATAAGGTTGAAAATTCGTTCAAAAACCTTCCTCCATTTAATTTTAGGAGTATATTTCATCCATAATAGCCAAAACTATTAAAATATAACCTTTATTAATTTATCTTCAATTTCGACCTTTATAATATTTATATAAAAGAGAAAGTAAAAAAATTCACATTCTTACTTTTAAAATATCTAATGTTTTGTCATAAAGAAATTAAACTTATTTTTAGTTATAAATTGTTATATTAAAAATGAATTAAAATTTTTACATATTTTTATTATATTTTAGTGATAAACTAATTAAATTAAATTCTTATGCAATGACAACACAATTCTTAGGCAAGAATTAGAAAAAATCATGTAAATGATTTTAAAAACTCTAAAAGTGTTATTAGTGAATTATTATTTTAAATGTATTTAGTAGATAAATATGAAATATTTGGTAGGTTTAAACTTTTTATATTCTAATTATATAAATACATTTATTACATTAATGTCAAATTAAATGAGTATTTCTAAAAAAAGTAATTAATAACATTTTATAAGAAACAATATTTTATTAAATGGATTAAAATTTATTAAAATATTATCTTGAACCAAGTGATTTTAATATGGTTTATATTATCAACCATTTCTCATTTATGGGTATATTTGCCTTTTATGGAATCATTCTTAACCCTTAACGAGTAGAAAACATTGTTTTTTAGTAATTGCCATAATGGTTAATGGGGGTAAAAACAAAGATATAAGGGTAACAAATAACTACAAATTGTTAAAATTTTATTGGTGAGATGATTTTGAATCATCAAAATCTTATATTATAATTATATAAATTTTGATCCATTTTAAAAATAAAATTATTTTATATTAATTAAATACATTATATAATTCTAAGAGTTCCCCTTTTTAAAAGGGCACACACTTTCCTTCATTATTAACAAAGTTTGATCCTTCTATATTAGAAAAAACCTCCTCTAATATATTACTAAATTCTTTCACCACACATCATATCTTATGTAATTTCAAAAATAACATCATATCAAGGATTAAATTGTAATCCAAATAAGGTTTCTCCATGAAGATATATAAATCACACCTAACTGTTATCAATTTTATTTCTTATTAAACCTGCAATGAATATATGGTATTGATTCTAAAATAAATACCTAATTATATAAAATATAAATATTTTTTTATTTTGATGGAAAACCATTATCCACCTTCTTCCCATCTGTCAGATAATGATAATGATGTTCATATGTACACGTAGACTACCACCTTTACGAAGCGATATGATTCATTTTTCACTTTCATTTTATATGGATGGAAATAAGGATATATTTAATGAATATATATGATATATATGATATGAAAAATATTATATAAGTTTTAATTATTATTTTAATTTCATTCAATATGTTCTTTGAAAAGTGAAAATATCGTTCATGTGTACATACGATATATTGTCTCCATGAATGGAGTGATATATTTTTCTATCTCTAGATTTTTCGGATGAATATAAATATATATATACATATATATAATGAATATATATGATATAAAAATCTTAAATAATATTCTAGAGATTATTTAACCATGTTCAAAGTATAAGGACCAAGACTGCCAAACCAAAACATGCATGAAAAATAAAGAAGTTATCACCCAAAATAGTGATTTTAATAAACACTTATTACTAAATAGGTGGTACAATATAATAATTAAATAATATATGTTTAATTATATTATTAAGGTTCTTTAGTACATGTATAATAAATCTATATTTATTATATTGCAGGTTCTAATGCATATAAATAAATAAGATACTTGGGGTAAGGGATTTATGATTCAATCCCATTTTAAATAGGATTATTTTTTCTTGAATTTCCAATGAAAAAATTAGTTGATCCCTATATAATAAATTAATTTTATTTTTATTATCCATTATTTATTTTTTAAATTTTTATGTTTTGGTACAAATTTCTTCTTTTTGGTACTCAAAATGGTTCAAAATATATTTTTAAGAAAAATAATCCTTATTTCCCTCTTTAATTTGGAAACATTTTTATTCTATGTGCATTTTTTCTAATTTTTTTTTGTTTTTTTATATATTCTCTAATGACTGTTGAAATTATTTTTTACGCATGATTAAAATTTTTCAATTTTTTTTAAAATAGTATTCTTTTCGTTTTCTGAATAATGTTCTTTTTTTACTGATTTTGTGAACAACATATTTATTTTAATGATTTGGAATGAATGACATTTTAAACTATCATGAATGATTAATTATTTGAATATTCAATTACATTATTCCATGGTTATTTTTAAAGAACATTTTTTCCATGATATTTTTGGAAATAATTTTATTTTAAATATGTGTTCTCAAAATAAAAGGGGGATTTTCTTCAAAAAAAATATTCATGGTATATTTTAAATACATTTTTCATTAATGATAACATCATTTGATGTTAAATATTACAAGTAGGGTATATGATCTAATGATATCGTCCTTATTCTTTTTATAGATTGTTTATGATTATTATGATGACATATTAATGATCCCCATTAATTTCCCATGGTTTATGATTTGATGAAATAATGAAATTCTTATGAGCCCCATTTATTTTAATGGGTTATGATTTTATGAATTTCCAAAATATTTAAATCTTGTGGTGAAAATATGTGTGGTTTTAATTATATTATTGGTGGTACTATAATTAGACTTCCCTTTAATTCATTGGGAAAATATATATATCACAAGGGATAATTGTGGGAAAGGGGTTAATGTTATCAATTCACTATTGTAAATTGGTTGTCATTCCAAATCCAATATGGGAAAAAGTAGTGATTACTCATCCACTATGATAAATAGGTGGTGATTCTTGATCCACTATAAGAAAACGTGGTGATGTCTGGTATATTATGATAAAGGAAACAATTATTGATGCTGGATCCATAATTATTTGATGGTATCAGTTGTTAACCATGACATGTGAAAATGTTTTTATACCTATGATTGTGCCACAATTTTATGAAATTTTTCATACTTATGAAATTGAATTTTTTCTTCATGATTTATTTATGAAGATTTCTCACTTTTATGTCTTGTGATTTTGAAATGATAAAGTTTTATTCTATGAATCATGGCTATGATCCATGATAGATTGTGTATGAACATTTAAAATTATGATCTTGAACTCATAACTTTATACCTATTTTATGATTTCATATGATCATCGATTGATATTTCCCATGTTTACTCTTACTAAGAATTTTATATACCATTTTCTTAAGTTTCCTTTCCCCAGGTTATGAATAATAGTTATAATTACGGTTTTTCAATAAGGGTATAATGTGAGAAGTTGTTTATGGAATATATTAAAGAATATACTGAAATAATATTTTTATGTATATACTCTATAAATACACTAATCCTTTAGATTTCTGTAAAAGATCATATTTTTATATATTGAATATTAATATAAAAAGAATAAATATACATGAATAAAAATTTTGGGTCATTATATTTATTATCATATTAGGGTTTAGTAAATATCTGGAGATTAGTATTAGAATAATTTGATGAAAACCCTAGGAATAAGTCTAATTCTATGATAAATTCTTCATGTATTTATAATAACCATGGATTACCTAGGATAGACCAAAGTTTCCATATATTATGAAGAAGGTTTCCTGATTTTGATATCCAATGAATGATATTTCAAAATTATCTGATAGCATGCTCTGATTATTTTATATTGATGCTTAAAAATTAATTTTTTGTTTTATTTAATGTATAAAACCAGAAGAGATCATGCTAAAAATGGATGTGATGGAAAATAAAATTCTTTTCTAAATGAGAATCGAAATGTTATGGTAGTTGTAATGAATAATTTTGTTGTTATACTCATAAAACATTCTCATTCCATGAATCATATTAAACGTAAAAAATTATCAAAGGAGGGAACAACATACTCTTGAGTCTTTCAGGAGGGCACATCCACCTTCTTTTAGAAATTCTTCTAATCCACTAGTGGTAGATAAATGGATCAGCACCATTGTGAAAGTATTTTTTTTCTCCATTACATAGAACATGAAAAGGTTGTAGTAACAGTTTATATTTTTTATGGTTATTAAAAACAATGGTGGAATATTATTAAGAACTGATGTTAATAGGAAGACATTGAGTCCATGTATTTGGATTTATTTAGGAGGATACTTTTTAGTAAGTACTTCCCTCGCATTCTATATACAATGATGAGAAGTAATTCTTTAACATTAAGTAAAAGGATGATTAATCCATTAGTAACTATGAAGAATATTTTAAAATAATTTCAATGTATAACTCTAGTTTTATAATAAACCCTAGATGAAAAATTTATTGATTCAATTATATATTAAAACCGGGTTTATAAAAGGAATTACAGATAAGATACTTTTGTGTATATGAAGAAATGTTTCGATGTACCGTCAAGTTTGAAATGGAAATTAGAGATTACCATTATTCCAACAATTTTGATAATAAAAGGAAGATGAATTCTCTAGAAAAGTTGAATAAATTACATGGTGGAAAGAAATTCCAGGCTCCTAAATGTATGAAATATAGAAATAAACATTAATAAAATTTCTTGAGTGAAACTAGGAGGTGTTTTATATGTGGAAATTCTGGATATAAATCATGTGAATGTAAAAAGGTGTTGAATATGACAGTTGATATAATGGAGGAAAGGATGAATCCAAGTAATACACCACGCACACTCCAATGCTTAAAATTTAAGAATTATGGTCATTATTCCAACTAGTTAAAAAATAAATTATTTTTTTATGATGATCGGTATTAACAACCTCTTAATCCTAAAGTCAAAGTGGAATCTCATGTGATGATGACTACCGAAGTGGGTTATGAGAATGGCATGGTGAAATGTATGCTTATCATCCAATCTATAAAAACTAATGTATTATTAGATTATAGATCTACCAAATATTTTATATGTAAGGAATTTTATATGGGTATCAAATTACCACCTAAATGATTAGATTTTGAGTTAGTAGTGACAAATATTAATGGTATGATGGTTGCATCTCATGTCTATAGTTCCCCTCAAATTTAATTTCATGGGAATGTGATTACAATAAATCTTATAATTCATCCATTATTTTAATTTGTTTTTATTCTAGGGATGTATTGTATTTTTTTTATATGTATACCATATCAATTTCCAAGGAAGAAAAGTTACATTACATATTATGAATGAACCTGTGATTTTTTATCTATGTGCGGATGAATATGAACTTCCAATGGAATGTGCTAATGTATTTTGTGTATTAATTCTTATCCATAAAGGGTTACCATCTCAAATGGTTGGAGAGGAACAAAACTTGGTAATATGACTATCTTATGGGACATTATTGATGCATTTCTAGAATCATTTTCGGTTTTCTACCAAATCATAATGATGAGTTTTAAATAAAACTCATTTATGGTGTCACGTCTATTTCAAAGACTCATAATAGAATTTCACCAATTAAATTATAGGAATTAAAGATGAACCACTAGGATAATCTTGATAATTGATTAATACACCTTAGTGTGTCTCTACAGGGTCCACATGTTCATTGTTTTAAAAGAAAGACGAGCCAATGCATCTTTTCATTGATTATTGGGAACTTAACAACATCACTAACAAGAAGTAGTATCCTCTACCCCATATTGATGAAATTTTTGATCAATAATGGGGATATCAATACATTCCATAATTTAGCATTATTTTGGATATCATCATTTTGAGGGTTAATAAGGAGGATATACTAAAGAAAACATTTAGTATGAGTTATGGGCATTATGAATTTATAATGATGCCATTTCTACTTAATAATACCAATTATATCTTCAGGGATTTAATGAATGATTTATTTTAATATTACAATGATCTGTTTATGGAATAATTTATATATTATTTTGTTATATATTAAATGTGTAAGGAATATCATGCACATCATTTGATAATTATGTTGATTACTCTGTGGAAGGATAATTTTCTTTATGAATTTACTATGTGGAAATTTTTGCTTCAAAATGTTTCATTTTTGGTTCATATAATCTCATGAAAGTGTATATTCGTGGACCCTTCAAATAAAAAATTTATTTTTCAATGGCCTAGACTATCCAAGATAACTAAAATCCATAGTTTTATTAATTTAGATAGATACAACATATGTTTTCTAATATATTTTCAATACTATCCAATAAACAATCTATGTATAATTAAAATGGGGTCATGTTCTTGTGGAAATATGAATGTAAAAAAATTAGGGGGAAAATAGAATGTTGGTTAGTGCACGTGTACTCAAACTACATTACAGTGGATAAAAGAATGCAATCTATAGTGATTCATCAAAGAAATGAATAGTATTTTTTCTCATTAAAAAAGATTTGGTGATCTAGTATTCATCATGATAAAAGAAAAGACATTTCAAAAATTACTTGAATAATGATTTAGAGTTGGAGGTGGTAATTTTTGTGTAAAATATATAGAGGGATTATCTTTATGGTTAATGTTATGAAATATATAATGATAATGAAAGAATGATGTATATATTCACAGAGAAATAATTGAATATGTTCCAGGTAAGATGGTTGGAATTTATTAAGTATTATGATTTCTCAATACAATACAACCAAGGGAAAGTGACTAAGGATGCTAATGCTGAGTTTGAAGGACTATGCTAGTTTATCCATGATGAGGATTTAACGAGATCTAATAGTAATGGATTTATAGAAGCTGGAACATTAAATAATATTGAAAGGTGATAAATCATATCTTTATCAGAGGAATTTTCAACCATCCATCCATATGAAGATTAAAGAGGCATTAAGGGAATATGTTGAATTGAAAAATAATGTGAGGATTGTTCCAGAGCTTAACTATGATAGTGATGATTTGATATGGTTCGGGAATAGAGTATATATCCCAAAAAAACATAATTTGTAGAAGTAATTGATAGTTGAACAAAATAGTTCATCATTATCTATTAATATTTTACGTAAATAGATGTATAGAGATATTAAATAGTACTTATTGAGGGAAAAATTAAAGAGGGATATTACAGAATATGTATCATAGTTGTTGGTATATCAAAAAGGTAAGACTAAGAGATATAATTCTAAGGGGATGTTAAAACCACAACCCATACCTGAATGGAAATTGGAAAAAATTATTTGGATTGTAGTTAATCTTCTTATGATGTCAACTCACCTAATTTCCATCTAATAGGTTTTCTTTCTTGAATATATTTTTTGGTTATACATTTAGTAAGTGGAAAGATTACATGTAGTACCACATTCTATTGTATCTAATCATGATCTGAGGATTATCTCAATGTTCTGCATAATCCTTCAGTAAGATCTGGATACATAGTTGGGTTTTAGTACTATATATCATCCTTATACAAAATATTATTCTAATAGGACTATTAAAACTCTATAATGCATGTTGAGGACTCTCTCTAAATATTTAAAATGTGAATGGAATTAACACCTTCCTTAGGTGGAATTTTCTTATAAAACATGATCATTTAGATGGATCTTTATAAATCCCTATATGGTTGGAAGAACATAACTCTTATACATTGGGATGGAGTTAGAGAAGAAAATATATTGGGACCTAATCTAAATGATGATGTAAAGACTCAGAAATTCGGTATAAATTTTTTATTTATATAGAATTATTACGAGACTGTGAAAATCGACAACACGTGATTCTGAGGCCTGGAGAGCCTAGAAAAGTATTTTCAACCTGTTTTAAGATACATTCAGTAAATATGTGACTGGGTTTTTCTATATTTTTAACTGATGCTCATATAGAAAATCTGAGGCACCGTTGGATTCAATGTTCTAGGATTTTCTTAGTCGAAGCATAACTTTGACCTACAAGGGTCAGACAAAAAGGATAATTTTTCAAACATTTTAGAAAATTAATAATATATCTCTTTGGGTTATTTTATTTTTCTTCAAACATTTAGTGATGGGTGGTGGGACCGCAGTGTAACCATGGTCATGAAATGAATAAAAATTAATGACTCGTTTATTTGGTTGTGTAACCTCTATTCTCATGTGATTTATTGGTTCAATAGTTGCAGTTCATTAATGAGCCACATTAATGAACGAAAAGTAGATCATTTTTAATTTTTTAATTTAATCAAACAATTGGTGAACGAATTAGAAATCATGGGGAAATCTCTAATGATATGTCGATGATGTCACCCTATAAAGAAGAATGGTGTTTGATCGATGATCGTTGGAGGAATCGAACCATACATCGATGAAGGAAAACATACATCTTCTGTAGAGACCCAAAGCTTGACGTACATGGACATTACATTACTTTTGCGGAATACTTAATACATAATGAAAACATACACACAAGGACCGTAATAGTTTAGTGTCTTTGGAAACTCAAAAAAATAATCTTCTAATCATGATGAATGATCTTCAACATCTCCCATAAATATCTTCCCCTTTTTGTTTCCTTACCTAAAATCTTTCTTTTAATCCTGGGGAAAAAACATAAAAAGGGTGAGATCAAATGCACAGTAATAGTAAGCATGGAGAAAATAAAACAAACCATATACATTTGAACATAAAAACATGAACTTAATTTTTAAACATCGAAATTTTGAGCAATGACAAAAAACATGGAAGTACGTAAGGCATAGATCATAATGGAACATCAATCATGGTAAAATAGCATGGAAATAAATCTTGTAATTGTGGAAAAACATTAAGCATGTTATATGATTTCCATAGTAGCCAAGGAATTGCTTCCAAGACCATCTTAGTGGAAAAAGTTCCTTTCTAAATCGAGTTCACTCCTCGTTCCAGTCCTGTAACACAGAACCGGATGAACATACCATTCCAGCCATGTCTATCTCCTGAGATATAAATCTTTACC
This sequence comes from Viscum album, assembly GCA_963277665.1. Lineage (NCBI taxonomy): Eukaryota > Viridiplantae > Streptophyta > Magnoliopsida > Santalales > Viscaceae > Viscum > Viscum album. The sequence continues at coordinate 1,081,915,221 of OY728120.1, read as the reverse complement.
CAATGCATTGGAGGGAGATATAGGTCCAACCCATCTCATAATTAAATCATTCTTACTTGTGCCACAAAATCATAAATCATACATCATAGCATAACCCATGTAATAAATTAGGATTCATAAACATCATGCCATCATAACATAATCCATATAAAACAAATGGACATCATTTCATAATGAGAAGAATCATACCAAGTAAATAATAAACACATTATACATGAAAAATACACATATGAAATAATGTCATCTTAGATGGAAAATGGTTTTGATAAAACACATGAAATGAATTCGTAAGGAAGATAACCTTCCTTCTTCAAAATCAATTTCTTTTCACAAAACGTCATGAAATTTTAAAAGAAAAATATTTTGTTTAAAATAGTCATGAAATATTTTGGAGGAAGATTCATGAAAATAAGGCTTTATAAAACCATAAAAATCCATTCATGTCGTATAAGTTAAAAAAACATTCTCCCTGTACTTTTGTCGGAAAAGTCAAAAAAGTACCTCGTAACGTAAACAAAAGAAAGATTCCTTACATACCATGTCCTAAAAGTCCAAATGGTTAAAAAGGACATTAAACATACATAAAAACACTTTTAGAAAACATGGACATGGATGATAACAATAACCCCAGTAAATACATACGTATAAGGAATCTCGGATAAAAAAATGAGATTTGAAAAATTATCCCTTACCTTGGGTCCAATATGCTTTGTACGTTTCAGAACCTCCTCTTCATTGAAGCGCCTCATTCAGACCACCTATTAGGGCACTAAAATTGGTCTTTGAAGAAGACCAGGAACTCTAGGATGTTTCTAGGGAAGTGGAGAAGATAATTTGGCAGGGTTTGGATGAGCATTAAGGCTCAAAGTGGTGTGAGGAAGAGAGGGAGGAGGTGCCCTTTTTTAAGGGAGGAGAGGGGCACCTTTGGAAACACAAAAAATATTATTTTATTATAAAGTCATATTCGGTTTTTAATACCTTCAAATTGAGTTATTTAGAAGCTAAGGTGGGGATGGGTCGAAATCCTCTCATCCAATAGAATTTAGACAAGTTTAGGTTTCTTTTATAACCTTATCATTTAGATTTAACTTTAAGATAGATAATTTATCTTTTACCGTGTCTTCTTGTTTTCTTACACTATAAGGTTAATAAACTTACTATAATAAGCCAAACGAACCCCATGTTGTTTATTATTAATATATATAAACTTATCTATGTCATTTTTCTGAACATTAGATTTTTAGGAATAAAATAACAATTAATAATATAATATTTGTTTTAAAAACTATTTTATGTCAATTTTGACACTATTTGGTAATTGATTTTTATGAAAATCATAACAACGTTATTAGTTCGAAAAAAGTAAATTAAATCAATATAACATTTTATATTAACCTAGAAAATTAGTTTAATGTATAAAAAGTCTCAAATTACATTTATTTGGGTATTTATAATATCAATTATGTTAAGATTTCCTTAAAAAGGTAATTACTACATCATCATTGTATCATATATAAATTAAATTATTTAATGTCGAAAAATAATAAATAAAATACCACCATGTAGGAAATATTTTTAGCTTTCTAATTAATATTTATATTCGAATTTATCTAATTTATAACCCTATATTAAAAATGATTTACTTATTAAACGTTGATTTTAACTATTTTAACCCTTCTTTAAATAAATTAATATTAAATGTCCTAATCTAATCCTAGTTGCCCTAAATGGTCATATTTTATTACTAAGGTTATTTTTGGTCGAATTACACTTATCGAACAGAATTATGACAGGTTTTAGTGTAATAATAATATCATTTTACCCTTAATTATCCTATTTACTTTTAACCGTGGGAAAAAAAGTAAAAAGTTACTATTCAACAAAAATTATTTTCATCTTATTGAACAAAATTTTACATAATAACATCAACCATGTCTCTTGGATTTTTTAAATTCCATTCACAGAAGTGGTAAAATTATGATTTGTGTAAATTTGCAAATTCTTCTAAGAGGTGTGTAAAAGACGGTGAAAAGTTCAATAAAATTTTTATATATCTAAATTTATTATAAAATGACTCCAATGTATTGCATTGAACTTATATAGGTATTATGTATCAATTTTGACCTAAAATAAATTTAAATAAATTAAATAATTATTTAAATAAAAATTCGGTTTTTAAATAGTAACCTAGTGTTTTCACTATTCATCAAAAATTGAAAGTTTTCAGAAAAATACCAAAATTTCACCCTAGGATAATTTCGATATTCTGAATCCAAAAATGAAGTCCTTTTTGAAAGATAAAATTTATAAAATTTCTAAAAGTTGGTATTTCTATTCATAACGGCTAGTTTATATGGCATATCATTGTTTAGCGAAACTCGGTATTGCGTACAACACATGCTATCGTGGAAGGTCGTGATTGTGTGTAATGAAAGCCAAGTCAGGGATGCATGTTGTGTAAGATCCTTTTGGTGTAGCGTATAACAAAAGACATTAATGAAATTAAAAAGAATATTTTTCATAAAATCTCGGGGTGTTACATTCTACCCCCCTTAAAATGAATTTCGCCCTCGAAATTCGTCAGGGTTATAAATAATTTACTATTCATTGAAACCCATATCGTAAAAAGGAATAAAAAACATAATTTTAAAAACTAAAGTATCAAATGTAACAATTACCCAAAGTAACTCATCACTGGGTTTCCATATAGAAGAATATAGGTGAAAATATGGGTATTAAAGAAAAATCTAACCATCATGTTCTGATGGAGAGTGGTATAGAAAATGGATATGAAAAAGCCATCAACCACAAAGACATAAATTTGTGATGATCTAAGGTACCATCTGATTCATCGGATATAAGAGCACTAGGATATCATTTTTGGTTTTCAATATCATTTCCCTAAAGTTGAAAATTTTGAATTAGAAGAAAAACTTTCTTGATTTTGGTACAATCTCACTGTTGTTCGTGCTTTGAACAATTTACACTTCATCTCTTAAATAAATGAAGTCGAATTTGTTATTCGTGAAGTGTTAACAGATCAAGTCATAGAATTATGGTTCATTCCATCTGTTTCAAACAAAAGGTTAGCAAAAGTTATCAAATATACATAAGTCCATCTATGGTGAGGTTAATCATATACGATTTTGAAAATGAACTTATACATCATATATCATACCGCTTAATATAATAAAACTAGTTTCTACTAACCAGGGACTTCCCGTAGGCCAGTCGCACTTCGGTTGTGGGTTCAATTCCCACAGCCTTGTCCGATACGATGGGTTGTCTTCTGTCCTGCAGGTTGTCCTTTTTCTAAAACTACATTATAATAACATCCCATAAAAAAAAGTGCTAGAATTAGACAATAATAATTTACATCCAACATAATCCATTCCAATATTTAGGCTTATCTAAAATACTTCTATCCAAGATCATGGTATAAAGAAAACAATTACTAGAAATGTCATCTACTAAGAATGTGAATACCATCATTTATCCCCCATATATCTTGTTGGTCACATTCCAATCATGTGAATACTTTAATCATGTATTCTCTTGAAAGATGAATACCCATTGAACCTTAGTGAAAACATGAATTCTGTCAAAAGTTAACACTTTCCACATACCAAAATCCAAAAATTCTATATTCTCAAACCATATTATAACTTTGTCCTTATATCAGTCATTATCTCATGAATACTACCAAACATATTATTTTCTACTTATCCCTTCATTAGGTGCATATCATCTTCTTTAAAAAAATATTTCAATCACTTTCCATGGTTACCAGTACCATAAAATTATTGAAAAACATAATAGACCAATACATAAATATTACAATATTCCACGATACTATATACAACACTATTTTGGAATCCCATTACATAAACACTTAATCATTCCACAACATCATTTTCATATTCAACATCACCAATAGTGATCGCATGTGACTTCCCTTTTTTCCTTTGCCTTAAGTGGTTGCTCATGTCGATCATCATTAACCCTTGGATTGGGGCATTTATTAGCATAATGCCCCATTTCCTTGCACTTGAAGCATTGAAGCGTTGGTTGAGAGTTCTCTGTAGTCTTTTCTCTATTCACATCATTAGCAACCTTTTTCCCAAAACTTCAACAATCAACTGCTGGATGAACTTATTTTCCACACATAAAGCATTTTATAGTACCTTTTAGGCAATCTCCACCGTGCTTCTTTCCACACTTTGAGCATAAAGAAACATTTATCTTCTTTTCACCATTGTTCTGAGATTTCTCCTTGAACTCCATCTTTTGTTTCTTATCAAAACCATGAGATGGATATGTTACACCAAATTCCAGTTCTACCTTGATAGCATAGCACAAAATTTCTTCATAGCTACTAAAGTATCTTATCGTTAATGCCCTTCGAAGACTTGGATTTAAGCCACTGAAAAATCGATCGACTTTACTTTCAGGTTGGACGATAAAGCCAGATGCATACCTTGCAAGTCTTGAAATATTTGCATCATATATACCAACAGATTCATCATCCTTCTTCTTAAGCTCAAGAAAATCCTTTTCCATATTTGTTCAAAGAATATGAGGGAAGTACTTACTGAAAAAAAAAGTTCTTGAACTCGTCCCCTTCCATGGACTCAATTTCATCTCTTTTCCTCGTATTCTTGATAAGATTCCACCATTGATCAACATCACCTTCCAAACGATATACTGATAAGATGACTTTATCATGCTTTGAACATTGTAGAACTGAAAATATATTTTCAGTAGTAATAATCCATTATTCAGCCACTAAGGGATCAGAAGACCCGTAGAATGAAGGTGGAAGCTGCCTCATGAAGGATTCAACAAAATGATGCTCCTTTCTCTGCTCATTTTAAAGTCCAGAATGATTCATAGATTGTGTAAGTATATAAATAATATTGTGCACTCCATCTCTCAGTAAATTGGTTTGGTCAGGAGGGAAATCATTGCATTGTCCATTACATTGATCAACACGGTTCCTTCGGGTTCCAGCCATCGTCTAAAACCCAAAAATTATAGTGTGAGAGGAAAATACCATGCTAGGGAAAAAACATAATAAAGGGGGAGTACCTTCAATATCTAACATCTTAGGATTAATTATAAGATCGTTAGAACAATTCTAGGACTATAAACTATACGTATACTTAACATTAGGGACATCCCTAGACCTACCTTAGAAATATCTCTAGGGATCTCACTAAGGTTTTTGCATCCTAGTTTCCAAAGTTTGACTAAACCTTTTCTCTGATACCAACTGTAGAGACCCAAAGCTTGACGTACATGGACATTACATTACTTTTGCAGAATACTTAATACATAATGAAAACAGACACAGAAGGACCGTATTAGTTTAGTGTCTTTGGAAACTCGGAAAAATAATCTTCTAATCATGATGAATGATCTTCAACATCTCCCATAAATATCTTCCCCTTTTTGTTTCATTACCTAAAAGCTTTTTTTAATCCTGGGGAAAAAACATAAAAAGGGTGAGCTCAAATGCTTAGTAAGGGTAATAATGGAGAAAATAAAACAAACCGTATACATTTGAACATAAAAACATGAACATAATTTTTAAACATCGAAATCTTGATCAATGACATAAAACATGGAAGTACGTAAGGCATAGATCATAATAGAACATCAATCATTATAAAATAGCTTGGAAATAAAACATGTAATTGTGGAAAAACATTAATCACGTGAAATGATTTCCATAGTAGCCAAGGCATTGCTTCCAAGACCATCATAGTGGAAAAATTCCCTTTCTGAATCGAGTTCACTCCTCATTCCAGTCCTATAACACTGAACCAGATTAACTTACCGTTCTAGCCATGTCTATCTCATGAGATATAAATCTTTACCCAATGAATTTGAGGGAGATATAGGTCCCACCCATATAATAATGAAATCATTCTTACCTGTGCCGCAAAATCATAAATCATACATCATAGAAAAACCCATGTAATAAATTGGGATTCATAGACATCATGTCATCATAACATAATCCATATAAAACAAATGGATATCATTTCATCATGAGAATAATCATACCAATTAAATTATAGAGAAATTATACTTGAAAAAAACACATATCAAATAATGTCATCTTAGATGGAAAATGGTTTTGATAAAACACATGAAATGAATTCTTGAGTAAAATACCCTTTTTTCTTCAAAATCAATTTCTTTTCACAAAACTTCATGAAATTTTAAAAGAAAAAGATTTTGTTTAAAATAGTCATGAAATCTTTTGGAAGAATCTTAATGAAAATAAGGCTTTATAAAATCATAAAAATCCTTTCATGCTGTATAAGTTAAAAAACATTCTCCTCGTACTTTTGTCAGAAAAGTCAAAAAGTACCTCGTAACGTAAACAAAAGAAAGATTCCTTACAAACCATGTCATAAATGTCCAAATGGGTTAAAAGGATATTAAACATAAATAAAAACACTTTTAGAAAACATGGACATGGATGATAACAATAACCCCAGTAAATACTTACGTATAAGCAATCTCGGATAAAAAAATGACATTTGAATAATTATCCCTTACCTTTGGTCTGATATGCTTCGTACGTTTCCAAACCTCCTTTTCTTTGAAGTGCCTCTTTGAGACCTCCTCTTAGAGAACTAAAATTGGTCTTTAAAGAAGACCAGGACCTCTATGGTGTTTCTAGGGAAGTGGAGAAGAGAATTTGGTAGTGTTTGGCCGAGCTTGAAGGCTCAAAGTGGTGTGAGGAAGAGAGGGAGGAGGTGCCCGTTTATAAGGGAGGAGAGGGCCACCTTTGGAAAAACAAAAAATATTATTTTATTATAAAGTCATATTCGGTTTTTAATAGCTCAAAATTGTGTTTTTTCTAAGATAAGGTGGGGATTCATCTAAATCCTCTCATCCAATAGAATTTTTACACGTTTAGGTTTCTATTTTAAACTTATCATTTAGATTTAACTTTAAGTTAGATAATTTAACTTTTACCGTGTCTTCTTGTTTTCTTACACTATAAGGTTAATAAACTTATTATAACAAGCCAAAAGAACACCAAGTTGTTTATTATTAATATATATAACCTTATCCATGTCATTTGGCCGAACCTTAGATTTTTAGGAATAAAATAACAATTAATAATATAATATTTGTTTTAAAAACTATTTTATGTCAATTTTGACACTATTTGGTAATTGATTTTTGTGAAAATAATAACAACCTTATTAGTTCGAAAAAATTAAATTTCATCAATACTAACATTTTATATTAACATAGAAAATTATTGTAATTTATAAAAAGTCTCAAATTACATTTATTTGGGTATTTATAATATCAATTATGTTAATATTTCCTTAAAAAGGTAATTACTGCATCATCATTGTGTCATATATAAATTAAATTATTTAACGTCAAAAAATTATAAATTAAATACCATCATGTAGGAAATATTTTTATATTTCTAATGAATATTTATTCTCGAATTGATATTATTTATAACCCTATATAGAAAATTATTTACTTATTAAACTTTGATTTTAACTATTTTAACCCTTCGTTAAATAAATTAATATTAAATGTCATAATCTAATCCAAGTGGGAATAAATGGACATATTTTATTCCTAAGGTTGTTTTTGGTCGAATTACACTTATCCAATAGAATTAGGTAATGTGTTAGGGTAATAATAATATCATTTTTACCCTTAATTACCCTATTTACTTTTAACCGTGGTAGAAAAAGTAAAAAGTTACTATTAACCAAAAATTATTTTCATCTTATTGAAACACAATTTAATTAATAAAATCAACCGTGTATCTCGGATTTTTTAAATTCCATTCACAGAAGCGTTAAAATTATGTTTTGTGTAAATTTACAAATTCTCCTAGGAGGTGGGTAAAAGACGGTGAAAAGTTCAATAAAATTTGTATACATCTAAAATTATTATAAAATGACTCCGATGAATTGCGTTGAACTTATATAGGTATTATGTATCAATTTTGACCTAAAATAAATTTAAATAAAATAAATAATTATTTAAATAAAAAGTCGGGTTTTAAATAGTAACGTAGTGTTTTCACTATTCATCAAAAATTGAATGTTTTCAAAAAAATACCAAAATTTCACCCTAGGATAATTTCGATATTCTGAATCCAAAAATGAAGTCCATTTTAAAAGATAAAATTTTTAAAAATTCAAAAAGTGGGTATTACTATTCATAACGGCTAGTTTATATAACATATCGTTGTTTAGCGAAACTCAGTATTGCGTATAACACACGCTATCGTGGAAGGTCGTGATTGCGTGTAATGCAAGCCAAGTCAGGGATGCATGTTGTGTAAGCTCATTTTGGTGTAGCATACAACACAATACATTAATGAAATTAAAAGGAATATTTTTCATAAAATCTCGGGGTGTTACATTCCACCCCCCTTAAAATGAATTTCGCCTTAGAAATTCGTCGGGGTTATAAATAATTTACTATTCATAAAAACCCACATCGTAAAAAGTAATACTAAAACTAAATTTTTAAAAATTAAAGTATGAAATGTAACGATTACCCAAAGTAACTCATCACTGGGTTTCCATATAGGAGAACATAGGTGAAAATATGGGTATGGGAGAAAAATCTAACCATCAAGTTCTGATGGAGAGTTGTAGAGAACATGGCTATGAAAAATCCATCAATCTCAAAGCCATAAATTTGTTATTATCTAAGGTACCATCTGATTCATCAGATATAAGAGCACTAGGACAACATTTTTGGTTTTCAATATCATTTCCCTAAAGTTGAAAATTTTGAATTAGAAGAAATAATTTCTTTATTTTGGTACAATCTCACTGTTGTTCGTGCTTTGAACAATTTCCACTTCATCTCTTAATGAAATGAAGTTGAATTTGTTATTCATGAAGTGTTAACAGATCATGTGATAGAATGATAGGTCATTCCATCTGTTTCAATCAAAAGTTTAACAAAAGTTATCAAATATACATAAGTCCATCTATGGTGAGGTTAATCATATACGATTCCAAAAATGAACTTATACTTCATATATCATACCACTTAATAAAATAAAACTAGTTTCTACTAACCAGGGACTACCTGTAGGCTAGTGGTAAGCGATAATGGCCAGTCACACTTCGGTTGTGGGTTCGATTCCCACAGCCTTGTCCGACGCTATAGGATGTGGCCCATCCTCCAGGTTGTCCTTTTTCCAAAACTACATTATTATAACATCCCATCAAAAAAAGTTCTATCATTAGACAATACTAATTTATGTACAACATAATCCATTCCAATATTTTGGATTATCTAAAATACTTCTATCCATGCTCATAGTATAAAGAAAATAATTACTATAAATGTCATCTACCGAGCATGTGAATACTATCATTTATCCCATATATATCTTGTTGGTCACATTCCAATCATGTCAATACCTTAAACATGTATTCTCTTTAAATGAATACCCATTTAACCTTAGTGAAAACATGAATGCTGTCAAAAGTTAACCCTTTCCACATACCAAAATCCAAAAATTATATATACTCAAACCATATTATAACTTTGTCCTTATATCAGTCATGAGCTCATGAATACTACCAAACATATTATTTTCCACTTATCCCTTCATTAGGTGCATGTCATATTCTTTCGAAAAATTTCTCAATCACTCTCCATGGTTACCGGTACCATAAAATTATTGAAAACAACAATAGACCAATACATAAATATTCCAATATTCTACAATACTATATACAACATTATTTTGGAACCCCATTACATAAACACTTAATCATTCCACCACATCGTTGTCATATTAAACATTTCCAATATTGATCGCATGTGACTTACCTTTGTCCTTTTCCTTAAGTGGTTGCTCATGTCAATCATCATTAACCCTTGGATTAGGGCATTTATTAGCATAATTCCTCGTTTCCTTGCACTTGAAGCATTGAGGCGTTGGTGGAGAGTTCTCTGTAGTCTTTTCTCTATTCACATCATTAGAAACCTTTTTCCCATAACATCGACAATCAACTGCTCGATGAACTTATTTTCCACACTTAAAGCATTTTATAGTACCTTTGAGGAAATATCCACCATGATTATTTCCACACTTTGAGCATAAAGAAACATCCATCTTCTTGTCACCATTGTTCTGAGATTTCTCCTTGAACTCCATCTTTAGTTTCTTGTCAAAACCTTGAGATGGATATGTTACACCAACTTCTAGTTCTACCTTGATAGCACAAATCACAATTTCTTCATAGATACTTAAGTCTCTTATAGATAATTCCCTTCGAAGACTTTGTTTTATGCCACTGAAAAATCGATCAACTTTACTTTTAGGTTGGATGATAAATTCAGATGCATACCTTGAAAGTCTTGTAAAATTCGCTTCATATATACCATCAGATTCATCATCCTTCTTCTTAAGCTCATGAAACTCTTCTTCCATATTTGTTCAAAGAATACGAGGTAAGTACTTACTGAAAAACAAGTTCTTGAACTCGTCTCATTCCATGGACTCAATTTCATCTCTTTTCCTCGTATTCTTGATAAGATTCCTCCATTGATCAGCATCACCTTCCAAACTATATACTGCTATGATGACTTTATCATGCTCTGAACATTGTAGAACTGAAAATAGCTTTTCAGTAGTATTGATCCATTGTTCAGCCACTATGGGATCAGAAGACCCGCAGAATGAAGGTGGACGATGCCTCATGAAGTATTCAATAGAATGTTGCTCCTTTCTCTTCTCATTTTGAAGTCTATAATGATTCATAACTTGTGTAAGTATAGAAAAAAGATTGTGCACCCCATCTCCCATGACATTGGTTTGGTCAGGAGGACGATCATTTCATTTTCAATTACATTGATCAACATGGTTCCTTCGGGTTCCAACCATCGTCTAAACCCCAAAACTAATAGTGTGAGAGGAGAATACCATGCTAGGGAAAAAATATAATAAAGGGGAGTACCTTCAATATCTACCATCTTAGGATTAATTATAAGATCATTAGTACAATTCTAGGACTATTACATATACGTATACTTAACCTTAAGTACATCCCTAGACATACCTTAGAAATATCTCTAGGGATCTCACTAACGTTTTTGCATCCTAGTTTCCAAAGGTTGACTAAACCTTTCCTCTGATACCAACTGTAGAGACCCAAAGCATAACTTACATGGAGATTACATTACTTTTTCAGAATACTTAATACATAATGAAAACAGACACAAAAGGACCATAATAGTTTAGTGTCTTTGGAAACCAGGAAAAATAATCTTCTAATCATGATGAAAGAACTTCAACATCTCCCGTAATATCTTCCCCTTTTTGTTTCCTTACCTAAAATCTTTCTTTTAATCCTGGGGGAAAAACATAAAAAGGGTGAGCTCAAATGCTCAGTAAGGGAAAGCATGGAGGAAATAAAACAAACCATATACATTTGAACATAAAAACATGAACATAATTTTTAAACATCTAAATCTTGAGAAATGGCATAAAACATAGAAGTACGTAAGGTATAGATCAAAATGGAACATCAATCATGATAAAATAGATTGTAAATAAAACTTGTAATTGTGGAAAAACATTAAGCACATGTTATGATTTCCATAGTATCCAAGGCATTACTACCAAGACCATCTTAGTGGACTAAGTCCCTTTATGAATAGAGTTCACTCCTCATTCCAATCATGCAACACTGAACTGGATTAACTTACCGTTCCGGCCAGTCTATCTCATGAGATATAAATCTTTACCCAATTAATTGGAGGGAGATATAGGTCCCACCCATCTCATAATGAAATCATTCTTACTTGTGCCACAAAATCATAAATCATATATCATAGCATAACCCATGTAATAAATTGGGATTCATAAACATCATTCCATCATAACATAATTCATATAAAACAAATGGATATCATTTCAACATGAGAATAATCATACCAAGTAAATAATAGAGACATTATACTTGAAACATACACATATGAAATAATGTAATCTCAGATGGAAAATGGTTTTGATAAAACACATGAAATGAATTCTTGAGGAAAATATCCTTTCTTCTTCAAAATCAATTTCTTTTCAGAAAACGTCATGTAATTTTAACAGTAAAAGATTTTGTTTAAAATTGTTATGAAATCATTTGGAGGAAGCTTCATGAAAATAAGTCTTTATAAAACCGTAAAAATACTTTCAAGCCGTATAAGTTAAAAAAAATATTTTCCTCGTACTTTTGTCGAAAAAGTCAAAAATTACCTCGTAACGTAAACAAAAGAAAGATTCCTTACATATTATGTCGTAAAACTCCAAATGGGTAAAAAGGAAATTAAACATAAATAAAAACACTTTTAGAAAACATGGACATGGATGATAACAATAACCCTATTAAATACTTACGTATAAGCTATCTCGAATAAAAAAAATGAGATTTCCAAAATTATCCCTTACCTTGGGTCCGATATGCTTCGTACGTTTCCGAACCTCCTCTTCTTTGAAGTTCCTCTTTGAGACCTCCTCTTAGGGGACTAAAATTGGACTTTGAAAAGGACCAAGACCTATAGGATGTTTATAGGGAAGTGGAGAAGATAATTTGTCAGGGGTTGGCAGAGCTTGAAGGCTCAATATGGTGTGGGGAAGAGAGGGAGGAGGTGCCCTTTTATAAGGGAGGAGAGCAGCACCTTTGGAAAAAATAAAAATATTATTTTATTATAAAGTCATAATCTGTTTTTAATAGCTCCAAATTTAGTTATTTAGAAGCTAAGTTGGGGATGGGTTGAAATACTATCATCCAATATAATTTAGATATGTTTAGATTTCTATTTTAACCCTATAATTTAGATTTATCTTTAAGTTAGATAATTTAACTTTTACCGTTACTTCTTGTTTTCTTACACTATAAGGTTAATAAACTTACTATAACAAGCCAAAATAACCCCAAGTTGTTTATTATTAATGTATATATCCTTATCTATGTCATTTAGCCGAACCTTTGATTTTTAGGAATAAAATAACAATTAATAATATAATATTTGTTTTAAAAACTATTTTATGTCCATTTTCACACTATTTGGTAATTGATTTTTTTGAAAATCATAAGAACCTTATTAGTTCGAAAAAATTAAATTAAATCAATACTAACATTTCATATTAACTTATAAAATTAGTGGAATTTATAAAAAATTCTCAAATTACATTTATTTTGGTATTTATAATATCAATTATGTTAATATTTCCTTAAAAAGGTAATTACTCCATCATCATTGTGTCATATATAAATTAAATTATTTAAAGTCCAAAAATTATAAATAAAATACCATCATGTATGAAATCCTTTTATATTTATAAAGAATATGTATAGTCGAGTTTATCTTATTTATAACTCTATATTAAAAATGATTAACTTATTTAACTTTGATTTTAACTATTTTAACCCTTCTTTAAATAAATTAATATTAAATGTCCTAATCTAATCCAAGTGGGCCTAAATGGTCATATTTTATTCCTAAGGTTGTTTTTGGTCGAATTACACTTATCCAATATAATTAGGACATGTGTTAGGGTAATAATAATATCATTTTTACCCTTAATTACCCTATTTACTTTTAATCGTGGTAAAAAAAAGTAAAACTTTACTATTCACCAAAAATTATTTTCATCTTATTGAACCACATTTTACTTTCTAACATCAATCGTGTCTCTAGGATTTTGTAAATTCCATTCACAGAAGCGGAAAAATAATGTTTTGTGTAAATTTTCAAATTCTCCTAAGAGGTGGGTAAGAGACGGTCAAAAGTCCAATAAAATTTTTATATATCTAAAATTATTATAAAATTACTCCAATGAATTGTATTGAACTTATATAGGTATTATGTATCAATATTTACCTAAAATAAATTTAAATTAAATAAATAATTATTTAAATAAAATGTCGGTTTTTAAATAGTAACCCAGTGTTTTCATTATTCATAAAAAATTGATAGTTTTCAGAAAAATACCAAAATTTCACCCTAGGCTAATTTCGATATTCGGAATCCAAAAATGAAGTCCATTTTGGAAGATAAAATTTATAAAATTTCAAAAAGTGGGTATTACTATTCATAACGGCTCGTTTATATAACATATCGTTGTTTAGCGAAACTCGGTATTGCGTACAACACCCGCTATCGTGGAAGATCGTGATTGCGTGTAATGGAAGCCAAGTCAAAGGTGTGTGTTGTGTAAGCTCCTTTTGGTGTATCGTACAACACATGACATTAATGAAAATAAAACGCATATTTTTCATAAAATCTCGGGGTGTTACATCTTCGAATACAGATTCCTCCCTTTTTCTGCAATAGATTCCACCAAATCTCAATAGGGGAATTAAATAGATTTCTAAGTGTTTTATGATTCTTCTCATCTCATTCTTGAAAAATAAAATGAATGCTGATCAATCAAATAACGGGTCGATCTGCATATCATTTTTTGTGGGTTGTTGTTGGAGGGTCTTAATTTGGGGAATTTTCTTTATAAATGGTGATTGTTATCACCCCATGTTAAAAAAATAATGGGGAGAGCACTGGCCAATCCAAACAAGGCCCGCACCCCCTCCATTCTTGTATTATTTTTGTTCTTGGTGTGAGACTGGGAAATAAGGTGGCAACACGAATGTAAGAGCCTAATAGTGAAGGCAACAACCTAGGAGGCTTGTAGGCATAGATGGAAAGGATAACGAACCACTAGAGCATATTTGGTGGCCTGCTGAAGCATCCGCCCGCGCGGAACCACTGGTTCGACGGTGCCGGAGACCGGCGGCAGTGCCCTTATCGAGCCAGCCATGTGGATACGACAATGCCAACACGCTCCTTAGTGGCAAGAGTTGCGGCCAGCCGAGCCACATGGGGTGTAAAATGAGGTGTCGGCGCACCGCGTTAGAGTGTAGCGGCCCACTTGGGCCGGTCGGCTAGACAAAACGGTTGTCTCTAGCCCGCTATTATGGGAGGTGGCATGACGCCCTACTAGCATCACTAGATGGAAAATCAAATGCTATGAGTCTGGTCCAGCACAACTGGTATGTTCGAAGGATGGGTTTTCTAGGCGAGACGAACTCGGGGCCCGAGCCGGATCTACTGGTTGGGCCAGACACACTGGCCGGGCCAAAACAGCTGGTCGGGCTGGACCCGTGGGCCCAACAAGCTGGTGGGGCTGGACCCCTACCATACCTGGACATGACCAGCTCCATTTCACTAGACCAACATAACTCGCAAACTGGGTGTCTGATTGAGGTGTTTCTATAGAGTGAGGACACTTACGAAGTGGTGGTACTTTTTAGATACTCCACTTGGATTTTGGAATAAGTTAGAGTACGGATGGGTTGGATCGAGCTCGAATCCAATCATACCCTTTCTGGTTTTTTTCTTATATCTTACAGATTGGGCGTCCAATTGAAGCACCGTATATCACATTGGAACCCTTACAAGAAGACGGTACCTTGGGTTACTTTTATGCGGGACTTCATTTATGGTGAGGTATGATCGATATCATGATCAGCAGAACCTATGCTACTCAATCGCACTATGTGTGCAAATCCTGTGACTGGTTGTCAAGTGAAGAGAGACCCTCTATAGATCAGAATAAGAGTGACCCAATGTGTATTAGCAGTAGTGTGAGACTATATGGATCCACAAGAGTGTGTCCCTATGTGGATCGGTAGTAGAGAATCCTTTGTGTATCCACAATACATCAGCTCTTCGTGGATCCGTTGCAGGATCTCTCAACAGAATAAATGATCTATCTCAAGACTAATCGTCTTTATTCCTATTCTCTAAGTTTTATACCAGGTGTAAGATGTATTTTACTTTATTATTTTGGATTTAGATCATGCATTGTTGTTTTTCCTTTGGGTAATTATAGGATACCATCAGGAGTCTCGAGGTCTCTATTGGGTATTGTTATACTCACCCCTACACGGGTTTTTCCCGCACCTTGTTGTATCTTGTAAAGACAACAAACAGCTTGACTAAGACTTGGGGAGCTGGGGCTAGACAGTGCTCGGAGGTTATTGATAGACATGGTGAGTGTAAATGATGAAAGGCAAATAGTTGTATCTATCTTTTAGGTAGGATCCTTGATGGACGACCTATGGAGCACATATTTCCCTTTTTTCTATAATTTTTGTTGGGTTTGTATACTGGCTCTTTTTTACTTTCAGTTCCTACTTTTACTATCAGTACTTGTACTTTGTGGTTTTATTTTAGTTTTTACCATGTCACTATGTTTACATGTTTAAAGGAAATTCCTTCCCTTTTGGGATATTCATTTCCAGTGCTGGTCACCAAGTCCTGTCTTATGGAAGGCGGGCTTGGGGTAGTCACAGCAAGGGCCCTAGAGAGAAGGTCGTGATAAATTGGTATCAAAGGGCGTTCAGTTTGACCAGAAGAACTAAGAGTTTTTGTTTTCAGTGGAGAAATATTTTTATGTGTCTCGAGTTCATATTAATTTCCAGGGAGTCTTGTTTTGGTGTAGTGGCCGAAGTATCCATACATGAGGGCCCTGAATTATTATTTTTATCTCAATACAATAAAAAACTATTTTCATGTGTGTTTATAAAATTTTTTGATCTCTTTTGAGTCGGATCACGAGGTATAACTTATTGACTATGGAAAATCTATTTATTTACAAGATACTGCCGCATAGAACACCAGCCAGGATTCCAGTGAGAGATCACGATGACGGGCCATTGGGGTGATGAGGTGTCGGTGTAGGGCCCTCTTACAGCGATAGCACCTTTGGCTGGTGTACCAGCACCACCATCCATAGGGTAGTAGTTTCCACATATCCCACAAGCAGACTATGAATGATGATTGAGCATGTTTCATGAGTTACCGAGACATATGCCTCTACAGTTTCGAGGTGGGATAGATCCACTGGAAGCTGAGAACTTTCAAGAGGTTGTGGCATGAGTTTTCCTCTTAGTTAATACATATGTAGACAATATGGTGATCCTAGATGCAAGTATCATTCAGGTAACAACAGGGAGATGGTGGAGCCTGACACTCTAGACTCACGAGGAGACAACTCTTTCCTAGTTAGACATCAAGAGCCTCTTCAGGGCGGAGTTCTTTCCATGAAATTTACACTCTATGCATAGTCATGAGCTACTGCACTTACAGGAGGGTAGCCTGATAGTGGCCCAGTACTTGGATAGATTCACTATACTTTATCAATACTCCACCAACATAATAAGGGACACCTTTCTCAAGGATCACACCTCTGAGAAGGGACTTAGATGGGAGATCAGAGTGTCAATGATATCGCTAAACATTCTGACATAGGCTAGAGTGTTAGAGTAATCACTTTTGGTAGAGAACTTCGTAGCTGAGAAAACACTGATGATGAGAGCTACCACTAGATAACAGTCAGTACAGTCATCTAAATCATTTAGTAGGAAGATTACATAGAGGCCCTAGTGGGGAAAAACTTCTAGAGGACAACCCTAGGATATAGGTTCAGATGTGTGGATCTCATAAGACAGATGAGGTCAGCAGAAGAGTAGACTATGCTACATGTGTGGCGGGAAGGGTCACATGGCTCATGATTTCCCGACCCATCATACAGATGATCAGTAGATGGTTGAAGGACCATCAAGGAAGAAGAACGGGTTTGATGGAGGAGGTCCACAGGGCTGTTGACATGGAATAGGAGTAGGCCACGTGGCAGACAGTGGGCGACATTTTTAGGTACTACTACCACCACCCCAAGTGGTCCACCCCAAAATTAGGGAGTAAGTGGAAAGGGACAAGCTCAACTCCATGAAACAGAGACTTTTGACCAAAATACTCTAAAGATGATTTGAGGTATGATCTATGTCTACTCCACCCTAGCTGTAGTTGTTATAGACAGAGGTTCTAGTCACTCTTTTATTTCCACCACTCTAATTTGGAGCTCAGAGATTATGGTGGAGTCATTGGATTGATCATTACATTTAGAGACTCCTATAGGAAATGATATGATGATTAGACATAGGTGAAGGAAATGTGATCTTACTCTGGGAGGAGATAGGTTTGGATGAGATATCTTAGTAGCAGCATCAGGGCCTTACAATGTCATCTTGGATATGGACTTGTTATCTGCAGTCCATGATCTGATCGACTATTTTTGGTGAAAAGTGTGGTGTGTCAGTGAGTATGGGACCAATATTTCATTCATTGATGAGAATGAAACCTTGGAAAAACATGATGGACATTTTGGGAGGAGGGTGTAGATGATCACTCGCCAGTTGGCTAGCCACACCCTCAGTGGATCCAGAAAGGATAGAGGCGGTGCTTGCTTGGGAGCCACCCAAGAGTGTGACAGAGGGGTGGAGTTTCTTGGGGTTGGGTGGGAACTACCAGAGGTTTCTACCTAACTTTTCCAGATTATCACCAACCTATTAAGCTTTGACAAAAATGGGTAAACCCTTCATTTTTATGGAGGGATTCCCATTGTGTTTCGAGGACCTGAAGTGGAGACTGACGAGTGCCCTCGTCTTGAGACTACTAGAAGAGGGAGTTAAGTATATAACCTTCTTTCATGCATCAGGGACTGGAATGGTGTCTTTCCTGATACATGAGTGAGCATTGATCTCCTATGGCTCATGAAAATAGAGGAAACATGATCATAACTATGAAACCCATGACCTGGAGTTAGCATTAGTGGTATTTTTCATTATTATGTGGCAACACTACTTGATGAGTGAACAATTTACTATCTACACGTATCACAAGAGTCTATAGTATATCTTCTTATAGAAGGACCAAAAACTGAAGTAGCGGCGATGCCTATATTTCCTCTAGGACTATGACATTGACATATTATACACTCCTAGGAAGGGAAACGTAGTAGCAGACACACTCAGCAGGAGGTCAGGTTTACAGCTTCTTAGCGAGGTGAAAGAGCATCTAGCTGCATTACATATATCATTCATGGATAATGATGGTGAAACTTACCTCTAGTCTATGATTTTCACTCCCCTACTCCTTCACTGGGTTCAAGAGGCACAGCTTGGGGATGCTGACTACGAGGATCGATGTGCTCATATATTTGTAGGACATGCTCCTGATGGATTTTCTAGAGGTGGGGAGCATGTCATCCTTTTTAGATGATTTAACATCGAACCAATGATATTTCGGGAGGAGGTGTTGAGGTAGTTCCATACATCCCATTTTTTGGTACATCCTAGAGTGGAGAAGATGTACCTGAAACTCTAAAATCAGTACTGGTGTCCGTGTATGAATAATGTAGTGGAGTTCATTTCATGATGCCTCACTTTTCAGAAAATGATGGTTGAGCACCAGGTTCCAGTAGGCTTAGCACAACCACTAGAGGTACTGAAATGGAAGTGGGATAGTATCTCCATAGACTTTTTTACTATGTTACCACATAAATCTAGGGGCCAAAACTATATCTGGGTGATTGTTGACGAACTCACCATGTTAGACTGTTTTCTACCCATCCAAGAGCAGGCTTTAGTAGAGGGCTTGGGACGCCTCTATGTCCAGAAGATAGTAAGGATTTATGGGGTACCATTGATGATCATTTCATATCGTGACACATGTTTTACATCTTGGTTCTGGAAGGGATTACATGAGGCTTTCGGGACTCAGCTACACTTGAGCACCACCTCTCACCCTCATACCCATGGTCAGACGGAGCGAACCATACAAACACTTGAGGACATACTTCATATTTGCATCCTTGATTTTGGCTTCATTTAGGAGGACCACCTGCCACAGGTGGATTTCACATAGAAAAACAATTATCACTCCACCATCAGCATGGAACCATTTCCGGCCATATACGGGAGACCATGAAGATTACCTCTTTGCTGGACAGACCCAAGGGAGTCAGCACTTATGGGTCCATAGTTAGTAAAAGTTACCACTGAGAAGGTGTAGATCCTCCACCAGTAGATGAAGAATACACAGAGTTGGATGTAGTCTTATGCTGAAAGGAGATGGAGACTCTTGGAATTCTAAGCGGGAGGTTATGTCTTCCTACGATGTAACGTCCCAGTTCCAGAAGCCACCCAGAGGCGCCCCGTACCCGGTTGGTCACATGGACTCAATCTCCTTTTGAAGAATGCTACAAGATTCCAACTAGAAACGAGGGACTTGGGTGTGACAGTGGGGAAACTATGCCCCCATTGGCTGAGTAACACAATGGAAGTAAAACAAATAGCAGTATCGGAATCTAGAATAATCCATACAAAATTAAATAGCAGAAGATTGGAAAAAAAACTGGAGCACACACATATATATGAAGGATGCATGACACATATGTCTAGGAAATCATTCAAACAACCGAAATGTTGGAATTCAACAGTACAAAACCAAATGACAAAATAATGCAAGAAAAAAACTCCTCAGACTACTACCAAAATGGGCTTTATCAGCGCTCAAAATGGGCTTTATCAGCGCTAAAAAAGTGTTGTAAAGCTCAGCACTGATAAATGGGGGGGTCCCCTTTATCAGCGCTTAATAAGGGATGATAAAGGGGTACTTTATCCACCCTAAAAAATCACTGATAAATGAAACCTTTATTAGTGCTATAAATGTGCTGATAATGGGAGACTTTATCAACACTAAAAATTTACTGATAAAGGCCCCTTTATCAGGGCTAAAAAGGGATAATAAATGTGTATTTATTAGAACTCATTTAGCACTAATAAATTGATCCTTTATCATCACTTTTTTAGCGCTGATAAAGGTGGATTTTATCACTGCTTTTTTTGGGATGATAAAGGCTTCCTTTATCAGCGCTAAAAAAGAACTGATAAATGCCATGTCTGCTGCAACAACAAAAATTCTACAGCCGCAAACCCAAAAAACACCTGCAAAAAATTCCGCATCTCAACAATTAAGTATACCCATAAGAAATTAACACATATATCATAAGGCAATTACACCAATCATACCCATAAAACAAGTATACCCATACACCATCAACACAAAATTCATAAGATAATTAAATACATAAATAATACAATTCAGAATTTAGGGGGTTGGGGGCTGTTTAGGGGTTTTGGGTGGCTGTCCAAGGGGGGTAGGGGGTGTCCAGGGGATGGGGTGACCGAGGGGGTAGGGGTGTCTAGGGGGTGGGGGAAGTCTTCGAGGTTGGGGGCTATCCAAGGAGGTTGGGGTGTCCAGGGGTGGAGGGTTACTGGGTGGTGGGGTGGTGGGGTGGTGTCTAGGAGGGGGTCCAGGTGAAGGGGGGGACTATCCATGGGGGTGTCCAGGGGGGTGGGCTGGTGTCCAGGGTGTCAGGGGGGGGGGGCTTTCCCGGGGGTGGGGGTGTCTAGGGGGTGGGGGTGCTCCAGGGGGTCGGTGGGGCTGTCCAAGGTGGGTGGGGTGGTGTCTGAAAGGGTGGGGGTGGCCATCCATGGGTGGGGGTGTACAGGGGTGGGGGTGTCCATGTGGTGGGGTGGTGTCTTGGAGGGGTGGGGGTGCTGTCCAGGGGGGTGGAGGTTGTCCAGGGGGTGGGGGTGTCTGGGGGGGGGGGGGGTTGCCTAAGGTGTGTGTGTGTGGGGGGGGGGGGCTGTCCTTGGGCGTGTCCAGGGGTGGGTGTGTCCAGGGGGTTGAGGGGGCTTTCCAGGGGGTGGGGGTGTCCAATGGGTTGGGGGTGTCCAGGGGTGGCGGATGTCCAGGGGTTTGGTGGGGCTGTCCAACGGGGTGGGGTGGGGGTGGCTATCCATAGGGGTGGGGGTGTCTAGGGGGTGGGGAGGTGTCCAGGTGGTGGGGTGGTGTCTATGGGGTGGGGGAATCCAGCTGTTGGGGGGACACATCGTGTCTCAGATTGAGATGGGGTTGACTCATACACATCTCAAAGGACCCATGTATCATTCTCCCAAAGTATCAACATAATCCAAATGCGTTTTCTTGGACTTGTGTACATCAGTTGTTGTTTTCACTTAAAATTTTGTCCATTTTAAACAAAAGAGAGACCCTTTGACTGATATCGGCCACACCGTGCCTTAGATTGAAGAAATTTTGACTTTTACAAGTTCCAAAGGACTCATGGATCATTCTCCTAAAATATCAACAAGAATAGAATGCATTTGGTTGGATTTTCGTAGGTCAGTTGTTATTTTCACTTAAAATTGTGTCCATTTTAAACCAAAGATAGACACTTTGAGTGATATCAGCCACACCGTGCCACAGATTGATGTGGGGTTGACTCGTACACATCCCCAATGAACCCATGGATCATTATAATAATGTATCAACACAATCTGAATGAATTTGGCTGGATTTCCGTACATCAGTTGTTGTTTTCACTTAAAAATCTGTCCATTTTAAACAAAAGAGGATCACTTTGAGTGATACCAGCCACACCGTGCCTTGGATTGAGGTAGGGTTAACTCATACACATCCCAAACGCACCCATGGATCATTCTCCTAAAGGATCAACACAATACAAATGTGTTTGGTAGTATTTATAAATGTCAGTTATTGTTTTCACTTAAAATTCTATTTATTTTAAACAAAAGAAAGACACTTTGAGTGATACCGGCCACACCGTGCCTCGGATTGAGGCAGGGTTGACTCTTACACATCAAAAAGAACCCATGTATTGTTCCCCAAAAGTATCAATGTAATTAAAATGATTTTGGTTAGATTTGTGTATGTCAGTTGTTGTTTTCACTTAAAATTATGTCCATTTTAAACAAAATAGAGACCCTTTGAGTGATACGAGCCACACTATCCCTCAGATTGAGGTGGGGTTGACTCGTACATCTTACAAAGGACCCATGGATAATTATCCTAAAGTATCAACACAATCCAAATGTGTTTATTTGGATTTTCATACGTAAGTTGTTGTTTTCACTTAAAACTCAGACCATTTTAAACAAAAGAGAGACCCTTTGAGTGATACTGGCTACACCATGCCTCGGATTGAGGAGGGGTTGACTATTACATATCACAAAGGACCCATGGACCATTATCTTATATGATCAACACAATACGAATGTGTTTGGTCAAATTTTTGAAGGTCAGTTGTAGTTTTCACTTAAAATTGTGTCCATTTTAAACAAAAGGCAGACACTTTGAGTGATACTGGCCACACCATGCCTCAGATTGAGGCGGTGTTGACTCATAGACATCCCCAATGCACCCATGGATCATTCTATTAAAGGATCAATAAAATATTAATTCGTTTGGTTGTATTTTTGTATGTCAGTTGTTGTTTTCAATTAAAAATATGTCCATTTTAAACAAAAGAGAAACACTTTGAGTGATACCGGACACAACGTGTCTCTGATTGAGGCAGGGTTGACTCATACACATCCCCAAGGAACCCATGGATCATTCACATAATGGATCAAAAAAATCCAAATGCGTTTGGTCAGATTTGCGTATGTCAGTTGTTGTTTTCACATAAAATTTTGTCCATTTTAAACAAAGGAGAGACTCTTTGAGTGATACTGGCCACACCTTGACTCAGGATGAGGAGGGGTTGACTCGTACACATCAAAAAGAACCCATGGATCGTTCACCTAAAGTATCAACACAATCTGAATGTGTTGGTCAGATTTGTGTACATCAGTTGTTGTTTTCACTTAAAATTCAGTCCATTTTAAACAAAAGAGAGACCCTTTGAGTGATACCGGTCACACCGTGCCACAGATTGAGGCAGGGTTTACTCGTAAATGTCCCCAACTCACCCATTTAACATTATCATAAAGTATAAACACAATCGGAATGTGTTTGGTCATATTTTCATACATAATTTGTTATTTTCACTTAATATTATATCCATTTTAAACAAAAGAGAGGCACTTTGAGTGATAACGGCCACACCGTGCCTCGTATTGAGGAAGGGTTGACTCATACATGTCCCAAATGAACCCATGGATCATTATCATAAATTATCAACACAATCCAAATGCGTTTGGTCAGATTTTCATATATCAGTTGTTGTTTTCACTTAAAATTTTGTCCATTTTAAACAAAAGAGAGACCCTTTGAGTAATACCGGCCACACCGTGCCTTGGATTGAGATGAGGTTGACTCGTACACATCAAAAAGGACCCATGGATCGTTCTACTAAAGGATAAACATAATCCAAAAGCTTTTGGTCAGATTTTCATAGGTCAGTTGTTGTTTTCACTTAAAATTGTGTCCATTTTAAACAAAAGACAGACACTTTGACTGATACCGGCCAGACCGTGCCTCGGATTGAGGCGGGGTTGACTCATACACATCCCCAAAGCACTCATGGTTCATTATCATAAAGAATAAACACAATAATAATGTGTTTGGTTAGATTTCCGTACATCAGTTTTTGTTTTCACTTAAAATTCCGTCCATTTTAAACAAAAGAGAGACACTTTGAGTGATACTAGCCACACCATGCCTCGGATTGAGTCAGGGTTGACTATTACACATTACCAAAGAACCCATGAATCATTATCCTAAAAAAATAAACACAATACGAATTCATTTGGTTGGATTTTCGTAAATCAGTTGTTGTTTTCACTTAAAATTTTGTCCATTTTAATCAAAAGAGAGACCCTCTGAGTGATACCGGCCACATTGTGCCTCACATTGAGGTAGAGTTCGCTCGTACACATCACAAAGGACCCATGGATCGTTCTCATAAAGTATGAACACAATAAAAATGTTTTTTTAGATTTTTTTTGGTCATTTGTTGTTTTCACTTAAAATTGTGTCTATTTTAAACAAAAGAAAAACACTTTGAGTGATATCAGCCACAACGTGCCTCGGATTGAGGTGGGGTTGACTCGTACACATCAAAAAGGACCCATGTATCATTCTATTAAAGGATAAACCCAATACAGATTCATTGGGTTGGATTTTCATAGGTCATTTGTTGTTTTCACTTAAAATTGTGTCCATTTTAAACAAAAGATAGACACTTTGAGTGATACTGGCCACATCGTGCCTCTAATTGAGATGGGGTTGACTCATACACATCCCCAACAAACCCATGGATTGTTCTACCAAAGTATGAACACAATATGAATGCATTTGTTCTTATTTTCATAGGTCAGTTTTTGTTTTCAATTATAATTGTGTCCATTTTAAACAAAAGATAGAAACTTTGAGTGATACCGGCCACACCATGCCTCAAATTGAGGCAGGTTTGACTCGTACATGTCCCTAATTCAGCAATGGATCATTATTATAAAGGATAAACACAATCCTAAGGCATTTTCGTCAGATTTCTGTACTTCAGTTATTTTTTCCACTTAAAAATATGTCCACTTTAAACAAAAGAGAAACACTTTGAGTGTTTCATCATTCATGCATTTTGTTGGTGCATATCATCTGTTAAAATGGTAAAACGGCTCATTGGAGCAATTATGTATTATTTAATAACAAATAAAATTTTCCTATGAACATTTACATACAACAATGTTTCATATTTTTATCCCCTTAACCCCTCTCAAAAATAATCGCCAATTGTACACGTCCCCAAGTTAGATCTTGATGCTATTTGTGTACAATCTGCCATCAGGTATGCGGCCCACTAATTTCTAAACAAATCTATATCGTCTTTTCAGTATGAGGATTTTGGGTAGTCAGAGTAGTACTGCAAAATATAAAAATAATGAATTAAGAAATAAATTAAATGAAATAGTAGTTGTTTTTTAAAATACCTATTTAGGGATGCGATTTTGTTGAGGAAAAACAATATATTTCATAAATTTACAAACATAATAACCACAATCATTATCATTTGTTTGTTTTGGAAACTGCAAAAAAAAATTATCATTAGGAGAATAAGTAACTTGTGTTGAGTTGTGTTTGGATAGTGAATTTTTATTATATATACCCTGATAATTGTCCAGACGTAGTACTTTCTCACCTACATTTGCTTATCCCATAACCTCATTCATTTTTAGACGATAATGACACACTACCCTATCATAACAGAATCCTTAGTAAAAGATAATATAAATTATTTTACTTGATTTTTAGACCTAAAATGTAGGATGTAGTGTCTTACAGATTCACAAAATCCATCACGTGTGGTCGGTTTGATGGATATCCTTACTTTCATTCCAGAAAATAAATCTTTGGAGTATCCAAGTTCACTACAATTAGCATCCAATGTTGCCTAAAACACAAAAAGTAATAATTAATAAAATAAGTAAAACTATAATTGATATTCCTTAATCTTAGAGTTTTACCCCTGTATGGTTGGTATTAGGAAGAGTCTATTATCTGTAATCTTTCATTCAAATGTTTTCAGCAATCCGTTCACTATTTAATTATTTTATGATGGCTCTAATTTTGTTAGATTTTTAGATGTGGAATGAGACTTAACGAGTCTGAATTTCGGCTCATGGGAAAATTCCATCAACCGTTTTTCATATATACACCTTTCAACAATATAAAATTCATTTAGTCATAATTTTTACATTATATTATCTTTTTGAAAATCAATTCATGAAACCATGCCTCATATATATATTTACAACTGTGATGCCTAGACAATTTTTTTCAAGGATCTCATTTACATTTTCAGCAGCAACGAAATCTTGAATTTCCTCTCTATATATATTCTTTTCGGAAACCAATATATGACTAATACAAATTCTTAACTTCATATACACATGAATCATTAATGTTAGTAAATGTAAATAGAGAACAGGTGGTGTTACTGTGCTTTCAGTAACTTCCTGGGATTGGTTGGTCGATCCTTTAGATGGTATTGAGCTAACGTTTGTCACCCCCTTCCCTTTCTCCGTCTATAATAACATTCATTGGTTCAGACTCTTTTTTCATTAATTGTTAAAGGTTTAGCTTGAAAAAAAGTAAATAAATACCTCTTTGTCTGCATGTACTCTTACAAGTTGTGACGACCATGAAATGAATTTCCCATTAGAATTTTCAATCGTATGAATATCATCGTCATCAAGTGGAATAGGTAGCTCTACATTTGGCTCAAGAGCTACAATAATCGTCACTTTCAGATGATCTTTTGGAAGTGGACTATTATGGAGCATGTCATCTGGGATGTTGATCATTGTATCCCTCGCTACAAGGTGATAGGTGGGTGTTGACAGATATAAATCCCAATCATTATCAACCTATTGAAGATTAGTACAGGAAATGTATTAGTGTTTGTCTGATTCACATTTCATGGGAACAATTATTAGGATATTGATTACCATGTCTAAGACAGCTCATTGAGGGGAATGGCTCTCCTCAAAGATGGTGGGGGTGGGGAGGGATCTTTATGTGCTGGTTGTTCCTGAGTTGTGTCTTCTCCTTGCTTCCCACCCATAAAAGTTTCTAGAAACTCTCCCTGCGATTGCAATCATTCTTTAAGATTTTCTAGCCTTTCCCTCATTTGATTCAATTTCTCATCTATGTCATCTGTTTTTTCTCTTCTCAAAATATACTTGGGGTGTCACCCCAAACCCCGCACCTCTGGCATGACCGTATTGTTCTGGCTACTTCAAATCTGTCGATAATATGTCTACATCTGCTACAGGAGTAGCTGATTCCTGTGACTATCGGATATATGAAAATAACTAATTATTTTTATGTAATATCAATTTAGAAAAAATATTTTTATCATGTTTTCATAATTACACATATTTCCCACACTTTTTGTGTGTTCTCATCTACTAGATTCCCCTCCTTATTCACACATTCCTCCTTCCATAGCACATGGCATGGGATGGAAGTGTCTTTGGTTTTAGACTCATCAGTCTACATATAAATACAGAAAGATAATTATGATATTGTTTATTGGCACCTAACAATATTATTGTAAATTTAAAATATGTACCATTTTCTTTTCTAGTGAAGTGTACCCCATCCTTGATTTACGATAGGGGTATGTTGGTTTCGATACACGTTCCTTATTTTCAGTATAGAGTTCATGTTTCATAAATGAAATATTGAAAATCAAAGTGATGAATACACACATCCTCAAACAATGTATTATCACCCACAATGTACCTGAAACTTCTCTTCCCCACGGCGGCCAATAAATTCATCCCATGCTTCTTGGGATATCAGGTGAGCATAGACAATGGGTGGGTGCGTGTTTATTTTACCTTTGGAATCTTTCAGGTGGCATCTTGTTAAAATTGTGTGAAACCCTCGATGAATACTTCCTGCAAGCCTTTGTACATAATCCTTGTATGAATTTTCTACTATAAATGTACTCTGCAAGAGATTGAGAAGTTTAGGACATTGTTTCATTATTTTATTTTCTAGTAAATTAAATAAATAATATCACAATGTTACTGTAATTTCTTCCCAGATCACAGCCATCAGCCCGGACACAACATGTTGCCATGAATCTATGTCAATCAGCACGCGTTGTCGAGTGAAAACACCAATGTAACTACTAAACATAGACTTTTTTAGATTCACATGTTGGCCTCGTGCATTCCATCCAACATCAAAATTGATGCCATTACTTTTCGCCTTAAGAAATTTGGCTAACACCATAAAACTACAACGCACCTGTTTTTTCTGCAATGTCGATCCTTCATTCCTGACCATTTCAATGATATCAACATCATCTATATGTTCATCTAAAATGGTATCAACAATATGTGTTGATGGTTGTTGTACCTCAACACTATGAGCAACAAGAGGTTCAGAAACGTGTTGTTGCTCTTCACTGTGAGCAGCCACAGCAGCAGCAGCTTGAGAGACTTGTTCAACCTCAAGGTTAGGAGCACTAGAACATGCAGAAGTCATTATCTGCGAAAGTGGTTGAATAGTTAATTTAGATTACATAAATTCAGTAATGATAAGACAATAACATGATATAACAATATCTATATTACAAACAAAATATAACATGTTTATTAACCTCTCTTTCTTTTTATCAAAGGTTGAAGGGATTTGACACCTCTATCGATTATACAAATCCCTTCCTTGTGGTCTCCTCTAATATACAAAGTATCATCTACATTGGGGATTCCTCAAAATTATTGTGACTTACCACTGAAAGGATCGCCCGTAACTGAATTTTCTTCAGGCCCTTCAGTATTTTTGGATGATAACATAATAATTGACCACTTTCAGTTTGCGGTATCTCGAGCAGAAAAAAAAACTTCTACCGCTTGTGATGCCATTATATATTGTTCGTCTTTGTACCCTTCTTTACTAAAATCAACTTTCACAAATCTCCATTCATGTATTTTAACTCCACTGTTGTTATCAACCCATTTTCATTGAAAAATCGGCAATTGGAATGTCGTATAATCCAACTCCCATATTTTTTTGATAATGCCAGAGTATGACATATTTGCATAAATTGGATTTCTTTCCTCACTACCAGAAACATGCATCGCTTCAGCCACTAGTTTAACTCCACTAGTTTTCTAGGTACTATCTTAAACATGTTCATTTGTATATAATTTATAACCATTAATTACATAACCATTTTATGATAATACATACACACTTAGACTGGTGACTAGCCATCGAAGTTGTTCTGAAATAAAATTCATATTTTCATCCAACTCCATAAAAATACGGTCCTGAAACCATCCTATAAACTTGTAATTATGTGTATTTCATAATATTTTTTCAGCCCTTGGTAAATTCAACTACCTAAGAATTTCTTTATTAGTTTCAATATATGGAGCAACCTCCCAACTGTTATGCAAAACATAAAGGAGGGCCTGCTCCTGATCTGTAATACTAATTGTCACAACATCTCTTCTGGAAATTCCCTCACCCTAAATGCGTCCAGTGTGATGAGATTTTAGGAGACCAATTCTTTCCACAGCAGATAGGTATTCGGTAAAAAATTTCATGGATTCCACAACAATATATCGCTCCACTATAGAACCCTCTGGCCGACTTTGTTTTTTGACATACCTTTTCAAAATCTTCATATAAAGTTCAATGGGGTGCATCCATCTTTAGTGAACAGGACCAAAAAGTCAAATCTCTGTCACCAAGTTAATAATTAAATGAACTATCATATCAAAGAATATTGTTCAGAAGAGAATTTATAATTCACATAATATGAAGACAATTTCTTTTTCCATAGCTAGAAATTTCGACGGGTCTAAAACTTTGAAACATATAGCTTTGAAAAAGAAACAAAGTTTGGTTAATATATGATGAACATTATTGGAAAAAATTCAACATACATCTATACGAATTAGATCTTGAATCAAAACATTGAAGTCATGTGATTTAAAACATTTTAACTTCAAATCATTCATTGACACAATTTTCCCGATATTTGATAAATACCCCACTTGAACCATTTCATCATTGAAAAAGTTGAAAAACTGATATATCTCCTCCCTAGAAAGAGTATATGTAGATGTAGGAAGAAACATTTGATTTTCACCCTTCACGGGAGCCAAATATTCTCGTATTCCCATGTAAAACATGTCTAACCTTGCCTTAATTCCATCCTTTGTTTTGCCAGGGGAATTTAGAAACGTTCTGATAACACTGATGCATATATTTTTTTTCAACATACATCACATCAAGAAAATGTCTAACGTACAAAAAATTGTAGTATGGTAATTCAAAAAAACATTGATCTCTTTTTTCCAACCGAAGTTCATACAGTTTTTCAAAAACGGTTTACCAAAAACAGTGTTCACATCTTTTACTTTCTCAAACAGATAATCACCTATTAGTGGAGACAGTGTTGCGCATTATTCTGAACATCCATTGAATGATGTCATCCAAGATCAGTACTTATATTGATGAGGTATAAATCTACGATGTCCTAGAAACACAGATTTCGATGAATGTTTCAACCTAATTGATTTAGTATCTTCTTCGCACATGGGACACCCTTGAGTTCCTTTAATGATATATCCTAACAAATTTCCATAAACAAGGAAATAATTTATTGTCCCATACATCATCGCTCTCAATGTGAAGTATTCAATTTTATAAGAATCATATGACATAACATCTGAATCCAACAATATCGTCAAATCCTTGATCAAAGGAGCTGGATAAACATCAATATCATTACCTGGTTGTTTTGGTCCAGATATAAGCATAGATAACATGATGAATTTCCACTTCATGCATAACCATGGTGGAAAGTTATAATTTACCAATATAACAGGCCATGAACTATGAGTTCTGGTTGGAAAACCAAAAGGATTCACTCCATATGTAGATAATGCAAAATGAAGTTTTCTCGGCTCTTTTCCAAATTTGGGATAATCATGATCAATTTTCATCCCTTCTGGAGATTCAACCGGATGATGTAATTTCTAATCATTATTTCTTGTTATCGACATTCCACGTCAATTGAACTGAAGTTTCTTCACTTCCATATAGACACCTAAACCTTGGAATGATTGGAAAGTACAATAAAAATTTCTTAGGATTGGATTCATCATTCTTGTATCGAGAAGCACCACACTTTTGTAATTTTATAAGTGATTTATTCTCCTTGAAAAACGATATAAATTCATTTGGGCATGCATGTATTGTTTCAGAAATCATACACATCTAACGTAGCATATGTTTAGCTTCTTATGTCCATCTTGGGAGCTCATTATCTTCTGGAAGCATGTCATTAAAGAGAGAAAGTAGTTCTGTAAAACTGACATCACTCCATCCATTTCATGCTTTCAATTTATACAACTTCAATACAACTGAAAATGTTGTATATCTAGTATAACCAGAATAAAATGGCATCTTTTCAAAACTCTTTAACTTCTCAAACATTTTGGGAAATCAAGGAGTTTATCTTCAATTGTCTTTGTAATTTCTTCAATACGATCTTCATCATCATTGACATCTATAATCACATCCTCCATATGGTCTTCTTCATTATAAATATTTTTATTCATATCTGATGATCCATAAAATGCTGTTTTATTCCATCCAGTAGCTACATTCTTTGTTTCTATGTGTTTATTACAACATTTATAACTCTGATCTATTCCATGACATATAAAATGTTCTTACAACTCCTCTAGAATAAGAATTCTAGAATAAAAATAGCGTAAACATGGACAAAGGATTTGAGAAGGATCCTTTTCGTGATCCTTTGCAAACTTGATAAACTCTTTCACTCTGTTCTCATACCCTATTGTCAAACGATTAGCATCCATTCAATCATTATTCATCTCCATCCTAATTGAATCTCAATTATTAGTATTTATGGTTCAAGTACACAAAAAAATACTTCCAAATACAGTATAAGAGAACCAATTCCTTATAAAAATATAGATTAATAGATCCAAACCATTTCCAATAATGATTTGGAAATCAATAGAACTAGGATAGACCCCCATCAATATCAACAAAGTTTCCAAACAAAAAGGGGTTCTGGGGATAATCACTTGTTTCATAGATGGAAAAACTCACAAGACATCATCCTTTGTGGCTCATCCTCCTCTATCAGTTCAACCCTTCTATGGTCAACTAGTCCATCCTTTTATACCTCACCCACCTAAAATACATATGGATGAAAACTAGTGGCAAGATCTTTAAGTAAAGAAGGGATTCTCAAAATCTCTACAACATGGAATTCATTAAATATAATTACTTTAGATTCATTATAGTTTCCTCAAATAACATCAGTCCAAACACAAGAATAATCAAGATTTATACATCTACCAATACTAGGTCTCTACCCTACATTCAATATCATCATGCCTAATATTTTTGGTAAGCTTAAGTTACCTACTTTAAATCACAGGGGGGATAATCACTTGTGTCATAGATGGTCTCCCTTGTCAATCGATATGAAAATATTAACAAAATTTTTTAACGTATTATCCCATTAAATCCCCATGAGTGTCTAATTCCAAAATCCATTTTAAGTGTAATATAAAAATAATATATATTAATAAATTACCCCACATCCACTTTCCCACTAATCTGGTCATTCTCACACTCTAATGGAATATTTCTTATGCTTCAACCCCTTCAATATAATCTCATAACCGTATATCCACACATACACATGTCACAAACACATAAAAACTATATCTACATCACAACAACACATCACATCCTCATCACCGTATGATATCATGAACATGAAGCACATAAACATCATACTCTCCTCCTACAATGCACAACTCCCACTATATATTCACACCAAATACACATAATCATGTCAAAAAGAATATATATACACCAAAACATAAAATCATCATAGGTCGTATATATAGACCCATTGTGAGCCATTATAACTCATACAAAGTGTGAATGGGGACAATGGAAGAGGGAGTGGTTCTATATGTGTTCCCTCTATAACCTAGATATTGAGAAAAACACTCAGAACCAAAGTACCCATATGGATTTCAATCAGGTTACATGGCTCAATTGGTGGTGTGTAAGAAATAATAAGAAAATATAATAAGTATACTGTCACACATAAATCTCAAACTAGTGATAATAATTCAATAAACCCAAGAAGTACTAAGTCTCAAAGACATTATATGGTTCCTCCCATGACTTTATAGCTTTAACCTTTTTATATCAATAGATATACCATGTTCTGAGACCACATGACCAAAGAAATTCACCTCCTGAATCTAGAATTGGAACATTGACAACTTGGCATAAAATTGGTGATTCCTCAAGATTTCCAAAACTCTTATCAAATTAGGTATATGACCATCTATAGTTTTAGAATAAACCAGGATGTCATTCATAAATACCATAACAAAATAGTTGAGATACTAGTGGAAAATACTATTCATCATCACCATAAATATTTATGGAGTGTTGGATCAATTGAATGGAATAAAAAATACTCATAGCGGCTATACCTACACCTAAATGAGGTCTTTGGAATATCAAACTCCTTGATCATGTGCTTGTGTTAACCAAACTAAAGACTGATCTTAGAGAACCACTTCCCTCCCCCTTTAAAAGATCTAATAGATAATAAATATTGGTCAACAAATACTTTTTATTGATCATAAAACGATTGACATTCTGGTAATCAACACACAAGAAAAGGGTTCCAATGACCTTCTTGGTGAAAAGCACCAGTTCTTCCGAAGGCAACACACTAGGTTAAATAAAGAATTTGGTAAACAATTCATCCCACTTATTATTTAGTTCCTTAAATTTAACTGGTTTTATATGGTAAGATAGAATAGATATTGGTTTTGTACCCTTCACCAGGTTGATAGAGAACTCCACCTCCCTCTCCAGTGGTAGACCAAAAAAGACTAAAGGAAACACTTTTGGAAATTCAATAGCTACTAGGGGAAGTTCACTATAATAGGCTTCTTACTCTAGATTATTAGTATAAAAGGATATTAATAGAAAACAAGGAAACATTATTCAAGAGACATAATAACATCAACTATATAAATTAGAACTCAACCGAGGAAGACAAACCTCATATTAGGATTTGGGAAGATCTAGAATTAGATCAATTAATTCCTCAAAGATGCCATTTTCAACCACTGATGGTAACTTAAGGATCAATACAATAATATCTATTTAGACACTCACTCATAACCTACTAATTATGTCCCAAAAATAATATATCTTACCTACCATGTCATATCCAACCACATCAATCAACCATCACCCTTATAATCATAGTGATAAATACCCCATTCATAGTAGCAAGAAAGGGAAAACATATAAGAAATTCACACTAAAAGTATTATGTATGACCATTAACCATTAAAACCATAACAGAAAAACAAAAAAACAGAATCAGAATTGTTGGGATATCCTTCCTAAGAAAAAATTTCAAGAAGAGAATCAAGAACAATAGAAAAGAAATTCACCTTAGAGGTGGATAAGTATGGAACCTTCTACGTAACGTCAGGAGGGGAAGGCGCGACGGCCAGAGGTGGAGGTTCATGGGAGGATCATCCAACCAAAGAGAAATGGAGGAGTATGGTTCGTGGGGAGTAGGGTCGAGTGATGAGTAGGATAAGTAGGGTTTGCTGGGAGGAGGATCCGTCGAAGGGGTTCTAGGGGGAGGATTAGGAGAAGGGATAGCGGCGAAGGTCCGACAATGCGAAGATCAGGGGGTGGTGGAGGGGATTCGCATGGTTATAGTACTATGAGAGCATTAGGTCACGATAAACTGAGGACACTGTGTGACAAATTTTATAAAATATGAGACTATAGTTTTATCAGCGATAAAATTTTACGCTAATTATGGTAGCCTTTATCAGCGCTTTTTTAGGGATGATAAAGAGGCCCATTATCAGTGCTAAAAAAGCACTGATAAATCCTTCATGTATCAGTGATCTCATTTTAGCACTGATATAGGTCTTCTTTATTAGTGATTTTCTAGCACTGATAAAGGGTCTCTTTATCAGCACTTTTTTAGCACTGATAAATGTTACCCTGTATCAGCGCTAAAATTATAGTGCTGATACATGGAAACTTTATCAGCATATTTTTCATAGTTCTTATATAAGGTGGTGCTTCTCTATCCTATTTTAAAGTAGTGTCATCATCGCAAGCCATTGCTTCTTCCCATGCTCTCCAACTCCACAGAAAATCAAGTACCTGAAGTAGAACGGTGCTTGGCATTATCTATACCTGTAATAATATAATCTGTTTGGGCCCAAAAGCATGGCCCAAATAGGGTGTGAGACTAAATCCCAGTAGGAAACCACCAAAATATCTGTTCATAACAGTCAGTGAATATATGGAAGGCAGTAAGTAAATAAATACCGTAAACACAGAAGCACTCTACAGTAACAATCCACAGTTTCAAGTATCCAGCAACATTTAATGAAAGCAGACAATCAAAAGTAGGTAAACCTCTTGGAAGTACCCCTAGCCTATCCCCTCTAGTCCTACCTAGAAACAATGGCAACCCTCTATGCAGTATACTCATTCTAACCCATCTGGTTCAGCTTAAGCATAGACTCTTTGAGGAAGCACTCATCATCAATTCATCCTATAGTCTCATATCGATAACTAAAGGCACTCTAGGGAACCACTTAAGTCTCATTCCCTATGTGGACCATATGTAGGAACTATATACACTCTGAGGAAGCACTCAACGTTAATTCCCCATGTGGTCTCGCATTGTAAGTAAAACATACACTCTGGAGAATCCCTCAACGTCAATTCTCCCAATGGTCTACTACATCAGGTTCTCACACCCCTGTGTAATTCGAGAAAGCATAGCATCACGTAATAGCCAATGTAAGCCTCAAAAATTATTGTCTAGTAATCTACATAAAATTATAATTTCAGAACAACAATCACACCATCCTACAACTAGGGATGGGAAAGTAAACATCATCCTAACTAGAAGACTATACCCAAGGCTCAAAATAGGCAAAACATGCTTGAGAAAACACATCCAAAGAATATAAATTAACCCTTTTCAAATTCAATTTACCTATACTCAAGCATACATGCATAGTACGATAACAATAGGGATAAAATGGTAAATCCACATTACCCCGTTCATGGGTATTGGTAAAAATTTCACATATAACTCAAAGACTCTCAATAGAAAGGAACAAACCACCTACCTTGGAGTTGTAAGATCAAAATACATCAGTCTTAGGGCTTGAATCACCTTAGAATTCCAAAAATTTACAAAAATGTCTAAAAATTTCAAAAGAGGAAAACCTGAGAAGGAGGAGGAATTGGGAAACGAAGCTCCAATAAAAGAGAGAGCTTACTGATGAGATTCCAACGCAACCAACAGAGTTCAATTCTGAGAATGGACGCTCGATCAGGGGATCGATGAAGATCTGTGTCGTTCTCTCTCTCTCAGATGAACCAAACCTAAAAGGAGGTTTTTCTGTCCCTCAGATGCGACCTCAGTGAATTTAATGAAAAAAATTGTACACAGCGTGTACTTTGGAAGTACATGTCATGTACTTTCTGTTTCCGTACTCTGCTTTCGGTGGTCTCCAAGTCACCGCCACATTTCTTTGTGCATGGCTGCTATTGGGCCAGCACATGGCTACCCGATGTGTACTCATAAAGTACACAACATGTACTTCAAAAATTTCCATAAATTCCTCTTTCTCTCAAAAATGACCAGAAAATGAAAACATACTTGATAATGAAGATCTGGGTTCTTATATATGAGTCTCACCTCAATGAGGACTATGTATATTTTTCTGGGGATGAAAGCTTCATCTGAGGTTGATCTAACATTTTCAGATCTTATGCAGAGTTGGAGAGGTGGTATACCACCGAGCTCTTCCCCCAAAGATGCACCTTATGCATAATGTTTTCCATGTGTCCCAGCTGAGGAGATATGTGCATGATACATCGCATGTCATCGATTGGGGTGAGTTGGACATTGATGATGGGGTGACATTCATGGATTTCCTGGTGGAGATAGGAGATTGATAGGAGTAGTTCCTATGGGGACAATTTATTCTTCTAGTACGAGTACGGTGGCAACATGGGAACCTCTAGGAGAGAACATTTGAGCAAGAAGATCAGATTCATACTCAGTACCCCCTTTTGTATTCTTATATTTTGTTATGTATTTCAGAGACTTAAATACTTAAGTTTTGGATAATGTAATGGCCTGGAAATTCTGTATAATTTTTTTAATTATATGGAATTATTACGAGACTGAAAAAATAGATGACACGGGATTCTGATGCTTAGAGAGCCCAGAACAGAATTTTAAACTTTCTTAAGGTACGTTTAGTAAACGTGTGAGCGGGTTTTTATATCTTTTGAATTGGTACTCGGATTGAAAATATGAAGGCATCATTGGATTCCAAGCATCAGGATTTTATTAGGTTAACATTAACATCGACCGGAAAGGGTCAGATAAAAAAGATAATTTTTTGAAATTTTTGGAAAAAATAATAAAATAACTTTTTGAGTTATTATATTTTTCTTCAACCATTGACTGATGGTTGGTGGGACAGTAGTGTAACAATGTTCAATAAATGAATAAAAATTAATGACTCATTTCTTTGGTTGTGTAACTACAATGCTTTTGTGATTAATTGGTTCATTAATTTCGGTTCATTAATGAACCACAAAAATGAATGCAACATGGAGCTTGTTTATTTTTTTATTTAATCAAACCATTAGCGAACGAATATTCATCCCTGGGGAAAGATTTCAAAAAACTCCAGAGACTTCACTCTCCAACGAAAATTGGTGATTGATCGACAACCATTGAAGGAATTTAACCAGACATCGACGAACGATGACGATCGTCTATGAAAGCGGATTCATTCCTTCATCCTCAACGGATTCCACTGAATCCATGGAGGGGAATTAAATTGATTTCCAAGTGTTTTATTATTCCTCTAATCGTTTTCTTGGAAAATACTATGAACTTGGATCAACCAACTAACAGGTCGATCCATGTATCGTTTGTTCATGTGGGTGGTTGTTGCAGGGTCTTAATTTCAGGATTGTTCATTCTAAATGATGATTGTTATCACCCCATGTTTGAATACTAACACAAAGGATGTGGGCCAATCCGAACAAGTCTCGGACCACTTCTATTCTTGGTTTATCTATTTTATTTGTGCATGACCAGTAAACAAGACTAAAAGACGAATGTAAGAGCCTTATAGTGAAGGCGGAAACCCGGGAGGCCTGTAGGCAAAGACATAAAGAAAAATAGACCACCATATCATCTCTAGTGGTCCACGGAAGCAGTCGTCATCGCGGAACCACCGACATGGTGGTTCCAGTGACTGGTAGAAGAAGCTGAATCGAGCCAGCTGTGCGGAGACGGCGGTGCCCGCAGGCACCGTTACAGAAAAATTCGTGACCATCCAGGTCGTGGCTGGTGGAAAACACAGCACTGATGCACCGTGTTAGAGAGGTGTGGCCTGCTCAGGCTGATCGATTGGACACAACGGCCGACTCCAGCTGGTTGTAAAGGGAGGTGGGGTGGAACCCCACTACCTACACCATCTAGAAAACCGTATGCAATGCATATGGTCCATCCCAACTGGCCTGCTCGCGAGCTGGGTTTTCCAGGAGGACCAGACCCGCTGCTTGGGCAAGACCCATACCAGACACAGACCTGACTGACCTCATTTCACTAAAATTGAACTAACACACAAACCAGACATCTAATTAAGGCACTGTCTATATAGTGAGAATAATTATAGTGAGTTAGTACTTTTGAGATTCTCTACATGGGTTTTGGAAGAATTTGGAGTACAAACGGGTTTGATCGTCTTGAATCCAACTGGGCACCTTTTACTTTTCTGATTATATCTTACAGACCAGGTATCCAATTGATGCACCATCTGTCATGTTGGAACCCTTATAACAAGATAGAACTTTGGGTTACATCAACATGGGACTTCGTGTTGATTGAGGTTTGAATGATATCTTTAGGATAAGAACCTACCGAACTCAAGCGCACAAAGTACGGGAAACCTGTGGTTGTTTGTCAAATGAAGAGAACCCCTCTGTGGATCATCATGAGAGTGACCCTCCGTGGATCGGCAGTAGTGCGATCCTATGTGGATAAGAAGTAGTGAGACCCTATGTGGATCAGTAGTAGAGAGACCCTTTGTGAATCAGCAGTACAACGACCCATCATGGATCTGCAGGAGAACCTCTCAATAGAATAAATGATCTAGCTCAAAACTAATCATCTTTATTCCAATTCTCTTAGTTTTATACCTGGTGTGTGCTATAATTTACTTTATGATTTGTGATTGAGATCATTCATTGTGGTATTTCAATTGTGGAATTTTGGGAGACCTTCATGGGTCTCGGGGTCCTAACTGGGTATTGTTATTATCACCCCTCCATGTGCTTCGCCCGCACCTTGTTGCATCTTGTGTAGAAGAAATATATATTGACTAAGACATGGGGAGTCAGGTCTAGATGGTGACCGGAGGTGATTGATAGATGTGGTGAGTGGAAGTGATGAAAGATGATGATTTGTACGTAACATTCATGTAGGATCCTTGGTGGATGACCTATAGAGAACATATTTTATTTTGTTATGTACTTTCTTTATGTTGGGTTTGTTTACTGGCCCTTTTTTACTTTCAGTTCATACTTTTACTATCAATAGTTATACTTTTTGGTTTCTTTTTGTTGTGTACCTAGTTTGTGTGTGTACAGGTTTAAAGGAAATGCCTTCCTTTTTGGGATATGACTTTTCGGTGCTAGTCGGCAACCCCATGATGATGGATGGTGGGCTTTGGGTAATCACAACATGGGCCTCAAGGGATGGGTCATGAGAGGTAAAATTAAGAGAAGGTTAGATTTATTCAACAACACATACAACCAAATTAGAGTTAATGGAAAATTTATAGTAACAATCTTTGACGAGTTATAAAGTTCAATGTTTATGACAACGTATTCCTATGAATATATCAATAGAACAAGGTTATGATATTTAGAAAGAAAAGAATTTTGATCACAATATATATTGGCACTTTTGAGATTCTTGATCACATTAGGATGATAGATTATCATTTAAAACTTCCACTAAATATATCACAATCTCTAGATGTGTTCTATGTATCTATACTGAGGAGGTATATACCCGACCCTTCATATTTACTAAACTCAGAGGTCATACATATGTAAAAATATCTCTCTTTTTAGGAAAAAATAGTGGAGGTTATGAATCATAGACTGAATGTTCTATGAAGCAAGACCACTCATCGAGTCAATGTTTAGAAGAGAAACCAAAAATTAGAAGAAGCTACATAGGAACCTGAGGATCTGATGAAATATAGATATCTACAATTTTTGTACCAAAATGATGAAATTTAAACTACATTATTCATTTTAAATGGGATATAATGTAACAAACTGAGATTTTATGACATATATTTTTTAAAAATTTATTTCTTTGATAGATTTTTTTATAAACAATATTTATTTTAAACATACTGTGTCATACTACTAGAATATAATTATTTAAGGTGACCTTTATTAGCAAGTCATTAAATCAGAATGTATGGATAAGATTATACACATTATGAAATATATATATATATAATGTTCATACTCAATTCCAATGTATTAATTATTACTTTAGAAATAATCACTCAATTTTTATTTGTCATTTTATTCTTCGAAATTACCTTTTCCTCAAAAATGAATTTTGTTTATTTTTGTGAGAGAATATTATATTTAAATTCTCAAACTTTTAGAAATTTTATTTTTCAAAAGGATATAATTTTTTAAATTCAAATACAAAAATTATCTTTAGGGAAATTCGTGGTATTTTTCTGAAAAGAATGACATTCCAGTGAATAGTAAATAGTACGTATTTTTATTTGAAACTATAATTTTTTCAGGCATTTTAAATGTTACATTTTTTTAAAATGATCTCAAATGAAAATAAATTCTCTTAAATTATGAATAATCTAATTATTTTCATTGGAATAAATTTAATTATTGAATAATTTGTATAAAAGTTTTACACGTAAAAATCCATTTTCCTGAAAAACTATTTTTCTTTGCGTTTTTCATTTCTCTATTAAATTAATTTCTAATAGATATGGAAATTTTATCATGAAAAATTGATTCTATATTTGGAATTATGAGGTATTAATTTTTTAAATAGGACCCTTTTATTTTTGTTCAATATGAATTTTAACCGTAGTAAGTTTTTATTATCTTGGTGAAGGTAAAATGGGTTAATTAGGGTTAAAACTAATGTGATAAGGCTTCAAAATCATTCAAAAACATGTCTCTATTTCATTTTTTGAGTCTAATTAATCCATATTCATCCATACATTGAAAATATGACCTTTTAAATTTAAATTTTATTTTAACATTTATAATATTTAAGTAAAATATAAATTAAAACATCTAACTTTATTTTTTTAATATTTATTAATTTTTGTGATAGGGATAAAAAAACATAATTTCAATTATAAATATTTATTTTAAATATGAATTATTTTTTTTATCATGGTGATTTATTTTTATTTTTTAGCGACTAAATAATTACCATAAAGATTTATGCAACACTGACACAATGTTTATGCAAGCATTATAAAAATCATATAATGATATTTCAAACTCTTAAATTAATTTTTCTTTATTGAATTATTGTGTTCAAAAAATTTAATATATAATTATAGAATACTAGGGTGGTGTGAAAGGTTTATATTCAAATTATATAACTACCTTATTGGCTTTAATATCAAATTAAATGAATAGTTCCAAAATCGTCATTAGTGACATCTTAAAATAAAAAAATATTTTATTAAATGATTTAAAATTAATAAAAAAATTAAATTTATCCAAGAGAATGATATATGGTTTAAAATATCAATCATGATACATTTATGTTTAACCTTTCATTTTGTGGTAATGTTATTAACTCTTAAATGTATAAACCTTTGATTTTTTTGTAATTTTCAAAAGGGTTAACAGGGTTAAACCTAATAGATTAGGTTAAAAAGTAACCAAAACATGATAAGATTTTTGTGAATTAGGGTATTTAGAATCATTATTATATTATTTTCAAATTATATCAATTTTGATCCATTTTTATATGAAAATTAATTTATATTAATTTAATACTTTAGGTAATTCCAAGACTACCCCTCCCCTAACTTATTAAAGGGAACCACCTCTCCTTTATTATTAACAAATTTTGAGCCCTATAGATCACCCAATACCTTAAATTCTATCTTCTTTCACCATATCCTATAGCTTTTTCCTTTCTAAAGAACCATCCTTTCAATGATTTTTTTGTGAACAAAAGATGGTTTCTCAATGAAGAGGTATAACTCTAAACCAATTGTTTTCAATTTTATTTCCTATTATAAAACCTATTAATCTATGGTATCAGTTATAGAATAATTAATTTAGCATCTTAAAAATAATAAATTTTTATTATCATTTTTTAACAACCATTATCCACCTTCTTCCCATACATTAAAAAAAGATAATTTCACTCGTGTGTACATGTGGACAACCAACTCCACAAAGCAATGCGATATGTTTTTCAAATCCTTTTTACATGGATAGTAACAAGAGTATATTAATTGTATATATATGAGATATGTGATATAATAATTATTCAGTAAAGGTGAATTATTATTTACCTTTCATTCATAATGTTAATAAGAAATTGAAAACAACATTCATGCATATATACGAACTAATGTATTTATGAACGATGTTATACATTTTTCAACATATACCATTTATGGATGAATATATATATATAAAATAAAAGTATATAATATGAATATCATGAATAAAATTATGGATATTATAGAACCACGGTCAAATTATAAGGATCAAGACATTAAAACCAAAACGTATATGAAAAACAAAGAAGTTATAAATTAGAATAGTTATTTTAATAATAAATTTTTAACAAATGAGTGATAAGATGTAATAAGTAAATAATATATGGTATGATAAAAAAATGTTTGTCTCTATAATAAATCTATAATAAATCTATATTTTTAAACAGGAGGTCTTGACATGTACAATGAATGTTGAGAATTGAGGTAAGGTATGTATCCTTCAATACCATTTTAATCAGGATTGTCTATGCTTGAATTTCCATTGAGGAAATTATATAATCCTCATCTAATAAAACAATTTAATTTTTATTATCCATTAATTATTTCTGTATTTGTTTTGTTTTGGTACCATTCTCGTCTCTTTGGTACTCTAAATGTATCAAATAATGTCTTTAAGAAAATTCTCTCTTGTTTCTCCTCTTCCAGTTCGATTTTTGTATTTCATATCCATGTTTTCTAAAATATTTTTAAGAAATTTTTTGGATATTACCCAATGATTTATTAAAGTCATTTTTACCCATCATTTAATTTATACAAAATGTTTTAAAAATAATATTCTTGTTGTTTTCTGAATGATGCACTTTTTTAACTAAGGCATAAATAGAATCTTTGTTTTGAAAATTGTATAAGTAATGGAATTTTCCACCATAATGAATGATCAATGATTTGAATATTAATTTACATGTTTCCAATGTTCTTTTCTTATAAAATAGTTTCCATTATTTTTTTAAAATATTTGTATTTTAAATACATGTTTCTGAAATGAAATGGGTATTTTCCTCAAGAAACATTCAAATGATCTTTTAAATACATTTTTTATAAATTATAACATCATTTGATGCAAATTATCATATACCATGGATATAATCCAATGATACCATCCTTGTACTTTATATGGATGTTATTCGATTTTTATGATGAGATGTTTACAAAACTCAATCTTCTACCCCGAGTTATGCTATAATGAAATGATGAAATTTTTATGCAACTCATTTATTTTATAGGGGTAATGATTTATTGAAATGATAATAATTTTATGATAATGTGGAAAACATATGTATTTTTTCATTATGATATGGGTGGGCCTTTAATTATATATCCCTCTAATTCAT
The DNA here is from genome assembly GCA_963277665.1 of Viscum album. Lineage (NCBI taxonomy): Eukaryota > Viridiplantae > Streptophyta > Magnoliopsida > Santalales > Viscaceae > Viscum > Viscum album. The sequence continues at coordinate 1,081,870,934 of OY728120.1, read as the reverse complement.
TCGATAATGATTTATATATCATGATGTTTTTATGGGAAATGATTTATTGTGCTTGATCCACTATGGGTAACTGGTAATGATTCATAACCCAATATTGGAAATAGTTAGTGATACCTAATCCACTAGGGAAATAGGTGGGGATTCCTAGTCCACGATGGAAAACTGTTGTCGATACCTGGTCCCTAATGATATGTTAAACGGGTGTTAGTTTCTAATGTTCTATGATTTTATTATATTTGTAGTTAAACTTGATATATGAAGTGGTTTATTTATATATATTGTTCCACACTTTTATGGCATATTTTTATGATTATGAAATTTAACATGTGGTTCATGATTGATTTGTTAAGATTTATCACTCTTAGGACTCATTTGTTTTGAAATGGTAGTGTTTTATGCAATGAATCCGGATTATGATCCATGAAATATTGAGTATGAAAATTGAATTTTATAATTGTTGAACTCATACTCTTATATCTATTTTATGATTTTATATAATCATTGATTAATATAACCCATGTTTACCCTTACTGAGCATCTGATCACACCATATCTTATGTTTCTATTCTCCATGTTATGAAGAAATTTTTTAATTAAGGTATTTCAAGAAGGGTAGAAAATTATAAATAACATATAAGATATGTTTATATATGTACCAAAATAAAAAATTTATATATCTAGTATCCAATGACACTAAATATTTACTATTTAGTCGTGGATTGTAATGTTATGAATTGAATATTTATCTTAAAATATGAAATACTTATATATTAATAGTCTGTGACACTATATAATAGTAGTTCATTCTAGGTCCCACCAAATATCTAGTGACACCACACTGGTGAGTTGGTGTGGTCTAGATAGATCCTTGGTTCTATCTAGGTACCACCGACTAGCTAGTGACACCCACCATATACTTAGTTCCTTCCATATACGAAAAAATAGTTGTTTATGGTAGACTATGATGCATTAATTTGGCTCCCAACAACTCATTTAGACCCTAATAGGTTCCAAAATTGTCATAAGATAATTTTAGGCTATTAATAAACCCCCAAGAGTACGTCGATATTAATATTAACCTTGATGATAATATTATATCTCATTGTTATTATTTTAAATCTTTCTATTTTTTGCGTGTACTCTTGTCTCAGATCTACCCACTTCTTCAGGTTATAATTTATTTCTAGGGGATTGTGATTGTTCTTCATAGGGTTTAATTATTTAAAACTCTTTTTATTTTCCACTGGTTCTCACTAACATTGAGTTTGAGGGGATAGGTGCACAACACTATTAAATAGATGGATTTTGGGTTTCTAGACACAAACACTAAAACACTAGTGTTCTAAATGAGTTTCTTACTATAACCCCTAAAAAGAAAGGATACTGATTATTTTAAGTGGGTTTCTTGGCTCCTGCAAAAGATAATGGGTAATGGGAACTCTCAAGTAGTTGAGAGGAGGAGATATAGAGATCCAATGGTGTCTTATTGTCGAACTCATTTGTCAAAGTCATTTAAATTATCTTCTAAATTTTTATTTATGATACAATTTAAATATTATAATTTATTTTATCCCTTAAATTTCAGATATACTAGTTTTAATTTCTGTAAATAGTTTAAAATTCAATTCACCCCTCTTTTCATCATTACTCCATCCAACACAATATACCTTGGACATAAATTTCTGTTATTTCCAAACCGCATGACTCTCTTTCATGGAGAAATATGATGGAAAAAATTATCACTAATATTAACTATAGTTATCATCAGTGGTTATCATAATATATCATATTTTGGTTGTTCAGATGCTTGGATGTGTATTTGAATGGTCTTAATGTTCTCAGTTATTTATTCTAACATTTTATATACTAATATCTTTAATTATTCAACTTATTCAAATCAGGTTATAATTATGAATTTCATTCCATATAGATGATCACAAAGAGACATATTAATGCTTTAGTAAAATATATTTTTTTGTATGATAATTGAAACAAATAAAGATGTTTATCTATGAATCCATTGAATTCTATTGAGTATTATCTTATTTTTTCCCCAAGTGTTTGGATTGTTCACTCAGATTGGATATGTGTCTGAGGATGATAAGTAATATTGAAGTTCAAATATACATTTAGATCATGATAGAGTTTTTTCTAGAAAATTGAGGTGAACCTAAGATTTTAATTTGATACAATCACTGGTTGTGTTATATATCTCCTCACTAATTCTCTAATTTATATCCTTTAATGTTGATTGAGTGATAATTTCTTCTAAATGTAAATTAAATGAGTGGTCTTTTTAATATGGAATACCAAAACCCATTTTTCATTATTACCTTTAGTTTTCTTTGGAAGACCCATGAAAAAATCCATGGTAATGTTCTCCAATTTCCATTAAGGTATATATAATTACTGTATCACCTATAAAATTTCATAGGGCAACGTAAAATTTATATGGGGTTAGAAAAATTAAATAAATAATCAAACTCAAAAAAACTAACTGCAAAACTTTGGTACTCAGAAAGTATGAGTCTCAAAACTACAAGGATGGTTCATATGCTATAAATTAAATAAATAAATAGGGATTAGTATTTTATGATTTTTTGATGAAATTGAAAGAATTTACAAAAAATTAAAAGTTTGATATTTGGAGATAAGGCATTTCAGGTTCATTGATTTTAAGGTTTTTGCACAAGGTATTACACTGATTATGATTTGATTCATATTTGGTGTTAGAATTAGGTCAGTATGGATCCTTTGTCTGGGTACCCTATTCTAATCATGTAATTTCAACATGGGAATGGTTATATACTAGGTGAAATCACAAAACTAGGAAACCCAAAACCTAATTTAGATATAAATACACTAGATTTCATAATGGGTTTACAAAAAACATGGAAATTAATTGATGCAATAAAATAATATTCACCAAATCACAAGTAATAGTCATGTAATTGAAAAAATAAGTATAATGGAATATGTATTTGGTAGTCATCCCTCACTACACTTGGTCCAAAATGTCCTCAAATCAATGACCAAATCTTGAATAAATAAGGGGTAATTTCAAACCATCGGCCACCTAGCATATCTTTTTTTTGTTTCTCGGCACTTTCACAATGGCTAATTTTATAAATTTTGTAATCTACATTAGTAGAGAATTTTTTGTATCTTCTTTATCTCAAAACATTCATGTTGTGTATTTTCTACTTATCATGTAATGGATTTTCACTGCATGAAATCTTTCATGCCTTGAAATGGTTGTTGGTGACTTATCCTGATGAACACACATAATTTAATGAGATAAATGATAGGAATATTTTATACTCCTGGATCAAAGCTCATCTATATATTCAAATTGAAGGTGTTCCCTTTTCCTCCCACATTCATATCTTTTTTATTTTTTTTTCAAATATAGGTTTTATCCTTCAATAAAACAGAAAACAATTCAAACTATTTAAAAATTGGATAGATTCATAAATAAAATAAAAAAAATGAATTAAAATATCAAAAAAAACTTGTATGAAATTAACATACCATCCTCCTTGTAATTATTCCTTTTTTCTATTACTTGTTGACATACCAAGAACATTGATGTAACTTTTTTGATCTTATGATTTATAATGAATCTCTAATAATTCTCTCGGTGATCTCTACATAGATTTATTCTATTTAGGTTGGTATAGATTATTCAGATATGAACATCAATCAGTAGATCTTTATTTATCTTAGGGTCTTATGGAATATATAGTCATGACCAAAATATCATAGGACCTTTTCATTATTATTGATCTTTGTTTCTTTCCTCTTCTTTATAGCATCCACATTCTTCCATATATCCACCTCATTTCATTGGGATTCCTTAATCTTATCTATAATGGATTTTTCATAAACCATTTAATATAGGTATTATAGTGTTCCTTAATTTATTATTCCCATGTTCATCCTTTACATTTACAAAAATATTGGATCATTAACAATCTTTATTAGGGATAAGGTTGCTGGTTCTTTTCTACAAAGACCATCTACCACATTTTTATTTCCTATGATGGTATTGTATTAGAAAATCATTTTCCTTAATTAGATCTAACCATCTTCATTGGTTCATATTGATCTCTTTCTATGTGAATATATACTTGAGGATACTATGATTTGAATATATGTCACACAACTCTTAATAAAAATAATTCATCCAAATATTTAATGAAAATATTACTACACCCAAATAAATATCTTTTATTTTAAAATTATTGTCACTATACTACTTTTATCGATAGTTATAGGTTATCACTTTCTTATTTTTCACGAGGACAAAACCAAATCTATTCCTTGAGAGATAATTTTAAATCAAAAATACTTCCCCATAGGTGGGAAGTGTGAGTATAGGTTCAGTTATTAGCCTATAATTTAACTATGTAAATCTCTCTCCAAATTTCTAAGTCCAAAATAAACTCTCCACCCTTCTGAGTTAGCTTATTTGGTGGTTTTTATAATCATGAAAATTTTATAACAAATCTCTAATAGTACATAGAAAAATCTAATAATGTACGGGTCTATGTTATTGATTTTTGTCTAGGCCATTCATCAATCACCTTCATTTTTAAAGGATCCATATATATACCCACACTAATTATTACATGACACATGAATGATTGTTTTTGTAGAAAAAAATCACACTTGATGAACATATAATACAATTTCTAATTTCTCAATGTCTTTAGCATAGTATTTAAATAATCATCATGTTCCTCCTTTCTTTTAGAGTATATGATAAAATAATTTATAAACACCACCATAAATTTTTTATAGTAACCTCTAAATACATTATTAATTAATTCCAAAAATATTAAGAGAGAATTTGTGATTCCTTGGGTATTATGATGAAATAATAGTGTATGTAACTAGTATAAAACGAATTGATGGGTATATCCTAATTCCACACAATTATATGATAATACCCTCGCTGAATTTTTACTTTAGAGAAGTATTGGGATGCATATAAATAATAAAACATGTCATAAATCTGTGGAATGGCACACTTTTTCATTATCAAGATCTTGTTAAGTTTAAAATACTCACTATTGAGACACAACAAACCGTACTTATTCATCAAAAAGGGGAACTAGTACACTCCATGGTGAAGTTCTTGGATACATGAAACAATTTTAAAATTCTCTTGGAGATGCTTCTTCAGTTATTCTAGTACAATGGTGTCCATTATATATGAATTCTTGGATATTATAAAATACCTTGGTATAATTTGAATTTAAACCTCAACCATATAGTCAAGAAGATTAACAGACAAATCTTTATTGAATAAATCAGTATATTACCTTGCAATGGGCATGTATTCAAGTGTGACTCATTCCTTTTTCTCAATCATTAAATCTTGGTATACTAGATCATAAGGAAATAATAAAAATTTTGAGAATAAGTTACCAAATTATAATCTTACTCCTCCTCACACTTTTATAGAATTAGATGATGTTTTAGGATATTTAGTGCGATTTCTGTTTCCTAGAAGTGGATATGGGGTCTATATAAGGACAAAAAATAAATTCCCAATATAGCATTGTATTCCACTAAATTGAGTATGAGGAGGTTTTTTAGTATTTTGATACCTTAAATATTGACTAGGGTGGAGTTATATGTTCGAGATTCTATAATTTTCCCATTTTTTATTGATAACTCAACATCTATATTTTGAAGTCAGTTTTGAATAGTAATAAAAAACTTCCATGATATAAAAGAATGCATAGAAGAAAAATCCAAAATAATATTGAATATTACTGAATAAATAACCATTATACCTATAACCAGTTTTTTTAGGAACCACCTCGGTAGTAGTTTTGGTATATTCTCATCCTTCGCCCTTCTCCTAAGATGTTTATGTCATCAATTATCTTTAACAAACCTAGGATTTGGGAAATGTTATTGATTTTTTAGATGTTATTTATAGTTGATTAATTGGACCATGGGATAAAGATTCATCATAACCTTCTTTTCCTCCATAAAATTAGGAGTATTTGTCATCTCCTTTTTTACATTAACTAGTTTAATGTCCATCTCTTACACAGTTGAAACACTTACTTTTTCCCATTAAGTTAGTTTCAAGGATGATTCTTCCCACACTTAAGAATTATAGGAATATGGATTATCAGGCATCCATGAGGATTCTCCAATGACCCTAAAAAGTTTTTCTTCATTATCCACATCTTATATATAGTCTCATGGGACCACTAAGAATCATTGATATCTATATTGACTTTGAGGTCACATCAAACAATTTCCTCACAGATATTGATGTCTCAAATCACTAATTCTTTTTGAACACTCAAATTTAATCCAATAAAAAATCATTCTACCTTACTTTTAGTATCCATGAAAAATCTTGAGTCATATTATGTATGGTTTTCAAGATTCATTAATAATCCCCACCAGATTTTTCCTCTTATTTTTTGAGTCAAAGGAATTTCATATCCATTTTAAGATCTAACATGTAGGGAAAATATTTATTGATAAATATCTTCTTGAATTCATCCCATTCCAAAGATTCAATTAATTCCTTGAGATTTTTATTCTTGGTTAGTTTTCACCACTAATAAACTTTTCCATCTTGTAAGAAAACTACACAAGCCAATTTATCCTTTTTAGATCATTAGAGGATAGAGAATGTTTTTACAATAGAGTTAATCTATTTCTATTTAATTAGGTGATCAATGGATCTACTAAAATTTGGAGTCATTTATTACTTAAATGATTCAACTATAACTTCATCTATTTTATAGAAAATTGGGTGTTTGATGTAATTCATGTTATTACTCATGACATATGTTAGTTGTGATAATATGTCGATGAATATTGACTATGATTCCCATTATATTTGGCATTACATTAGGGTAATCATCACATTCCTCATCCCAGATGTTGTTGACATGTTTCCTTCTACTTCAAGCTATTTTCAAAAATAGATTTTGGGATACTTATACAAGATTCAATAAGCATATAAAAGTAAAACTAATTAAATTAGAAGTAATCACATATATTCTCAAAATTATGAATTTATTTTATTCTATAAATGTTATCCATGATATATTTTCTATTTTTTTCTATAACTTAACATTATATCTAAATTATTCACAATGGTTTGTAAGGAGCATATGAATTATTAGAAGCATTTCCCATGGGAGTTTCTATTGAGATGTACAGTCTTAGGCCAACTGATCATGTAGTTAGAGGAGATAATATTGATACTCAAACCACCATTTATAGGGAAATTACCCCATAAGATCATTTATTATATAACCAAATCCACATTCTAGTATCCAGATAGAGATGTGATTACTAGGATAGCAGAACCTATACTTTCCAAAATTAGGATATTTTCTTATATTTAGACTTCACTATAGGGTTTTCACTAATGACTTCTCAATCCAATTCCCCCAAACTAAATAGACCTTCATCATATACCAATTATCACAACCCATATTTACAATACATTTTTTTCATTATTTTTGACAAAAATATCCATAGAATACAATCAAGAATAATCTATAGGCCTAGTATCTTTGGGAAATTAAACGCATATTCCAAAATCATACAAATTTAAGAAAAAAATTTAAAATAACCATAATATTATCATATATTCTCTTGAACTCTTAATAATATATAGCATAACTAAGGGAGAATAAAAGAAAGGTAGGGGCTATAAATCCTAGTAAAGAATCAATCAGAGAAAACACGATACAAGTGAGACAAAATGAATATCATGATGACATAAAAGAGTTGAATATTATCGAATCCTAGAATATAAAGGTTATTATCCTAATATTATAGAATAAATTGATTATTGGATCATTATAAATCATTTTATCAAAAACATACATTAATTTTTTTTGGTAAATACATCATAACATATTTTTCTAGTAGACCCACCCATTCACAATACATGGTATCTCATGAAATGAAAACATTACCCAGTGAAATTTAGTGAAACCAGGGTTCACTCGTCATATTTATAATTTTATGTATGTCAGATACATCATATATAATGAAAAATAATTTTTCCCATAACCTATAGAGAATGATAATGGTATTCATATATTAATCATTAAGTTCTTAAGATCCTAAAGAAAATATAATTTCATTATTTTAAACCCATGAAAAGATAATTTAAGTTTGATACATGTAAATACTTCATCAATGGATTAAAAATTACATTTATTTGAATTCCTAATGAATGAAAATTGGATTGGGTATTCACAGTAAAAAAGTGGCATGGAAATCTAAATAATGATTTCAGCATCATAACTGGTATACAAAATAGTTAATGGTAGGGGTTTTATGGGAGATCATGGAATCATATCATTGATAAATCATAATTTAGATATGAAGGTAATGGTTATATGTTTATTAAAACATCAAAATTTAAAAATTGTAAATCTGACTACAAAGGATGTACATGAATGAAAATGAAAATAAAGATAACCCCTTACCATAAATATCACTATAAAAGATTGAAGGGGAAATTCATGTAGATTTTGGGGGATTTTATAAAGGTATTAATGAGATAATAAGAAATAGTAGGATGTAAAAATGATATTACGAGTGAATGAAATGGTGTGGAGATGTTGGTATTTATATCAATATGAGGAGAACTATTTATTAATTTCTATATAAAATCCTTATAAGTCTAAGTTGTATAAAATAGAAAACCATTATCTTACCCATGGTTTTAGTTAATGGTTTTGGACATTTAAGTAATGTTTTTTATCTTTTATTCTTTACATAACCAAAATAAACATTTTAATATTACATTGTTCAGGGGGAAGTAAATTTACAAAAAAATAGTTCTTTTTAAACCCTTGATTTCCATTTTAGACTTTAAAATGTTATTTATAGGATTTAAACAAATTTAATTTAATAAATACGTTTTACTAACAAAATAACATATTTTTCATAATATAATATCTTATATTAATTATTACGTCATTATTACAAATTTACTAATTCATAAAACAAATAAATAACACCAAACTATATTTTTTACTATTCACTAAAAATTAACTTATTTACGAAAATTATAAAAGATTCTCCCGAACATAATTTTAGTGTCATAAATTAATTTATAATTTTTATTTTATCCAAATTAATTAATAATTATGATAAATAATTATTCTAAATTAAAATTACATATTTTTTATAAAATTATAATTTTAAAGGAAAACACATTAGGTATTCACGTTAAAGAATTATAATTTATTATAATATCATAAAAATGTTTGAAATTTAATTATTTTATATAATAATTTTAAATTTACTTTTAAGATGGTATTTTACTAATCTATTGGGTATTATTACTATTATAATGGTTATAAAATAGCCACATTACAACAATTAGGTAACAGACACATAACAGCCATATCCCAAAGTTAATAATTACCTTTACACTATATATATACTCCACCATTATCATACCTCATTATTCACTACTCCTCTTGAAAAGGTTTTACACTTCCTTTCATAATATCCGTCATATACTTAATGTGTCTCATTCTTTTTATGGATTTATAGGTGTGATTTTCAAGAGAGAATTCAGACCTATAGAGTTTTCCAAAATGTTAATGCATTTCATTGGATTTTATATCCCTATATTTTTATTTTCTATTATAGAAAATATTACCTCCTGATTTTTATTGTTCCTATAAAATTTAATATTATTTCTATGTGGTTCCATTATAAAATACAATAAAATATTTATTATTGAACATGAGTTATTCTAATAGGAAATTATTTCTGGAATGTTATATATTATAAAAGACTTGTGTTATATATTATATTATATTATTAACTATCAGGCATTTTTTTTTTAAAATTATACATAAAATTATGGTTCATTATAAGTACCTAGAAGAAATGACCTGAATTTATCATGGAAAAATGGCTAAGAACCCATTTTTTGAGGTTGTATAATGTTATTATGATATATATAGTGTTTGGGAAGTATATGAAATTAAAACTTTTCATTCTTCAGTTATATTACACTAAACTACTCTAACTGATGGTTTAAAGCATCACACATCAGTTCAAATGGGTACTTCTAATTAAGTAGTTGCATCACTCGAGGTGTGGTCATTTTACACTTCAGCTCATCAAAACCTTCACACAAATGGTCATCAACGAAAAATTTAGAATATATTAAATGTAATATTTAGATTGTAAAATCAATATTACTAAAATCCATAATGGACATTCTATAGAATCTAATGTTTCATAAAAAATATTTAACCTACTTCACACAAGTTTCGTAAGGTAATGCATTAATAACATCATTTTTATTTTTTTTCAACCTAAATCATATTTTGTGAAATTACATGTCCAGACATAATGAATATTTAAACCCTTATATGTATCTTTTAAAAATTCAAGATATTACTCATTTCAATACAATTTCTCAATAATTTTCTTCTATGTTTTAAACATTGATCAAATGAATTTCGAAATATAGTAAAATAATATTGAAATGCCTCAAAAAATCATATATTAAATTATATAAAAAATATACCAAGTTATTTTAAATTTACCATATTTATTTCACAATAAAAATTTATTTATCCTTAACATAAAGTCACCAAATGACTAGTTGATGTTGTCTTCTCTTGGTCCTATAATTCAATGGGAAACTTAATGTATCCTAAAAATACATATGGAATAAAATAATGTGTTTTTATAGAGGGATAATGAATAATTTTGTCTAAAAATAGAATAATAAAATAATATTTTATTATGACCTGATTCGGTTTTCTATAGTATATAAAAACTCTCAAACTATTTTGGACTCTCATAAGAATTAGTTCATTTTTTTATTCATCATAATGGTCAGTTGATATTTTTTAGCCAATGTCTAATTGGTTTTGCAAATTTTGAATCAAAAATTGAGTCTAATAAATATTGAATTTATTTTTTCATCACATACATCGTGTTTGGGATATGTATCTAATGATGTTTCATAACTAGTTTTTCCTCAATTTCACAAATTGTTTTGTACAAATATACATTTAACTAGTTCCAGGAATGTCTCATAAATTCCACCATATAAATCTCACATTTTCAACCAAATATAATTTTCATTTTTTGTTATTTATTATAATTCAAGACTCTATAAATAATTATAAGTATTTTACATCCTTTTATTGAAAATACATACTTTTATTCAAACCATAATAGTTTCAATTTTTGTTTTTGGGGGATATCCTAAAGATGAAATCCGAATTTATTATACATACCTATAAAAATATAGATTAATTTAAAATGGATGATTTATAGGGTAAAATAATTTAATAAACATTCAAATATATCAATGAAATTATAATTTACCTCATCTTCCAGTGATTGCATAGAATTTTCAAGTTTCTCTCAATTGTTTTTCATAGAATTTTAAAATGATAATTAGTGACCAAAACTCAAAATTTAATATAAAAAACTAAATTCCCCAAGATACATAGGTTACTCAGAGTGTTAAATTTTAACAAGGTAATGCTCTTATTAGGTATATTTCAATTAATAAAAAAAATATTAATGTGGAAAATGTCCTCACCAAACAGCATTATTAGAGTTCCTTCATGGATGTATATGATTATCATTATTTTTATTTGGAAAATGTATTATTTAAATAATAGACCACTAAGGTGGTATAATATAACATTACATGATTACTAAATAGTCATGAACTTGGAAGAAAAATTTTATACTCTAATCAAAACATCATCAACTACTACAACAGGGAACATAGTGGATCTGTTGGCTAGTTGGATAACCAATCAGGATAGTTTGAGTTATCCCATTTAGTCTATTTGTTTGGTTCATAGTTATTTGAGTAACATAAAATAGTTGTTAATTTCTTTGAGATATTCTAGTATAGTTATATTTATTTACACTTTTTGGAAGTTTTATAGATTTTTTTTAGATTTATTCCTCATGAATATTCTTTGGTTATACTATTCTTGCGGAAAATGGTAGTGGTACGTTTTAATTTTCCTAAAGTTATTTTTTGTGGTTCATAAAATTAATTCTTATTATTATAAAACATATCCTTCTATTCCCTGGTGGTCTCCTGAGCATTTTATAGATCTATTTTGGCATCTGATTTAGAAATAAGGTAAATATCATTGCAACTTTTTTTATTTCCATGCTCACATTACTTTTCGAATTTAGAAAAGATTGAACTAGTAAACTTCTTGTATTTTTTCATAATTTAAAAAAATATTCCTAAATGAATTTTTATTTACTTCATCTCATTTATTAGCTCCAAAATTTAGTAATCTATTTAGTTCCACGCATTTGTTTGTGAACTAGTTGAAGGTTATTCCTAAGGATTTCTTTTCTAAATGCGTTTTGGTTAGAAGGCATGTTGGTTGTATAGTTTCATACAATGTTCTTGGAATGGTTTAGGTTAATGATATATTTCATGAAAGGTGTTTTGGTTTGATTATTTTAGTTCCCACATACACATTGGACTTTGTATGTGTCTCTACATCCATGTTTTGGCTGTTGAAATTTCCTTTTTTGATAGACAGCTACGTATCTTTTTGTTTCATTCACTTTAACACATTTATTAGTGAAATTATTTTGAGAAAATAAAGACTCTATACCTTTTTTTGTGAAATTTGTTCACTTGATTGATGAATATTCGTATTCTTATCCAATATGGCCAGTTCCTCATGTTTATACTCTATTAAAGTAGATTTATAAGTCCTTACCTCATGCATTCTTCTAGTACCAGTACCCCTTATCCCAAATAGTTCAAAATTCAGAGATAACTTCTCAGTCATTCATATAGATTATACCAGTTAATTTCAATCAATGACTCTCCTGATGATTCATCAAGTAGATTTATGTCACTATCTAATAGTAATTTATACAATAATACTAGAAAATGACGCTCCTCGATTTCTTGGTGTGGAAAACCTACACAATTTTTTTTGAATTTTTCTCAGTACTCAGAGTGTCTCTATTGATTCATATAATATAGAATAAATATCCTTCCTTATAGTCACACTTCATGAATTTTGGGATAAAAAATAAAGTAAGTTCATCAAAAGTTTATCCAAACCATTTAATTATCATGGTTATAGGCTGCATAGCTATTCTTTAGCTGCTCCTTCCAAATAAAATAAGAGGGCTCTCTATTTGACTTATTCTTCAAATACACTTCTAGATGTAAATGTATTATATAATAGGGTGAATTCCTTGATATTATTTTTTTATCATCTCATGTAATTCTAGGAAATCAAAGAAAAAATTTAATTGGACCATTTTAAGCAAAAAATTAGGTTGTAATGTAGTCATGGAAATCAAATTATCCATATTAATGAAATGAGGTATGCATGAGTCTTCAAATATTTAATTGGGGTTATCTAACATGGTCATATATTCATAGTGAATACAATTTTCTCTAGAGATTAATAGTGAAATATTTTTAAATTCTAGTTATATATTTAATTTCCAATTTTTTGTTATAATGGTTCTCTAATATTTGGATAAAGAGAGAAAATATGGTCATTGTTAGAATATGTCATATAAATTGTGGAATTTTTTTATACAACCTCCATAGAAACAATGTAAATTTTTTACTCAACTATTGTGATGTGGTGAAAAGATATGTTAATTACATAATGGTAAAATATATCATGTTGGTTAACAAAGCTAGTCTATATGTAAGTGTGTAAAATTAATTTTATAATTATTAAAATTGGGGGTTTTTTAAATTTTGTAGTGATAAACTATAAAAAAATTTAAGAAATTACATTTTTTCAAAGTGATGATAGATGAATAGATTGAGGGTTGGATAACTAATTATAATACTTTCTTATTCCTAAAAATGGTTCAATCTTCTTCTTATTAACTAATAAGTGTAATAAACCATATTTTCTTAATTAATCAATTTATGTTGAGAGAAATTATGAGGTTTACTCAAGAAGTAATTATTATTAGTCAACCATCCCTTCTATCTATGTGGAAACATTTCAGATGACACATCGACAATAAAAAACCCCTAAAAATATTAGGAAAATATCAATCAGGTTAAGGTGCTCCAAAATAATTCAATTATAATTCACTTCCTTCCACACACGTGTCAAAAACTTCTAGATACTCAATACCCAATATTTCATAATTCATCATCTACAATAAAAATATTTATTTAAATATGATTACCAACCTAAGTATTAAAAAATGATATTAATAATAAAATAAAAAATAAAATATTAAAAATAATACCCTTCCACTAAATATATAAATCAATATATAGATGAATAATTTTATTAATTTGAGTATAGACTCATGCATTACAAACGGGTCCTCCTTCCCCCTATCCTAATCACTGAATATTTTTACCCCTCTATGAAAGAGGTTATATGAAATTGAAAGGGAAAATTAAAAAAAATCATAATAAAACAATATCACAATTATAAAATAGTAACACCCAAAAATATTATGATATATATTTTTATTTAAAAATAATCAATAGCTTTCGATAGACACAACCCAGAATCTAAATGATAAATAGACTATATTAAACTCATAACCTAGCCATTAAATTGGTGGAAATTAATATTAATAAATAAATTTTTAGAAATTTAAGATTTATACATCTATAAAATAAATTCATTTGTTAAAAATTGAATAGAAATAAAAATAAATTCATTTGTAAGTAAAATTGATATTTTTCTGAAAATTGTTTTTATACACGTAATGTATTTTTATCATAATAAATTAAATTAATAAATATGTTTTAATTTTTTAATGAAATTTATATAATATATATTCAATAAAATGTTTTAACATTATTATTATATTTTTTTCTATGCATGGAATAAAAATAAAATCTATTTCCGAGCCTAAAATTGTATTTTATAAAAAGATGTTTTCGTTTTGTTTTGCACAATTATTTTAAAATGAATTTCTACCACTTATTGAAATTTAATCATGAAAAATGGACCCCATATTTGGAATCATGATGCCTAATTTTTTTAAATAGGACTCTTTTATTTTATTTTTCAAATATCAATAGTAACTATTGTAATTTTTTTACCTTAGTAAAGGTAAAACTCATAAAATATGGTTAAATATTTGAGATAAGGCTTTAAAATTTATATAGAATATAAATTTATCATGTTTTATGAGTGTAGTATTTCCATAGAAAAGAAATTTCATAATATATTCTTACTCGGTTCTATATTTCAATGAATATATCCATTATATTAATTTAATAAAAGATAAAATAAAAAATGTCAGTCTTTTGACTTTAATATCATTAAAAATTTAACATAAGGGTAAAAAGATGATAATATTGGTAATAAATATTTATTTTAAATACAAAACACTTTTTTATATAATGGTAATTTATTTCTATTTTTTACTAAATAAATTATTACCTTAAATGATTATACAATGCTAACATATTATTTGTTAAATGAATATAAAAATAAAATAAATAATTTAGAATGTTCAATGTAATATAATTTTTATGACTTATTGTGTTACAAATTTTTTAGATAAATATGACATATTATTGAAGTTTAAAAATGTTATATTATAATTAAATTTCATTCATGTTGTTTTTAAAGTCAAATTAAATGAATAGTTTAAAAATTGACATTATTGATATTTTATAATAAATAATATTTTATTGAATGATATAAAATTCAAAAAAAATATTATATGAATCCAAGTGAATGGGGAATGGCTTAAAATATCCACCATTATCCATTTATGGGTTAATTTTATGTTTATAGTAACATTATTGACCCTTTAATATTAAAATAGTTGTTACATCGGTTAAAGTAAAAATGGTTAATGAAATGGTTAATTAAAAACATAATGATTAAAATTAAACCAAGATCTATCTAAATTTAAATGGTTGATGATATTTCCACCTTATAGTATTTTAATTATATTATCTATCAATTTTTAATCATTTTTCTTGATATTGAAAAAAAAATCTTTTAAGAAATTATAATTGTTTCATTCCCCTCACTTATAAATGGACACCGATCCTTTTTATTATTTACACAACTTTGAGCCTTATATCTCAAAAAACCATCCATTTTAAATTATAAACATCCTTATAAACTTTATAGGGTTTATTGTATTCAAATAATATATAAGGCCCTAGCCTTAAACCGTACTTAAAATTGAATTAAATGAATAATTCACATTGAGGATCTTTTCAGGTTTAGAGTTTTAGAGAATTCGGTCATAACTATTACATATCATAGATTACATAGTAGACACTTCTACTAAGTTTCCATAAAATAATAAAACACTTAAAAAGAAACATGTCTAGTTCCATGTTTTAGATAGCATGTCATTCCTTGATCCCATACTTGACCCTATTCATCTTTAAGTCCTGTGGAAAACATTTCAAAAACATGGGATGAGCATAAAAATCCTAGTAAAGGATACACAAAGAAGGAAAACTGTTAGTTTTTCAAAAACAACAAGTAAACCATGAGTACTTTACCAAAGTAATACTTTTCACCTCTATGAAGTAGTAAAAAATCTTCACTGAATAAAAGATCATTACTTACCCTTTTGTAACCAAAAGATTACCATAAAACCCATATAAAGAACACATAACATATAAAGGTAAGATGGGACATAAACATACTTAAATGGAATAACCATACGGTCAACTTCCACACATACTTAATGGAATAGCCATACGGCCGACTTCCATACCCAATGCATTGGAGGTTATAACGTAACCACCCGTCCTGGTATTCACGGCACCACCCGTCATATGGTTTATCACGTAACCACCCGTAAAATTTCCAAGTACCATCATTACACATAAAATATTTAAAATATAAACATTTTAATAACAACATTTCAATTTCAATCACAATAAGTAATTCCAATATATTGAATTAATCAATCCATTTTCAAAATCCATTTAAAAGAGATTTTTGAATCAAAGTGTCCCATACCACTTTGAAGATTTTAATTGAATTATAATTTTAAAACATTAATGTCCATATATATAAATACTGAAATCCATTTTTAAAACATGGACATTAAAGATAGAGATTTAGAATAATGAATCTTTAAAACATTTAAAACGATATATTTGTTAAAGAGTTTTTAACAAAATGAAAGACACTTGAAGACAAATAATTGCGGAATAACATTTAATCTGAGCTTTATAATATCATGAGAATAAAGGGATTCATGATATAATATGTCAAAGGACAGTATACACACCATATAAGAGTGAATTGGTGCATAACAATAATGAAGTCTCAATGGAAATGTAAATTTAGATGAAATCTTTTATAAAGATGGTATCCTTAAATTAAGGATAAATATATCACATAATTATGTGTGAGAAATATAAATACACCCAATATAAGTGGATATTAAGTGTGAAACAATCAGAGGTCATTCACACATAATCTTGTAAAAACAAAACCAATGACATAGATATTTAACTAAATGAAACGAGATTGGGTTATTATTTCCCATAAAAGTTCGTAAGAATTTATCAATGAGATGATTACGTGTAGAAATAGTATATCTACACAAAGGTTTGTGGAAATTACAACATATAGATTCCACACATAATCTTGGAATAAAATCATGAAGTATAGGTTTAACCCAAAGAATTGAATGTGGGTTAAGAAGTTCCCTTATAGAAATCCGACAGCCTAACGACGTCACTTTAAAATTCAGAAAATGAGTTGATGAGAGAGAAAATGGAATCTCATCACTTGGAAATAAAATTTACATATATAAGGATATAGAAGAACATATCCCAACATAATAGTATCTGAATTAAAAGACATATCAAAAGAAATCTTTTAAAAAGATGAGGGTGAAAGGTCCCCTTATCGAGTTGGGTAACTTTCGAAACGTACACCCCATGGAAGAAGGGTCATATAATGAAGATGTAAATACCCATAAATGAAATTATATTACACAAAGATTATAATAATGGGCAATAAATACACCAATCAAATGAAATAGTGGCAAATGTAGCATAAATGTCACGGGAATAAATGTGAGATGAAAAATCCCTTATGAAAACTCGGCAGCCTAACGGCGCCACTTAAAACATCCAAAAATGGTTTTATGAGATCAAATAGGGTCTCTCATAATATGAAAATAAAAATTACAGTATGAGGAATATAAAATAACATCCCCAAACATAAGATAGATGATCTTAAAATAAATGACATAAAAGAGAGTACTTAAAAAGAAAGAGAGAGGTTGGATCCCTTACCTCGTGTCTGACATGACTCGGTCGTTCTTTAATCTCCTGAATAATACAATTTGGTAAATTTATAATTTCTTAAGGACCTCCTTTAAAGATTATTATTCCATTCATATCACGTATTATAATGTTATAATAATTGTTTAATAAAGTGAGTTCATATCAGACGTTTTTGTCGATGTTCAGTACATGAGTAAAAATTGAACTTGTTGGAAAAGAATTTTCCATGTAGTTATAGGTAAATCATATCCAGTATAGTATTTATGTTTTAAATATCATATATATCCAGTATATATTAATTTTATACTATTCCATAGCATTTGTAAAGAAAATTAAAAGCACTGTTCATGGAGACGGTAGGCCGTACGTACACATTAACGCTACTTTCATTTTTTGTAATATTAATTGAATTAAAACAAAATGAGAGAGATATATATTTTTATTCCAGAATTATATCTATCATTTAGATGTAATATATTACATATATATCCATTATATATATGTACTTATAATAGTACATAACATTTTGAGATAAGAAATGAAATGTACCGTTCATGGAGACGGTAAGCCGTACGTACGCATGAACGCTACTTTCATTTCTTTTTTTTTGTATTCAATGGAATGAATTAATAATGATATAAAGTTATATTATAATTCCAGTAGGATAACATATGTAATACCATTAATTCCATCCTTTATACGTCCCACATATGGCATTAACGAATCAAATCACTTTGAGGGGGCGGTAGTCTGCACTTCCTTAAATGAAGATATCGCGTTTACCCATAATGGAAACCATAAAGGTATGCCATAAATGAAAAATACAGAAGATTAAGGAAAACATAAACATATTATATATCATATATAAATATAGTTACATCTTAATGGCCACCTTTGAAGGTGTTAAAAGAATAATGAACAATCATCGTTTCGTGAGGCAGTAATTCGCCATCCACAAAAACAGTATGTTCTTTAACCATTAGACGAAGGTGTGTGAAAGTGTAGCTCGAATCCTTATTATAAAAACATCCTAGTATATTTAAGATACTGTTTTTGTTACAAAAAAAAGTAATAAAAAGAGTTTAGGGGTTCGGAGAATCAAAATAATACAGAAGAACACAAGGGAATACATTACCTTTAAATCGGGTAACTCTTCTTTGATTTGAGCTCAAAGGCTTCCTTGGAAAAGATTCCCCCCAAAGTGAGGCTTCAATGATGAATAGAGAGATGTGGAGAGATTAAATGGGAAGGGTTTGGCTGAGCCAAAGGCTTGAGAGGTGTGGGTATGGTGGTAGTGGTGGGGGCCTTTTATAAGAGAAAAGGAGGGCCACTCTTGGAATGTTATAAAATATTACTTTATTATAAAATGATTTTCTGATTTTAAAGGTCACAAAAGGATATATTTCTAGGATAAGGTGATAAGGTTTCGAAATCCACCCATACAATAGTGTTTTGAAAAGTGTAGGTCTTATATTTTACATTATCTTTTCATTTTATTTAAATCATTAAATAATGAGGTAATCACTACATCATCATGGTGTCATAAATAATTTAATTTATTTAGTGTCTAAAAAAAATTCATGATGTAGGAAATCTTGTTATATTATTAATGAATATTTTTAGTCAAAAATATGACTTTTATAACCCCATATAAAAATTGTTTTAGTAAAACAACACATGTTTGTGACATTTTAATTTTAACATTAAATAAAAAGGTATTAATGTCATTTTCCAACCAAAGTGTCTCCATGGGGTCCCAAAGTTGACACATGGATTTTATTGGTCGTCCATGACACATAAAATGAGGGTAGGACATGTGTATAGGTCATTTCATATTATTAAAACAATATTTTTACCTTAAATTACACTAATTACCTCTAATCGCGATTAATAAACTTAAAAGTTACTATTCACCAAAAAATTAGTTTAATCCAATTGAACCACATTTTACTTCTTAATGACAACCATGTATGTCAGATTTTTTAAATTCAAATCACAGAAGTGGAAAAGTTTTATTGAAATGAAAAATCAGTTTCATTAACTACCACTTAGTGGTTTCACTATTCATTAAAAATAGATGTTTTTCAGAAAATTACCAAAAAATCACCCGACGCTATATTTGATATTCCGAATTCAAAAATTATGTCTATTTTACAAAATTCAAAACATATAATTTGCATTAATTAATTTAATAATTAATTCCCGCTGTCAAAACAAATAGCGTGTTTTTAAGAAACAATATCTATTAAAAGATTGACAATAGTTTAAGTCCAATTTCAAAGTGAAATTAATTCCAATGACCACTATTGGATTAAATGGTAAAAATATATTCTAATTTCACTTTAAAAACAATTCAAAAGATAATTTAACCATATAAATAAATAAGATTAAAAATAGGTTTTGAATTAAAATACAACATTTTTCACTATTCATTAAAAAAAATGAACTTTATCAGAAAAATACCAAAATATTACACAATGTAAATTTTGATGTCCCGATTCTAAATAAGAATTTTATTTTGTCAAATATATCACATAAAATTGTCAAAATGTTGATTTAAAAGTGGTTCTCCCTCAAAAGGTGGTTAATCGACCTTTTAAAGAATATTAGAATGTTTGTGCTTAAGATTGGATTCATTCGCATTTTTAATCCTCTAACATTTATTGTAAAAAGTAAAAATATTTGACAAACATATATAATCATTTTGTAGTTTTTTCTGTTCAATCCTTCCATTACAACAGCTAGGCATTAACTACCATTTAAAATAATATTATTTTATTATTAGAGTGCAACGTAAGATTCCCAAGAAACTCGTTGTTGCGTATTGGGTACGCCATCGAGCATAGCGTCCCCTTTAAAGTAATATTAATATTTTATTAAAAAATATGGATAAATGTGAAAATTTCATATTCTTTATTTACCTAGGGTGTTACATAATAACAATCCTAGGATCCTTTAGTGGATATCTGAAGAAGTTCTTCCAAGTAAGAGGTAATTGCCTTAACTGATCACTTTCTTTGTACTTATTCTTTTATCTCATAAAAATATATTGTACATATCATAAGATAATAACATCAGTATAATTTTTATAAATAAAATATATTATTATTATTAATCCATCATTATACACCCTCTTTCCCATAAAATTGGAATTGAACGTATCGATCATCTATACGTATGGCTTACTATCTCCATTTGGAGATACAATTCATTCTTTATCACAATATTTTATTAATTATTACTATGATAGGATTGATTTTTATATATAATATTTATGAAATTATAATTTTTATATAATTATAATATAATATTTACTTTCTTTGCTTCCAATCCATTATAAAAAAATAACGTCGCTCGTGCATACATGTGGACTACCACCTCAACGAAGCAATGTGGATTATTTTTCATTTCTATTTTACTTGAATCATAATAAATATATATTTAAATAATTTATATGATGTATATTATATTATTATTATTATTATTAGTATTTAGATTTCTTTTTTTTCCATCTATTGAAAATTGAAAATAGTGTTCATGCATACATACAACCTACCGTATTCATAAATGGTATAATTAATTTTCCTATATATACCTTTTAAGAATGGTTATAAATATGTATATAATGAATAAAAATTATATTTATATCATTATTAAAATTATTTAGATGATTTAATGATTATCAAGGTACAATTACTGGAACTTCCAAAACAAAATTATTATGAAAAACGAAACAGTTAACACCCAGAAATCGTGATTTAAATAAGAAATTTTTTATAATAGGTTGTTGAAATGACATAATTGGATTGTATATGATATTATAAGTTTGTAAATTACTCTATAATATAATTATAATAAACTTAAATGTAATATAAAGTATGATAGAGTTATTTTTAAGCAAGTCGAACTCAAGGTAAGGGATTTATGTCACAATATCATTCTTTATCGAGATTTTTTATGATTATTATTATAGTTTTGAAATTATATGATTTAAAATTAAAAAATCTAATTAATTTTATTATAATTCGGTTACTTAAATAAAATACATGTTTTACATTAATTTTTCTCTATTTATTAACTCATAATATCAAAATAATATTTTTAAGGACACCCCAATTTATTTCTCTCTTTGGTCCAAGTTCCTTTTTCTTTCTTAAAACTGTCTCATAAAAAATTTAAAAATTAGTTAATTAGTATATTATTATTTATTATATTTATTTACACCCACTTTTTAATTTTTAAAACATAGTTTAATATGAATAATATTTATGTTTTTAAAATGAGTTACTTAATAAATTTTCTATAAAATTGTGAAAGGAATGTTTTCTTTTAACTTATGCAGCATGAAAGGAATTTTCCACCATCATAAATAGTCAATTATTTTATGATTAATATAAAAGTTTAGAAGTTTCTTTTAAAAAAATTAAATAATATATGGTAAAATTTTGTGTTTAAAGAAGTTGATTTCAATGTGAAATGGTATTATCATCATGAAATATTCAAGTGATCTTTTAATGTAATTTTTCATCTATGATAACATACTTTGATGTTACTAATTATTTATAGGGTATTTGATCTAATGATATGATACATATTATTTATATGGATGTTTTCTGGTTATGATGACAATATTTTTACAAAACCCTTTTCTCTTCCATGGGTTATTCTATGATGAAATGTTTACGAAATCCATTTACTTTCCATGGGTTATGCTATAGTTAAATATTTATGAAAACAAGTTTTATTTCATGGGTTATTATATGATGAATCTTTTATGAAATTATGGGGAAATGTATGGTTTTAATTATGTGATAGGTGGTCTTGAATTATATATCCCCCCAATGCATTGGGTGAATATGGATATCTCATGAGATAAAAAGGACTAGAATGGGGAGTGAACCTAGTAGAGTAAGAGACTATGTCCACTATGATAGTCATGTGAGTTAATATTGACTAGTATGATGGAATGTTCTGTGAACCTTATCCATCACGATAGTTTTTTATATAAAACATGATTTAACACCCCAAAATTCTAATGTAAGAACCTTGTATTCAATAGCATGAATGACATGCAATACCAATAGCTTATGGGAATATAATATCTAGATACATTATAATATATTTAAAATTTAAAATATATTCTATATATATTTCAATTCATAAAACAATTAGTTGGAATGCATCACATGCAAGAGATACCATCCTCGATATTGTGCGTCATACGCAAGACCGAGTTTTACTAAACAATTGTATAATATTAAAATAATATTATATAATATAATATGATATAACCAAGTCGTTATGTAAGTAGTTATGAATATTATTAACTAAATTATGAAAATTATGGCTTATACAAATAAAAAACATACACATTTGTTACCAATAAATGAGAAAAATGAAAATAAGAACCAATTCGATATAAACTGAAATATTATTATATTTATACTTTCAAAAAGAGTTATGTGTTAATAAAAACAAATAATTACAATTATTTACTGAGTTTGATTAAATATCTATTATATATTCAATCAATTATTTTTTATATTTTTTCAATTGGTTTTACATGCATAATATTAGAACAAATCCAATTTTACACCTAAAAATATATTTTTTTATGAAATTTTACCACATTTTAATATATATCCCATTTTAAATATTAATTTTGACACTATAATTGATTTAATATGTCAAAATAAAGATAAAATTTGAAATAGAAACCTAAAAATTAGGTTAGGGTAAATTTTTGATATTTTTCATAAACATATCATTTTTTAATGAATAGTTAAAAATTCTAAATTTTAGTTTAAAACTGCTTTTGTTATATTTTATTTATAAGTAAAAATATTCTTTTATATTCGTTTTAAAGTTTAATTATACCATATTTTTATCAATTGATACAATTATTTATATTGGGGTCTATTTCTATTTGAAATTAAATTTAAAAACTTATCAATCTTTTGGACCTTTTTTTCTTTAAGACCTAGGATTGTTATCTTGCATGCGGGGATGAATTTTAAATTAATTTTTGTCAATTATATGATTGAAATTTGGAAACTATTATTCCATGTCATGAATTATAATAATTTATAATTTATAATAAGTAAAACATATCTTTTTATCAAAAAAATTAGTCAAAGTGAATAAAATTAATTGATATTATTAAGGAAAAATAAATCTTAATAAAGGATTAAACCATTTACTTAAGGGCCCAATTGACCTAGAACATTATCCAAAAACCATTTGATGTCCATATATATGCCCTTAAACTTTAATTATTGATTTTAGTTGGTTTTTTATGACTTTTTTTAAGTAATATCATGTGTACACCAAACTTGATTCCAAAATTTCCATGTGAGTCATTTTCCTTCCCTATAAGAGGATACCAACTATCACACTTCATCACACAACTAAAAACACTTAGGTTTATCCAATATATCAACAAATATCTTCCCAAAATCACTACCCTCAACCTTGACGGCACCCTTTAGTCTTAAATCCTTCCAAGGAATCCTTTTGGTATAAACCAGTTGAAGTTACCCAATTAAGAGGTAAAGTCATCTCTCAATCGTTTTAATTACATTTCCATTCTCCACTCCCTATGATGTTATTTTTCTATAATAACATAAAAAAAACTATATCAAAAAAATATTAGGTTATTTTTTTAATATTTTAATCTACATTTACACACACCTCCATCTAATGGTTAATGAACATACTGTTTCTATGTACGGAAAACTACTATCTCATGAAACAATGATTGTTCGTTTTTTCATTATAACCAATAATGGTGGACATTATGATAGAAATTATATTTTTAATTTTAAATATAATATTTATTATTTATTTATACTTATATAATTCTTTTACAACATATAAATTTAATGCTTTCAATTTTATGTTAATATGATAACATCTTTGGAGGAAGTGTGTACTACCACCCCCACAATGAGATGTGATTCGTTCATAAGGTAACTGGAATGTATAAATCATTTTTATAATTAAAAATATGGTGCCTAAAAAATGATATTAATGAAATATTTAACTTTATTGAAACACACACACACACACAAATATATATATATATATAAATATATATATTATTTTCTTTATTACCCCTTCACACACATAATAAGTGATAACAATATTTATTGATGTGTAGACTATCGCCTCCTCGACATGATGTGATTCCTTCTTCAAAAAAAATCTATATATAAGTCTGTATGATTAAATAATATCGTATTTATTAAATAATTATCAATCAGTAAATATATTTTGTTACATACCTCCTTTCCATAATGATCATTGAAGAATGGGAACGTTACTCATGCGTACGTACGACCCACTGTCTCTATGATTGTAATGTTGATTCATTTTTCATAACCATATTTAATGATTGATTTTAATATTATATTTTATGTATAAATATTGTAATTATGCATTGATAGTTATTTTGGATATATTATATAATAACCCCTTTTGACCATAATTTATCTAACAAATTTTTGTTGATAAATAAACTGAATTTTGTCAAAAAAACCCAACATAAACATTATTGTTTAAGTAGTTGTATAAAACATGGTAATAAGTGAAAAAAAAATTATAAACATTAAAAACGTTTCGAATCAAGTATAAATTTAACATAATTTTATTATACATAGTGTTAAAGAATGTTCGCCTCAGAGGAATCACAAGGTAAGGGATTCTCTTCTCACTTTTTTACATCCGTGAGATAAATCTCATGCTCTCTACTTAAATATTTTGTGTGGTGTATCTAATTCCTATTTGTATATATTATATCATGAATTAATTCATATTAATAATTATTTAAGGAATTTATTTACTAATATTTCTTAAAGAGGATTATGATTTAAAATGTTTAAAATTTTTATTGGACACTTTGGAATGTTTAAATATTATTTTCATCAATAATAACTTTAATGATCATTTAATTGTATTTCCATTAAAGGAAATTATGTATCCATTTTAAAAAAGGGCCATTCATTATTATCTGGTTATTCATGAACATTTTAAAGTATTATTACCAATATTCATTTATTTGGCACTTAAAATGTTGTAGAACTTTTTTTTTCAAAAAACATTACATTATTACTCCCTTTAGTTTGAGAACCAATTTTATTCTAAAAACCATGTTTTATTAAGAAAAATCAAAAATGTTTTTAAGATTATTTTGTAAATAAATTTTTATCCTTTTTCTCTTTTACCAATATTTTCAAAAGATTATTATTGTATATTTATGAATGAGGAATTTTTAAACCTTTTTTCATAAAAAATTATTATTATCTTTACCTCATAAGACATGTACGGATTTATCCACTGTCATTTATTTGAAGCCTACATTTCAAATTTAAAAGGATAAAATTTAAATAAAATGTTTTTTAAAGATAATTTCAAAGAAAAAATATATTTAAAAGTTTTTTCAAAATCAATTGATACCTTCTTCAAAAATATTTTTTAAAGCTATTATTTTATCTCATCAACAACAACAACCCTATATTATGACTTCACATGGGATTTTATGTATTCTTAATCAATATGGTTTAAAATTGACTTGGAAAAGGATTGCATTAACATTATGTTCATTGATTTATTCTTGAACTCCCCTTGAAATATTAAATTGCATATGGTCATTTAACATTTAATTCCCACTCTATGTCATTTCCTGAACATTATACCATTTTATATATGGTGTCTACTTTGACATAATTTAGTTATTTGTGGAAACATTCATAAATATATATCTTTTCTTCAATAAGAATATTTAATATGTCATATTGTTTGTTATTTAAATTGATTACTCGATAGGAATCATGCTTTGGAATTGCAGTGATTGCTGGATCTCAGACTTTATATAGCTCCTCGATGCATCAATAGGTTACACAGAGACAAAATAGTTATGAAAATCATAATATTTTAAACCATGTAGTGAATGGTCATGATGGTAATAGGTTTTATTTATCCTTAAACATGAAGTCCATTAAGAAAAAATTTATCTCATCTTAGTTTCATTTATTATTCATCCATCTGATTTTTCATCGACATATCTATGTATACATTTCATTTTCTTTTATTTAAATGGATTTTGTTTCAGTTTAATAACATACCATATTTATTTTGAATTATATAGTTATTTGAATGGAATGTGATTCCAGTTATTTCCTTGATATGTTTTTCATGCACATCCATTTAGTTTATTGATTACATGGCATGTGTATTTAGTTATTTACCATAACATTGGACTATTATTATTAATTCATTATTACTTCTGCTATATTTTACCCTTACTAAGAATTTTATCTCACCCTTATTATGTTTCTTTCCCTAGGAATCCAATAAGAGAAATATGAACGATATGAAAGGATTTACTAGGTGGATTATAATTATCATTAAAGTTATTTGTTTATATAAAAGAAAAATATACTGTAATTATTCTGTTCATTTTTAATACAAAACTCATTTTTGTATCTGGTTTATCAAGACTACTAAACCGACCTGTCATTAAAGTTATTTGTTTTTGTGTACAGTGAATTACTGCCTCATTTAATGAGGATTTTTCTTTTTTCCATTACCACCTTTCATGGTGGAAATTATGATGGAATCTATGTTTATTAATGTTATATATGATATTTTTTATGTCAATAATACTTCTATAATCCTTTAATAACAAATAAATTTAATTCATTCCTTTTTTTACTTTAATATGACAACATTGTTGGAGGATATGTGGACTGTCGCCCCCTCAAAGTGATGTCATTCATTCATATGATACATTATTGTTATAATAAATAACATGAGACCTGTATAACATATATATTATATCCATGGTATAATTACCATTATGGATATATATATATATATATCTTTTTCTTTGTTACCCTTTGACAAGCTTAAAAAGTGATAAGGCTATTCGTGGACATCTAGACTACTGCCTCCTCAACAAGATGTGATTCTTTTTTCATAAAAATAATTATATATATAACTATAATTGACTAAATAATATGGTATTTATTACATAATTATAATTATAGAAATATATGTTGTTACTTACCTTCTTTCCATAAAAATCATTGAAAAATGGGATCATTGCTCAAGCGTATGTACGGTCTACCATCTCCCTGATTGTAATGTTGATTCATTTTTCATAACCACATTTAATTATTGATTTTAAAAATATAATTTATTTATAAATAATATTATTATTTCAATATTATTATTTTACAGATATTGTATAATGACCCACTTTTACCACAGTTGATCTACCAAAGTTGTTTTGACACAGAAACTGAATTTGGTCAAAACACATAACCCAAACATAATTATTTATTTAACTGTATAAAAATGGTAATGATTGAAATAAATGTAATTATAAACATTAAAAAGGTTCTTAAGAAATTATAAAATTAAAATAAGTTAATTACTCAAATAATTGAAGAGCATTAACCTGAACGGAAACACAAAGAAATGGATTCTCCTCTCACTTTTTATATCTGTGAGGTAAATGTGAAGATCTATACTTATATATTTTGTATGCTGTGTATAACCCCATTTTTTATATATTAAATCATTAATTACTTCATGTTTATGGTATTTAAGGATTTCTTTTAATATTATTACATTATTTGGTTTATGATTTAAAAGGTTTCAATGTGGTATGGGACACTTTGGAATGTTTAATTATTTTTCAACAATAATAACTTTATTCATGTTTCAATGATATTTCTATTAGATTAAATTATATAACCATTATTCAATAAACTCATTAATTTTCCTCTGGTTATTCATTAACATGTTTATGTATTAGTATCAATCTTGAATTCAATGGTACTCAAAATGTTTTATAAAATGTTTCTCATAAAACCCAACATGATTTCTCTCTTTGGTCGAAGAACATGTTTTTTTATGACAAACATGTTTTTTTAAACTTTTTTCAAAATGTTTTAAAAATTATTTGGTAAAGACATTTTTACCCTTTTTTCTTTTACAAATTTATCAATGTAATATTCTTGTCTCTTTCATAATGAGGCATTATATAACCGTTTTCTGTACTAAAGGAATATTCTTTTTACCTCGTACAATAAGTAGGGGTTTATCCACTGTCACTTCTCTGAGGCCTCCTTTTCATGTTAAAAAGGTTTATTTATAAAGAAAATATTTTTAAAAGGGATTTTAAAATAAAAAAGTCAAACAAATTTCAATTGAAAAGGATATTTTCCTCAAGAATATTTTTTTAAAGTTGTTTATTTATTTCATCAATGACAAAAACCCAATATTTTTACTCCACATGGGATTTGTTGTATTTATATCATCCTTATTGTTCATTTGGAGAGTTTAATATTTATTTGTCCAAGGATAGTATTCACATTCATTCACTTGATTAATTCTTAAAGTCCCCTTTAAATATTCAATTTCATATGATCATTAAACATTGAATCCCCCCTAATTATCCATTTCATATCTTAAACCTTATAACATTTTACATATGGTGTCTACTTTGATAGAATTTGGTTATTTCTTGAAATATTCATAAATACGAATCTTTTAATATATACAGATATATGATAAGGAATTTTTTATTATTATTTAAAATAATTACTCGATATGAATAATTATTTTGACATGCAATGAATGGTGGAACCCATACATTATACAGATCCCTGATGCATCGATAGGTTTTCATGAGACAAATTATTCGTGAAAATAAGAATAGTTTAAACCATATTGTGGAAGGACTTGAAAGCAGTAGGTCTTTATGATCCTTAGACACGATGTCCATTTGAAATTAATTTACCTCAAATTAGTTTTAGTTATTATTAATCAATGGGATTTTATGTCAATATATATAAGGATTCATTTCATTTTTAGTTATTTAGATGAAATGTGTTTCAGTTTCATAACATGTCATATTTATTTTTCATTATCTATTTATTTTAATAAAATGTGTTTCCATTTATTACCTTTCCACAATTATTATGCACTACCATTTAGTTTATTGATCACATTGCATGTGTGTTCAGTTATTTACCTTGTCATTGGACTATTATTATTGGTTCATTATTACTTCATCTATATTTTCCCTATACTAATAATTTGAGCTCCCCATTATTAATTTTATTTCCCTAGGAATACAAGAAGCATACTATGAAAGATATGAGTGGATTTACTAGGTGGGTTAGAGTTAACCTCAAATTTATTTGTTTAAATGGATTATTTTTTTAATTATTTTATTCATTTATATTACAAGACTCATTAAGTATCTTTTTTAGCATGGCTACAAAACCAATTGGTCCTTCGAGGCTTGATTCCTTGTAACAATACTGAAAATGCAAGTTTTCCCAACGGTTCTGAACCATTGGGAAAGACTGCAGAACCGTTGGTATATGTTATCCCAATGGTTCTTTAAACCGTAGGGAAGTAAGCTGTTGGGAACGATTTTCCCAATGGTTTACAGTGAATCATTGGGATAGGGTGGGGAAAAATTAACATATCCCAACATTTGTGCTAGACCATTGGGAAATTCCAAGCACTCTCCTCTTTCCCAATGGTTTATAAACCGTTGGGAAATGATTTTCACTAACAGTTCATAGAACCGTTGGTAAAAAAATTAGATATTCTTTGCTAATGGTTTGAAACCATTGGAATAGCCTATGCTGTGGAAATTGCACAACAACCTGCAATTTGCACAGCAGGTCTCATTTTGTGCATTCCCTCTCATTTTGAATCCAATTATTGTATCTACAAAAAAATGACACATACATATACAATTATTGTACCTGCGATAACCAACTAACACATACATATAGAGAACAAATTCATATACATTTAACATATAATGCATCCTGAAAATATACACATCCATAATTAAATTAGAATTCATAACGTAATTATAAACATAAATAATTCATTTATAATTCAATTTAAAATATATATGACAATTATATGTGGAATCCGGAATTCAATTCATAATTTGATCGGTTTTTGTATACCATATATTTTTACCTGAAATGATGTCCATTTTAAACAAAATACATACACCTATAGTGATACCGATCACACCATGCCTTGGATTGAGGCGAGGATAACTCATACACGTCACAAATGACCAATCGATCGTTTTCCTAATGTATCAACATATTCCAAAAGCGTTTGGTCAGTCTTTTGTGTGTAAGTTTCCATTTTCACTTAAAATGAAGTTCTTTTTAAATAAAAGAGAGACACTTTGAATCCTGCCGGCCACACTGTGCCTCAGATTGAGTTGGGGTTGACTCGTACACATCATAAATGACCCATGGATCATTGTGCTAAAATATCAACACAATTAGAATCTGTTTGGTCGATTTTCTGTATGTACTTAAAATGTTGTCCATTTTAAACATAAGAGATAATTTTGGGTGGCCCCGGCCACACCGCACCTTGGATTGAGGCTCTGTTGACTATTAAAAGTAACATATGACCCATGGATTGTTGTCCTAAAATTTCAGCAGGTTCTGAATGCGTTTGGTCAGTTTTCCGTATGCCAGTTCTTTTTTTCACTTATAATCGTGTCCATTTTAGATAAAAGAGACATAGTTAGTGTGGTCCCAGCCACACCGCATCTCGTATTTAGACGGAGTTGACTCGTACACATCCCGAATGACCCATGGAACATCTTTCTAAAGTATCAACACAATCCGAATGCATTTGGTCAGTTTTCTGTATGCCAGTTGATGTTTTTCACATAAAATGATGTCCTTTTGAAACAAAAGACAGACACTTTGAGTGGTTCCAGCCACACTGCATCTCTTATTGAGGCGGGGTTGATTCGTACACGTCACATATGGCTCATGGATCGTTCTCCTAATGTTTCAATAGAAACCGAATGCGTTTGGTCAGTTTTTCATATGTACTAAAAATGTTGTCCAATTTAAACAAAATAGAGACACTTAGACTAATCTTGGCCACACCACGACTCGGATTGAGCCTGGGTTTGCTTGTACACATCACATATGACCCATGGATTTTTGTGATAAATTATCAACAGATTCTGAATGCATTTGGTTAGTTTTCCGTATGTTAGTTGTTCTTTTAACTTATAATCCTATCCATTTTAAACAAAAGAGACACAGTTAGAGTGGTGCTAGCCACACCAAGCCTCGTATTGAGGCGAGGTTGACTCGTACACGTCACATATGACCCATGGATCATTGGGCTAATGTATCGGCACAATCTAAATGCGTTTGGTCAGTTTTCCATATGCCAGTGGATGTTTTTCACTTAAAATGATGTCCTTTTGAAACAAAAGACAGAAACATTGAGTGGTGCCAACCACACCACATCTCAGATTGATGTGGGGTTGATTCGTACATGTCACATATGACCCATGGATCATGATCCTAAAGTATCAATGGAATCGTAATCCATTTTATCAGTTTTCTGTATGTACTTAAAATGTTGTCCATTTTAAACAAAAGAGACACACTTAGAGTGATCCCGGCGACACTGTGCCTTGGATTGAGGCGGTGTGGACTCGTACATGTCACATATGACCCGTTGATCATTGTGATAAATTATAAACTGATTCCTAATGCGTTTGGTCGGCTTTACGTATGCTAATTGTTCTTTTCACTTATAATCCTTTCATTTTTAAACAAAAGAGGCACAATTAGAGTGGTGCCGGCCACACATCATCTTGGATTTAGATTAGGTTGACTCGTAGAAATCTCAAATGACCCATGGATAATTTTCCTAAAGTATCAACACAATATGAATGCATTTGGTCGGTCTTCCATATTCCATTTTATGTTTTTCACTTAAAATGATGTCCTTTGGAAACAAAAGACAGACACTTTGAGTGGTTCTAGCCACACCGCATCACTGATTGAGGCGGGGTTGATTTGTACACATCACATATGACCCATGGATCATTCTTCTAAAGTTTCAACGGAAACCGAATGAGTTTGGTCGGTTTCCCATATTTACTTAAAATGTTTTCCATTTTAAACAAAAGAGAGACACTTATACTGATCTCGGCCACACCACGACTCGGATTGAGCCCGGGTTGGCTCATACATGTCACCTATGACCCATGGATCATTGTGATAAATTATCAACAGATTTTGAATGTGTTTGGTTGGTTTTCCGTAAGCTAGTTGTTCTTTTCACTTATAATCCTGTCCATTTTAAACAAAAGAGACACAGTTAGAGTGGTTTCGGCCACACCGAGTCTCGGATTTAGACCAGGTTGACTTGTACACGTATCAAATTACCCATGGATCATTTTTCTAAAGTATCAACACAATCTGAATGCATTTGGTCAGTTTTCCATATGCCAGTTGATGCTTTTCACATAAAATGATGTCCTTTTGAAACAAAAGACAGACACTTTGAGTGGTGTCTGCCACACCATGTCCTAGATTGAGGTGGGGTTGATTCATAAACATCACATATGACCCATGGATCATTCTCCTAATGTTTCAATAGATACCGAATGTGTTTGATCAGTTTTCCATATGTACTAAAAATGTTGTCCATTTTAAACAAAAGAGAGACACTTAGACTGATCCCGGCCACACCACAACTTAGATTGAGCCCATTTTGGCTCATACACGTCACATATGACTCATGGATCGTTGTGATAAATTATCATTAGATTCTGAAAGCATTTGGTCGGTTTCTCGTATGCCAGTTGTTCTTTTCAATTATAATCCTGTCCAATTTAAACAAAAGAGACATAGTTAGAGTGGTGTCGGCCACACCGCGCCTTGTATTGAGGCAGGGTTGACTCATACACGTCACATATGACCCATGGATCGTTGTGCTAAAGTATCGACACAATCCAAATGTGTTTGGTTGGTTTTCTGTAGTTCAGTTGATGTTTTTCACAAAAAATGATGTCCTTTTGAAACAAAAGACAGAAACATTGAGTGGTGTCAGCCACACCACATCTCAGATTGAGGCGGGGTTGATTCGTACACATCACATATGACCCATTGACCATTATTCTAACGTATCAACACAATCAGAATCAGTTTGGTCCGTTTTCCATATGTACTTAAAATTTTGTCCATTATAAACAAAAGAGAGACACTTAGACTGATCTTAGACACACTGAGCCTCGTATTGAGG
The DNA here is from genome assembly GCA_963277665.1 of Viscum album. Taxonomy (NCBI): domain Eukaryota; kingdom Viridiplantae; phylum Streptophyta; class Magnoliopsida; order Santalales; family Viscaceae; genus Viscum; species Viscum album. The sequence continues at coordinate 1,081,836,550 of OY728120.1, read as the reverse complement.
CGGTGTTGACTCGTACACGTCACATATGACCCATGGATCATTGTGATAAATTATAAACAGATTCCGAATGCATTTGGTCAGTTTTCTGTATCCCAGTTGTTATTTTCACTTATAATCTTGTCCATTTTAAACAAAAGAGACACAGTTAGAGTGGTTTCATCCACACTGCGTCTTATATTTATACAGGGTTGACTCATACACATCTCAAATGACCCATGGATCATTTTCCTAAAGTATCAACACAATCCTAATGCGTTTGGTTGGTTTTCCATATGCCAGTTGATGTTTTTCACTTAAAATGATGTCCTTTCGAAACAAAAGACAGACACATGGAGTGGTCCCGGCCACATTGTGTCTCAGATTGAGGAGGGGTTGATTTTTACATGTCACATATGACCCATGGATCGTTCTCCTAAAGTTTCAATGGAAACCTAATGAGTTTGGTAGGTTTTCCATATGTACTTAAAATGTTGTCCATTTTAAACAAAAGAGAGACACTTAGACTGATCTCGGCCACACCACGACTCAGAATGATCCTAAGTTGGATTGTACACGTCACATATGACCCATAGATCGTTGTGATAAATTATCAACAGATTCCGAATGCATTTTTTCGGCTTTCCGTATACCATTTGTTCTTTTCACTTATAATCCTGTCCATTTTAAGCAAAAGAGAAACATTTAGAGTGGTTTCTGCCACACCGCGCCTTGTATTGTGGTGGAGTTGACTCTTACATGTCACATATGACCCATGGATAGTTGTGATAAAGTATCAACACAATCCGAATGCGTTTGGTCAGTTTTCCATATGCCAGATGATGTTTTTCACTTAAAATGATTTCCTTTTGAAACAAAAGACAGACACTTTGAGTGGTGCCGGCCACACCGCATCTCATATTGAGGTGGCGTTGATTCATACACGTCACATATGACCTATGGATCTTTCTCCTAAAGTTTCAACGGAAACAGAATGTGTTTGGTTGGTTTTCCATATTTACTTAAAATGTTGTCAATTTTAAACAAAATAGAGACACTTAGACTGATCCCGGCCACACCGGGACTTAGATTGAGCCCGATTTGGGTCATACACATCACATATTACCCATAGATCGTTGTGATAAATTATCAATATATTCTGAATGTGTTTGGTCAGTTTTACATATGCCAGTTGTTCTTTTCACTTATAATCCTGTCCATTTTAAATAAAAGAGACATAGTTAGAGTGGTTTCAGCCACACCACGCCTCGTATTGAGGCGGGGTTTACTCGTACATGTCACATATGACCCATGTGTTGTTTTTCTAAAGTATCGACACAATCCGAATGCGTTTGGTTGATTTTCCATAAGCTAGTTGATGTTTTTCACTTAAAATGATGTCCTTTTGAAACAAAATACAGACACTTTGAGTGGTCCCGGCCACACCACATCTCAGATTGAGGCAGGGTTGATTCGTACATGTCACATATGACCCATGGATAGTTTCTTCTAAAGTTTAAATGGATACCGAATGCATTTGGTTGGAATTTATTATATACTTAAAATGTTGTCCATTTTAAACAAAAGAGAGACACTTAGACTGATCCCAGCCACACCGCGACTCGGATTAGATTTTAGTTTATCATGCTATGAAACATTTCAGAGATAACAATGCCATGACAAATGAATACATCCATTTTATAACATACCAAGAATATATGAAATTTATTATATGTGTAAATGTGATTTACATTGATTTTCATGATGAAAATAAATAAAATATATATTATTGATTTTCTAGTAGTAAATAAAATGAAGGAGAGTGGGGGGGATGTATGGGGGGCTGTCCGAGGGGTGTTCGAAGGGTTGTCTGGGGTCCAAGGAGGAGGGTTGGGGGGGTCTGTCAGGGGGGCTGTCCGGGGGGCTGTCTGGGGTCTAGGGAGGAGGGTGGGGGGCTGTCTGGGGGGGTGTCCGGGGGGGTGTCCGGGGGCTGTTCGGGGGGATATCCGGGGATCGAGTAGGATTGTGGGGGGATGTCTGGGGACCATGGAGGATGGTGGGGGCTGTCGGGGGGGGGGGGATGTCTGGTGTGGGCGGGGGGGCTGTCCGGGGGGCTGTCCGGGGGGTTGTCCAGGGTCCAAGGAGGATGGTGGGGGGGATGTCCGGGGTCCAAGAAGGAGGGGGGTTGTCCAGGGAGTTCACAAACACAAAACCACTAAAATACATCAAAATCCATGAAAACATGCAATATATAAAAATAAATCAACTGCAATACTATACTACAGGTCTGGATAAACCCAACAACTAGAATAGATTAAAAATCAAATCCCAGTAATATTAGTCCAAAATTTAACAGATCAACTTTTCCCGCATCACCATCACCATCATCACCATCATTATCACCCTCGTCCTCATCCACATCATCGTCCTCGCCCTGCTTTCCCTCCTCCTCAACCTCGTACTCTCCCTCGCCCTTGCCATCTGCCTCACCCTCCTCCTCTCCCTCCTCTTCCGCATCAAACTCCTCGCCATAATCATCGTCAGCCTGGACATCGTCTTGACAACCACTAGAACTGCCACCTAGTGCTCCATATATAGAATGTATCGATGACATATATTCATCAATATTTGTGATGGCCTCTGGTGGAAGTGTCGGACGTAGAACTTCAATGAATTTAAAAAATGCACTGTTTTCCCTAGCAAACTATTCGTCCATATCTATGGCCCTTTTTTCAGCATGTTCGGCATGTGCCCTAACTTTTTGTAGCTCGGTGTCACTACAACTCATACTTGAAGAGGGCCAATACCTCGTCGGGGCTATCCTAGGTCGGCAGCGTACTCTGCCAGGATGCTCCTCTCGCAAAACCTGATGTAAGTGCTCAGTTGGCCCAAAATTGTCTGGTTCTTGGGCATCAAGGGCCTCTAAAGTAGCCTGTTACAAATATAAATATATTATTATGTTTAAAAATAGATATTAGAATATAAATTCAACAAATTAAAACTTACAATCTGTTGCTGATTCGCTTTGTTGACGGCACTTCCATCCTTTTTCCATCTACTCAAGCAAAATAGTTTTTCTCGAGGCACACATCCTTCAATATTTTATATTTGCCTCTACAATGACATTGAAAAATAAATTTATATTAAAACTTTATCAAACTATTAAAAAATTTAGGAAACAAAAGAAAGTGTAAGTCATAAAGAAAATTTATAAACAATTGTTATACATGCTTCCTCTCATGATCAGGCATCGTAGTGCGTCCCAGTGTGTGGAGGTAATTTTTTGCATCAATGTTCTTTTTATTTTTTTCCAGATGATTCCTAAATAAAATTAGAAAATGAAACAGATAGTATTAATGAAAAAAATGAAAGTTATTATTTAAATAACTCAAATGTAATTAATACCTTAAACTGGGTACTCGTCCAATGAGTAATCATCTGACGATACTTCTATATAGGATAATAATCCACCACTAGTACCACCTCTAACTGAGTTCCAACTCTAGTAACCCAGAAAATATACAACTCATGCTTGTAGGCTCTCCAAATCTTGCCTAAATCCTTTAGACATTCTGGTCCTGCACATCACCATTGGGAAAATTAAATCGAAGCTGACATCAAAATATTAATTCATATAAAAAGAAAAATAATTCATGGAATTAAATAGAACAGATTTTTTTACCCATATCTCTGTCCAATATCTATCCTTGACCTCATGTGGCAAATTTCTCCATGATAGTGGGTTGACGGGAATGATGTCAGAGTATTTGGAAAGCGTCGCCAAAAAACTGTGATATTGCTGCCCTGTTTTCTCAACTATTTGGTTGTCTTCATTATAATCCACCATAACCTGTGTGCGGTGGTTCCACACTGAACGCATGCGTGTATGCCCATGACCACACCTCATGTTAGTAGATGTATCTTTCATGAAAGAAAAAAAAATATTTTATCAAAACATGTTATAATGAAAATAAATATTGCTATAAAAATTTGTTAGGGTTCTATAAATATACATGCGCCGGTCTGATCGCTGAGCACCACTGGATCCACAGAAACTGATAGAACACCCTGTGGTCGAACAGGAGTCAAATACGATAGAATATAGAAGCTCAGAGAGATAGAAGTAGAAGGAAAAGAAGATGGGACATCTGTCTGACCGGATTCTGACTGGGGAGTGGGAATCATCTTGGGATGTGAAAATGATGTGCCAGAAGATGCAGAAGGTAGAGAAAACATGGGAGGCCTAAATATCCCGTGTGTCCATAACGACACATCAGGATCAGAATGTGGGAATGACGACATGTCAGTGGGAGGGGCAGGGTCTAGTTGGGTATACGCAGCTGCTCTTCCACCTCTGGTACAAACCCTCCTCGTACCATCAGCCTGAGTACTAGGACCAGTACTAGGCTCCTCGTCGAATAACTATCGATGTATAGGTGGATCCTAAAAAAATGTTTACAAAAAAATTAATCACATGACATTATATATTCTTTAAATATATCTATTTGAAATAATGTACTCACTTCAGGCACTAATGATGGAATTCCCAACTCTGTCATTCGACGATTGTTCTCCATCATTTTTTTCCTTCGTCTCTTTTCAATTGGCTGCATTTCCTGCTTTTGAAAACAAATATGTAATTAATTAGAAAAAGGAAACTAATGTGTAACCCAAAAAAATAAATATATGAGGGAATAGGGGGATTCATTGGTAATTTATCTATCAATTGTTTTAGAAGTGCTTGAATGGATTTAATAAATCATACAAGTACTAATGTTCACCAAGGTAGAAATATTGTTTGACTAGGTTTGAATACAGTTCAATTCCAAATTAGAAAATGCAATTCAAATAAAACTACAACCAGTAAATATTGAAAATTCACATAACGGTCAAGTCATATAAAACATATTTGTGATCAATACTAATTCAATTTGAATATTACCAACCTTAACAACCCAACTCGAGGTAAACCAAAATAATTGAGAAGATGGATGAATGATTCTATATATTTTCAACAACAACTTCAGGTTCACAATAAACTATGACAATTGATCTATTGGAGTCATCAAAAGAAACAAATGGATTGATTCCAATGGTACTAGGGACAGTGTCCATTCCATCATCACCATCATCAAAAAAATTTCTTGTAATTACTTCAACTATGACACCAAATTCAGGTCGAAGTTGGTCTTTGACATAAAAAACTTGTTTATCCATTGATGCCAACACATATGGTTCTTCCGTAGAAAGAGTGAAAGTCATATTAATTACTAGAAATCCACAATAACCAATAAATGTGCCATTTCTCTTCATCAAATAAAACCAATGGCATTTCATCGTTGTGACTCATCCATGAGAGTAATATTCCATTATTATTATTTTCTCAACAAGTCCATAATAACCCACATTTTCAAATCGTGGTCTACTATCTGATGCACTGGCTTAACAATATGTTGTGGTAGTAACCATAACACCATCATTTTGTGTTCTCATGTTCTTTGATTGTTCGGTGACAATAAATTTGTACCCATTGGTAAAAATTGATTTAAAATCACGAACCATAGTAATAGGACCAAAATACAAAGCTTTAATTTCCTCAGAGACAGAGTCAGTAGAAAAACTCAATAACTACAATATAAATGACTATTAAACTTAATTAAATATTGATATAATTATATTAAATAGTAATATTTTTACATTCAATTTTAACCAAGTGGAAAACTCTTTTCTATGTAAAGTCTCTCTTCTTCTCAAAGATAATGAATGATGCTTCCTATTTATCATTGTTTTATGTTCCCTGTAGATAAAAAATATGAATAGTTTAACATATATATATGTATGATATACATAATCAATTTAGTTACTTGATATAGTCATCGAACAAATCACAGTTGAACAAAACTGTGCGATGTTCCATCTCCCGCTCTTCATGGCTTAATGTATTCAATGTATATGATCCAGGAATTCCTCTTGTTTGAGGAAGTGATGGAAAATTGGGATCAATTTTCTTATATTTCTCTTCTTCATTTCTCATTGTTCTATTCAATATTGTAGTAAGATCAGATAAATACATCGAGCAGAAATCCATACATTCTTGAGCCATGTAACCGTTCACGATAGAACCTTCAGGATTATTTCTATTTCGTACATAAGTTTTTAATGTGAACATATTTATTTCAGTTGGATAAATCCAACTAAAAGCAACAGGTCCTCCGAGAAGTATTTTAGTTGGAATATGGATAGTCAGATGCAACATGCATGTGAAAAATGAAGGAGGAAATATTTTCTCCAACTCACACAAAATTAATGGGGCATCTGTCAATATTTCGTGCAAGAAAGACATAGAAAACTTCTTATCACAAAGATCTCTAAACAAATGGCACAACTGAATAACAGCCACCCTTAAATTATTGGACAAAAGATGATGGATTGCTATTGGAAGCAACTCATGTAGTAGAACGTGATAATCATGAGTCTTCAAAGATTTTAGCTTCAACTCTCTTCTGTTGACCCGTTTGGATATGTTTCTTGAATAGCCATCAGGAACTCTAATAGTCTTTAATACTTCCAGAAATTTTTTTTTCATAGGTGTCATCACATAAGAAACACATGGAAGTTTCCATTTATTTTCACTGATATGCATATGATAAAATTCTGGTATGATTCCCCAGTCCACCAAGTCACGCCGAGATCGTAAATCATCTTTTGTCTTCCCCTTTACATTTAGAAGAACCGAAAGTAACATTTCACATATATTCTTTTCAATATGAATTACGTCTAAGCAATGACGTATCAAATTGGTTGACCAATAAGGCAAATCAAAAAAGATACTCAACTTCCTCCAATTGTAATAGGTTTTAATGGAAACATTCTTTATCTTTCCATATTTCATTTGACCCTTCCTGAATGAAAAACTGAAATCTTTCAATTCATTAAGCACATCAGTTCCATACATACGCTGAGTTGGATCATCGGTCTCTATGGTATTATTAAATCTTCGACGATTCATTCTATATGGATGATCATTTGGCAAGAATCATTGATGTACCATAAAACATAAACTACAACGATGTTTCAGTCTTCTGGATCATGTATTCTTCATACAAACTGGACGTGACAGTTTTCCCTTCTTGCTCCATCCAGACATCATTGCATAAGCTGGAAAATCATTGATCATCCACATAAGCGCAACACTCATCCGAAATATGTATTTCGAACATGCATCATATGTGCACACACCCACATCCCAAAGAAGTTTCAACTCTTTCATTAAAGCTTGCATGTATACATCAATGTCAATTCCATGATCAAAAGGACCAGATATTAGTATACTCATGAAAGTGAATGGTTTTTTCATACACAACCATGGGGGAAGATTATAAATGTATATAAAAACTGGCCATGTTCTGTGCGAAGTAAGCATTTGCCCAAACGGATTTAAACCGTCGTATGGAAGACCCAGCCTCACATTATGCACGTCAGCTGCAAAATCAGGATGTCGAACATCAAATCTCTACAATGCAAATCCATTTGCAGGATGAACCAACTCATCATTATTCTTCTCTCTCTCAGTATCATGTAATCTCATTTTTATTGATATGTCATCACACAAAAATAGATTCTGGAGTCTGGGGATCAATGGAAAGTGCCACATTACTTTATGTGGAATGTGGAATGTTGTTCCATCAGATTTTGACTTCCAACGGGATGTGCCACATTTTATATAATCATTTCGTTCAGCATTTTCCTCCCATAATAAACTGCAATCTTTTGGTCTAGCATTAATTCTGTTTCTTGAAAATCCAAGTTCCTCAACTAATTCCATTCCATATAGTGGTTTGAGAGAATATCTGCATCATCTAAAAGTAAATCCTTCAAGAGGGTAAGAATGTGATCGATTGTTGTATTAGGAATATCATACATAGTTTTCCCATGAAACAATGAGATTAAAAAATCCAGATTTTTCATTTTATCGCACTGTCAATATACTAGAGTCGTGGAAGCATCATTCAATTTTTCACCCTATCAATATGATCAATTTCACTAGATGCATCAGCTGTCCTCATATCGAATTCTTCTTCAGTCTAAATCCTTTCGTTTTCAGGATGATGAATAAACGTAAACCATTCATCTAACAAATTCTCCATTCAGTCCTTTCATTTTGATCATCACGAATTTGAGATTTCGTTTTCTCCCCATTGTGATACCACACAAAGAATTTTGCTTGAAAACCATTTTAGTTTATGTGTTAGCTGACTTCTTCATGGCTCAACCATGGTCTAACAACATAATTGGAACATGGGCAGTGTATGCGACCACTATCTGAAGCATTGTGAAATGAAAAATCTATAAAGCTCTCCAAATTGTTTTGAAAATTGCTTGAGATCTGATCGGTTTCATACATCCATATTCTGTCCATTCTGTAAAAATAATTTATATAAGTCATTTTGTTACAAACAATTCAATAGAATTGAACATTAATAGAAAATACATTTAAGTAAACGATTAAGGTTGAGGTTTCTAGTTGATGTAGTGAACTATTAAAATAATGTAAAGAACATGTACTCATAAATTAAATTAAAATTTATTTATATTCATTTTCATTAGGACTATAAGAGGCACATGCCTCAGGTCCCATCATGTGTTATAGGCATCCCAAATCATTCACTCATGTTCAATAACTCATTATTAGAAGCTCTATGGCCATACCTTTCTTTACCCAATTACTTCCCCAAGTCTAGTTCACCCCATGGGTGAATAAATTTTAGGCTTCTACACTAATAGGTTGTTCATGGTTTGTAAAAAGATTTAATTTTATTAACTATAGAAAAAAAATTTATTTTTAAATTTGAGATTAATAATAGTGTATGTAAAAGATAAAAACATTACTGAATTAAACTTGGGACTTATATAACATTTTTATGGATGTCTACACATGGCAGAATGGGTAGTGGAAAGCACCCCACCCTCATAAAAGTGATTACTGGCCAAGAAGTACACATAATATACATCGTACAGTGAGAACCATATTTAATTGACCCTAATGTTATATTAGTATAGTCATCTTGGGGGAAATGGAATATATGATCCTGGTTAACTGATGAATTCAAAAGCTCATATTTCATATGTTGGACACTATCTAAGGTAAGAAATCATGTGAGGATGGGTTTACATCATTCAATTTCTTACATGCTACTGAGAATGAAGGATTGAATTAATGACTTGAGTTCACTGATTAAATGAGGGTAGAGGTTCCATTAGCTGTGTAAACAGAATAATTAAATAGGTAAATATCTCAAAATATCTTTAAAACAACTCATTAATAGGCTCAAAACGTAAATATAATCTTGAACCAACCATGGAATCTCTTTCACAACACATTCTCACTCACCAGTAATCTCATGTGTTACTTAATAGCAAACAAGGTCACATAACAAGTTTACTATAACAAAATACATTACACAAGCCTTATTAAAAAAATTCTCATTTTAATAAAACACTTTCCTCAAGATTAAATCATTTTTGAAATATCTTTCAAAATCCATTTTAAATAATAAAATCCCTTTGATCATTTTTAACAAATATTTGTAGTATTCTCAAGGCACCCCCATTTGAAAATGTCACATTAAATGCTCAACCCCCACCCACCCCAATTAAAACATTGAATTTAGGGTTTCCACCCCACTTGGGTAGCCCCACCCCCACCCCACCCACACCACATGGACAGCCCTACGCCCACCCCACTTGGAAAACCCAGCACCCCCCACCACACGTGGACAACCGTACCCCACCCCACTTAGAACCCCCCCCCCCCCCCACCATGCCTGGACACCCCTACCCCCCACAACCCTGTTGGAAACCCCAGCCACCCCCCCCCCCCCCACCCCACCTAGACAGCCCTACTGTCACCCCACTTGGACAACCCATCCCCCCACCCTACCTAGACAGCCCCTCCCCCACCCTACCTAGACAGCCCCTCCCCCACCCCAAACATCACTACCCCCACCCCATTTGGACAACCCAGCCCCTCCCCCACCCTACCTAGACAGCCCCCTCCCCCACCCTACCTAGAGAGCCCCTCCCCCACCCCACTTAGATAGCCCTCGACATCCTCCCCCACCCCATCTGCACACCCTCCCCCACCTCAAATTGAAACAAAAATTCATCCAAATAAAAAACCAATTTTCAACTAAAATAAATTCCACCAAATGTACCATATCACCCCACTAAACAATCCCTTTACCATGTTTTAAGTGTAGAACAAAAAAACAAATTCAAAGGTTCTGTAGACAGAACCCCTAATTTAGCTTAAATAAAAACATCAAACCCCAAAAAAATAGGAATAACGCTAAAACTAAGGTAAAACATACTAATTTGAAGTGTGAAATAAGGTTTTGTTTGATTGAAGATGGATCTTGGAGAGAAGGAGTTTCATAGGCGAGAATAATACAGGAGCTTGATTAGGTTCTGTCTGCAATCGGGCTGAGTGGGGGTTCGGGTGGTCTCTATTTGGGGGATATCTTTCCCAATGGTTTTTAAAAACTGTTGGGAATGATAGAGTTTTCCCAACAGTTTCATTAAACCATTGGGAAAACTGATTTTTTCCCATCTTTCCCAACGGTTTGATAAAACCATTGGGAAAACTAATTTTCTTCCAATCTTTCCCAATAGTTTCATCAAACTGTTGGGATAAATCAATTTTTATAGATCATTACCAACGGTTAATGCAAAACTTTGGTAAATATCATCTATACCAACGGTTCAAAAGAACCCTTGGAATAAAACTTTTGGAAAAACCATGATTACCATTAGTGTAATCATGCCAATGTAATTGATAACAGACACCAGATCTAGGCTTTCTGGTGTCGGGTCACTACACATGACAACTATTGGAATCAATTTATATGCTAATGTGTGTTCCAAAAGTTTGTGACTTATTTCAATGTCATACTCTTATATATCATGTTATTTGATTCTTATATGATTATTATCTTATTAAATACCAGTATTTATTCCATGACTACAGATTATAATCTATGATATATTGGGTATGTCTTTATAATTTTAAATCCATGTTCTCATACCCTTATGATTATCTTACATTTATGTAATCATTAATATCTCCTTTGGTTACCCTGGCTAATAATTTGATCTCACCCTTTATTATGTTTCCCTTCCCTAGGTTATAATGAATGGTTTTTGATATGATATATCTAATAAGGGTTCTAGTTATGAAGAACTAATTGGAAAATGTTGTAAATATTTTATGAACCATTTTTTATGTATTAATGACTCCAAATACACTAAATAATTATTGTCCTTAGGTGTGTGTCTATGAAATGTATTTAACATTGATATAAAAATTTGTAATATCTATGTATGGAAAGTGTGGGTTACTATAATTGGTATCAGAACAAAGGTTTATTAAATCTTTCTAGAGTTCGGTTATAAAACATTGGTGAAAACTCTAAGGAATAGTCTTTGTATAGGATTAAATCCCAATATTTTGGTAAAGAATATAATATGTGATTATCCAAGAAATACATCCATATATGGATACTACACGTAAGTGTGGTTTTAGAATAGATGTATCTTGGGGTAATAAAATCAAAAAGTTCTGGCGGATTATATCCCATCCATTAATAAGGTGCATGATCATTGTGTCCTTACTATGCACTAAGTTTTATTCTCCCAAGAGATATTACTGGGTTAATTCAAATTTCCTTTATAAACCATTATTAAGGATTTGAATGGATGATGTTCATGGATGGACTTTGTTAATCCTAAGGTTTTATAGATTGAAAAGAAGGTGTCATGATTTATATATCCTCTAAATGATTTTTTATGACTATGCTACTTTCCACTACTGTTATTGTTACTCACACTATGATTTTTGGTTCTAGTCAATGTATGGAACCCAAATGAAATGTGTTGATAATGAATTTTATGGATAATGAAAATATTTTCTTCCTAATAATAAAAATGTTATGGGATTTGGAATGGATAATATTTCTAATTTTATTACATAACATTTTTATGAAATGAATCATACTGAGCTTCCAAAAGAACAAAATAGGGAAAAATGTTATGTTGAGTCATTCATGGGGCCACATCCATCAACTTTAAGGTACGATTCTGGTATAATCATCAAAACTGAATATAAGGTTGATATATTCTTTAGTAGATTAAAATAAATTATCTAAAGGCAATTTGAGATAAGAGTCTTCATTTTCTATGAGGAAGTAATTAGATGTGCTATCTAAGTTGAAATTGATATTGGAATTACTCATAAATATAATAGGTTTCATAAGAAAGGAAAGATTAAATTAAATAGAAATTCTAAAAAAACATGGAGAGAAGAAGATTACAATTCCTTTATGCTTAAAATGTTGATGGAAATATGGAAGAAATTTTCTTAATAGGACTTGTAAATTATTTAAGTGTGTAAGGTATGGTCATCAATAAATTGAATGGTGAAACAACCAGACAATGTTATATAATGATGTGAATATTGAGGAAGAACTACAAAATTCTCCACCCACACTCTAGGGTTTCAAATTCAAAGTGTGTGGTAATTATTATAAATACTTATCAAATATAATGTTTAATGATTATGATCAATTTCAGCAACCTCTTAAGCCTAGAGACAAAGGTAAATTTCATGTGATCACTATTTCTTGTGTGGATTACAATAATGAATTGGTTAAACATGCACTTGTCATCCACTCTATAACTGATGAAGTCATATTTACTTAGAATACACACACTCTTTTAAATATGAATATTTTTATAATGGTATCATATAACCACCCTAGTAGTTATATAAAGAATTAGTAAAAAAAACTCATATAGGTAATATGATCGTATATCAATTATATGAATCTTGTCTAATTTATTTTTATGGGAATGTGATTCCTATAAATCTAATTATTCTCACTCTAGTTAAATTTTCTGTCATTTTGGTCATGGAATATATTTATTTTCATAAACCCCACATCAAATGATAAGGAATGGAATTTATTCTTAATATTTTAAACACAACATTGATCGTATATTGATGAGGTGATAAGTATGAACATCTGATTGAAGTTACATTCATTGTTTGGGACTTGATTCGTATTCAAAAAGAATTTTTTTTCTTATATGGATTGGGAGAAACAAAATATCAAATATAATAACATTATATAAGAGTTTATTAATGAATTTCTAGAATAATTTTCATTTCTTATTCAAAATCATGACGTTGTGTTTTCAGAAGAATTCATACCTAGTATTACACCTATATCAAAGACTCCATATAGAATAACCCCGATTGACTTATAGGAATTGAAGAAGAAACTCAAGGAGAATCTTTAAAAGGGATTCATTCATCCAGGTGAATCACATTTGGTTGAAAAAGATGTATTTTTATGAATAAATATGGATCAATACAACATTTTATTGATTATTGAGAACAAAATAACATCACAATCAATAGAAAGTTTCCACTTCCAAGTATTAATGATTTCATCAATAAATTAAGTGGAGATCAATATTTTTATATGATTGATCTTTGATATGGATACTATCAATTGAGAATTAAAAGTGAATACATAACCAAGATATAATTTTGTATGGGTTGTAGAAACTCTAAATTTTTATTGATGACATTTGTCCATACAAACTCCCCCACAGTCTTCATTGATTTAATGAATAGGGTCTTTATAGATAAACTTGATAAGTTTGTTGTAGTATTTAAATATGATATTCCTATTTATTCAAGGATTAACAAAGATAATGAAAATCATTTTAGGATTGTTTTCAAATCCCTGAGGAAGGTTAAACTAAATGAAAAAAGTAAAAAGTATGAAATTTGGAAACAAAAGGTTTCATTTTTTAGTTATATAATCTCAAGTAGGGGTATATCGGTGGATCCATCAATGAAATAAGTTATTGAACATATCTCTATACCAACCAGTATGAATTAAATCCATAGTTTTCTTACATTGGCTGGATATTATAAGTTGTTTGTAGAGAATTTCTCATGTTTGTATAATCCACTCACCAAGTTAACTCAAAAGGGATCCAAGTTACATTGGATGGATAAAGGTGAGGAAATTTTCAAGAAAAAAAAAAGATAATTCTAGTCATCTCCTCTATTATTACTCTACTCTATAGTGGGAGAAGGGTTTTTGATCTATAGTAATGAATCAAAAAAATGGACTAGGATTCATCCTCATATAAGAATATATGTTGATAGCTTATGTCTCATGGCATTTAGTGGTTCTTGTTAAAAATGTCCCAACTCATGATTTGGAGTTCGTTTCGGTAATTTTATCATTAATGATATGTAGGAAATATCTAAAAATAGAATAATGTGATATATATATATATACTGATCATAAAGGTTTAATGAATATATTAACTCATAAGTAGTTTAAAATAAACTTGAGATGATAGTTTGAGTTTATTAAATATTATTATTGCACAATAAATTATCAACCTGTGAAAGAGAACAAGGTGGGTGATAATCTGAGTCGAAAGGATAATGATAGCTAATGTATTGTGAGGATCACTAAAGATACAATAAAAAATTATTTTCAATGTATGGATAATGAAATCTTGTAGGACTGAGAATGTTCTTATCTTTCTCAAATGAGTGTTCAACCAACTTTCCATGTGATGATTAAAGAGGATCATAAGGAAGATATAGAGTTGAAATTGAATGTGAGAAGTGTTCTTGAGTTAAACCTTGGTTTTAAAGGAATGATATGTTTTAGGGACTGTGTATGTGTCTCGTTAATACCATAGTTCAATAAGGATCTATTGGATGAATCTCATGGTTCATCCTTCTCTATTCATCCTAGAAGTACAAAGATATATGGAGATCTTAAAGTGTTTTTTTGGTGAGACAACATTTAAAAATATATTGTGGATTATGTATCTTTGTTCTTAGTATGTCAGAATGTTTGGTCTATGACATATAAATTTAATGGGATGTAACAACCATTACCCGTACCAAATAGAAATGGGAAATAATCACCTTGGATTTTTCATTAAACTCATCCAAACATTAAAAATCCATAATGTTATCTAGGTTATAGTCAATCATCTTATGAATTTATAACTATTTGTTTCTATCAGATAAGATTTGTCTCTTGATCAGATTTTTGTAATTTATATTCAGTATGTGGTGAGGTTACATGGAGTATGAAATTTTATTATATCTAATCGGGATATGATTATTACCTAAAAGTTCTAGTGAATTCTTCTACAAGATCTGGATATAGAGTTTAATTTCAGTACTACTTATCATCCTCAAACATGTCTTCATTCTAAGAGAACCATTTAAAACCGAGATTATATTCTAAGATCTTGTTCAATTAAATTTAAAGGTAGTGGGAATTGACAACGTCCACTAGTAGAATTTTTTACTGCAATAACTTTCACTCATGTATTTAGATAGATACTTATGAGTGCATATATATAAGTAAGTATAGAACTTGAATCTTCTCAGATAAATTTGGAGAAATAAATCTATTGGGGCCTAATAGAACTGATGATGTGGAATAAAAGGTTTGATTTGTCCAACAACGCATCAAGGAAGCTCAAAGTTGATGGATTTTTTTTGAAAAAAATCATCGGCATGATCTGTTATTTATTCCTCTTTTATAAAAATTCAATATTGAAAAATGTATTACATGTTTATAATCATGAGGTCTAAATTTGGTAAAAATACCCCCTTTATTTTTGGACAAAATGAATAGTGACCATTGTAAATTTTTTTCACTTTGGTAATGATAATATGAGTAAAATAAGGTTAGAACATTGGGATAAGGCTTTAAAATTTATCTAAGACTACAATTTATCCTATTGGATTAGTGTATTTTTGAAATTTCATATCAGGTTTTGAATATATGTCCACTGGTTTCCATATTTCTTTTAATATGACTTTTATATTAATTTATGAAAATTACAAAAACAAAATGCCACTATCTTTACTTTAATATCATTAAAATATTTATATAAAGAAATTAGGTAATATAATTTTTAAATATTTATTTGAATTATAAATTATCTTTTCTATCATGATAATTTATTTCAAATTTTTAGTGATTAAATAATCACCTTAAATGTTTATGCAATGCTAACACATAATTTTTTAAATTAAAATAAAGTTAAAATAAATCATTTTAGAAATTTTAGAAGTAATACAATTTGGATGAATTAGTGTGTTCTGGAAGTTTTTTTATAAATATAAAATATTAAAGAAGTGTTAAAGGATTAAATTCTAATTCATTTTCGGTCTTTTTGTTTTCAAAGACAAATTAAATAAATAGTTCTAAAATTTACATTATTAGTAGTTTATAATAAATAATTTTTTATTAAATGATATTAAATTAATTAAAACATTATATTCATCCAATTGGATATGATTTGTTTGAAAATATCAACCATGCTCTGTTTATAAGAAAATTTTTCATTTATGTTAAAAAAAATTAACCCTTTATGATTGAAATATTTGTTACCACAGTTAAGGTCCAAAATGGATGATGAAGGTGTTAATAAAAATGATAAGGAATAGAATGAAACTAGAATCATTATAAATTTCATTTTATGATGATATTTCGAACTTATTCTCTTTATATTTGAATATATATTCATTTTAAATGATTTTTATAGATAATTACTTCATTATATATTAATCTTTTAAAAAGTTCCAAGAGTGTACATCCCCTCACTTATATAAAGTCACCCCTCCTATCCCTTCTTTACACCACTTTTCACCTTATATACTGAAAGAAATTAATTGTTTTATAAACATTATTCATTATATTCTAGAGATTATTTAATTCTCAAAATACCAACCCTATGAGCCATTATAGGAGATCTAAAAGAGTTATTTCAAAGAATATTTAATTTCCTTAATTGATCACTTACATTTACTTATTATTTTATTTATTCTAAATCTATGGTATTTAACATTAAATAATAAATTATGTATACAAAATTTAATGAAAATGTATTATTGTTATGAACCACTATTATAGACCCTGTTTTACATCAAATGTATGCGAAAGTATCGCTCGTGCATATGTACTACTTACTGTCTCCACGTAGCAATAAAATTCATTTTTCATCACCATATTATTTTGATAGGTATAATGATAGGATTATTTTTTATATATTATATTTATTACATAATTTATCTTCTATAATTATAATATCATATCTACCTTCTTACCTTTTAATCCATTAGAAAATGATAATGTTGTCCATGCATTCATGTGGAATATCACCTCCACGAAACAATGTGGTTTTCTTCACTTCTATTTTAATTAGATGGTAATAAGGATAGATTTAATGAATATGTATGATATATATTATAAAGTAATTATTATTTAAAGGTGAATTATTATTTAAATTTATTTCATTACATCCATCAAAAAGTCAAAACAATGTTCGTGCGTACGTACGACCTACCCTCTCCATGAACGGTGTAATTAATATTTCAATCTATAAATTTTATGATTGATTATAAAAATGTATTTGATTAATTTATAATATATTTAAATCATAACTAAAATTATTTATATTATGGAAGAATAATCAAATTATAATGACCGGTACTACCAAACTAAAATTCAATTGAAAAATGAAACAGTTAACACCCAGAAATAACAATTTTAATTGGGAATTATTAATAATAGGGTATTTAAATGTAATAAGGGGATAATATATGATATTATAAGTATTAAAATTACTATTTATTGAATTTTAATAAATTAAAATTTATTATACAAGAGTTTAGAGAACTTCTTATGAAATCTAAACTCATAGTAAGGGTTTTATGTTACAATTTCAATATTTATCAAGCTTGTTTATAATTATGTTTCCAATGATGATATTACTTGATATACCATTCAATAATATCTTGAATTTTATTCTAATATATATATTTCAAGATATTACATGTTTTCATTTCATTTTTATCTCTTTAGTAACTTAAGGGGTTGATAATTATTTTAAGAAAATCGACTTTATTAACCTCTTTGGTCTAAAATCGTTTTTCTTTTATATCCACATTTTATAAAAATGTTTTGAAAAACGTTTTTTATATTATCTAAGGTTTATTTAAAGTAATTTTTAGCCATTATTTATTTTTTTTAAAATTGTTTAAATAAATATTATTATAATTTTATAAAAGAGGAACATATTAACTTTGTCTACAAATGTGTTAAATGAATGGTTTCTTTTAACTTATCTGGTATGAAAAGGATTTCCTAAATTCAGGAGCACTTAATGATTTTAAACTACTTTTAAAAGTTTCAAAGGTTATTTTAAATGAAAATTTTTCCCTTAATATGTGTGAAATTTTTATATTTTAAAAATGTGATTTCAAATTGAAAATGGTATTTTCTTCAAGAAATAATACATTGATCTTCTAAAAGAATTTTATATATATAATAACATCCTTTAATGTTACTAATGATTTTTTTGTGATATGATCTATTTATAAAAAAATTATTCTATCTCTATATGGTTTATGATTATGACGAAAAGAAGTTTATGAGACCTATTTATTTTCTATGGGTTATACTAGGATGAAATGTTAATGAAACCCATTTATTTTCCATAGGTTATGCGATGATTAAATGATTATAAACCCCAGTTCATTTTCATAGGTTATAATATGATAAATATTTTATGAACTTTTATCACAAATATGTATGATTTTAATTATGTTATTAGTGGTCCTAAAATTATAAATTCATCCTATACATGTTGGAAGGATGGATATCACATGAAATAAACCAGATTTGAATGGGCAGTGAACCTAGTTCAGTAAGGTAATTTTCAACTATAAAAATATTAGGATTAAACCTTGACTAATATTTTCGAATGGGGAGTGAACTCAATCCTCTATGATAGTTTTGGCTACAAGACTTGACTGTTAATTAAATGATTTTCTATTAATAGGTGTATTCCAAAAATCTATGACTTATTTCAATATTATACTTTATTAATCATCTTATTGGATTCCTTTGTGATTAATATATTATAAACTAATAAGATTAATTCCATGACTAATGATTATGATATATGATATACAGGGTATGATTTTCAAATGTTAATCCCATATTCTCATACCCTTATTCTCACATTACATTTAAGAGATCATTAATATCTCTCTTATTTACCCTTACTAAGAATCTGAACTCACCCTTTCTTATGTTTCCTTACCCTGGGTTGTGAATAATGTTTTTAGATATGATATGTCTGTTAAGGGTTCTAATTATGGTGAACTAAGTTGGAGATGATATATATTTTATGAACCTATTTTTTATATATCCAACTCTCAAAAGATACTAATGCATTATAGTCTTCGGGCATGTATCTATGAAATTAATTAAATATTCATCTAAGAAGATATAATATCTATGAATAAAAATTATGGATAACTAAAAAAATCGGTTTTTTGAATCAGTTTTTTTATTTTTTTAATGTTAGTTTTTTAGGTAACGTTATTTTAAGAAATGTAAAAAATATGTATTTTAACATAAATTATTATAACCAATGTTAAAATTATTATTTTAAAGATATTTTTTATTTTTTATTCAATAATTGAGGTAAAAAAGTGACATTCATCATCAGTTATAAAAAAAGGATGTTGAATGTGACTTTTTTATATTCGTTATACACAAACCATTGTAAAACAGTCTTATTTTAAAAAAATCAATATTACTCACTCTGATGAAAAATAAAATATTGATAAAGGTAATAAACCATAGAAACCAAATAAAATATAGGGAAAACATAAATATTTGACTTAATTTTCATGTTTTTTGTAGTGTTTGTAAACATAATTTTCATTTGAGGAAAGAAATCAGGAGGAATCTGATGCAGCGGCTTATATGGAATTTTATACTCTAGTGTGAAATTTTTAATTTCAAAAAAATCCAAATAAAAAATCTTCATTATAAAAATGGAATCATTAATAGGTTTAATAATTGAGAAAACTAATCATAAACAAATTAAACCGTGGAAAAATAATTATAAATACCAGGATGTGTTAGTTGAAAGAAGAATTTATAGAATGATGATAATGATCAAAATATTTGATCTGAAAGGAATATGTGTCAATCATGAAAAAATATAAATAACTCTATAAAATAATATCGAAGGATCAAAAATTTTAGGTGGAAATTATAATTTTCATAGGTGAGCTATTAATAAATGGGGCTTCATGTTGGAACGATATGAAATTTTAATTTTTATTTTAGTTATATTTTAAATAACATTAAAAACTAATTTTTGAAATCATATTTTAAAGAGACAAAATTAATAATACAACTATAATTTTTTTAACGTTTTGTATATAAGTAATGAATATTAAAAATATTTTATCATCAGTTATTTAAGACTCATTACTAATCCTCTAATGTAAAAGATAAATTTCATACTTTTGTACTCAAAAAATTGACCCCCTTTGTCTTGGCCTCTTTCCTCCTTTAATATTTTCTTCTATCCCTTATTTAATTCTTGTCATGATTAATGAGATTCTCTCCTCCTTAATTTTGAATATCCCCACAAAGGTTTTATGCTTCCTTCAAATTCCTATATTAAATTCCCCCCCCCACCAATGTAATAACATGAGATTTTATGAGAAATGTATATATTATTATACACAACACCAAAGTAATCTTTCACTACACACAACACTGGTGTAGCATGCATTACATGCAAGAGAAACCTTCCTCGATAGCTTGTGTTGTACGAAATATCGAGTTTCACTAAACAATGATCGCCGTTATAAATAGTATTAACCAAAATTTTAATTTTATAACATTATAATTCATCATACACATTTTCTAGAATGAGATATGAAAAAAATCAATTTTTTTGGATAAAAAGTGTATTTTTAAAAAAATTGTAGTTTTCCCATCTTTTGATGGCGCCCCCATTTTATATAAATTTTTTGACAAGATTATAAGTTCAATTTAAAAAATAAACTTCTTATTTTGAATTATGATATAAAAATTTACATCGGATAAATTTTTGATTCTTTTCTGATAACTTTCATATTTTGATGAATAGTAAAAATACGCTAAATTTTTCTTAAAAACAACTTTTTCCATCAAGATAATTTATATGGTTAAATGATACAATATTATTATTTTAAAGTATAAATAGAATATATTTTTACCATTTAATATAATATATGTCATTGACATTATTTTTACATTGAATTCATAGGTAAAAACATTTCAATCATTGACAATGTTTTAACTTTTAAAACATCATTTTCTTAACAATGAGATTAATTTTAAATTAATTAAGGAAACTTATGTGTTTAGAATTTTGAAAAATGGATTCCATATTTGGATTAATTGGGTCTAAATTATGTTAATATGTTGCTTTTAATTTTTTGACATTATGAATAATAACTACGGTAATATTTATTTACTACAGTTAAAGGTAAATCAGGTAATTAAGGGTAAAAATAAGATTATAAAATTACCCTAACACCTAAAAGAATTATATTGGATGAATAAAAGTCTACCATCTCACCTAAGGGTCGGAATATATTCATTTCCTGGACTTTTGACCATGGAAATTATATAATTATTTTTAAAACCAAAGAAAGTGACAACATGTCACTATCTTATATCTTATAAGTATAATAATTTTAATTTAATGATAAACCTCATAAAACATCTAATATAAATAGTCTCTAGAAAGATAATAAAATTATATACATCATTAGAATTTATTTATAATTTTTAGGGATTAAATAATTATCATTAATGATGACACAATAGTGACGTTGAAATTATTTTATTGATTGAAATATCAAATAAAACGTTTTAAAAATATTAAAATAAATATTATATAAAGTAATTAATGTTCTAAAAAATATATATTAATATTATATGTTAGTAATCTATTAAATTGTTTGGTTCTATTATTTTCTCTGTGTGTATTTTATTTAAATATAAATAAATGAATAGTGTAAAAATTGACACTATTGTTATTTTATAAAATTAACTTATTATAAAATTGTTTAAAAATCACAAAAATATTTAAAAATTATAAATTGAAATTTATATAGTCTAAAATTTCATTAATTATCAATTTATGGAAAATTCACAACACATAAGTAATTATTTATAATAGTTTAAAACTTGGAATATTATTACCAAAAATAAATTTAAATAGATTAAATAAGAATAAATCAAGTTGATAAGGTTTAAAATAAATTCCCAACATGTTTAAATTTTATTGGTTGATGATATTACAACTAAAACTCATCTAATATTTGGATTTTATTCATTTTTGGTGGTTTTTATGTGGGGTTTTAATTTATTATAAATTAATATTTCTTATGTTTCTAAAGGTGCCCCTCTCCTCCCATATAAAAGGGAACCTCCTCCCTCTCCTTCTCACACAATTTTGAGCCTTCATGCTCGGCCAACCCCTGAAAACTTCGCTTCTACCCTTCCATAGAAACATACTAGAGGTCCTGGTCTTCTTCAAAGACCAAATTTAGTGCCCTAAGAGGATGTTTAGAAGAGGCGCATCGAAGAAGAGGTAATATCCTTTATCGATTCTTTCAAACTTATTTCTTCTTCTACATCCTATTATTTATTTTTTTCATTATAAAGTAATAACATAAGTATCAATAATATACTGATATGTTATTATAAATATGAAACAACCCTATTTCACCTATTATCCATCCTACGGAATACGAAATCACCGCACGTGAGAACGTACGGAATACCGTCTCCAGGCCATGGTGTAATCTATTTTCCACTACCACCTTACTTGGATGGGTATAATGGTGTAAATAATATATATATATTATTATTATAACATGATACTAATTCTGATATATCTATCATCCACACCAATACCATTCAAGAATTATGGGAACAATATCGTCGCCCGTGCGTACGTACCGATTACCGTCTCCACGGTGCGATTTGATTCGTTCTACCTGATCTTCATTAAACCATGATTATATAAAAAATTGAATGAATAAATCATATATATATATATATATTATACTAATACCATTCGGTAAATTATGTAGCTATAACCTAAAAAGAGTAATAATAATTTCTTTGTCAAAACACGCATAACAACATCAAGCCATGAACACCCGAATAACAAGTAGCAATTAAATATTACTAATTTGGAGATAAGAATATGACCATATATTATATCATAACAGTGTATATTATTATGTAATAAGTCAATAAAATTATTTAAATCATTATACAGGAGGTTCGGATATGTACAGAGCATATCGGACCTAAGGTAAGGGAAAATCTCGCAATCTCATTTTTATCCGAGATTGTTTATACTTTAGAATTTACTAGGGTCATATTTATCATCCAAATCCAGGTTTACTCAATATGTAATATCATTTCTATCCTCCTAAAATTTTTTAAATCCAATTTTACCTATTTTTTAATTTTTAGTAATAGATATGAAAGGAATCCTTTATCATTTTTAGCACGAGATACTTTTTGACTTTTCCGGCCAATGTACAAGAAGAATGTTTTTTAACTTATACGACATGAATGTAGTTTTATGATTTCATAGAAAATTATTTCGATGAAGATTTATTTACAATTTTTCATGTTTATTTTCAATTAACTTCATTTAGTTTAAAATTTTATGACAAATTGAGAAAGGAAAAATGTTTTTAAAGTAGAAAGGATATTTTCCACAAGAATGGAGTTCATGTGTTTTATCAAAGTTATTTTCCATTTAAGATAATATAGGGTTCTGTTTATATACCTATTATTACATTAATTTGATTATGTTATTATGGAATTATTTTTATGAAGTCCTTTTATCTTATATGGATTATGTTGTGATGGTATGATGTTTAAGAATCCCATTTTTATTACATGTTTTATGATATGATGTATGATTTATGATTTTGTGGCACACATAAGAATGATATCATTATGAGATGGGTGGGACCTATATCTCCCTCCAATGCATTCATTAAAGATTTATATCTCATGATATAGACATGGATGGAACGGAAAGTTAATCTGGTTTAATGATACAGGACCGGAACGAGGAGTGAACTCGGTTTAGTAATGGACTTTGTCCGCTATGATGGTCTTGGAAATGAGTCTTGACTAATATGAAATGATTTTCTATGATTATCTATGTCTGCCACAAAGTTTCATGTCTTATGTTACGAATATTGGGATTACATTTCACTACTATGATTTATCCCATGTAATGATATTATGATTTCTTTTTGAGGATAAGATTTTCAAAAATGTTATGTTCCTATGAATATGATATGATTGATATTTCCTTTGTTTACCCTTACTGAGCATTTGAGCTCTCCCTTTTGTATGTTTTCATTTCCCCAGGTCAGGAAGAAGGGTATTAAGTAGGATATGCCGAAAGGGACTCTAGATATGATGAAATAAATGGGAGACAATGTATATGATTTATGAACCAGTAGTTTATGTTTCCATGTTTCTAAAGACACTATACCTATACTGTCCTATCATGGTTTTGTTACATGTTGTAATAAGTATGCTTCAATTCTGAAGTAATAACAATGTATGTAAAGTATGGGTTGTTATACCCCATATTTTTCTATAGTTTTCCAATGAGTGTATTCTTCCTTGATTCAAATATATTCTCTAAGTTACCGCTACATGTACGATATCTATGTAGCATCAAAATTATATCCATGACCATAATTACTTCTGAGTACATTATAAATATTTATCCCCATGAGATATGCCATTATCTAGATTTTGTAAATGTAAAACCCATACATAACCATCTTGGCCTGAATTGTCTTCAGTATAGAACCTCATCTATCCCATATTAGATATTACATATCACATCAACTTAGTCAAAATTCTCTTAAGTGAAAAAGTATAATATTTTATATATCATATATCCCACCAATGAAAAGGGGAAAAATTTTATTTATAGTTTATGGAATCCTTACATATCAAAAAGGTGCTCAGAAAAACCCTTACATATCAATTATGTTAACCTGATAAAATGTTTAAAAATATTTCATATCACAAAGACCACGTTGTAACTCTTATAAATTAGTGGTTTCCATAAGTAAATCTTTCCCCTTTGTGAATTTGGATAAATTCCTCCCAAGTGAGATTGTGTAGTCACTAACATATTAGGAAAGGGAACTTTTATATATAAACTAACTCATATACATAAGTTCTTTCACTTAACTAAATCCTTTTTCAATTATTTATTAGTCGAGATTATTAATTTTATATATTTAATTCATTAGATGATTCAAAAGGATTTATACATAGGAATTCATTTTTCAAATTCAATAATCTTATATAATTTCATACCCTTACTTCTCCTCTAATTAATTTTTTATTTTCATTTCATGATAAACCATCCTTTATGGGATGAGAGGTAACCCATTCATAAACCAAAGGCTATTATGGCCCTAATGTCTATTAAAATTTTATGGTTCAAATTCCCTTTCTAATGAAATCCCATTACATATCCCAAATACCATTAAATTAAATGTACAACTACATTACATATCGCTACGACAATTCCTTTTATAATACCTCCAGAAATCCCCCTTATGGAGGCCACTAGGATTTGAACCCTTGACTATCATATGTATAGAATAAATTTATGGACTTAAATGTCAACTTATTCCAAGGTGTGGTCATCCTTTCTATGGTGTGAACATCCTTCCTAAGACATGAACATAAATTTTAAAATTACTCTTATACACCTCAATTGCTCAGCTGCATTATTTTTCTCCTTATAAATATAAAATTAAAGGATTATCAATATCAATTCATTCATTTTATTCAACAAATTAATAAAATCCATTAAATTAAAAAAAATGTCATTTTAAGTAACATTCAAAAAAAAATTACGAAATGATCCTTTAATTCCAAAAATATATTAGACTAAATTATTTAATAAATTTTCATAAACAATATGAATTGAATATCAATAAAATATAATGATTTTATTTCCTAACTCAGTTATCAATTGAAATTACCCATCATCAAATAAACCAACCCTTATGAATTCACTAAAAAAACAATATAAATGTTATAATTCTCTACCTTATCAGTACCAGATCGTTTCAATAAATGTACATCGACATTAATCTATAAACCTTAAAATCTCTATAAATGATAATAAAAGGAATTATTTATACCTATATTAAATAATTCCAAACATAAAAATGAATAATAAGAGTATTCCAACATCACCATAGGGATATATATCATGAATCTCACATACAATCAATCTAATATTTGATTTGGTTATCCCTGTTGTAATGTCCCCAGCCTAAGAGACACTAAACGGGTGCCCTAATCTAGGTCACCACATGACCTTAAGTGCGCCTCTTCGTATACTAGAATTTTCAAACTAGCGATGAGGGATTAATATATCACATGGGGAGACTATACCCTCATTTCTAGAGTAATTTCTCATTAGATATCAAATGAAATAGCAGAAAAAATAAGAAATAACCAGAATCATGCAAAACCCAAAACCTAACAAATAGGGCAACACCCATAGCCAATAGTAAAATATGTTATGTTGTGCTAAACAGTGCCAAGTGAAAAAAAACCAAAATATTGAAAAACTATGGAATCCCCTAAATAGTCCTGACTATATGTCCAGAACCTCGTCCATGCACATCCACAATCTTCATTCAACTCCCATGAAAAGGTACTTTGCTGCTATCCTGACCTGAAAGCATGATATCTTCTCTGATACCCAATGAAACCTGAGATGGGTGTGAGTATAGATCAGTATTCCACCACCAATGGTGTATAGAAAATACCCAGTGTAAATCGATAGTGGATGAAAATACTAAAGAAAAGATAATTAAACTAAAGATAACTCACATTCCCTTAGTTAGCAATCTCTACATTAACCATTTCTACCCTCAGTAACATTTTCATCCTTTGTGTCATATTAATTACTTTATTAATTATCAACATGTGTTCTATGGGTTGGGCATTTACATAATTTACACAAGGGTTTAAGACAATTATCACTATGCGTAAGGGAATAAGTAATGTCCCTATCTCACTGGGGATAAAAAATCACTACCAAAACATTATCCTCAACATGTAGCCTCGTTCTTGATGGAATAAAATTGTTAGGTGAATAGCGCATTGTCCCCTTCCCTAACATATGCATTTTAGGGTAGAGTTTAGAGCCTCAAACTACTTTAACCAGTGGTTATAGAACCTTAGTCAATACCCCACACTACCAATCCATTTGCACATGGTTATATATATCCAATCACCACAGATACCATACCACCAGAGATACCCAAAAAACACAAATAAAAATCAAAATCCATAAAACCATGATGTGAATTAATATTATTCTATAAACCATTAACAAAATTACCATCATTCCTTGGACTATTTTTCATAATTCTCATTTTCATTCCCCAACCCATTAGTTATATCCCATAATTCCCAAGTATTAATCAATTTAATATATTCATCAATTCCCATATAAAGGCCCATATAAATATTATTCAATTCAAAAGCCTTTAAAAATGTAACATGATTATCATTTAGTATACACTAACCCACTTATGTATTTCAACATAATTCATAATCCATTTGACATAATCTCAATTAACTCAGTTGACCCATTACCATGCCATGACAAAAAACTCCTTAGGCCATTACCAAATCTTGGAACAATAACCAATATTCCATTTTAAATTCAAGTAAACATATTAACATGTTTAAAAAAGGATATACATTATCACACATCAATTACATACTTGATCATACCAATTCCAAGGTTTGGGAAAGTCAGTTCACCCCATGAGTGCCCTTAAACCATTATATCCAACTATGACGCATACCAAGGGGATTTGGAGTGGTAAAATTCATCATCTAGACACCCATTTTTCCAAATGTCACTCAAACCGTCAAATACATAATAAGTTGGAACCAAGAAAACAACTCACATTCACAAATCCACATCAAAACTGTGGGATATAACATGTAGACTGCCTACCTTTAATCCATTGATGAACACACCCTTAATCGTAACCTTAGATATGGATTAAAGCATCCCTTCAATCCATAACCTACTATCCACCAAAAAAGAGATTATTAGGGATTCAGAAGAATATAGAAGAAACTACAAACCCTAATACAGAAAAAGGAAGAAAGTGGAAGATTACACTCATCCATATATTCAATCCACAACCAACAGTACTACAAATGACCAACCATCGAAGGGGAATCACCCTTGGGAAGAATGTAGAGATCTGGTTCATCCCTAGGGTTGATAGGGGATGAACTAAGGGAGGAATCAGGTGTGGATTTAAAAATATTGAGGGTGAAAAAATAGAAATTACCACTTTTTAAAGGGAAAATGGTTTGGACACATGGCTTCCCAAACTATGCACCAACCATGAACTTTACTCTATCCATGAGGAGTTGAGTCGTACGGTTACCTAGGGAGGCTCCCACAGTTTGAAAAATTGTGTACCAACCATGATAATTTCCACTATCTAAGGACTAATTTTTTGTCCCTCCCCTTTAAATGGTTTTTTAAACCATATAATGTTACTCATAGCTAGAATGGTTTGGGCGCATTATTATCTCTAACTATGTTCCAACTGTGAAACATGTTGTGGATGGCCAGATTCATTTTCTGGTTTATGACAAGAAACCACAGAACACCCCCAAGGCCCCTCATATTCTAAGGAAACTTTAAATTAACCAAAATTATGAGACATAAAAAAAATTAATCAAGGACATATCTTCACAAAGTTTTGGATCTTACAACCTCCCCACATTATAATAGATCATCCTCGAGTTGTGATCCCAAGCATCACTGAGCTTTTGAAGAAAAGAGATCAGTCCATTTCACTCGCACATCTGACTCCCTTTCCTATGTTTCTTCCTAAACATTTCCAGGATTCCATAATACTCAAATTAAGGGAACAATCTTACCCAATAAGTCATTATCACTACGATCGACAATACAAACCAGATGCTCCTCAAAGGACACATCAGCCTCCAACTCAACATCATCAATATCAACTACATGATATGGGTCCAGGTGATACTATCAATTTTTTGATACATGAATGACATCACACAACTAGTTATACCACTTTGGATGATCCAATCAGTAGACCACTTATCTGATCCTTTCCTTGATCTCAAACGGCCCCACAAAGCTAGGCGCCAACTTACCTTGCTTTTAAATTTGATGGTGACCCAACCATGGTGACACCTAAACAAACACACTATCAATCTCCATAAACTCAAGAGTTCTATGATGTTGATCTGCATACGAATCTGCCTACTATGAGTCATTTCCATGCATTTATAAATCAACAGAACCATTTTTGACATCTCTTGCATGAGACTCAGTCCCAAAAACACAAAATCTCCATCTTCTAACCAATAAAATGTATATCAACATTTTCTCTCATAGAGTTCCACAAACATTCCCATCTGGATTGTATCATGTAAACTATTGTTTTATGAAAACTAAAAAATATTTAAGTTATTTTCTCATGATCCACCAAAATCATGGACACGTGACTGAAATATTTCCTTAAATACATGAATGGTATGCTCTAACTTCCCATACGTTTTTTGGGTTCAAATCCATACTCAAGAACATCTCGGTACCTTGCTCCTTATGTAATCCATTACAAAAGCATGACCTGAATCATGGATCTATATCTGAATCTTTATCCCTTATAACTCCATTAAATAGCACAAACTCCTAAACAAACAACACAACCAAATAATCAATGGTGAAATTTTCTTGGATCGGAAGAAATGATCCAATTTAGTCAACTGATCAACAACTACCCAGACTGTATCATTATTTTGAGGGGTACTAGGAATACCCACAACAAAGTCCATCATTAAATTGTCCCACTTCCATTCCGAAATGGTAAATGGATATAATATACCCCCAGGTCATTGATTCTCATCCTTCACCTATGGATAGGTAAGGCATCACTCCCCAAAACCCGTTAACCCTTTCTTCATTATGAGACACCAATACAACCTCTAAAGATCATAGTATATCTTAGTCAAATTGGATTCCCTACCCACTTTTTTTCAGGAAACTCATGTATAAAATATTCCCACATACATGTTGGCACTACTACATATCCACAATTACAAAAAATCCCATCATCACTAACAGCCCAACTAGAGGGTGGCTCCCCACCATTAAGACCTTCCCTCATAACTAAACACAATGGATCTTCAATTTGAATCTCCTTGACCCAGCTAAAAAGAGTGGACTCAACTATATTGGATGTTAGGGTCATCTCCTCATGCCCATCCTGAACCTCCAAATGCATCTCAACAAACAAATCCCTTATTCTCCACTTAGTTCTAGATTCCTAAACCACCTAATTCTGAGTCTTTCGACTGAGAACACCCACAATACTATTCCATGTTTCATGTGTTTAAAGTAACTTGAATTCAAAATACTACATGTATTCAACCCATAACCACTGATGAAGATTAAAATAACACAAAGAGACAATATATTTAAGTATTTTATGTTCCGTAAACACTGTGAACGGATTTCCCAATAAGTAATGCCTCCAACACGTTAAAGAACAAACCATAGTGGCAAAAACAAGTTCATGAGTTGGGTAATTTCTTTCATTAGGCCCCAATTTTTTAGACCAATATTCTACAACCCGATCATCCCAAATTAACATGGCCACAATTGCAACACCAGTCACATCACAGAATAGGGTGTACCTCTTACTTGGATCAGGTAAGATCAATATTTTTGTGGTTATCAACCACTTCATAAACTCTTGAAAAGAATTATTTCATGACTTAAACCACTCAATATTAACTCTTTTATTGGTTAAGACTAAAAGTGGAACTATTAAATAAGATAAATCATTAATTAACCTTCGTTAATAACCATCCAAACCCAAAAAAAACTCAAAACATCAGAAACATTATTGGGCTACTCCCAAGACACAATTTCCTACACATTATCTGGATCAACTGACACCCCTACCTCAGAGATGATGTGACGCAAGAAATGAACTTTATCAACCCAAAAATGTTAATTCAATTGCTTGGAAAAAAATACAATAATAACTTAGGATACTCAATATGATGTCAAGATGTTTCACATGATTTTCATGAGTTTTATAGTACACCAAGATGTCATCAAAGAATAAAACTATTAATAGATCTAGATAGGGGTGAAATATTTGATTCATTATATCCATAAACACATCTAGTGAATTGGTTATCCTGAATGGAACCACCCCAAAATCACACAAACAATACCATATCCTGAAAGAATTTTGTGGTACGTCCGAAGGTCTCACCCTCAGATGATGATAACTTGAACTCAAATTAATCTTGGATAATATTGATTCACCTATTAGATTTTCCAAAAAAACATCAATCCATATAATAGAGTATCAATGCTTAACCATCATCTGATTCAAATTCCTAGAATCGACACATAAATACAATGATCCATCAGACTTCTTGGAAAACAACACCAGGGATCCCTGATGATATGTACTAGGATTGATAAAACCTTTATTCACTAATTCCTAAAACTAATATTTATGTTCCAAGATTTATTATAGCTCTATTCAGTACAACAGAATGGAAGTTGGCTCCATTCCCAGTAGTAATTTTATCATAGACTCAACAACTCTATCTAGTTGTAGCCCTGATATGTCCTCAAGAAATACATACTGAAATAGATCTACAATGGGAGGGAGGACTGGTTTCTCTATTCTTCCCTCATAAATGATAAGGTAATCCACTTGGGTTGTGTCTTATCCCAACTAAAAGAAAACCAGCCCTGCATAGCATGCTGGAACATCCCACTTGCTACCATGGACATAAGTGTCTCCCTCAAGATATGTGAACATTACCCGAAGACGATAACAGTTGATATGTTCCTAATACAACACCATCCAATCCATACCCAAAAGCAGGTCAAAAACATACATCTCTAGGACAAAAAAGTGCCATATAAAATGGTACCCACCAACCTACAAAGTACAACTCTAACATTGACCAATATACTTAGATCTCACCTGCAATGGATTATCAATTGACATAACACCACAAACCTAGGCTCCATCCTAAATACCAAGAATTGCACTGCCCTATTGGTAAAAACACTCTTTCCCAATAGTACCACATCTATAACCCCTACTGGTATGGCTCCTATAACTCCAAATAAGTTCTTGATATGGGGTAACTGATCCCCTTCCTACATGTAACATATTCGTTTAACATCAATGTGTGCCTAGCTATGGAGGGTTCATACAGAACCATTGTGTGTTTCCCAACCTGCTGCACGATTAGCACTCAACTGGTGGTTGGTGGAACTAATCACACATGTGACTCAGCCTTCCACACTATAAATAGAACACCTTATCTTCATCCTAAAATGATGGACCTATTTTTTTGACTACACTACACACTTTCACCCTAATGGAAACTCCCAATGTGATGCTTCCTACCCTTTAAAGTCGCACCACTAGTCTACCCAGCAGGAACCAAAAGTCCACTACTGGAAACCCCCTTTTGGTTCCCTTCTGAGATAAGGACCAGGTCCACTACCTCTGCAAACCTATTTAAAGGAAATATGTTCACCTTGGACCTGATCTCATGTCTAATCCCATCCTGAAAACATTTTTCCATAGTCGCTTCGTCTACTACTAATGATGAAATGAAGCAATGCAGGTCGATGAAATGGATAATGTAATCCAACACTGAAACTACCCCTTGGATCAATATCACAAAATCTACATCCTTATCATGCATTAAGGATTATAAAGAGAAGAATTATATAAACATTCCCTAGAAATCATTCCATATCGTTCCTTCAGTCTCCTTAGTCTAGACAATGATATCCCTCTAATGCTTTGCCTGGCCTCGTAGAATATAGGCTACTAACTTGACTCGATTCTTAGAAGGATACACCAAATGTTTCAATTCATCATTTTGACACCTATTTTACAAAATTTACTCAATAAATCAAACTAACTACAATTTAGAAACAAAAACACAATGCACATGCACAAATCCAGATAAAAACTATTTGATATAACTTGTCGACCACCAACCTCGAATCTGATGATGTAACCACTCTTAATCATAGCCTTAGATCTAGATTCAAGAACCCATTGAAGAATTAACCTAGAATCCACAAAAAAAATATAGTTTTATGGATTCAAAAGAATATGAGAGAAACTACAAACCCAATTCCAAAAAAAGGAATCAAGAGTAATCTTAGACACACCCGGAGCTTCGATCTGCAATTGACGATGCTCCAAATGGCCAAAAATCGATGGGGAACCACCCTTGGTAAGATTGGGTTAATTTTGTTCATCTATAGGGTTTAGAGGTGAATAAATGAGGGAGAAATTGGTTGGGAATCTAAAAGATAGGAGGGGACTAAAAATTCCCACTGTTTAAAAGGGTGAATGATTTTGCAGCATAATTTTCCAAAACGTGCACCAATTGTGCACTTGCCACTGTCCCAGAGGATTTGTGTCAAATGTTTACCTATGGAGGCCCTAATAGTTTACAAAATCATGTTCCAACTATGTGAAATTCTTCCATCTATGGCTTCATGGTTTGAACCTCCCCCTTGCATTGTTGGTTAAACCATGTACCCTTCCTCTCGGAAAGCACAGTTTTGGCACACATTATGCTATAACCATTCTCCAACAGTGAAACATGGATTGGATAGCCAAATTAATTTTTCCCTTTTTGACCTAAATCCCTCAAACACTTCCATGGCCCCTCATATTCCAAACAAATATTACATTAACCATTATAAAGAGACCTAAACAAAAATTTAAACAAGGAAATACCTCCTTGATGTCCAGGATCTTACACCCATAAAGAAATATATTATTGGATGATAAGGATCCTTGAAAATATCACAAATAATATCCAATAATTAATATCATTTTCATAAATATGTTACAAGAAAAAATTATGTGTTTTTTGTAGTTTTTAATGTATTTTAGATCTACCTCATTAAAGCTCATGGAATTTCACCTAAAAACATCCTATGTTTTTTTAGTCAATGAGGAGTTAAAAAATAACATTGTGTCACAAATCCTTTATTTAAGATCAAAAAGTGATTATTAAGTCAAATTTATAATTTTTATATCACTACCATGACGTTTTTGATTAAACTATGTTATATTTCATGGAAACCTTATAAGTAATGACATACAACAACAATGTCACTCATTCCTAATTTCATCTAGAAGAATCACCAAAATAACATTATAATTCACTACAAATTTTTTGTAAAAAAGATTTATATTCATCATCTAGGATTCAGGAAAATTTATGCGTGTAATATTTAAAACATTCCCAATAAATTCAAATTATACTCAATAACATTGAAATTTCCAAAGAACCCAATGTATTATTCTAAACTATAACTTTATCTAAAAGTCATGTTTTCATGTGGACTCATAATCCCTTAAATATTCTAGACCATTACACCCTAATTTTAATCATCCATCATAAGATCAAAACACTACATGTTTTAAACCCATCATGTGATGCCTACTCCCATTTTTATTACTCAAAGTTCCCATGACTCCATATAACAAACAAAAATTAAATGACTTATTCATAATACACCTTCTCTTGAAAATCATGAATCTTTTTCATCCAATTGATAAAAGTCACAAATTCATAAATATAATGTAATCCACAATCAATTACATCATAATTTTCAAGAGGATTCCACCTAATATATAATCCAGGGAATAAATCATGACCTTGATCCAACCTATGTGGTAGTTCCAATCGATTCACCACTTCATCTATACACTATATCACCATGAAGTGTCAAGAAAACCTCAAATAAATCTTCCTCGAAAAATCTATATTGACCGTGTTAGGATGAAAGTTGAAAAAACCCAAGGTCATTAAACTAAAACTTCAATGATTTAGTCATTCGATCTATATATTATTTCCTAAGATCCTATATAATCACCACTGATCTCAAACCATAAGTACCCTCACTATCATATCCCACACTAATAATAGTCCAGTAGATTATGCCTTTCTAATGTCAATCCATCAAAAGGGTGATATAAAAATTCTTCCATATAATGTAAAAAAAAGATCCATTAAAATATATGAATGATAAGTTTTATAATAAGTGGACTGAACTAGTGCAAAACTCTCTCCCAAGATCCATTGAAGTCTATAATACACACCCTCAATATATACTCCAAGATAAAAATTGTTTTTATGATTTCCCCTTTTATATATGGGTGAAATGTGATGTTAGGGTATAACTTAGTACTAAATACACACTAAAATACCATACATATTTATTAGGTAAATTGAATTTCACAATATAAAATGACCATCCTCCAAACTCTTTGAATATCCATTAAATCCTTCACAGGAAGTCACACTAATTTTAGTACATCCAAATAAATAATCACCTTAATATTATTAAAACAAAAACTAATACTTATTATGAAATTAACATATGAAATAAAATTAACAAATTACACACAAAACATACAATTAAACATATATATATATATATATAATTCATATTGACCATAAATCTCTAAAACCTTTAAAAAATGATTATTATACTCCTACTTGGTACATGAATAAACCAATATTTCATTGAAAAATAATGCTTTAATATTTTTGAGATAAGTATTAAACACTCAATTCATAAATCTCATGAACTCCAAGGGTGTATTTTTAACTCTAAATGGAATCACTACAATCTCAAAATTCCAATAACAATACATAAAATGTGTATTTTTTAATATCCTCCTACTTCAACCACATAAAAAATAATTATTACCACAAATATACTGTTTCCAACACTTACATCAGGGAATTCATTGTCATGGAGATTTTCTTATTTTTGCCTCACATCCCCAGAATCAAAAGGTAGGTGTCATTAATCACTTCTTTATATATTTATTCTACATGATCAAAATAGTATGATGGGGTGTCGATCCCTCCTTCCATGGATTACTCCTTTAAATTCATCACCTAGTCTGGGTCTCCCTTATATATTAAGATGTGATTGTGTACCTCATTCCTAATGTCATCTCTTCATGGATGATTTTTAATTATGTTTATTTTGTCTGGACATTCCAAGGGGTCTTGATAGGGCAGCAACCTTCGGTCTGGAAATTATTCTTCTTGGGAATTACTGGCATGTCTGGATGATGGAATATTAGTCACATGTATTATTCATCATAAGATGGATTATTAAGGGAATAAAACCTGAGGAACAATGTGGTGATCACAAGTTATCTTATTCAAAAAGAATGTCTACCAAGGTTTCCCTCAGGAATACCATGTTTAATACAGGGTAGGCCATAGGTTTAATATTTTTTGGAGGTGGAGTGGAATGTTTGGAATTTTCAATGAATGCAGAGCGAATAGGTACATCTCTAGGAAGTAATGCCTAGAATGATTATCAGATGAGTGGATAATAATTCCCAATGAAATAATTAATGGGATAGAGTGTCCTATTAAGTGAATATTCCCCACAATTAATGCTAATCTAGACCCCACTGAGGGCAGATC
This sequence comes from Viscum album, assembly GCA_963277665.1. Classification (NCBI taxonomy): domain Eukaryota; kingdom Viridiplantae; phylum Streptophyta; class Magnoliopsida; order Santalales; family Viscaceae; genus Viscum; species Viscum album. Next base: position 1,081,799,963 of record OY728120.1, on the reverse strand, counting down.
AAAGAGGGTGCACCCCTTGAATGGGTCACTATGGTTTACTATTGGTTGGGATTGATCCTCAAGGAGGCATCCTATATACCATGTTTAGGAGATAGGGATAAAAACCCATGTAGTTTTAGAGGTATGGTGTGGGTCTTATACATGGCTCGTTTCCCTTCACAAGAAGATTTATCTTGGTTAGATGATGACTGATATGTGTCTTATTCATGGTTACCTACCGAGATGCATTTTTGAGTATGAATGTTGAGGGGGATTACATGTAGGAATGGCCGAGATGGATGGCATGAGTTTACCAGGATGTGGCATCCCAAGTAAAATTAGGATGTGTTATAGAATATTTGGATTAAATGGATGGAATGGATGGATTGTTTGTGTTATTATAATTGAACCTGAAAGAGTTTTCCTGCATATCACAGGTTGTTGGGAATCAAATTCCATGTAGTTCTGGAGGAGGTCATTGGTTCTTACACATTGTCAGTGGCCCATATGAATGTGGTTGGGCTTTGGTGTAGGAGAGGTCTAGGTGGACCTGAAAGTGAAGTGAACTATGGGCGGGGCATGATCTTCCAAAGACATGGTGACATGAGGGAAAGGTTGTGATGGAAATGGATAATGGTGGATACTAATATCTAAGAGGTGAACCCCTTGGAGGAGGACACTAGGGTTTAATAATGGCTGAGATTGAACCTCATGGATCCATCATACATACCATGTTTAGAATGCAGGGATCCAAACCCAAATATTTTGAAAGGATATGGGGCTTACAAATGGTTATCGGCCCATGTAGGTGGAAATTAGAGATTAATTTGGGAGGTATTCCCAAAGGGAGGAGGATTTCATGGTTGATGTTAACCTCTAATCCCATTTTAATCATGGTCGGTGTGAGAAATATGAGTAATAATTAGAACAGACTCTCTCTTCATGAATGATGAGTCACTAAGGGATTGTATGGAGCTTATGCGTAGAAGCATCCCATGGAGACAATGCTCAATGGGAGAGGGAAAATGTGTTTAGATTCCCCTATGACCATCTCCCCTTTGTTCTTCACATACATAGAAGTCAAGGAGAAGCAAGGGTGTTATCTCATACAAGAAAGGCAAGTTTCTTACACTACGTTGGCTTCCCTTCCCTGCAGGTGGACGTTGTTCCATGTGTGCAAGATCACATTCTGTGTAATAAAGATCTCACTACTATATAGAGGAGTTTTTGTGGAAAATGTCTAATGTAGGTCACCTCCACTTTAATTTCACGGGGTGAGGCTGCCGTTTAATTCCATGTGCTAGGGATGATCGACCTAGGTAGATTAACATCCAACAACGCAGACAGGGAGGTCTCACTCCCTGCCCCTTGGACATACACAACAAATTCCCACCCACAATTAGGGAATGAAAGGCATCAAAAATTCATGAGGTGAGTGGGGTGGAGGATTGGTCAATAGTGGGGTCCATGTTAGTGTTGCTATTTGAAAAATCAATATCCATTAGCACACCTATGTGAAAAAATCACTAGATATAGGAATGAAACATGGGGTGTTGCACGAGGGATAAGTAAATCACTACCTGCAATCCTTTAGGGCTTCACAAAAGAGGTTCATGCAAGATGTGGGAGTTTCAGGCAATGGAAGATCAAACATGTTTATTAAATGAAAAGACAAACCATAGAGAATATGGGATGGGGTGTGCGCAAGATTAGAGGCTTCCGTGCAAAAGGAAGGGGACTGAGTGGAAGAGGGGATTTGCATAGGGAAGTTTTGCACACAAGAAGGGTATTTTACTTTCAAAATACATAAGAAAAAAGGAACTTGTCTAGGGTCAATACTTTGTGGGTCCATCCAAAGGGTAACCCATAGGGGACCTATTAGGAAAGATCATGTTCCTTGACCACTCCATGGATTGTGTGCTATTACGAAAAAGGTTGTCATGCACACATGGGATTAATGGTTTGACTTTTGGTTCATTACCCCAAAGTAAAGGTGTCCCCTCTATAAATATGAAAAATCCTTTGTGGAAACGCATACAACTTGCGGTATAGAAGCAGGCATTTGATGTTTCATTGAGTGTGAAGTAATCATACGCATGGGATGGTCTTTTATGCACCAGCCTCTCCAATATTGGGAATATTACATGGCTATTATTGGGTGGATGGGGTTATATATTGGACTTTTACATTGTATTGGGTGGGTAAGGCTCTTGTTCATGGATTTCTATCTTGCACGCAGCCTTTGAATCTTGTGTGTGGATCCCTTGTCTTTATCAGAATGTTCCGTTGAGTTAAAGGGTGTCTTCATTTCTTGTAAATATGGTTTTTTTCATCCCTATTAAAGAATTTAATTCCAAAAGATCCCCCATCATAATATAATATTAAATGAACCATAAGTTTAGATTCTAATGGAAACACAAAATTGAACCATCCATTTCTGAAGTTCTATGTAAAACCTAAAGACCAGAACATAAACAATCTTTTGCACATGAGGAATACATAGTCCATGCATATAAATATGTGGGGGGTCTACATATTAATTTGAATTTCTATATGACAAGATACTTTTCTCTCATGTGTGTATGTTCCTAATTATTTCACAGAAAACCCAAATTCTGTTGGATCTTTACGTGTAGCCGATGAATCTTGTGCTCTTTAGAGTTGGATACGTTTTCCATGACAACCGTCCAATCTTATGTGAAGTCAATCATCATATGAATCAACTCTCAAGATTTCATGCCTCTCCCTTAGCATTTTCAAAACTTTATCAACATGGTTGGCCAATAGAACACTTTTGAGTGTTAGGATTCCATTTTCATCTGGAGGGAAGAGAATATTGGGGTCCCTCAAATACATTATACCAAGAGGGTTTTGTTAGATAATCATATTCTCTTGGGTATATTCATGTAGTCACAGAAGGAATACCTACAATGTGATGGCCTCCCATTATATAATTTTGGGATATTATATGAGGTAGTCATCCCAAGATTTGATGTTGGCACACCACAGTAATGGTTTACATGTGAAGATAGTCTTCAATGGTTTAACATCACTACTCATGTCCTTCCTTATCGATGGAGTTAGGAGATTGATATTTATGTTCCGAACCCAAAGACTAGAAAGATCATGTAAGATGATCCAGTGCCTATAAAATCCCTTTCCCACTATGTGAGAACAATATGAAAAAGTATGACAGATGAAACTGTAGGCCGAAAGAAATAATGGGACATAAGTTATAGATATAACATTACAAGTGAATGGTCATGGGCGTACTAGTTGAACAATACATTTGAAGAGTTCAGAGAAGATATGTGCCATATCAAGCTATTTAAATCTGTATGGATATCAAAATTACAGATCTACCACCAAGAAGAACTAGGACAAGATTTGTTCAGATGGAGGTCCCCTGACACAAATACATTCCACCTCCACTATGGGGAGGTCGGTGTTAGTATAGGGGTTATTCATTACATCAGAGGCATTCTGATTATGGGTCTTCAATATGATGAGTTACTTCTAATGGAGAATATCTAGAAGGATTGGGCATTAACCCCCATTCTAACATGGCATCTTCTATATGTAGGGAAGGAGAATATTGGAATCATGAAAATCCTGAAGGACATCCCCTAACTAGCATGGTTCATCCAGTTCTTGAATAAGATAAGAAGGTGAATATTCCATGATGAGGGAAGAAATACTCTAATGTGTCCTAGTGGGGAAATGTAGGGTTTTAATTGGTGATTTAAGAGGTAGGATAATATCAATAATGGGGGTACAACATTGAAAATTATTGGGGCCCATGAGTGTGTTGTCCTAATTTTATTATTTCCTTCCATAGTGGGAGGATGTTGATGGTAAGGGATTCAAGTATGGGAGGTTCTTCCAAGGACCTTAGTAATGTAATGGATCTTGGAAGCCCGTATCATGGTAAACATGGGGGTTCTTGTATTGGTGAGGCATTACTTTATTTTAGGGAGCATCTCAAGGGGAGGCATTCCTTGGAGAATCTATGAACCATTCTAAATCATGCGTGGAAATATTGTAGCCCACATCTTTGGGTATGACATTCTGAATTCCATACATCCACTAGGAAACAATATGTGACCATATAATTTAAATATCACTGGGGTTTTTCAATCAAAACTCAATGTGGAAGGGTTCAAGATCCATATTAGTAATCATGAATATTTCAACTTCATCCCCTTTCAAACTCTTGTCAACCAAATGGTGTATGACTAGAGAGATTCACTAGAGTAGATTTAATATCTTCAGAGCATTATTGGAGGTGTACAAGTGGCCTGGATCGATGTAAATATCCTTTTAGAACCATATGTTTTATCCTTCTTTTCCATAAAATTTGGATTCCTTTAGAAATTGTTGAAGAATTTGTATACAGATGTTTGTGAAGAGAGTAACCCTTGCATCCTCTATCATTATTGGTGTATTTTTTTTTTACTACTGGATTTGAAGATAAGATCATGCTACCCCCTATAGGTATCGATTCCGACTATCTACAAAATATGTTAAGCATAGAGTGGAAATATACCTATAGGAAATCCTAGGAAGACACATTTAGAAAATTGAGTTATTGGATCCAAGGCAGTGGGAAAAATCGGGTTTCCCCTCAAGGGGTGATCTTGGAGGAAAACCAGTCTGTAGGGACAACACAATCTAGAACCTTGGTACGGCATCAAAGAGTGTGGTCACACCTCTTCATTTTGAGGAGGGGTGGTCTTGAAGGTGGCCTCAAGGACTAGCTAAATAATCCCCAAGGAAAAAAATAATGTATCTCTTAAAGCCTACTGTTGATGATATTTTCCCAACATTGTGGTCTTTCTAGAGGACATTTTGATAATATCTATCAACATAAGACCTTTAGGGAAGAATACTGTACAATGGACTTGAAATTATAGAATTCAGGTTCATTATGGTGGCAGATAGGGTGGAATTTCATTGGAATCATGCATACCTCATGAACATGGATGTTTATGCATGCCAACATGGGAGATATGAAGAACCAAATCTCTTAGTGAAGGTGATTCTTGGTCAAGAGAATGATTCAGAGGATATTCTACCTGAGGATGACAATGTTGGTGAATAATAATAATAATAATAGGAAGAAGAAAGAGAGGTTTGTTAAAGAGGATGAAGAATATAAAGAAGAGGATGAGGATGAAGAGACCAGTGGTTGGTAAACCTAGGGAAGAATGGATCATTAAGGGAGTCCTTGGGAGATTGGTGAGATATCAAGTTCTAACAAGAGGCTCACTAAACCTCTCAAAGTAATTATCTACTTATATCTCCCCAGGTTCTTTTCCTTTTCAAGGATACACTAACCAAAACTTGTCCTGTATTGGAGCACATCAGGGAGGATCATGGAGCCTCAAATGTAGAAGGTGAATACCTACCGATTCACATTAATGGAAATGCCAGTGCGTCTACATCGAGAGTTGAACTAGGAAATGTGACGGTCATGGATGAGGTGGCTAGTGGTGGACCATCTGAGGGGGGGGGGAATGAAAAACAAGGAATCTTAGGCTGATCCCATTATCTATATGGGGATAGTACTGATCATAAAATTTATGAGCACACCAGTGGTGGAAGTCCCTATGGTGACCCATGAACTTAATCCAGCTACACTTAGATCTCATAAGTGTTTAATTCCACATGACCATACTTATCATATTAGGATTAGTTTGACTGGGTTTCCTATTCCATGTTTTCATTATAAGACAATATGCCAAAAATCTGATGAGTCTAGGATATCTACACGAGCTCTTTTGATGACTGAACCCGTTCATAGGGATCAGGTCATTCAAGCTGACCCAACCATAGCACCCAATGAGTGGTAGGTTACAATAGCTACGGATGATGCCACTGATAGGGCAGAGCTTGATGCTGGAAGTGGTGAGGTCATAGAGGAAGAAATGAGAAGAGATGGGTTTCTGCATGTTATAGAGACACATCCCATTAGAGAGGATACTAGAGGTAGATCCTACTATAGAACTCCCAGTTGTCCTCCCATAGTATGAACCTGCAGACCTTGATGAATTGGATGACTCTAATCCTGAAGCGTCTTGGGAAACCAACATGACATGGAACAAGGTGTGGATGTTTATTAAGAATTTACTTTAGGCCCCATAGGCGTAGTCGGTATGCATAATTGGGTCACTCTACACCCGGATGCTCTATATTTATTCCAATGGGGTGGACGCTTGTAATCTTCATGTATTGATCCACAAATATCTTGATAAGAATATGTAGTAAAGCAGTCAACACATAAATTATTCCATGTTCCATGAGAAATGTGAAGGCATTCATAAGTTTCTAGGGGCAGAATGAGATATCCAATTCTCATAAGGAAAAACAAACATGCACTCCTCCTTCATCACTAATCAATCAGGAAATTTTATATAACTGAAGAACCATCTGGTAGTGACCCAATAGAAACTGAGGCAGGTGAGCCATCAAGTGGTTAACCTATCAGCTGAACATGACTATGCATAGATTAGGGATAATGAGCTTAGCTCTATGGCCATTTATGAGGAGAGGGACCTCAAGTGGAAACAACTAACTCTGGAGGATATACATTGGGAGGTGGTGGATTATAAGCATTAAATCGAAGGGGTTGATCCATAAGATCTATGTTTTCCAAACTCATGAAACATACTTGACTGTTTGTTTTCTTGATTTCTCTAAACTGTGTGCATGGAAACATTCCATATTTATTTAATTATTGTAACACAATATATATTTTATGAGAGAGTTAGATAATCATTGAACAATTTGAGTATGATGTTGTTGATTAACCACCTAGGTTTTTTGCACGGAAAGAGGTTGTAACTACAGAATAGGGTTCTCGTGGAATCTGAATTTCTTTTCTTTATGTGCTCTGATGCACAAAAATTATAATTACAGGGGTGTTGGAATCTATTAGAAAAAAGGTAAATGAGTAAAGTGTCAATCAAGAAACCCATAATTTGAAACACTATGGGAGAGACATCACAATATGGTATAACTATTGATCATGTTCGAAAGCATGGTATCCACATTGCATAGACTGAAATGGGGATAATCAAATGAGGATCTACTGCTGATCATGTTCGAAATATGGGACCTATCTTGAATTTTCTTCCATTGTCTTATGGGAATTTGGCCCAGGATGTTAGGGGACCTATTATGGCCAAACACCTGGTTGTTAGGGGGCCTCTTTAGACACAAAATAAGATGAAGATACAAATAAGGTATACACAATGAATTTGAGTGGAGTGATGGAATGTTCCAATGGATTCCAACACTCTCAGAATTAGGCCACCATGGCTAAGTAAAAATTGGTGTGAGCATACTAGTCTGAAAAAAGATTAAACCTATATTCTAGGGGAGTGTCACATTGGAAATTGAGAAATAGCTAAAGATGAAAACAATGTGGTTGATGATTAACATTGTGGGAGAGGACCTCTCATGTGAGGGCCCGGGATTATTTATAGTTTAACATCCTACAAGTGATAATGATACATGGTATAGTTTAATTTCCTGTACTCTGGACATACCATAGTTTAACAGAATGTGATTAGGACGTTGCACATGGTTTAAGGTCATACTACATAGACACTGTGAAATAGTTTCATGGTTTGTTTCTGTTGGAACCAGGTTCTTCAAAGCATGATTTGGTGTATGGTTTGTGTTTGTTTTCAATCCTCAGTGGAAGTTCAGGGTGTGAACCAACAAAGCGATCATACCGTTCAGGAAGAAAACAGTAGTGAAGGTGGCGCTGTTTCCCAGTGTTTGCCAAATTTTTGGGCCTGAAAATCCGTAAATAAAGTAAAGTGTTTTTGGCAAAGATACTTGCGCGCCGAGCTCTTGGAGGATGAAAGACTTGCGCGCCATATGTTTTTGAGGATCAGAACATCACAATTTGGCTAAGGAAAGAAGGTCGCACAAGTGTTGGTTGGGTCGCGCAAGTAACTTGCGCGACAGAGGATCTGGAGACAGGACTTGCGCGCCGTCGAGGGACTTGTGCGCCGCCGCGCAGGGGGTCCAGTTTGCCTATAAATACTGGACCACCCCTCCTCATTTCTAACGGAGTTCAAGGCCGAGAGATTGTTCGAGCTCTCGTCGCGCAGGTGGTTGAGTCGCGCAGGTGGTTGTTTTGTCGCGCAAGTAGAGCTTGCGCGCCGGTGTTTGGCTGTTCTCCCAAGGCAGTTTGGAAGAGAAAGGAAGTGGATCGCGCAAGTATTTAGTTCAAGAAGGCAGTGTCGCGCAGGTGCTTCAGTGACACTTGCGCACCAGTTTAGTCTTGCGCGCCTGAGACTTGCGCGCCTGAGACTTGCGCGCCGCCGGGAGACTTGCGCGCCGGGCTTGAAAAGGAGACCTAGACACTATTGAAGCACGCCTGCCTTGCTGGAGCTGCACGAAAGCCGATAAACTACTCGGTTCATTCGAGGAAAAGTTATACTCTTCTTCTGGTGAGAATCGGACTTCAATAGAGCATCTACATTCAACGAAGGATGCACTCTTATGCAAATGAAGAAGAGACCTACACGTCTATAAACTGAGTGGGACTTCACCAACGGCAGTGAGCCAGGGGGAGTCAACGGGAGTGACCCGAGGGATGCAGTGAGTTATCCCTGAACTATTGTAAAGGCAGTGAGCCTGGGACAGAGTGTCTGTACCCGAACTTTTGTATCCGCAGCTAGTGAAGCATAGTGGATTTAGGTACGACCGGCAACCTGTCGGCGTATGCTCCTTGGACGTAGCCCTTAGTGGTGAACCAAGTAAAAATGACTGTGTCCTCTCTGTGCATGTGAATGTTTTCATTTTGATCGTAATCATCATACAGGTTCAACAAGTTCCTACCAACGTGGGAACAAGATCCAACAAATTAAAAGAAAAAGTGGTCACCCTGATTCACCCCTCCCCTCTCAGGGTGTCCCGGGGTCCTTCAAGTGGTATCAGAGGGTAAAGGTTGCTGGCGTTGAATCTGACCTTCTTCGTCATGGAAAACGCGATCAATGTCAGGGGAGTCCCTCACTTCGATGGAAGCAATTTCCAGATCTGGAAGAACAGAATGAGATCTCATCTAAGATCTCTTGGAATGGAAGTTCTTTTTTCTACTGTGCAAGGAATACATGTCACTGATCCAACAGGTCTGGCTATGACTGAAACAGACAGGAAACTTCTTGATGCAGATGCCAAAGCAAAAAATGCTCTCACTGCTGCCCTTTCTGATCAGATTTACCTGAAGGTGATGAATTGCACCTCAGCAAAATCTATGTGGGATAAACTTGAGAATATTTATGAAGGTGATAGCAAAGTGAAGGAGGCAAAACTACAAGTGCTACACAATCGGTTTGATGATCTGAAGATGCATCCAGACGAGAATGCAGACTCTTTCTTCAATCGAATTACTGAAGTGGTTGGAGCAATTCGGGGTCTAGGCGAAGAAATCAAAGACATTGATATTGTAAAGAAAATATTAAGAAGACTTCCACCTCTGTATAATGCGAAGGTGTCAGCTCTTGAGGAAAGAGATCTTTCCAAACTTTCTCTAGATGACTTACTGAGCAGTTTGGTAGCATATGAAATGAGAGTCAAACCAGAAGATGCTACGACTCGGGTGAGCAAGGAAATGGAATTCAAGGCCATGGATAAATTGAAAATCTCAAAGGATAGTAGCGGTGATGATGACGAAGAGAAATAAATTCTTTCTCTCATTGCAAAGAAGTTCCAGAAGGGGAAAGGGAAATTCAAAGGGAAGTTACCTCTCGCATGCTTCCGTTGTGGAAAAGTTGGGCATATTGCCTCTCAGTGCTTGAAGAATATCAATGATGATGACAGTGAAGATGAAAACTTCAAGAAGCCTCAAAGAAGGTTCTTCAAAAAGGGAGACTTCAAATCTGGTAAGAAAATGCAAAGGAAGAGTTTTGTCTGTGAAGAGGAAGAAGATGACAATGAATTCTATGATGAAGAAGAACCAGAATTCAAAACTGGGAACCATGCTTCTATGATGGCCACTGTTGAAAAGTCAGAAGATACTGATGGTGAAAAACAACTGAGAACTTGTGTAGATCCTGAGGTGCAACTTAAGGATGCAGTTAGTAAGCTTAAGATTAAATGTAAGAGCTGCAATAAGTGGAAATCAGTTGTAGAAGAATCAACTGAATATGTTGATCAACTTGAAGCTGAAATTGAACGACTGGAAGAATTTGTGAAGGTACAGTCTAAAATAATTGAAAGCAATGATGATGCAGTTGATCTGAAGCTGAGAATTGAAGAGCAAGCAAAGGTCATCAATGACCTCACATCCAGACTGGATGAAAAATCCAAGACTGTTGAGGGTCTTGAGGAGGAAGTAGTTACTCTGAGGAGTAAAATGGAGACAGAATCAGTTCCAAAAGAATCGAGGAAGAAAATACAGTTCGGAAGATTCTCAGATGCAGAATTACTTGCAAGAGACAAGTGTGGTTCAGATGGGGTTGGAAAAGTCTTGAGTGATCAAAGACCTGCTTGCATGGGAAAGAGTGGAATTGGCTGTGAGGCTGAGTCATCAACTGCTGGAAGTACCAAATTAGCTAATGGAGAACTAAAGAAGACTGAAGTCCTCTACGTAGATGGCCTACGTCATAATCTCCTCAGCGTGAGTCAACTCTGTGACTCAGGACTTGTTGTTACTTTTAATCAGAAAGGCTGCACTATCAAGGGAAAAACTGGCAATTCTCTAATGAAGGGATGCAGAACAGAAGGAAACTTGTATCAGGTTGATAGTGAAGAGAATGTATGTTACATGACTGTTGAAGAAGAAAACAATCTGTGGCATCGGAGATTGGGACACATCAATCAACAAGACATGGAGAAAATATCAAAATTTAGAATTGTCATGGACATTCCCAACCTGAAGCGTGAGCGTGAAAAATACTGTGATGCTTGTATTCGTGGGAAGTTGGTCTGCAGTTCATATCGGCCAAAGAAGAAAAAGGCATCTCACCTTCTCGATCTGATTCATACAGATGTTTGTGGTCCAATAAATGTTGTCGGAACTCATGGAGAAAGGTACTTTGTCCTTTTCATAGATGATTACAGTCGAATGGCATGTGTGATGGTCATTCACCGGAAACGACAGGTCCTTGACTGCATGAAAACATATCGGCGAATCGCCGAGAATGATACTGGACGAACAATCAAAGTGTTGCGATCTGACAATGGAGGAGAATACACGTCCATTGAATTTGAAAATTATCTGGAGAAGCATGGGATACAACATGAGGTAGCTGCTGTGAGAACTCCACAACAAAATGGAGTTGTTGAACGAAGGAATCGACAGGTGAACAACATGGCACGAACTATGCTGATTGAGAGTCGTATTCCACGACATTACTGGAAAGAGGCTGTTCAAGCTGCAGTGTACATTCAGAATCGAACATGACTTTATATGGGTGAGACGAAGACACCATATGAATTGTGGCATGGACGGAAGCCTTCTCTAAAATACTTTCGTGTTTTTGGAAGTAAGTGCTTCATCAGGAACAAAGAAGGAAATCAGGGGAAATATGGTGACAACGCAGATGAAGGAATCTTCCTCGGTTACTCAATGAACAGCAAAGCCTACAAATGTTTCAACAATCGTTTGGGAAGGATTGTGGAAAGCAATGATGTTAAGATAATTGAAGATAAAACCACAAATGCTTCACGGACGTCATATGCTGATGTGATAGAAAGTCATGAAGAATGTGGACATGAAGAAACTACAAATGCAGAAATAGAGGAAGCTGTTCAAAACACTCATCAATCACATAATGATGTTGACTCAGAAGAAGAATCTGAAGAAGAAACTATGGCTGAAGAGAATACTACTGAACCTCGCAGGAGAAATCGAAGAGCTGAGATTGATCCATCCAACATAATTGGGGATAGGAGTGCACCCACACAAACCAGAAGGATGAGGAATACCACGCAATCTGCATTTCTATTAGTTGTAGAGCCATCCTCATTCGAAGAAGCTGCAAAAGATGAATCTTGGGTGAAAGCCATGAATGATGAATTAGATCAGATTGATAAGAATCAGACATGGGATCTTGTCCAGAGACCTGAAGGTCACAATGTGATTGGTACCAAATGGATTTTCAAAAATAAGTTTGATGAGCATGGAAGTGTTATCAGAAACAAGGCACGACTGGTATGTAAAGGATACTCCCAGATTGAAGGTATTGATGTTGAAGAAACCTTTGCTCCAGTTGCTAGACTGGAATCAATCAGGCTTTTCCTTGCCATGGCACTCCAAAGAGGATATAAAGTATATCAAATGGATGTTAAGACAGCATTCTTGAATGGTGTACTCGAAGAATAAGTCTACATTGAACAACCGGTAGGGTTTGTCTTGGGTACCGATGAAACAAAGGTCTGCAAACTAAAGAAAGCTCTATATGGTTTGAAGCAGGCACCACGGGCATGGTACTCACGGCTAGATTCATATCTCAAGAAGTTGGAATTCAAAAGAGGAGGAGTTGATCACAATCTCTATGTGAAAAATTCTCCAAAAGATCAGTTCATGGTTCTTGTCTACGTTGATGATATCATTTTTGGTGGCAGCAGGAAGAAATCAGTGGATGAATTTGCCAACCACATGAAATCAGAATTTGAAATGTCTATGATTGGGGAGCTCACATATTTCTTGGGGTTGCAAGTAATTCAAAAGAAGGAATACACTTTCATTTCTCAGGAAAAATATGCAAGAGAGTTGCTGAAGAAGTTCAATATGCAAGACTCCAAACCAATGTCAACTCCGATTCCTGTTGGAACTAAACTTGGAAAGCATGAGGATGGGAACTCTGTTGATCCCACCATGTACAGGAGGATCATTGGAAGCCTACTGTATCTGACAGCGACAAGGCCAGATATTGTCTTTGCAACATGCCTTGCGGCCCGCTTTCAGAGTAATCCAAAGGAGGAACATATGTCAGCAGTAAAAAGAATCATGAGGTATATTCAAGGCACACATAACTTCGGGTTATTTTTTGCTGCAGGCAGGGACAGTGAATTATCAGCGTTTTCTGATGCTGACTGGGCTGGGGATGTAGTAGACAGAAAGTCCACTAGTGGTGGAGCTTTCTATATTGGGCATAAATGTGTTGGCTGGTTGAGCAAGAAGCAAGAAAGTACTTCTCTTAGTTCTGCTGAAGCTGAATATATCTCCGCCACAAAAGCATGCACTCAACTTCTTTGGATGAAGTAGCAACTAACAGATATTGGTGATAAGGTGCAGCAACCAATGGTGATTTATTGTGATAACAAAAGTGCAATTGATCTTACGAAGAATCCGGTTCAGCATTCTCGTACAAAACATATTGAAATACGGTATCATTTTATCAAAGAAAAGGTTGAACAAGGCATGATTAAAATGGATCATGTTGGAACTAATGAGCAAGTGGCTGATATCCTAACCAAGCCATTGTCCGCGGCTGTGTTCGAGAAGCATCGGTTGAACCTCGGTGTTCGACCACCTCCTACTGCATAAGGAGGCTCCGGAAGTCCCCTCTCCCCGTTTGTTTTAACTGTTTTTATCTGTTTATGGCTGTGATGCAGGTTTATGGGGGAGATAATATCCAGGGGGAGTATGGCTTGAGCTGAACGTTGAACAAACTTTTCGGTCTTTGGTTTTATTGTCAATGGGGGAGAAAGGAATAAATTCAAGGCAAGAAATTCTTCTGTGATGAGAAGTGTAAGCTTGTGATGAGAAGTTTAATAAGGATAACATCGGGATGGAGAATTTCGTGTACGATTTCAACACACTAAGACCCAATTCAAGCTTTCTCTCTTGTTTTCTACACCGATCATTGCTCACGTAGACTTAGAGTGTTAGCTGAGTTGATTCTTGCGTTTTGGATTTGCTCATGGTTGGAGATCTATTGAATTTTTTTCTGATTGCCAACAAACCCAAAGGGGGAGATTGTTGGAACCAGGTTCTTCAAAGCATGATTTGGTGTATGGTTTGTGTTTGTTGTCAATCCTCAGTGGATGTTCAGGGTGTGAACCAACAAAGCGATCATACCGTTCAGGAAGAAAACAGTAGTGAAGGTGGCGCTGTTTCCCAGTGTTTGCCAAATTTTTGGGCCTGAAAATCTGTAAATAAAGTAAAGTGTTTTTGGCAAAGATACTTGCGCGCCGAGCTCTTGGAGGATGAAAGACTTGCGCGCCATATGTTTTTGAGGATCAGAACATCACAATTTGGCTAAGGAAAGAAGGTCGCGCAAGTGTTGGTTGGGTCGCGCAAGTAACTTGCGCGACAGAGGATCTGGAGACAGGACTTGCGCGCCGTCGAGGGACTTGCGCGCCGCCGCGCAGGGGGTCCAGTTTGCCTATAAATACTGGACCACCCCTCCTCATTTCTAACGGAGTTCAAGGCCGAGAGATTGTTCGAGCTCTCGTCGCGCAGGTGGTTGAGTCACGCAGGTGGTTGTTTTGTCGCGCAAGTAGAGCTTGCGCGCCGGTGTTTGGCTGTTCTCCCAAGGCAGTTTGGAAGAGAAAGGAAGTGGATCGCGCAAGTATTTAGTTCAAGAAGGCAGCGTCGCACAGGTGCTTCAGTGACACTTGCGCGCCAGTTTAGTCTTGCGCGCCTGAGACTTGCGCGCCGCCGGGAGACTTGCGCGCCGGGCTTGAAAAGGAGACCTAGACACTATTGAAGCACGCCTGCCTTGCTGGAGCTGCACGAAAGCCGATAAACTACTCGGTTCATTCGAGGAAAAGTGATACTCTTCTTCTGGTGAGAATCGGACTTCAATAGAGCATCTACATTCAACGAAGGATGCACTCTTATGCAAATGAAGAAGAGACCTACACGTCTATAAACTGAGTGGGACTTCACCAACGGCAGTGAGCCAGGGGGAGTCAACGGGAGTGACCCGAGGGATGCAGTGAGTTATCCCTGAACTATTGTAAAGGCAGTGAGCCTGGGACAGAGTGTCTGTACCCGAACTTTTGTATCCGCAGCTAGTGAAGCATAGTGGATTTAGGTACGACCGACAACCTGTCGGTGTATGCTCCTTGGACGTAGCCCTTAGTGGTGAACCAAGTAAAAATGACTGTGTCCTCTCTGTGCATGTGAATGTTTTCATTTTGATCGTAATCATCATACAGGTTCAACAAGTTCCTACCAACGTGGGAACAAGATCCAACAAATTAAAAGAAAAAGTGGTCACCCTGATTCACCCCTCCCCTCTCAGGGTGTCCCGGGGTCCTTCAGTTTCATTGAATATAAATTTTTTTAAAGTATCTGTGTGGCATGGAGGGAAGAAACATTACATAAACAGGGGCCAAAGGAGGCTCATATACCACACAAGGATAAGTTAATAGATGGGAATACGGAATACGTGATGTGGAAAGAATTATACCTATCGTGAATGGGGTTCAAGGGGTCCGAAACCACACCATATATCCAAATGAAAATCATATTTTAAGGTCATAGAGTTCTGACCAAGAATCAATCATATGGCTTGATCTCATCGATACCCACCATAACAGAACATCTATTCCCATATGATCCATGCTCAATGTTGGAAAAAAGGAATGGTACAAGGGTTGTACTTGACATGTGGGAGAACACATTTGGGGAGACACCAAGTATGAGATCCCATTATGATACAAGGATTATAAAAGGTTATAATTCAAGACATTTGAGGTCTGGATGATAGGGTGAATGTTAAGTAATGGTCGACTATTGAACATATTCAAAACTCAGGTACCATAACTACACTGAGAAAGAATGGGGAAAACAAATGAGAAATTTACTATTTACCAAGTTTGAAACACAAGATTCACCATTTTCTACCAAATATCTATTAGGGTATTAGACCAAGAAGATAGGTTAGCCAATGCGACATGATACCCTCATTGTGTATTTTTCATGATTTTAAGGATGGTGGAGCAACCAAACCAATGAGGACTCGATGTGTAGACAGATCATATTAGAGAGTGGAATTGAAACCTGGGTGTGTAAATAGTTTAAGGTCATATTTAATGGATATTAACTAGGGCCAAATGGCTAAAAAAGTTAACGAACTTGTGGCTGGACCTGAACACAAAATGTATAGGTGTCACTACATATAACATAAGGATGGGAATCAAGCAACATAGAGTTATTGAATCTAGGTCACTAATGTAGTTTAACATAATGTGTTATGGAAATTGGATCTTAGTTTAATTTTATAGAGTTTTCACCATAGACAGGTTAACTCAAATGGGTATGCCTAGTGTTGTGTCATACAAACCCGATGTTAGTGATGCCAAAGAGGTTTGATGCCACACCATATTTTCCCAATGGGACATTTAATATTTTCACTAAATATATAAGTATGGAATGGATGGTAAGATCATTCTATGTAGGTAGGACATAGAATCCCATTTTCCATAAATGGTCCCTAAGAGATAAATAAAGAATAGGGAAATAAATAATCGATTGGCCCCAAGGATGAAATGTCTGGGCATCACTACATATCCCAAAAATATGAGAATCAAGCCATGTGTAGTTCATAAAATATGGCATAGTGAATGAGCTGTTCTAAAGGGGATGTCCTCTTATATGAGAATACCACCATGTTGTGATGTTTTTCATTGTGTGTCCAGAACAATGGCGTCGTAGTTTAATGTCATGTGACAGGACCAGACCATGTAGTTTATCATCATGTAGTAAGGATAGTAGTTATTATGCCTTTTATCAATGTGTTTCTAGGACATCGAGGGGGAGGTATCCCAAAAGGGATGTATGGAGTAAAAAATAACCCAACACGAATGTGGACCATGGAGGCCCATAGCGCACCATACACTCCTAAGGGAGAACTCAAGCTGAGGGTATGAAAGGTTGAATTTTCTGTTGGGCCCAAGGATGAAATACCTGGGCATTCTTATGTATCCCATAAGGATGGGAATAAATAAATAAATAGTTCTTGATCATGGTAGGGTATGAGACCAATTATTGAAGTTGTTTCCTCTCATATGAGAATACCACAATGATGCAGTACAGTTTAAAATAATTGCATCTTGTACTATATTGTTCTAATTTTAAGGTCATAAAATCTAGAACACAAGGGGTAGGCACAACTAATAGACACATGCAACATGGAGGGGCGGAAAAATTGATGTAAATTGGGGCCTAAGAGGCCCAAAATCAAAAAAAAAACATTCTTGAGAGAACACCTATACATATTAAATTCGCAATTGTTGGAATTGGGAACCCAATTTAACGTCATGTTCCTGGGACATGGGATAAATGGAATTGTTTCTCAAGAAGAAAAACATAGAATGGTGGGGTGATGAACCCAACGTGAATAAGGTTCAGGATGGCCCTTTGACACACCACATATTTCTAAGGATACTTTCAAATTATTTGGATTCTTGATTCTTGGACTATAAGGGTTGAAATTTATTTAAGTTCTTAATGCTTGGACATGCAGCAAATAGTTTAAGGTCTTGTTTCCTATACTATATGCTCTTAGCTTCAGCTTATAGAGTTTGGGACAATATTAAAAGTGGATTAAAGGGGATATTTTTTGTGTGGTGGTATGGAAAACCTAATGTGAATGGGGACCAGGGAGGACTGAATGGCACACACAAAAATTAAAAGAAAATCCTATATATAGTTCAGAGTCATAATGCTTGGACTTGGTGCTCAGTTTAATATCATGTGCATGGGATGTAAAATGCTATGTAGTTTACCATCATCCAACTAGGGAAATAGGGAGAGGGGTATTCTCCAGGGAGTTGTATGGCATAGCCTTTATAACCCAACCTGAATAAGGGCTAAGAAGACCTCATACCACACTACTTACTAGCGAGAGAAAACTAAGAAATCTGGTTTACATGTTAAATTGTAGTTGGGCCCAAAGATGAAATGCATGGACGTTCCTATGTATCCCATAAAGATGGGAATCAATCCTTATTTAGTTCTTGATCACAGCAGGGTAAAAGACCAATGATATAAGTGATTTCTTATTAGATGGGAACATCATGGTGGCCTTATATTGTTTATAGTCGTGCAACTTATACTATGTGGTTCTTAATTTTTGGTCATATAATTCAGATCGATTAAGTGGTGAAACTCTAATATATGGGAATAATATATACCAAAACTCCATATCCCACGTGACTCATGCTTGATGTGGTAAATGAGGTATAATGTTAGGATTTTCCCATCACATGGAAGTGCACAAAAAGGGTTAGGAAATACCTGGTGGGAAACTCCCACCGATACTGGCCTTCAAAATAGATGTGCACAAGTTCATGGTGAGGAAACACAGGGGTGATGGGGTTCCACTAGAACACAGGTAAGTGGGAAATGTGAATCACATAACCCAATATCTAGAACAAAATGAGGGTGGTGTGAATATAGAGGATAACTATTGACCTTCATCGCAACATAGCATCCATATCATGTTTCCTGGAATGGGAATATATAAATGAGATTTGACCACTGACCATGTTTGAAAAATGGTGCCTGTCTCAAAATTTCACCAAAGTCATCTAGGGTTTTGGACCATGATGGTAAGTGAGCCACTATGTCTAGGAACCATACCTTTAAGGGGTCCCTTCATATGTGGAAATAATGGACACCTGAATAAAGGGATATGTGAATCATAGAGACATAATAAATGAATTTCAATGCATAATCCAACAATCGAGGTCTCATGCTCTGGCACATCAAAGCATGTTAGTGGAAGGGTGGGGCTAGAATAGGGGTAAAAGACACTAGTATTAAAAATATTTAATGTAATATTTCTTATACCCAAGGATCTTAGTTTAATGTTATAGTGTTTGGATTGTTGGTTCCTCGTTTAGTGTTGTGTTCTTAGGACATGCCCATGAAGGTTAATGTCAAGTGATAAGGATGCAGGAAAATGAGAAATCGAGGAGAGTTCACAAAGGGAGTTACATGGAGTAGTTTTTGAAACCCAATTTGATTGAGGTGCATAGTTCCCTCGCCACAACGTGTACTCCCAGAAGAAAATTAGGCCAAGGGGACGAAAGGTTAAATTGTGGCTAGGCCCAAAGACAAAATTTCCAGACATTCCTATGTATCCCATAAGGATAAGAATAAAGACATATGTAATTATTGATATTGGTAGGGTAAAAGAACAATGATGAATGTTATTTCCTATAATATGAGAACCTCATGGTGGCACTATAAGGTTTATATTAATGCATCTTGGACTATTTGTTTATTATTTTAGGGTCATAGAATTCAGACTAGTGTTGTTGTGAAGCTCTCCTATGTGGGCACCAACCCTAGAAAAACTTCGAATCACATGTGAGTCATGTTAGGTATAGGAATCAGGGAATAAAGTAAGGATTTTACCATTACATGGAAGTAAAAAAATAAAGTTTAAGTAAATACCAGGTGGGAATTCCAACTGATACTGGCCTTCCCACTCAACATGCCGAAACATATAGAAAGGCAACACCAGGGTGTTTTGGTTCCACTAGAACATAGAGAACTAGGAAGTGTGAATCAAGACACCTAATACATGGAACACAATAAGAGTGGTGTGAGTATGGAGTATAACTACATACCTTTTTCATGACACAACTTCTATTTCATGTTACCTGGAATGGGAAAAGATAAATGAGAGTCGACTGCTAATAATGAATGAAATGTGGGTCCTATCTCAAAATGTTTCCCAAAGTCTTCTGGGGTGTTTTCATTGATGTTAGGTGAGCCATTATGTCCATGAATCATACTATTGGGGGTACCTTTGAACATGGAAGATGATAGAGACCCAAATAAAGTTACATGTGAAGCATGGATACTGAATGAAAGAATGTACATGAAGAATCCATCACTCTAGCACATCAGAGCATGTCAATGGGGCATATCAGATTGAGGGATTCAAACCGCTTCCCAATGATCTAGTCCTTGTGGTATCTCTTGGATATGGAATGGTAGTGGACCGATTCTAGATGGTGATGATGATGAGGATGAGTACCTTGAGAGGTATGAGGATAATGAGTCCATTTTAAAACCCAAAATTTAATGGGGACCAAATAATTCCATACCATCCCATATGTTCCCTAACAAGACTTTCGCATAGTTTAACGTCATGATGCATGTACATGGACTTCTAGTTTATGGTCACAAAGAGAAGACCATAAGGGGAGGCCAAAGGGCCAAATAGGATAATGAACATATGGCTGGACCAGAAGACAAAATGCTTGGGAATCACTATGTATTCTATAAGGATGGGAATCAATCCATACATAGTTATTGAATTCTGTTTAGTTTAACTTCATTCCCTAAGAAGGAGGGGTGCTTTCTTTTTTAAGTTCATGTAGAAAAGACCATCAATATTGTGCAGTTTCATGTCATGCATTTAGAATTAATCTATTTCTTTGTTTAAGGTCATATAATTCGGACCATTGTCTCTTATTTTAAGGTCATATAGTTTGTACCATAGAGGTGGGTATCTCGAATGAACATGTTTATTGTGGATGAGTGAAAACTATGATGTCATTAGGGTCTTAGGAGGTTCAAGGCCACATAACACCTCCCTGAGAGAACACACATTAAATTTATGATCATGTTGTGAGGATGTAGGTTGTACAGTTTATCATCATGTTACGAGGATATATACAGTATAGTTTAAGGCCATGTTTCACAAACCATATCCAATTCTTAGTTTCAGTTTTTATAATTTGGACCATAAACATTGTTCAGTTTATCATCATATAGCCAATAATATTATGCTGGGAGGTTTTATGTTCTATAGATCGGACAACCATATCCTACATGAAGTACTACTTGAGGTACTTGGAATTGGTGGGAGAAGTAATATGCTCTCCATCCATGGTTACAAAATATTATTCACCATTGGGATAAACCTTATAAATTATGTAAGGTCCTTCCCATTTGGGATCCAACATAGGCAGCTTCCTACCAGGTATCATCAGCATCCTTAGATCCAGCACCATATCACACGGATAGAAGGAGTGGAGAAAAACATTCTTATTGAATGATATGGCTATCTTGTTCTGGTTTCTCTCTAGATTATACATGGCTTAGACCAATTCTATTCAAGTGTTTCCAATTAGAATAAACATACTTCGGCTACTGTGTCAGATGCCTAAGGATCATAGACAATTATTAAAACTGATGGAAACTGAATCTTGATGTGAAGAACTACCTATGTTTCATACACTAGGGAATGTGGAGTCACCGGGGTGGAATTCTGAGTTTTCGTTCGATAAGCCGAGGGAAAATTGGGGAAATTTTCCAGAAAACGTTTTTTTCTAGCCCACTACCTTCTATATGATGTCAGATAGGGTATTTTTTTAATTCCTTTATATATCTGTTTTCTTGTGTATGGTATAATGAAGTATTGTTTTAACGGATGCTATACTAGACATTGAATTTCATCATATTATCTTCTCCAAAATTGGTGTCGTTATCAGTGAGAATAGTTTGACGAATGATGAATCGATAAATGATCTGGGAGCTCATGAATTCAAAAACATACTAGGCCTTTACATCCTTGAAAGGAACTAATTTTAAACAATTAGAAAAAAAATATTTCATGGTCTGAATGAATCGTCATTGGTGAGATATTTCTGGTGGATATGGTCCCATGATGTTGATTCCCTATAACATAGAGGTCCAAGAGTACATTGTACTATAGAGGGGTTTTGGTAGTTGATGAAAAAATGTTGGCATGGATCTAGAATTTGTGAAATCTCTTGGATAACTTGATACATTCATGGGCCATGTTGGGCCAAAAGTAGACCAGCCTTTAAATTTGATAGGAGGGTTTCAACCTATCATGATGAGCTCCACAGGAACCATCATGAAATTACTGCATAAACTATGGAATCACTTCTCTTGGAATTCAAGAGAGGATAATTCCATAAATCACTTGTTTTTAGATAGTCTATTCGATATTAGGACAACTCTAGAGGGTGAAATTCACTATGCACTAACTGATTCACTCATGTTCGGCTCTTTTTGATGGGATATTCTCTTTTTATAGGTACTTGATGAAAATATTTTTCCATTCATAGGTATCTTTTACCTCAGTGGTGGATATTTTGGTCTTGATGTAGAAGAATGCGCAGTAATAAGACATACCTTCTAGTTTTCATCATCATCCAGAGTGATGGGAGTGATGATCCTTCAATGCGCAACATGTATGATTAGGTCTTCTAGGTCAAGATCTATAAGAGATGCATCTATGTTAGACAAGGAATCGTCTTGACCATTCTATGATCAGGGATCATGAGTAACCTTGGGCTAATAGGGGAGTTGATCCATCAACTAGAGTGTATTCTCTAGTAGGGGCATGATCTTTGAATTTATAACAATGCATTCATTGTTTAACTACATTATGACTAACTTGGAGTCCCCTTTCACATGTAGGTAGGGAACTCCAATCTTAGGATCCATCTCAAGACCAGTGATGAGAGCCTAATAATCTGCCTTGTTGTTGGTGTATCCTTCTGAAAGCAAGAATGAATAGGGTAAGACATCTTGTCTAGGAGTAATAATGACGATTCCTCGGCCGACACTGATGAGCCTGAGAGCATTGATCAGTTTACTAGTAAGGATCCAGGATTCACCATCGAATGAATCTTCCATCATGGAATATCCATATCCCCTAAAATGATGGCCTCATCTGGAAAATCAATATCCATGGATGGATCTGAGGGGGCTAGATGGGTGGCTATAAAGTCTGTTAAAGCATGACCTTTAACAACCTTTTGTGGGATGAACTAGATGTCCTAACTCTGAAGGATCACTACCCAGTGAGCTATAGGACCTATCAATAGAGGTAAATTTAGAATATAATTCAGAAGATTCACATGGGATATGAGTTTTATCTCATTATGCTACAAATATTACAGCAACTTCGTCACTATGAAAACCAACGCGATGCAGATCTTCCCAATACGAGAGTATATAGACTTCACTTTTAGGATCATGTGATTGGGATGGTATAAACTGTTATTTGTCCCTTCATTGTTCTTTTATGAAATAAGGGAACCGAGGAATCATTATACGGTGGTCACATATAATACTAATGGCTTCCTAGATATGGGGGGCATCATAAATGAAGAATATAGAAAATATTTCTTGATATCCTCGAATGTGGTATGACACTCTTCATCCCACTCGTAGACATCACCATTCTCCATCTGTCTAAAAAAGGGATTAAACTTTTTTTACATATTCCTGATTAATCATTATATGTTAGATAAGTGGCCTTGAAACCCTCGGAGCTCCCAGAGGTTTCTTAGAGGAGGCATCAGAATGATGGAATTGATCTTCATCAGGTCAATATTAATGCCTCTATATATGACAACGAAGTAGAGAATCTTCCCATAGGTAACCCCAAAGTCACACATATGTATAGGAATCTAAGCACTTTTTCAAGATCTCTGAGGTGGTCCTAACAATAGTAGTATTTGACCACCATGTTTTCCACATAGAATTCAAATAGTGACCCCAAGGATTAGTTTGAATATGTGGTGCATGGAACACTGATATGTGGGGCCATCAATCTTCAAACCGAAAGGAATTTCCTGAAAGAAAAAATATTCCTTATAGTTCCCTAAATGTGGTAGAATCTTCATCCTCGGGGACCTTTTGGATCTTATTATACCTATAATACCCATCCATGAAGGGGATAGCTTGGAACTCGATGATGGAATTGAACAACAACTCTATTACCAAAAGGGGAAATTCATCCATTAGATGGTGTCAGTTGAGATCCAAAAAGACAATGCAGAATTAGATCTTTTAATTCTTATTACTAACAAGAACAATATTGGACTACCATACATGGTACTATTATTCCTTTATGATGTTGTATTTGATGAGATTATCAACTTCAGCCTTGTACATAGCACCATGAGATGGGTGCATCATCCTGGGAGGATTATTGAACCCATGATGACTTGATAGAACACCAAGATGGTGGATGGTAACCTGAGGGTCTAGTTCTAACATCTCATTATAACTTCCAGAAAATACATCACGATTATGATTCTAGAAATCCTCATAAAACATTTTTTCCTCTATAGATATTTCTACGTTGTTCAGTGTTGGCCTCGAGTCTTCTTTGGTGGTAAGATTCACCTTTACCGACTCAATAATGGTGGTGGATAAACCTTATTCAAATTAAGGGGGAGAATCTTCCTAACCATATTTGTCTTCTAAGGTGGGGTGACCAGTGATAGGATATGGTTCATCCAAGTTGACTGATCATGGGGGACACTGGTGCCTACTTGGGAGGATATGGAATCTTCACTAAGAGAATCCTGAACTGTTGAAAAAATGGGAAAAATTCTATTGATCCAATTCCATTAGTACTTTGATCGAGGGTTCCACACTTGATAATTTTGAAGTAGTGATGGTGGGTTATCTTGTTTCATCTAATCCTGGCTCGGTTGAATAGTAAAGTGTGGAATACAGCTATATCCATGGGGGAACATCTATATACCTAACAGGGCTAGGGGGGTCTAGGTATCACTCAATCCTATCTTGTGTAGGATTACAAGGTGATATTGTGAAATTATTTATACTTGGGAATGTGTCTTCACCTCTTTTCAGAAATGATGAAGTAGTGTCCTAGGTTTCGTGTTGTGTCCTACAATAGGAGAACTTAGAGGATGAAAGCATCATCCAACTCCATCCATGAGTTAGCTATAGTGGCTGTGTGCTCAACCACATTAGTCTAAAACCGTTTATCCTTTATCTTGTAATAGTTAGCATCCAAATAATGGAATTTACATGTGGAAAAGGGAGATTAATACCCTTAGAGAATTCCCACTCATCCATTGAAGGAGTACTTAAGGAATTAGTGATACGATGAGGGAACCGAGGCATGAAGATAAAGCCCAGGTCTACCAAAAAATGCATTGTAGGTAGTACCCTGTGACACAACAGTAAATTAAGTTCTTTTAATAAGGGAACCAAACTAGGTCTTCATATGGATTTTCTCATGTGGCCTATTCTCTTCCCTATCATAACCATAAATCTTCCATGTCCAAGGAACTCATATCTACTACAGACAGTCCTAGATTTGGGATCATCTCGGTCTGGATGAGATTGATCCCAAAACATATGTAGATGAGAAAGAGACAGGCCACCACACAATAGAATTATCTGGTGATATACAGTGGGGGGATATGCCCATATAAAAGGTATCCTTCATCTTCTACTAAGAATGTGATGATTTCTTCACATTATTCTTTCTTGACTTCCTCATCATAAAAGGCATCTCTTGCCGCTACCTCTATTTAAAACTATAGGGGGATATTCAAGGCCTCTTAAAGGGATTCACACATCTCTTACGACAAGAAAATGTCCTCAAGAATAAATATATTTACAGGAACACTTGTGAAATAATTTATCACAACATAGTTAAGCGCTAAGTGCATATTTTTTTCATCAACTAGTTTCTCTTTTCCTGGAGGTGTGATAGTTGTTGCTGGATAAACTAGGGGATTCTGGATAGTGTTGGGGACGTCCCATTTCTCACTTGTTTAACCACATGAAATTACTTCTAGATGGCTTCTGGATGATTGGATCCTAGATAAAATATGGCATGGCTGATCTTGATGTGTCCATAGATATTCTTCCTAATTAAGTAGAATAAATGGTGGTGGCAGAACATTTGAAATGAAAGGTTGAGAAGAGAGATTCTCTTGGGAACTATGCTGAACCTATTTTCTGGTCTTAGTAGCGTGCACAACATAGCCAGAAAATGTGTCCTAAGGATTTCAAAAATTCACATATCCACAACCACATCGTTGGTGACATCAATTGGAGATATTTAAAGGACAGTCCTAACACTCCTCTTCATTGGGAATCATATAAGGATCCACCAACTCAACAATATTCAAAGAGGCATACTACTGCTCATCATCCAAGGAATGTTCAAATATTGGATGGATTCTAGTTGATATTCTCATCTTTGTGGTCATAAAATCTCCATGGTTGTGAGATAGCTTCAGTATCGGCAGGGGACTTTTCTTTCCCTTGCATTGTCAACACTTACTCTTATCAGTAGAAGTAGGCTATGATGTGGACATAGAATCAAAATCCATTGGATAAATGAATACTTTAGGAGGCTTGGGACAATTGAAATTGGAATAGATGAAATAATGGGTGTGAGAAACTACCCTATGAGCCAACCAATCATCATAGATCTAAGACCCACATCCAGAGACCTACTGCCATTCACATTCATTGTCATTGTCTGGCTTTGCAGAAACTCATGCCACCTGTGTCGGGGCTAGCCCCAATCTGACCACATTATTATATTACTAGTCTTAAAGTGAGTCCATGAACACATATCATTACATGATCTTATTTCCATGGATTTTGTGATAAGGGTAGTAGTCAGGGAAATCAATGCAGTTAACCTCTTGGGATTTAAGTGACTTTGGAAGCTTTAGAATTCCTTTCTCTATGTCACTTCAAAAATATCCTAGAGCATAAGCCTTATTGAATAAGTAGGTCTAGTTTCTCAGTCTTGGAAGGGAGATCTGAGAGCATGTCCCTAATGGGGTGCTGGATTCGGGTTGGGTCTAAAGCCTGATTCTCTCCCCTAGGTGGTGATAGTGAATTATGGGGTAGTAACTACAAATTCTTTTCTAGGAATTACCAAGCCTGAGATTGGTCTAAATGAGGTTTCCCTTAATGATGATATGGATGAAAATTTTTTGGTAATAATTATAGCAGCCTGGTAGCCTCTATCTATGCAACAAAATAAGTCTCTTCTTTGGGGGATCTGCTTACAAAAGCAGTAGGAAGAAACGTGTGTGCCTAATTAACTTTCTGAAAGGTTTACTCTAGGTGTTGAGACTTGTCAAAGAAGACCTGTAATCCACCTATTAAATTATAAGTGATGAGTTAGGGAACCAATTTAGTATTAGAATTCCCTACACACATCGTTAGTAGTTGTTCTTGAGTCAGCAACATGTCAAGTCAATACGTGAGGACTTTACACCTGTTGAACAAAGTCTAAAAATTGCTCACCCAGTTAAGGCATTCACTTGAAGAGGTCAACAATACTCATCCTATGTGTGGTGGGGGTGAATTGATAGGGGAACAGTATGTAAAGATCTTCCCAACAGCCGATGAAACCAATATGTAACTGGTTGTACCAGACGAATTCTTACCCTTCCAATGTATATATGAAACATTGGATCTTGGAATCATCCTTCTATACCAAAGTTTTTAGCATGATTCCACACCTGGAAAAAATGTAGGCTAGATGTTACAATAGGTTTCCCATCCCATTAAAGTGGGATAGGGTAGGATTCCATAAATCTAGGGGTGCTTTCATGTCATCCACCCATACCAGATATGGATTTCCATCAGGTGGGATTTCCACCTACCATATCTCAAGAGCCTTGAGGCGAGTGATGAGAGTGTCCATCAGATCGTCTTTGAGGGGATTTCAATATTGGTGAAGATTATTGACCACCAGTGCATTGGTAGGCTCTTCATCATGATAGTCATGCTCAACGGATCATGGAGGAATTGATATAATGAACTAAGCCGGGTCTTAAATAGGTTTCTCACGTAGCTCAGGAATACTCGACGATGCATAACGTGGTCATTTGTCATAGGCTACAGTATCTACCCTTTAGAGAAGCACAATATTTCCAAGATCAACAGGAGGAAACTGACTGGGAGGAACCTATGGCTACCCTTACTATCTCAGTGGATAAGGGAAAGGATCATATCAAGGATCGTTGTAATCCCAACATCGGTCTACATGGTGATCAATAAAGATATCAGCAATGAACGTTTTCTATTCTTAAATATTATAGATAAAGGTAGCCTTAGTGGGATAAAACTCCATATTCTATACTACACTGGAATGGTTAGGGGTCTTAGAGGTCCTAATTTTTCATTCACCATTGTTGGGGTCTCAAATAAAGGGCAATGAATCAGAGGGATCTACAAGGCCAAAATGTTTTCTCTCTTAATTATTTTCTAGTAAAAATATTTCAAGATAAAATATCAAGGAGCTACATTATACATTGATAGTGGGTGATCAAGTAATATCTTTGGTGACTAAACTGAGTTCAACCACCTTGAAGAGTCTAATGCAAGACATGTCACTTTTAGTCAAAACTCAAGGAGTAAGATCTTCATTATAGGCACTATTGGATTTTTCAAACATCTATCTTATTAAAGATATTTTATATGATACATATTTGGAGAAAAATTTTATTAACATTAGTCTATTGTGTGGTAGTGGTTTTAATGTTTCGTTTAAAAATGATATTTTAAAAGTAATTGATTCCAATGGAATGATTTTATTTTCCCATTGAATATTTCATAATTTTTATGTTGTTTATTTGAAATCCCTTTGAAGGAAAAATGTTAAATTCTTGTGTGTAAAAGGTAGTGATTCATTGACATGACACAAAATACTTGGTCATTATATAATACTCTCGTATTTTAAACTTATCTAGAACCATCTATTACAAGACCTACTAAAATTTCATTTTCAAAATAATATTTTGTGTGAGACTTTCCAAATTAATAAGAAACATAAGTCCTATTTTAAATCTAAAAAATAAGTTTCAATATATAATTTCCTTGAACTTAAGAGCCTTTATCTTTTTAGACTGACCCAAGTAGCTGGTATATGAGGTAAATATTATTCCTTTTTAATTATATTTGATTATAAAATATTTACATGGGTTAATTTCATGGAACATAAAAGAGAGCTTTTAAATTATTCATTAAATATACCAAGAAAGTTGAAATAAAAATGGGTAAAAGATCATTTCCATTCTGAGTGATAATGGGGGAGAATTCAAGAATAAGGATTTTCATTTTTTTGTTTCATAAGGTCATCACAATTATTTATCTTATCCTAAAACAACTTTATCAAAATGGGGTTCTAGGAAGATTGAATCAAAATTTTTAAGAAATTTCTCAAACTCTCTTTAATGAATTAAAACTCCCTCAATATTTTTGGGAAGAGGTGGTCAATACCACTTGTTATACAATTAGACACATAATCATAATACCCATTCTTTAAAAGGCCCCTTATTATATTTCAAAAGTAAAATTACCAAAGGTATGTTATTTTTAGTTTCTTGTTTGTAATTGTTTTATTAATAACACTAAATATAATCTACGTAAATTAGACCCTAAATCACGTAAAGGATTATTTCGTGGTTATCCAACTCAAGTAAAGATAACTGAATTTTCATTAAAAGTAATAAGACCATTGATGATTCAATTCACATCAAATTTAATGTTAGCTTTCCCAAACATCACCCTAAAATTGCAGATGTTGAGGTAGACCTTCATATTTTTACCATAAATTAACCTCAACCTCCTAATGAAATTGAAGATGAAAATGAACTTAGACCTTTACTAAATACTTGGGATAAATATAATTACCATCCCCTTGAAAATTGTATCTATGAAATTCAAGTTGGTACTCACACTAGGTGGTCTATTTTAAATAATGTATAATATTATGATTTTGTATCACACCTAGAGAACCAAAATCATGATGATTTAATTAACGATGATAATTGGGTTATTTTTATGAAAGATGAATTAAATAAATTTACTCAAAACATTGTTTGGAATATTCTGGAAAGGCCTAATGATCATGTAGTTATGGGAACCAATTGGGTCTTTTGAAATAAATTATATGATAAGCGTAATGTCACAAGTAAAAATCATGACTTATAGCCAATTATTATAACCAATATAAATTATTTGATTTTTTTGAGACCTTTTCTCTAGTCACTAGGTTGTAATCCACATAAATATTTTTATAATTTACCTATTATTTAAATATTAAACCTTTTCAAAAGGTTTTAAAAAGATCATTTTTCAATGGTTTTAATTTTTAAAAGGTCTTCGTGAAACAAACTCCGGTATTGATGATAAAAAAAATTTACATCATTTTTTCAAGATAACCAAGGAAAATTATTGTTTGAAATAGTACCATTAGGTTTGGTATGAGTAGATAACCAAATTTTTCTTATAAACTGGTTTCCAAATGTTAAATACTGTTCATCTTTGTTTTTCTTAATCTTTTGAAACATATTTTAATTTTTCAAAATTGTATTAATGATTTTATTTTTTTTTCAACCAAATAATCCAATTGAAATTAATTTTTTTTATATAATGAGTAATGAATTTGAAATTTGTTTTATGGGAGAACTCAAAAGTTTCCTTGGTTTTCAAATTTCATTAAATTTAAATGGAAATTTTCTTATATAAAGAAATTGAGATAATGCGATTTTGATGGATTTTTTATGGATAATGTGGAATAGATTATTTGGAGATTATTAATCAAATTATTACTTCTTGTAAGTATAATTTGGATAAAGATGGTAAACCAATGGAAAATAATCTTTATAGAGGTACAATAGGAAGCCTTATCAATCTTATCATGGCCTAGTTGAACATCATGTTTGGGGTATAACATTGTTATCATTTTCATTCACATAAAAAGGAATCACATTTTAAAAATTGTAATATAATATTTTTGTACTCAAATGTATCTATCAATACCAATTTATTATCCACAGGACAAATCATTTTTACTTTAATGTTTTTATGATTTTTTTTTGGTGGTTGCTAACTAGATAACAAAAGTACAAGGGGGGACTTTCCACCTACATGGAAAATACCTTATCTCTTGGAGTAGTAAGAATAAAAAATTGTTTACAATTTTTATTGACAATGAAAAATGTATTTCTAGTAGAGTTGTTACACTAAAATCATTTGTATGAAACATATTCTTCTAGATTATTGATTAAATTATTATCATGTGACCATTATGTTTGAAAACACTAGTGAGATTGAAATTTCTAAAAATAAAATTCCACATAGTCACACTAAACACATTGATCATAGACACCATTTTCTTATAGACCAATTCCAAAAATCTGATATCATGACAAATTTCTTTTCCAATAATCTTCAATTAACCAAAATATTTACTAAAACCCATATGGTTTATAGTTTATATTTTTTAGGGGGGTTAGGAATGACATTCTTGTAATTGTTTCATTTAATTTTGGTTTGTCTAAGGATTTTACTCTCCTTTAATTTTTAGCATAAACTTTATTGAATATATGATTTATTTAAATCTTAAATAGATTGCTTGATTTGTATCACCCACTTAAGTGATTTGTTTTGTTCTTTTTGTTTTTAACACTTGATACAAATTTTTTTGGTGGATAATTTTACTTTTTAAAGTATGAATCAATTGAGGGGGATCCAAGCCTTAATTATGAAATGTTCCATGAGGGTGACTTTTTATACAATTATATTTGAGATTTTTTAAGTTCATATAACTATCTTCCTAAAAAACACATGTGGTGTATCTTTTTTTTATTTCATAACAATATTTTTGAAATATTGATATATTTTATGTTTTCAATCTATTTTTAAAAAATATGAATTTATGGAAATATTAGTTTTATATTTCTAAATAAATGATAATTTTATCTCGATAAAATTAAAAATAATGATGTTCTTAATAAAATTTAACAAATATTTTGTTTCTCATTTATAGAGATATTTAAGAATGTATTGCCCTTATTTTTTCCCCCTATTTATGAGAATGTTCATAATATTAAAGGGGGTTGGACCTTGATCATAGTAAAGGTATTCTTATTTTAGGGATAATGTAAAAGTTTGTTATTTGAAAGATATATTTATTTTGATAGATATTTAAGAATTTTGTTTGGGATAATATGATGTTTTTTTCCTTGAAATTTATTTTAAAGGTGTTTTAATATTAATCTTTTGGGATTTTTGATAACAAAAAATGGGGAGAATATTTTGCTAATGGAATGAAAGATACCTTTATTTGGTTTTTAAGGAAAATGGGGGTGAAATTCTTAACTTTGAAAAATATTTCAAATCATTTTGAACTCATGTAATTTTACTCTTAAATAATGAAAATATTCATAAAATATTCATTTAATTTATTTAATTTATTTATGTAACATTGAAATTATTTTTAGTAATATTCATTATAAATACAACATACCTATATTTTTATTGATAAATTTTCATGTGTTTGTGATCCTCAAAATTGTGGATAATGTTTTATGTCTCTATATTAAGTATTTATAATGATAAAAACACACAATTGTATTTTTAAATTTTTTGTTTTATTGTATTTAATTATTTATACTTTATATATAATAATATGAAGTTTTTGTTCCAAGAAGATGGCTTAAGAAAACCATGAAGGATATTTTCAGAGTCCTCCACGTGCAGGTACCCACAGATACCTGGTGGGGTACACCAGATGGTTGATGGTATCTTGAAAAAAACAAGTAACACCAATAGATTTTATGATATAATTATCTATAAATAAAATCTATTTCCTTGATAGCTTTCTTTATATGCAATGCTGAGTTTATAAAAATAGTGTTATACTATTGAAATATTATTATTTAATGTGAATGTTATCTCTTAATCAGTGAATTGGTGGAATTGAATTGGATTAAACAAATTATGAAATATATATAAAGGTACTACTCAAAAAAATTATTAATTAATTCTTAATAAATTAGCATTCAATTTTAGGTAATGTAATTATATTCTTAAAAATTAGTTTTTCTTCAAAAGTGGATTGGGTTTATTTTTATAATCGAATGTTATAATTATTTTATCTGAATTTTTAAAAAATTATTTGATAAAAATTAATTAGTTTTGAAAATAATAAAATAAAATTTTATTAGGGTGAATTTTTTTTGTTTCCATGAAAAGATTTATTTTAAAGTGAATAGTAAAAATAATGATTTTTATTGAAAACTATATTATTGTTTCATGAATTTAAAAGGTTCCATTTTTTAAATGGTTTCAAAGTAAAATAATTTATCTTATATTATGAATAATAACATTAAGTTCATTTAAATAAATTTAATAAATAAATTTTGTAGAAAAATGTATTTATACATAAAAGGCATTTTTTTTAAAACTGTTTTTGATTTAATTTTACATTTTTATCTTTAATTAATTTCTATCAACTATAGAAATTTAATATTTAAAAATGGATTCCATATTTTTAATATCATGTTATAAATTATTTAAATATTAACATTTTATTTTTGGTCAATATTAATATAAACCATGATATATTTTGATAACCACGATAAAGGAAAAATTGGTTAATTAGGGTTATAACTAATGTGATAAGGCTGAAAATTCATTCAATAACTTTCCTATATTTCATTTTAGGAGTATATTTCATCCATAATAATCAAAAAAAAATAAAATATAACCTTTTCCATTTATCTTCAATTTTGAGTTTTATAATATTTATATAAAAGATAATGTAAAAAAATAACTTTCTTTCTTTTAAAATATCTAATATTTTTTGATAAGGAAAAAAGATTATTTTTAGATATAAATTGTTATTTTAAAAAATAATTAATTTTTAATCACATTTTTTTATATGTTAGTGATGAATTAATTTAATTAAATTCTTAGGCAATGTAAACACAGTTCTTTGGGAAGAAGTAGAAAAATCATTTAAATGATTTTAGAAACACTAAAAGTGTAATTAGTGAATTATTATTTTAAATGGTTTTAGTAGATAAATATGATATATTTGGTAGATTTTAACTTTTTATACTCTAATTCTATAAATAAATTTATGACATTAATGTCAAATTAAATGATTATTTCCAAAAATGACATTAATAACATTTTGTAAAAAGAAATATTTAATGAAATGGTTTAAAATTTATTAAAATATTATCATGAACATAGTTATTGGGATATAGTTTATATTGTCAACCATTTCCCATTTATGGGTATCTTTTCCTTTTATGGATTCATTCTTAACCCTTAAAGAGTAGAAAACTTTGATTTTACAGTAATTGACATAATGGTTAATGGGGGTAAAAACTAAGAGATAAGGATAAAAAATAATAAAAAATTGTTAAAATCTTATTGTGTGAGATGATTTTGACTCATAAAAATATTATATTATAATTATATCAATTTAGAACCATTTTAAAAAGAAAATTAATTTATATTAATTAAATACTGTATGTAATTCTAAAAGTTACCCTCTTATAAAAGGGCACACCCTTTCCTTCATTATTAACAAAGTTTCAGCCTTATATATTACAAAATACCTACTCTAATATCATACTATATTCTTTCACCACATACGATATCTTATGTAATTTCAAACATACCATCATTTCAAAGATTAAGTTGTAATCCAAAGAATGTTTCTCTAAGAAGATATATAAATCATAACTAAGTGTTATCAATTTTATTTATTATTAAACCTACTATAAATATATGGTATACCTTCCAAAATAAAGACCTAATTATATAAAATATAATTTTTTTTATTATGATGGAAAACCATTTTCCACCTTCTTCCCGTCTGTTGGATAACGATAATGCTGCTCATATGTACACGTAGACTACCACCTCCACGAAGCGATATGATTCATTTTTCACTTCCATTTTATGTGTATGGTAAAATATATATATTTAATTAATATATATGATATATATGATATAAAAATTATTATATAAATTTTAATTATTATTTTCATTTCATTCAATATGTCCTTTAAAAAGTGAAAATATCATTCATGTGTACATATGACATATTGTCTCCATGAACAGTGTACTTTATTTTTCAATATCTAGATTTTTGGGATGAATATAAATAAAAATATATATATATAATATATATGATATAAATATCATGAATAATATTTTAGAGATTATTTAACCATGTTCAATGTATAATGAACAATACTGCCAAACAAAATCATGCGTGAAAAAGGAAGAAGTTATCACTCAAAACAGTGATTTTAATAAAATCTTATTACTAAATAGGTGATACAATATAATATGTAAATAATATATGTTTATATATATTATTATTATTCTTAATACATGTATAATAAATCTATATTTATTATAATGGAGGTTCTAATGCATATAAATAAATAAGAGACTTGGGGTATGGGATTTATGATTCAATCCCATTTTAATTAAGATAATTTCTGATTGAATTTCATTTGAGGGAATTATTTGATCCCTATCTAATAAATACATTCTATTTTTATGATTCTATATTTATTTTTTAAATTTTTATGTTTTGGTAAAAAATTCTTCTCTTGGGTACTCAAAATGGTTCAAAATATATTTTTAAGAAAAATCATACTTATTTCGCTCTTTAATTTGAAATTCATTTTATTTTGTGTACTTTTTTTAATAAAATTATTTTATGAATATTTTTATATATTCTCTAATTACTGTTTTAATTATCTTTTACACATGATTAAATTTTCTTCAAAAATTTTGAAAAATAATAATATTTTCTTTTTATGAATAAGTAACTTTTTTACTGATTTTGTGAATAAAATATTTATTTTAATGATTTTGAATGAATTAAATTTCAAACTATAAAGATTTATTAAATATTTGAATATTAATTTAAAATATTCTTTTATTATTTTCAAAGACTATCTTTTCAATGATATTTTGGAAATAATTTTATTTTAAATATGTGTTTTCAAAATGAATGGGGATTTTCTTCAAAAAAAATATTCTAGAGATATTTTAAAGACATTTTTAATTTATGATAACATCCTTGAAATACATATTATATGTAGGGTATATGATCTAATGATACCATCCTTATTCTCTCTCTAGATTTTTTATGATTACCATGACGACGTATTTATTAACCCCATTCATTTCACACGGTTTTTTCTATGTTGAAATGATGAAATTTTTATGAGCCCCATTTATTTTTATGGGTTATGATTTGATGAATTGCAAAAAAATTGTAATATTGTGGTGAAAATATGTATATTTTTAATTATATTATAGGTGGTACTATAAATATACTTCCCTATAATGCAATGGGAAATATTTATATCACATGGGATAATAGTGGGAAATGGGTAGATGTGATCAATTCACTATGGTAAATAGGTTTTCATTCCTAATACACTATGGAAAAAAGGAGTGTTTACTCATAAACTATGGGAAATAGGTGGTGATTCCGGATCCACTATGGGAAACATGTGGCGATGTATGGTCTATTATGATAAATTAAACAATTGTTGATGTTGGATCCAAAATGATTTGATGGTTTCTGTTGTTAACCATGACATATGAAAAGGTTTTTATACCTATTATTGTGCCATAATTTTTTGAAATTTTTCATACTTATGAAATTGAACTTTTGGTTCATGATTTATTTATGATGATTTCTCACTCTTATGTCTTGTGACTTTTGAAATGATAATGTTTTATTCCAT
The DNA here is from genome assembly GCA_963277665.1 of Viscum album. Lineage (NCBI taxonomy): Eukaryota > Viridiplantae > Streptophyta > Magnoliopsida > Santalales > Viscaceae > Viscum > Viscum album. The sequence continues at coordinate 1,081,763,693 of OY728120.1, read as the reverse complement.
TAATCATGGATATGATCTATGATAAATTGTGTATAAACTTTTCAAATTATGATCTTGAACTCATAATCGTATACCTATTTTATGATTTAATATGATCTTCCATTGATATATCCCATGTTTACTCTTACTAAGAATCTAATATACCATTTTATTATGTTTCCTATCCCCAGGTTTGGAATAATGGTTATAAGTAGGGTATTCCAAGAAGGGTATAATGTGGGAAGTAGTTTATGGGATATATTTAAGAATGTATCGAAATAATATTTTTATGTATGTACTCTCTAAATACACTAAACTTTGACATTTTTGGAAAGTATCATATTGTTATATATTGAATATTAATATAAAAATAAGAAATATATATGTATGAATTTTTTTGTTAATTATATTTATTATCATATTATTGTGTAGTTAATATCTAGAGATTAGTATTACAATAATTTAATGAAAACCCCAGGGATATGTCTAATTCTATGATAAATTCTTCTGTTTTTATAATAACCATGGATAACCTAGGATAAACCTAAGGCTCCATAATTTATGAAGAAGGTTTCCTAATTTTGATATCCTATGAATGACATTTCAAAATAATATGATATCTTGGTCTGATTATTTTATACTGATGCTTAATCATTACTTTTTTGTTTTATTCAATGTATAAAACCAGAAGAGATCTTGCAAACAATGGATGTGATGGAAAATCCAATTATATTCTGACTGAGAAACCAAATGTTATGGGAGTGGGAATGAAGAATGTTGTTTTTATAATCATTAAACATTCTGAGGACATGAATCATAATGAACATAAAAAATATCAAATGAGGGAGAAACATACTCTTGAGTATTTCATCAGGACACATCCACCTTATTTTAGTAGTTCTTCTAATCCACTAGTGGCAGATAAATGGATCAGAACCATTGTAAAAGTATATTTTCCACCAATTCATAGAACATTAAAAGGTTTTAGTTACTGTTTATATTTTTTAAAGTGATTAAGAATAGTGGAGGAATATTATTAAGAATATATGTTAATAGGATGAAATTTAATCCATGTATTTTGATGGATTAAAGAGGATACGTTTTAGCTAGTATGTTCCTCACATTCTATATACTATGATGATAAGGAATTCATTTACTTTAAGTTAATGGATAATGAATCCATTTGTAACTATAAGGAAGATTTTAAAATAATATCAAGGTATAAATCTAGTTTTATAATGAACCCTAAATGAAAAATTGATTGATTCTATGCTATAATAAAATCAGGTCTCTTAAAGGCGTTAGCTATAAGAGACTTTTCTATATATGAAAAAAAATCAATGTGCTCTCAGGTTTGAAATGGAAATTAGATATTCCCAAAATTCACACGATTTTGATAAGAAAAGGAAGATGAACTATCCTGAAAATGTGAATTAATCACGTGGTGGAATGAAATTATAGGCACCTAAATGCATGAAATATAGAAAGAAACATTAATAAAATTTCTTGATTGAAACAAGGAGGTGTTTTAAATGTGGAAATTTTGGACATAAGTCCTATGAATGTAAAAAGGTCATAAAGAGGCCAATTGATATAATGGAGTAAAGGATGACTCTAAATAATTCACCATCCACACTCCAATGCTTAAAATTCAAGAATTATGGCCATTATTCCAACTAGTTTAGAAATAAAATATTTTTTTATGGTGATCGATATTAACAACCTCTTAATCCTAAAGTCAAAGGGGAATCTCATGTGATCATGGCTGCCAAAGTGGGATATGAGAATGACATGGTGAAATGTATGCTTATCATCCAGTCTATAATAACTAATGTCTTATTAGATTATAGATCTAAAAAATCATTTATATGTATGGAATTTTATAAGGGTATCAAATTACCAGCTAAAGGATTAGTTGTTGAGTTAGTAGTCAAAAATTATAATGGTATAATGGTAGAATATCAGGTTTATAGTTCCTATAAAATTGAATTTCATAGGAATGTGTTTATAATAAATATTATGATTCTTCCTTTATTTGAATATTTTTTATTCTTGGGATGGATTGTATTTTTTTATATGCAGACCATATCAATTTCTAAGGAAGTAAAGTTACATTACATATTCTGAATGAACTTATTGTTTTTTATTAGTGTGAGGATATATATGAACTTCCAATTTAAATTTATAATGTCTTTTGGGTATTAATTATTTTCAATAAAGGGTTACCATCTCAAATAGTTTGGTGAAACACAAAATTGGGAATATGACTATCTTATGGGACTTTATTGATTCATTTCCAGAATGGTTTCTTGGTTTTCCTCCAAATCCTGATGTTAAATTTTCAATAAAACTCATTTATGGTGTTACATATATTTCAAAACTCATAATAGAATTTACCAAATTGAATTACGAGAATTATGGTTGAGCCTCTAAGATAATCTTGATAATTTATTAATATACATTAGTGAGTCGCCATAAAAATCACATGTTCATTTTTTTAAGGAAATATGGGCCAATTCATCTTTTCATTGATTATTGGGAACTTAACAACATCACTAACAAGAACTAGTATCCTCTACCCAATATTGATGAACTATTTGATCAATAATTAGGATATCAATATATCCCATGATTTACCTTCATTTGGAATATCATCATTTTGAGGGTTAATAAGGAGGATATAATAAATAAAATCTTTTGTATGAGTTATGGGCATTATGAATTTTTAATGATGCCCTTTGGAAATACTAATACCCATTATATCATCATGGATTTAATGAATGGTTTATTTAGATATTACCATGATCTATTTATGGAAGTATTTATTGATGATTTTATTATAGATTCAATGTGTAAGGGAGATCATGCACATCATTTGATAATTATGTTGAGTACTCTAGGGAAGGATAATTTTCATTATAATTTTACTAAGTGGGAACTTTGGCTTCAAAATGTTTCATTTTTTGTTCATATAATCTCATGTAAGGGTATATTCATGGAGCCTTCAAATAAAAAAGTTATTGATCAATGTCCTAGACTAACCAAGATAAACCAAATCCATAGTTTTATTGGGTTAGATAGATACTACAGATGTTTTTTAATATATTTCTTAGGACCCTCCAATCTACTCACTATGTAGAATTAGAATGGGGTTATGTTCTTGTGGAAATATGTATGTAAGGAAAATTTTCGGGGAAAACAGAAGGTTGGTTGATGCACTTGTGCTCATACTAATTTATAGTGGATAATGAATGCGATCTATAGTGATTCATCAAAGACATGAGTAGTATTTTTTTCTCATTAAAAATGATTTGGTGATAAAATATTCCTCATGATAAAAGAAAAGACATTGGAATAATTAATTGGATCATGATTTGGAGTTGGTGGTGGTAATTTTTGTGTAAAATATATGGAGGTATTATCTTTATGGTAAATGTTTTGAAATATATAATGATCAAGAAAGCATGATGTATATATTCACACAGAAATAATTGAATATGTTACAGGTAAGATGGTTGTAATTGATTATGTATTATGATTTATCAATACATTACCACCAAGGGAAAGTGAATAAGGTGGATGATGTCGAGTTTTAAGGACTATGCTAGTTTATCTATGATTAGGATTGAAAGATATCCAATTGTAATGGATTTATAGAAGATGTAACATTAAATACTACCGAAGGTGATAAATCCTATCTTTATCAGATGAATTGTTAATCATCCATCCATATAAATAATAAAGAGTCATTGAGGAAATATGTAGAACTGAAAAATAATGTGTGAGGAGTGTTCCTGAGTTTAACTATTAAAGTGATGGATTGATATGGTTCGAGAATACTGTATGTATCCCAAAAATACCATATTTCTTGAAGTAATTATTAGTTGAAGAAAATTGTTCATCATTATCTACAAATATTTTACATACAAAGATGTGTAGAGATCTGAAATAGTATTTATTAAGGGAAAACATGAAGAGGTATATTTCATAATATGTATCTTAGTTGATGGTATGTTATAAAGTTAAGACTAAGAGATATAATTCTAAGGGGACGTTACAACAACTACCCATACCTGAATAGAAATGGTAAAAAATTATTTGGTTTGTAGTAAATCTTCTTATGATGTCAACCCACTTCATTTCCATCAGATAAGTTTTCTCTCTTGATCATCTTTCTAGGTTATACATTAAAAAAGTTGTAATATTACATGGAGTATATCATTCTAATATATCTAATCGGGATCTGAGGATTATCTCAATGTTCTTCTGAATCCTTCAGTAAGATCTGGATAAATAGTTGGGTTTTAGTACTATATATCGTCTAAATACAGATGATTATTCTAAAAGTACCATTAAGACTCTAGAAGTAATGTTGAGGACTTTCTCTACATATTTAAAATGTGATTGGAATTAACACCTTCCATTGGGGGAATTTTCTTATAAAACTTGAGCATTTAGATGGATCTTTATGAATACCTATATGGTAGGAAGTATATAACTCTTATATGTTGGGATGGAGTTCAGGAAGAAAAATATATTGGGACCTGATCTAGATAATGTTGTAAAGACTCAACAATTTATTATAATTTTTTTAATTATACGGAATAATTACAAGACTATGAAAATCAACGGCACGTGATTCTGAGGCCTGGAGAGCCCGAAACGGAATTTTAAACTTTTTTTAAGGTATGTTCATTAAACATCCGAGTGGGTTTTTCTATCTTCTGAACTGGTGCTCAGATTGAAAATCTGATTGTACCATTGGATTCCCAGTGCTGGGATTTTCATAGGTGAAGCATGACTTCAACTAACAAGTGTTAGACCTAAAAGATAATTGTTCGAAATTCTTAGAAAATTAATAAAATAACTCTTTGAGTTATTTTATTTTCCATCAAAAGTTGAGTGATGGTTGGTGGGATCATAGTGTAACTACAGTCATTAAATGAAAAACAATTAATGACTCATTTTTTTGGTTTTGTAACCTCTACGGTCATGTGATTAATTGGTTTATTAATTATGATTCATTAATTAACCACATTAATTAACGCATCATGGAGCTTGTTTCATTTTTTATTTAATCATACTATTGGAGAAAGAATTATAAATCCTATAGAAAGCTATGAAAAAACGTCGATGATATCACCCTCTAATAAAGAATGGTGTTTGATTGAAGACCGTTGAAGGAATCGAACCCCAAATCAATGAATGAAGACGTACATCTTCGAATGAGGATTCCATCCTTCATTTGCAATGGATTCCACCAAATCTCAATAGGGGAATTAAATTCATATCTAAGTGTTTTATGATTCCTCTCATCCCATTTTTGGAAAATAAAATGAACGTTGATCAACTAACTAATGGGTCGATCAACATATCAATTTTTCTTGTGGGTTGTTGTTGCAGGGTCTTAATTTGGGGATTGTTCTTTATAAATGATGATTGTTATCACCCCGTGTTAGAACAATAACAGGGAGAGTGTTGGCTAATCCAAACAGGGCCCGAACCCCCTCCATTCTTTCATTATGTGGGTTCTTTGTGCGTGACCAGGAAACAAGGTGGAAAGACAAATGTAAGAGCCTCATAGTGAAGGAGGAAACCCGGGAGGCCCATAGGTCAATATGGAAAAGAAAATGGACCACTAGAGCATATTCGGTGGCCCGTGGAAGTAGCTTCTCGCGCGGAACCACTGGTGCGGTAGTGTTGGAAACCGATGGCAGCGCCCTGATCGAGCCAGCCACGTGGAGATGGTGGCGGCCACAGGTGTCGTGGTGGCAAGATTCGTGGCCATCTGAGCTGTAGCTGGGGGAAAATGAGGTGTCGGCACGCCGCGTTGGAGAGTAGCGGCCCGCTCATGCCACTCGGCTGGACAAAACGGTCGGCTCTAGCCAGCCATTATAGGAGGTGGGGAGGCACCCCACACATACCGCTTACTGTAAAATAAGATATTATGTGTTTTTTCCAACACAACCAGTTTATTCAGAAGCTAGGCTTTCCAGGAGGGACAGACCTGCTGCCCGAGCAAGATCTGTTGGTCGGTCCGGACCCGCTGGCCAGACCGGACCCGCTGGTCGAGCCAGACCCGCTGGCTGGGCCTAACCCACCTGATGGGCTAGACCCGCTAGTCAAGCCTGACCCACTGGTTAGGCTGAACCCTTGGGGCCAACAGGCCAGTTGGGCCGGACCCCTACCGGACTTGGACCCGACCAGCTCTGTTTCACTAAAACTGACGTAACTCGCAAACTGGGCATCTGATTGATGCAATGTCTACGACATAAGGACCCTGACGAAGATTTGGTCCTTTTGAGATACTCCACTAGGATTTTAGAAGAATTTGGAGTATGGTTGTGTTAGATTGAGCTCAAATCCAACCATGCCCTTTTTAATTTTATGCTAATATCTTACGGACCGGGTGTCCGATTGTTGTATAATCTATCACATTGGAACCCTTATGACAAGACGGTCCTTTCGGTTATGTTTAGGAGGGACTTCATTTTAGTTAGGGTATGATAAATATCTTGATCATCAGAACCTATGAAACTCAAGAACACTAAGTGCTGGAATCCTATGGCTGGTTGTCAAGTGAAGAGAGACCCTCTATAGATCAGCATGAGAGTGACCCTATGTGGATCGGAAACAGTGTGACACTCTGTGGATCAGCAGGAGTGTGTCCCTATGTGGATTTCAGTAGAGCTACCCTTTTTTAATCCACAGTACATCGACTCTTTGTGAATCCACATCAGAATCTCTCAATAGAAAAAATGATCCAGCTCAAGACTAATCATCTTTATTACTATTCTCTAAGTTGTATACCTGGCGTGAGATGCCTTGTACTTTATGCTTTGTGATTGAAATCATGATTTGTTGTTTTTTCTTTGTGGAATTCTGGGAGACCATCAGGGGTCTCGGGGTCCCTTCTGGGTATTGTTATACTCACCCCTTGCATAGGCTTTTCCCACACCTTGTTGTGTCTTGTGAAGACAACAGGCATCTTGACTAAGACTTGGGGAGCAAGGGCTAGACAGCGCTTGGTGGTGATTGATAGATGTGTTGAGTGGAAATGATGAAAGATAGAGAGATGTATCTACCCTTTATGTAGGATCCATGGCGGACGACCTCCATAGCATGTATTTCACTTTTTTGTACTTTTTGTTGGGTTTGTATACTGGCCCATTTTTCATTATGTTCCTACTTTTACTATCAGTAGTTCTACTTTGAGGTTTTCTTATATTATGTACCTAGTCTATGTGGGTATATGTTTAAAGTAAATTCCTTCCTTTTGGGGATATTCATTTCTAGTTCTAGTCACCATGCCATGGCCCATGGAAGGCGGTCTTGGGGTAGTCACGACACGGGCCCTGGAAGATAGGTCGTGATAAAGTGGTTTCAAAGGGCGGTTGGTTCGACAAGAAGAACTAAGAGTTTGTGTTTTAAATGGTGTGATAGTTTTAAGTGTCTTGAGTTCATATTATTGTCTAGGGAGTCTTGGGTTGGGCAGCGGTCAGAGTATCCATACACCAGGACCCTGAATTCTTATTTCTGACTTAGTACAAGAAAACATTATTTTCAGATGTGTTTAGAAAATGTTTTGATCTCTTTTGAGTCGCCTCACCAGGTATAAATTATTAATTATGGAACATCTATTTCTATATAAGATGTCGTCACGTAGACCTCCAGCTAGGATTCCACTGAGAGATCATGATGACAACCCATTGGGGTGATGAGGTGTTGGCGTAGGGACCTCTTACAGCGATAGCACCTTCAAGTGGTGTTCCAGCACCACCAGCCATAGAGAATCGGTTGCAACCTATCCCCCAAGTGGACCATGCATGCAAACTGAGTGTTTTTTACGAGTTACAAAGACATGTTCCTCTAAGGTTTTGAGGTGAGATAGATCCACCGACAGCTTAGGACTACCTAGAGGCTGTGGCATGACTTTTCCTCTTAGTTGAGACATCAGCAGACCATATGGTGATCCTAGATGAAATTCTCTTTCAGGGAACAGAAAGGGGATGGTGGATCGTGATGCTCTAGACTCATGAGTAGACAACTCATTCCTGGTTATACTTCGAGAGCCTCTTCAGGGCAAAGTTCATTCTAGCAACATTATGCTCCATGTGTATTCCTGAGCTACGACACTTACAGAAGGGAACCATGACAGTGGCCCAGTACATGGCGAGATTCACTGAACTCTCTTAGTACTCCACCGATATAATAAAGAACATGTTTTTTAGTGATCAGACCTTTGAGCATGGACTTTTATGGGAGATCAGAGCGTCGATGATATCACTCAACATTTTGACACAAGATGGAGTGATAGAGCGATCATGTTTGGTGGAGAACTTCGTAGGTGAGCAGGCACTGATGATGGGAGCCACCACTGGATGACAGGAATCTTAGTCATCTAAATAATGTAGTAGGTAGATGACATATAGACCCTAGTGGAATAGACTTTCAGGATGACAACCCAAGGATATAGGGTTAGAGGTGCGGAGATTATAAGGTAGAGGAGGTTAGTAGAGAAGTAGACTGTGCTACACATGCGGCGGGAACGGTCACATGGCTCGCGATTGCCGGACCCATCATACTGATGATCAGTAGATGGATGAAGGACCAATGAGGAAGAAGAAGAGGTTTTATGGAGGATTTCAGCAAGGAAGTAGATGTGGAAGAGGAGCAGGCCATGCAGCAGACGGGGGGAGACAGTATGAGGTACTCCCACAAACACCCCCAGGAGGTCCACCCCATCCTTAGGGTGTCAGTGGAAATATACGAGCTCAACTTCATGAAACATAGGCTTATAACCACATTGCTCTAAAGACGATTCATGGTATGATCTGTGTCTACTCCACCCAAGATATTGTTCTCATAGACACAGGTTTTTGTCACTCTTTTATTTCCACCACGCTGATTCAGAGTTCAGAGACTTTGGTGGAGCCATTGGCTTAATCCTTACGTTTAGAGACTCCTACATGAGACGATTTTATGATTAAAAATAGGTTAAGGAAGTGTGATATTAGTCTAGGAGGTGATTGGTTTGGCTGAGATATCTTAGTAGCAGCATCAAGGCCTTATAACATCATCTTGGATATGGACTGGGTATCATCTTTCTATGTTCTGATCGGCTATTTTAGGTGAAAAGTGTGGTATGTCCATGAGGATGGGACCCATGTTTCCTTCACCGGTGACAAGGAAACCTTTATAGAACATCATGGACTTTCATGGAGGAGGTTGTAGCAGATCACTCATCATTTGTCTAGCCTCACCCTCGGTGTAGTGGACAAGGGGAGTCTGAGCTATCCTATTCTGGTGGACCAGTATGTTGATTTCGTCACTGAGGTTGTTCCAACACTAACTCCTTGCATATAGGTATACTTATACATGGACCTATACCCCAGGATGGAGCTGATATCTACGCCATCATATCAGAAGGCTGCCATGGAGCTTCATGAGTTTAGGGTATAGTCCGAGATCTTGAAGAGGAATGGGTTCGTAAAACCCAGTGTCTCTCCATGGGCAGCCCCGATTTTGTTTTCCAAGAAGGAAAATGGGAGTTTGAGGCTTTATGTGGACTATTGTCACCTAAAATAGGTGACCATGAAAAACAAGTATCATATGCCAATGATTTATGATCTCTTAAATCATCTAAATGTAGTTCAATGATTTTCGAATATAGACCTCAGATCAGGATATCATCATCCTCTGCTGTGGGATGAAGATGTACCTAAGACAATCTTCTGATGCCAATATGGCCACTATGAGTTCTTGGTGATTTCTTTTGGCATAACCAATGCCCCATAAATTGTCATGGGACTCATGAACGTGATCTTCTAGCCTTACCTTGATCGCTTTGTACTGGTATTCATTAACGACATCTTGGTATCCTCGGCATCGGAGGAGCATCACACCACAAATATGAAAATAGTCCTTGATACACTCTTAGAGCACCATTTTTATGGAAATCTCTTGATGTTCTAGTTCTGGATAAAGGAATTCCAATTTCTAGGACATGTTATCTCAGAGTATGAAGATGCAGTGGATCCAGAAAAGATAGAGGAAGTGCTTTCTTGGGAGCCACCAAAGAGTGTGATTGAGGTGTGGAGTTTCTTGGGGTTGGGTAGGCACTACCGGAGGTTTCTACCTAACTTTTAAAAAGTATCACCAACCTTGTTAGCTTTGACATAAATGGGGAAACCCTTCATTTGGATGGATAGATACCAGTATAGTTTTGAGGACCTGAGGTGGAGTCTGATGAGTGCCCCCATCTTGAGACTAATAGAAGAGGGTGTTAAGTATATAGCCTTCTGTGATGCATCAAGGACCGGACTGGGGTGCTTCCTGATACATGAGCTAGTGATTATTGCCTATGGATCACAAAAACTGAGGAAACATGAGCAAAAATATGCAACCCATGACCTGGAGTTAGCAGAAGTGATATTTTCCTTTAATATGTGGTGACAATAGTTGATGAGTGAATGATTTACTATATACTTTGATCACAAGAGTCTCAAGTATATCTTCTTATAGAAGGACCAAAACCTGAGGCAGCAGCAATGGCTAGAGTTCCTCCTGGACTATGACTTTGAGATAGTATAAACTCGTGGTAAGGGAAACTTTGTAGCAGACACACTTAGCAAGAGGTCAGTTTACAGCTGCTTAGCGAGGTGAAAGAGAATCTATCCGCATTGCATATATCCTTCGTGGATAGTAATGGTGCAGCTTACGTCTAACCTATGATTGTCACTCCCCCACTCCTTAAGTAGGTTCAGGAGGCATAGCTTGGGGATGTCAACTACGATGATCGATGTGCTCATATATCCTTAGGACAGGCTCCTGATGGATTTTCTATATGAGGGGAGAACGTCATCCTTTTTAGAGGATGTACCATGGTACCTGTATTATTTCAGGTGGAGGTGTTGAGGGAATTCCACACATCCCCTTTGGTGGTACATCCAAGAGTGGAGAAGATGTACCAGGACATTCAACATCAGTACTAGTGTCCATGTATGAATAAATTAGTGGCAGAGTTCGTTTTATGACGCCTCACTTTTCAGTAAATGAACGATGGGAATCAAGTTCTAGCAGGCTTAGCACAACCTCTAAAGGTACCAGAATGGAAGTGGGATAGTATATCCATGGAATTTGTTACGGGTTTACCACACAAATATATGGTCCATGACTCTATCTGGGTGATTTCTGACTGACTCACCAAGTCGGCTGATTTTATAGAAATCCAAGAGTAGGGTTCAGTAGAGGGCTTGGGACGCCTCTATGTCCAGAAGATGGTACAGATTCAAGGGGTAACATCAAAAATCATTTTATATCATGACAAACATTTTACATCTTGGTTGTGGAAAGGATTATAGGAGGCGTTTGGGACTCAACTACACTTGAGCACCACCTTTCACCCTCAAACATATGATCAGATGAAGAGAACCATACACACAATTTAGGACATGCTTCATGTTTGCATCCTTGATTTTGGACACATTTGGGTGGACCACCTGCCACTGGGGGATTTCGCATACAAAAATAACTATAACTCCACCATCGGAATGGCACCATTTCAGGCCTTATATGGGCGACCATAGAGATCAGCACTATCCTAGATAGACCCAGGGGAGTCAACACTTTTGTGTCAAGAGTTGGTACAAGCTACCATTGAGAAGGTATAGATCATCCAGTAGTGGATGAAGACTATACAAAGTAGGTATATGTCTTATGCCAAAACGATATAAAGAACATTGAAATTATAGGAGGGAGGCCATTTCTTCTTACGATTCTCACCTCAATGAGGATTATGAAGATTTCCTCAGGTCCATAAGCTATATTTGAGGTTGATTGGACCTTTCCAGATCCTCAGTAGATTTGGAGAGGTGGCGTACCACCTATATCTTCCCCCAAAGAGGCACCATGTGCAATATTTTCTCCACGTATCGTAGCTGTGGAGATAAATTCTTGATCCATCGCACGTCATCGACTGGGGAAAGATGGACAATAATGATGGGGTGACATTCAAAAAGTTCCTAGTGGAGATAAAGGGTCGATTGGAGTGGGTCCTATGGGGACAATCTATTCTTATAATATGAGTTCGGTGGAAACATGGAAACCTCCAAGAGAGAACATTTTATCGGGAGGCTCAGATTCATGCTCTGTACCCCCATTTGTATTCTTATCTTTTGTTGTGGATTTTAGGGACATAAATACCTAAGGTTGGGAGAATTTAAATACCTAGAAATTCTGTAATTTTTTTTAATTATATGGAATATTTATTAGACTATAAAAATAGACGGCACGGGATTTCGAGGCTCAGAGAGCCCAAAACAGAATTTTAAACATTTTTTAAGGTATGTTTAGTAAAGGTGAGAGTGGGTTTTTCTATCTTTTAAACTGGTGCTCAGATAGAAAATATGATGGAACCATTGGATTCACAACATCGGGATTTTATTAGGAAAAGATTAACATCGACCGACAAGGGTCAGATGAAAAAGATAATTTTTTGGACATTTTGGAAAAATAATAAAATAATGCTTTGAGTTATTTTATTTTTCTTCAACCACTGACCGATTGTTGGTGGGACCATAGTGTAACAATGGTAATTAAATGAATAACAATTAATTACTCATTTCTATGGTTGTGTAACAACAATGCTCATGTGATTAATTGGTTCATTAATGAACCACATTAATGAATGCAACGTGGAGATTGTTTATTTTTTTATTTAATCAAACCATTGGTGAACGAATCTTCAGTCCTTTTGAAATCATGGAAGAAACTCTGGAGACATCACCCTCTAATGAAGAACAGTGATTAATCGACAACCATTAGAGGAATCGAACTAGACATCGATGAACAATGGAGATCGTCTTCGAACTCATATCCCTTCCTTCATCCTCAATGGATTACACTGAATCCATGGAGGGGAATTTAATTTATTTCTATGTGTTTTATGATTCCTCTCATCCTATTATTGGAAAATACTATGAATGTGGTTCAACCGACTAACAGGTTGATCCATGAATTTTTTGTTCTTGTGGTTGGTTGATACAGGGTCTTAATTGTGGGATTGTTCATTCTAAATGATGATGGTTATCACCCCATGATAGAACACTAACACAAAGGGCCTAGGCCAATCTGAATAAGGATCATAACCCTGCTATTCATGGTTTAGGTTCATTCTTTGTGTGTGACCAGGAAACAAGATGGAAAGACGAATGTAAGAGCCTCGCAGTAAAGGCGGACCCTGAGAGGCCCGTAGGCATAGACAAAAAGAAAAATTGACCATTGAAGCATCACTGGTTGCCCAAGAAAGCAGCCACCGGCGCGGAACCACCGACATGGAGGTGCCGGAAACCGGTGGTAGGTGCTAGATCGAGCCTGTAATGTGGATAAGGTGGCACCCGCAAGCACCGTAGTGGATAAATCTGTGACTAGCTAGGCCACAGTGAGTGGAAAACGCAACACTAACATGTCATGTTGGAGAGGAGAGGCCTGCTCGGGATGCTCTATTAGACACAACAGCCAGCTCTAGTAGACATTTTTTTGGGAGGTGGGGTAGCACCCCGCTGGAGCCGCTTACTGGAAAACAATACGCAATGCATCTGGTCCAGCCCAACCGGCCTACTCGTGGGCCAGGTTTTCCTGGAGGACCGGACCCACTGGTCGAGCCAGACCCCTACCAAACACAGATCTGACTAACCCCATTTCACTAAAACTGACATAATTCTCAAATCGGGCATCTGATTGATGTGTCGTCTAAAGTGTGGGGACCATTAAAATGAGGTGGTACTTTTTGAGATTCTCTACTTGAGTTTTGGCAAAAATTGGAGTACAATTGGATTGGATTGGATCGAATCAAACTAGGCACTTTTTACCTTTCGACTTATATCTTACAGATCGGGAATCTGATTGACGCATTTCTTGTCATGTTGGAACACTTATGAAAAGATGTTACATTGGTTTACTTCAACATGGGACTTCTTAGTGGTTGAGGTATGACCAATATCATTAGTATAAGAACCTACCAAACTCAAGCGCCCAAAGTACGGGAATCCTATGGTTGGTTGTCAAGTGAAGAGCACCCCTTCGTGGATCGGCATGAGAGCGACCCTCCATGGATTGGAAGTAGTGCGACCCTATGTGGATCGTAAGTAGTTTGACCCTCTGTGGATCAGTAGTATAGAAACCCTTTGTGGATCAGTAGTACAACAACCCTTCATGGATCTATAGGAGATCCTCTCAACAGAATAAATGATCTAGCTCAAAACTAATCATATTTATTCCTATTCTCTTGGTTGTATGCCTAGTGTGAGCTATCGTTTACGTTATTTTTGTGATTGAGATCATTCTTTGTGGTTTTTCCTTTTTGGAATTTTGGGAGACCTTTAGGGGTCTTGAGATCCCTACTAGGTATTGTTATACTCACCCCTCCCTGAGCTTCACGCGCACATTTTTTCATCTTTTGTAGATTACAGATAGGTTGACTAAGACTCAGGGAGCCAGGGCTAGAAGGTTCTTGGATGTGATTGATAGTTGTGGTGAGTGGAATTGATTAAAGACGATGAGTTTTACCTACCCTTTATGTAGGATCCTTGGTCGATGACTTATGGAGCACATATTTCCCTTTTTCTGTATTCTATTTCAGTTGGTTTTGTTTAATAGCCCTTTTTTACTTTCAGTTCATACTTTTACTATAGTAGATCTACTTTTTGGTTTTCTTTTGTTGTGTACCTAGTTTGTGTGTGTGTTGGTTTAAAGAAAATGCCTTCCTTTTTTGGTATATGACATTTCAATGCTAGTCACCAACCCCTGGTCAATGGATGATGGGCTTAGGGTAGTCACAACATGGGCCTCAAGGGATGGGTCGTGACAGGTGAAATAAAAGAGAAGGATAGATTCATTAAACAACACATACAACAAAATCAGAGGTAATAGAAAAAGTATAGTAACAATCTTCGATGAGATATAAATTTCAATGTTTATGCCAACATATTCCTATGAATATATCATCAGAACAGGGTTATCATATTTATAAAGAAGGTAATTTTGATCACAATATATATTGTCACTTTTGAGATTCTTGATCACATTAGGATGATAGATTATCATTTTAAACTTCCTCTAAATATCCCCAAAGATCTAGATGTGTTCTATGTATCTCTCCTCAGGAGGTATATACCTAACCATTCATATTTACAAAAACCAAAGGTCATACAGTTGTAAAAATATTTCTCTTTTTAGGAAAAAATAATAGAGGTTATGAATCATAAATTGAATGTTCTATGAAACAAGACCACTCAATGAGTCAATGTTTAGTATAGAAATAGTAAATTAGAGGAAGCTATATAAGAACCTTAGGATCTAATGAAATATAGATATCTACAATTTTTTGTACCGGAGTGATGACATTTTAAGGAAATTATTAATTTTAAATGGAATATAATGTAACAACCATAGATTATATGATATATTTTTTTAAATGATTTCTTGGGTAGATTTATTTTCAAAAAAAATTTATTTTTAAAAAAAATATGTTATACTATTGGAATATTATTATTTAAGGTGACCATTATCACTTAGTCATTAAATTGGAATGTATGGATAATATTATCCACATTATGAAATATATTTAAAGATCATACTCAATACCAATGTATTAATTAGTACATTTGAATTAATCACTCAATTTTTAGTTGTCATTTTATTCTTTGAAATTATCCTTTCTATAAAAGTGAATTTTGTTTATTTTTGTGAGTGAATGTCATATTTAATTTATACAACTTTTAGAAATTTTTTTTCAAAAGGATATAATTTTTTAAACTGGAATACAAAAAATTATCTTAGGAGAAATTCTAAGTATATTTTTCTAAAAAGAATTACATTCTAGAGAATATTAAAGAGTACATATTTTTATTGGAGACTATATTTTTTCATGCATTTTAAATGTAACATTTTCATTAAAATTGTCTCAAATTAAAAAAAATTATCTTATATTATGAATAATCTAATTATTTTTATTGGAATCAATTTAATTGTTGAATAATTTATATAAAATATTTATATATAAAAATCCATTTTCTTGAAAAACTATTTTTCATTGCATTTTTCATTCATCTATTAAATTAATTTCTAATAGATCTAGAAATTTAATCCTAACAAATTGATTCTATATTTGGAATTATGAGGTCTTAATTTTTTAAATAGGACCCTTTTATTTTGGTCAATGTGAATTTTAACCATAGTATGTTTTTGTTATCATGATGAAGGTAAAATGGGTTAATTTTGGTTAAAACTAATGTGATAATGCTTCAAATTCATTCAAAAACTTGTCTCTTTTTCATTTTTTGAGTTTAATTAATCCATAGCCATCCATACATTAAAAATATGACCTTTTAATTTTATATTTTATTTTAACATTTATAATATTAAAGTAAAAAATCTAAAATTATTTTTTTTAATATCTATAAAATTTTGTGATAGGGATAAAAAAATAATTCCAATTATAAATAGTTATTTGAAATATGAATTAATTTTTTATCATAGTGAATTATTGTTAATTTTTAGTGACAAAATAATTACAATGATGTTTTATGCAACACTGACACAATATTTGTGCTAGTAGTAGAAAAATCATATAATGATATTAAAAACTCTTAACGTAATTTTTCTTTAGTGAATTATTATGTTCATAAAATTTAATAAATAAATATAGAATACCAGGGTGGTGTGAATGTTTTATATTTGAATTATATAACTATCTTATTGGATTTAATATCAAATTAAATTAACAGTTCCAAAAATGAAATTAATGACATTTTATAATAAAAAAATATTTTATGAAATGATTTAAACGTCATAAAAATGTTATATTTATCCAGGTAAATGATATATGGTTGAAAATATCAATCATGCTAAATTAATGTTTAAATTTTCATTTTGTGCTAATGTTATTAACTCTTAAATGTATAATCCTTGGATTTTGTTGTAATTGTCAAAAGGGTTGACGGCGTTAAACCTAATAGATAAGGTTA
Organism: Viscum album; assembly: GCA_963277665.1. NCBI lineage: Eukaryota > Viridiplantae > Streptophyta > Magnoliopsida > Santalales > Viscaceae > Viscum > Viscum album. The sequence continues at coordinate 1,081,746,687 of OY728120.1, read as the reverse complement.
ATAAGTAACCAAAACATGATAATATTTTAATGAATGAGGGTATTTATAATCATTATAATATTATCTTCAAATTATATCAATATGGATCAATTTTTATATTAAAATTAATTTATAGTAATTTTATACTTTAAGTAATTCCAAGAGTTCCCCTCCCCTAACTTATTAAAGGGAACCATCTCTCCTTTATTATTATCAAATTTTGAGACCTATAGATCATTAAATATCTTTAATTATATCTTCTTTAACCATATCCAATATCTTTTTTCTGAAGGACTATCATTTCAGTGATTTTTTGTGAACAAAATATGATTTTTCAATGAAGATGTATAATTCTTAACCAAGTTTTTTCATTTTTTTTCTTATTATAAAATATATTAATATATGGTATTACTTATAAAATAACTAATTTACCATATTAAATATACTAAATTTTTATTATCATTTTTAAATACTATTATCCACATTCTTCCCATACATTAGAAAAATATAATTTCGCTCGTGTGTACGTGTGGACAATCACCTTCACAAAGCAATGTGGTATGCTTTTCACATCCATTTTACATGGATAGTAACAAGGGTATAATAAATGTATATATATGTGATATGTGATATAGTAATTATTCTATAAAGGTGAATTATTATTTACCATTATTTCATTATGTTTATAAGAAATTGAAAACAACATTCATGTATAAATACGGACTAATGTATCTATGAACGATGTAATAAATTTTTCAATATATACCATTTATGGACGAATATATATTATAATTAATGTATATGATATGAATATCATGAATAAAATTATGGATATTATGGAACCATGGATAAAGTATAAAAATCAAGACATTAAAACCAAAAAATATATAAAAAATGAAGCAATTATAAATTAGAATAGTGATTTTAATGATAAATTTTTAAAAAATTGGTGAGAAGATGTTATAAGTAAATAATATATGGTATGATAGAAAAATGTATGTCTACATAATAAATATATAATAAATCAATATTTTTACACATGAGGTCTTAACATGTAAAATGAATGTTTATAATTGAGGTAAGGGATGTATCCTTCAATCCCATTTTAATTAGGATTGTCTATGATTGAATTTCCATTAAGGAAATTATATAATCATTATCTAATAAAACACTTTAATTTTTATTATCCAATAATTTTTTTGGTAATTTTTTTTGTTTTGGTACCATTCTCGTCTCGTTGGTACTCAAAATGCATCAAATAATGTCTTTAAGAAAATTCTCCCTTTTTTCTCCTCTTCGAGTTAGAATTTTTTCATTAATGTTAATGTTTTCTAAAATGTTTTTAAAAAATTCTTTTGATATTACCCAATGATAGATTAAATTCATTTTTACCTATCTTTTAATTTTTAGAAAAAAAAATTTAAAATAATATTCTTGTTTTTTTCTGAATGATTCACTTTTTTAAAGGTGTAAATAGAATATTTGTTTAGACGATTATGGAATGAACAGAATTTTCTTCCATAATGACTGCTCAGTGCTTTGAAGATTAATTTACAAGTTTCCAATGTTATTTTATAAGAAAATATTTTCCATGATATTATTGAAATATTTTTATTTTAAATACATGTTTCTAAAATAAAATGTGTATTTTCCTCAAGAAATATTCAAATGTTCTTTTAAATAAATTTCTCATATATGATAACAAAATTTTATGCAACTTATGATATACCAAATATATAATCCAATCATACCATAATTATTCTTTATATGGATGTTATATGATTTTTAGGATGATATGTTTACAAAACTCATTCATTTACCATGATTTATGCTATGATGAAATGAATAATTTTTTATGAAACTCATTTCTTTTATATAGGTAAAGATTTGATGAAATTATAAAAATTTTATGATCATGTGGAACACATATGTATGGTTTTCAATGTGATATGGGTGGGCCTAGAATTATATTTCCCTCTAATGCATTGGTTAATGATTTATATATCTTGATGTATTTGTGGGAAATGATTTATTTTTCTCGATCCACTATAGGTAACCGGTACTAATTCATAATACACTATGGGAATTAGTTAGTGATACCTGATCCAATAGGGAAATAGGTGGGGATGCCTCGTCCACTATGGAAAACATGTGGTGATACCTGGTCCCTTATGATATGTTAAACAGGTGTTGGTTCCTAATATTCTATTATTTTATTGTCTTGGTAGTAAAACATGATATATGAAGTGGTTTATTTATATATATGGTGCTACAACTTTATGAAATATTTTTGTGATTATGAAATTTAACATGCGCTTCATGATTGATTTATGAAGATTTATCACTATTAGGACTCATTGGTTTTGAAATGGTAGAGTTTTATGCAATGAGTCATGATTATGATCCATAATAGATTGAGTATGAAAATTTTATGTTATAATTGTTGAATTCATACTCTTATATATATGTTATGATTCTATATAATCATCGATTAATATAACCCATGTTTACCCTTACTGTTCATTTGAGCACACCATATCTTATGTTTCCTTCCCCCATGTTATGAAGAAAGGTTTTAAATTAAGGTATTTCAAGAAGGGTTAAAATTTATAAATAACTTATAAGATATGTTTATTTATGTACCAAAATAAAATTTTTATACATCTAGTATCCAATGACACTAAATAGTTTCTATTTCGGCATGGATCGTAATGTTATAAATTTAATATTTATCTAAAAAGATGAAATACTTATTTATTAATAGTTTGTGAAACTATATAATATTAGTTTTTTCTAGGTCCCACCAAATATCTAGTGAAACCACACTAGTGAGTAGGTGTGATCTAGATAGAACCTAGGTTCAATCTAGGTACCACCAGCTATCCAATGACACCCACCATATACTTAGTGTCTTCCATATATGAAAAAATACTTGATTATGGTGAACTATGATGCATTACTTCAACTCCAAACAACTCATTTCGACCCTAATAGGTTCTAGAATTTTCCTAAGGTAATTTCAGGGTATTAATAAACCCCCAAGAGTACTTGGGTATTACTGTTAACCTTCATGATACTTTTATAGATCATTATTCTTTTTTCATCTTTTTATTGTTGGTGTGTACTCTTGTCTCAGATCCACCCATTTCTTTGTGTTATAATTTATTTCTAGGGGATTGTGAGTGTTCTTCATAGTTTTTAATTATTTAAAACGCTTTTTATTTTCCTTAGGTTCTCACTAGAATTGAGTGTGAGGGGATTGGTGCACACTACTATCAAAGTGTTTGATTTTGGGTTTCTAGACACAATCACTAAAAATATAGTGTTATAAATTAGTTTCTTACTATAACCACTAAAAATAAAGGTTACTGATTTTTTTAAGTGGGTTTCTTAGCTACTGCTAATGAAAATGGGTAATGGGAACTCTCAAGTAGTTGAGAGGAGGAGATATAGAGATCCCATAGTGGGTTATTGTTGAACTCATTTTTCAAAGTCATTTAAATTATCTTCAAAATTTTTATTTATGATACACTCTAACTATTATATTTTAGTTTATCACCAAAATTCCATATATATTAGTTTTAATTTCTATAAATATTTTAATATTCAATTCACCCATCTTTCCATCTTTACTCCATCCAACACAATATACCTAGGAAATAAATTTATATTATTTCCAAACCTGATGACTCTCTTTCATGGAGAAATATGATGGAAAAAATTATATAAAACATTAAACTCTTGTTATCATCAGTGGTTATCATCATATATCATCTTTTTGTTTATGGATGGTTGGATGTTTTGTTGAATGGTATTAACATTCTTCTAACATTTTATATACTAATAGCTTCCATTATTCAACTTATTCCAATCATGTAATAATTATGAATATCTTTCCAGATAGATCATCATAAGGAGCCATATTAATTCTTGAGTAAAATATATTTTTTGTATGGTAATTGAAACAAATAAAGTTGTTTATCTAAGAATCCATTGAATTATATTGAGTATTGTCTTAATATGTCCTCAAGTGTTTGTATTGTTCTCTGAGACTTGCTATCTGTCTGAGCAAGATAAGTCATATTGAATTTTTAGTATACATTCAGATCATGATAGAGTATTTTAAATAAAATTTATGTGAACCTAAAATTTTGATTAGATAAAATCACTAGTGGTGTTCCATATAGCCTCTCAAATTCTCTAATTAATATCCTAAGTGTTTATTGAGTGGTAATTTCTACTAAATGTAAATGAAATGAGTGGTGTTTTTAATATGGTATACCACAACCCATTTTTCATTATTACCATTATTTTTCTTTGTATGACCCATGAAAAAATCCATGGTATTGTTCTCTAATTTCCATAAAGGTACAGATAATGATTGCATCACCTATGAAATTTCATAGGGCATCGTTAAATTTATATGGGGTTAGAAAAATTTAATAAATAACAGTTTTCAGAAAAACTAACTACAACATTGTAGTACTCACAATGTATGAGTGTCAAAACCACAAGGAAGGTTCATATTCTCTAAATTAAATAAATATATTGAGATTCATATTTTATTATTTTTTGAATAAACTGAAAGAATGTACAACAAAGAAAAAGATTGATATTTGGACATAAGGCATGTCAGGTTCATTGATTTTAAGGTTTTTGCACTAAGGATTACACTGATTATGATTTCATTCATATTTGGTGTTATAATTGAGTTAGTAGGGATCCTTTGTCTGGGTACCCTATTCTAATCCTATAATTTTAACTTTGGAATGGTCATGTACTAGGTGAAATCAAAAAACTAGGCAACCCAAAACCCAATTTAGACATAACTACACTAGATTTCATAATGGTCTTATAAAAACATGGAATTAATTGATACAATAAAATAATATTCCCCAAATCACAAGTAATAGTCATGTAATTGCAAAAATAAGAATAATGAAATTTGGATTTGGTAGTCATACCTCACTACCCTTGGTCTTAAACATCCTCAACTCAATGACCAAAGTTGGAATAAATAAGGGGTGGTGTCAAACCATCGGCCACCTGGCATATCTTTTTTTTGTTTCTCAATACTTTCACAGTGTATAATTTTATACATTGTGTAATATACATCAATAAATAATTATTTGTATCTTATTTCTCTCAAAACTTTCATGTTGTGTATTTTCTACATATCATGTAATGTATTTTCACGGCATGAAATATTTCATGCCTTGAAATGGTTAGTGGTGACTTATCCTAATGAACACACATAATTTAATGAATAACATGACAAGAATATTTTCTACTCCAGGTTCAAAGCTAATCTATATATTCAAATTTAAGGTGTTCCCTTTTCCTCCCATATTCATATCCTTTTTATTTTTTTTTCCAAATATAGGGTTTATCCTTCTATGAATGAGAAAACAATTCAAACTATTAAAAAATTATATAGATTCAGAAATTAAATAAAAAATCAATAAATTAAAATATCATAAAAAATGAATGAAATGAACATATTAACCTCCTTGGAATTTGTCATTTTTTCCTTTACTTATTTACATACCAGTAACTTTGATGTAAATTTTTTAATATTATTATTTATATTGTCTCTATATTAATTCTCTTGGTGATCTCTATACTAATTGATTTTCATTAGGTTGGTATAGAATATTTAGATATAAACATCAGTTAGTAGATCATTATTTATCTTAGGGTCAGATGGAATATATAGTCATGACCCAAATCTCATAAGGCCTTTTAATTAATATTGATCTATGTATCATTCCTCTTCCTTATAGCATCCACCTTCTTCCGTATATCCATATCATTTCATTAGGATTCCTTAATATTATCTAGAATGGATTTTTCATAAAGCATTTAATAAAGGTAGTATGGTGTTCCTTATTTTATGATTCTTACGTTCATTCATTTCATTTATAAAAAGATTGGATTCATCCTCATCTTTATAATGGATAAGTTTGATGGTTCTTTTCTACGTAGATCATCTACCACTTTTTTTATTTCCTATGATGGTAGCGTATTAGAAAATCATATTCCTTAGTTAGATCTAGCCATATTAATTGGTTTATATTGATCTCTTTCTATGTGAATATATACTTGAGGATACTATGATTTGTATATATGTCACACGTCTCTTCATAAAAATAATTCTTCTAAATATTTAATGAAAATTTTACTATAGCCCAATATATATCTTTCATTTTAAAATTAATATCACTCTACTTCATTTATCGATAGTTATAGGCTATCACTTTATTATCTTTCATGAGGACATAGCCAAATCTATTCCTTGATACATCACTTTAAATCAAAAATCCTTCCCCACAGGTGGGTAGTGTGAGTATAGGTTCAGTGATTAGAAACTTGTTTTACTATGTAAATCTCTCCCCACATTCCAAAGTCCAAAAAAACTCTCCACCCTTTTGATTTAGCTTAGTTGATGGGTTTTATATTTATAATTTTTTTAACAAATATATGATAGTACCTAGACAATCTAAGAATGGATGGGTCTCTGTTATAGCTTTTTGTCTAGGCCATTCATCAATCACCTTTTTTTTAAAGGATTCAAAGATATACCCTCACTTATTATGACATGACCCATGAATGATAGTTTTTGTAGAAAAAAATAACACTTTATGAAATTAGATTTAAATTTATAATTTCTCAATGTCATTATCATAGTACTGAAACTCTCATCATGTTCCTCCTTACTTTTAGAGTATATGATAAAATCCTTTATAAACACCACCTTAAATTTTCTATAGTATTATATAAAGAAATTATTCATTAATTACAAAAATATTACTAGAGCATTGGTGATTCCTAGGGTATTATGATGAACTTATAGTGTATGTACCTAGTATAAAACGAATTTTAGGGTATATCCTACTTCCACAACAATATTTGATGATACCCTAGATGAAGTTCTACTTTAGATAAGTACTGGTATGTATATTGATAATAAAACATGTTATAAATCTATGGTAGGGGATACTTTTTCATTATCATTATCTTGTTGAGTACAAAATAATCAATATAGAGACACATCAACCAATAATTATTCTTCAAAAACGGGAAATAGTGCACTCCATGGTGAATCACTTGGATGTATGAAACGATTTTCAGATTCTCTTGTAGATTATTCTATAGCTATTCTAGTTAAATGGTGTCCATTATATAGTAATTCTTGGATATTATAAAATACATTGGTTTAAGTTTAATTTAGAACTCAACCTCATAGTTAAGAAGATGAGAATATAACTCGTTATTGAATAAATCATTGTAATACCTTACAATTGGCATGTATTCAAGTGTGACTCATTCCTTTTTCTCAATCATTTATGCAAGGTAAACAAGATCATAAGTAAATAATATCCATTTTGAGAAGAAGTTCCCAAATTATAATCTTCCTCCTCCTTAAAATTTTATTGATTTAGAGGATGTTTAGGATATATAGTTTGATTTCCTTTTCCTAGAAGTTGATATGGGATCTATATAAGTACAAATAATCAATTCCCAATATAGAATTTTATTCCACTAAATAGAGTATGATGAGGTTTTTTAGTATATTGATCCCTTAAATATTGACTACGGAGGAATTATATTTTCGAGATTCTATAATTTCCTAATTTTTTACTGATAACTCAACATCTATGTTTTGAGGTCAGTTTTGAATATTTATATTAAACTTACAAGATACAAAAGAATATATAGAGGAAAAATCAAATAGAATTTTGAATATTATTTAATAAATAACCATTATACCTATCACCAATTTTTTGTTAGGATCCACCTCTTTAGTGTTTTGGTATATTCTTATCCTTCACCCTTAACCTAAAACGTTTTTTCCCTCAATTATCTTTTACAAACCTAGGCTTTGGGAATTTTTATTCCTAGTTTTCATGTTATTTATAGTTGAAACATTGGAACATGTGATAAGGATTCATCATAAAAATCTTTTCCTCTATAAAATTAGTAGTATTTGTCATATCCTTTTTTCATTAACTAGATTTATATCTTTCCCTTACACACTTAAAACACTTCCTTCTTCCTATTGAGACAATTTCAAGGGTGCTTCTTCCCACACTTATGAATTATAGAACGATAGATTATCATACCGCCATGAGGATTATCCAATAATCCTACAGAGTTATTCTTCATTATCCACATATTATATCTAGTATCATGGTACCATTAAGAAGAATTGATATATATCTTGACTTTGAGATCACATCAAACTATATCTTCCTAGATATAGATGTCTCAAATCACTAAGTCTTTTTGAACACTCAACATAAATCCACTAAAGAATTATTCTACCTTACTTTCATCATCCATGAAAAATCTAGAGTCATATGATGTATTGTTTTTTAAGTATCCTTCATAATCCCTAATAGATTTTTTCTTATATTTATTGAGTCAAAGGAATTCCTTCTCCATTTTAATATTTAACATATAGGGAAAATATTTATTGATAAATATCTTCTTGAATCCATCCCATACCATGGATTCAATGAATTCCTTGAGATTTTTATTCTTGATTAGTTTCCACCACTAAAAAACTTCTCCCTCTAGTAAGCAAATGACCTAAGTGACTTTATCCTTTTTAAATCATTAGAGGATAGAGAATATTTTCTCAATAGAGTTAATATATTTCTATTTAATTAAGGGACAAAATGATCTACTAAAATTTGGAGTCATTTATTGCATAAATGATTCAACTGCAAATTATTCTATTTTATGGGAAATAGGGTGTTTAATGTAATTCATGTTATTACTCCTGAAATAAGTCAGTTGTGATAATATATCAATGAATATTGACTCTGATTCCCATTATATTAGGCATTACCTTAGGGTAATCATCACATTGCTCATCCTAGATGTTTTTGACATGATTCCTTCTACTTCAAGCTATTTTCTAAAAGATATTTTGGGATAATTATACAAGATTCAATAAGCATATAAAAGTAAAACTACTTATATTATAATAATCACATATATACTCAAAATTATGAATTTATTGTATTTAATAAATGGAATCCATGGTTTATTTTATATTAAGTTCTATAACATAAAATTATATCTAAATCATTCATAATGGTTTGTAATGAGCATATAAATTATCAGAATCATTTCCCTTGGGAGTGTCTATTGAGATGTACTGTCTTAATCCCACTAATCATGTAGTTAGTGAAGATCAAGTAGACACTCAAACCACCATTTCTTGGGAAATTACCCCTTAGGATCATTTATTATATAGCCACATCCACTTTCTAGTATCTAGATTGGGATGTAATTTTTAGGAGACCACACACTATACTTACCGAAATTAGGATATTTTCTTATATTTAGACTTTCCTATAGGGTTTTCACTAATGATTTCTCAATACAATTCCCCCAAAATAACTAGACATTGATCAGATACCAATTATAACAACCCTTATTTATAATACATTTTTTCATTATTTTTAACCAAAATATCCATAGAATACATTCCACAATAATCGATAGGCCTAGTATCTTTTGGAAATTAAACACATATCCCAAAAACATACAAATTAAAAAAGAAATAATTATTTAAAATATCCACAATATTATCATATATTCCCCTGAACTCTTAATAATATATAGGATAACCTAGGGAAAATAAAAGAAAGGTGTGGGGTATAAAGCCTAGTAAATAATCAATCAGAGAAAACATGGTACATGTGATAAAAAATGAATATCATGATGACATAAAAGAGTATAATATCATCGAATCATGGAATATAAAAGTTATTATCAAAATAATATGGAATATATTTATTGTTGAAACATTATAAAACATTAGATCAAAACCATACTTTATGTTTTGTTGCAAAGACATCATAACATATTTTTCTAATAGAACCACCCATGCACAATACATGGAATCTCGTGAAATGAAAACATTACCCAGTGAAATTTAGTGCAACTAGGGTTCACTCGTCATATGTCCAATTTTAATTGTGTCAAATATATCATATATAATGATAAATAATTTTTTCCCTAACCTGTAGAGAATGATAATAGACTTCATATATTAATCACTGAGTTCTAATGATCCTAAAGGAAAGATTCATTCAATATTTTAAACCCACTAAAAGGGAATTTAAGTTTCATACAGGTAAATACCAGATCAATGGATTAAAATTACAATTATTTGAATTCAAATGAATGAAAATTGGTTTGGGTATTCATAGTAAAAAAGTGGCATGGAAATCTAAATAATGACTTTAGCATCATAACTGGTATACAAAATGGTTAATGTTGGGGGTTTAATGAGAGATCATGGAAGCATATCATTGATAAATTATAATTTAGATACTAAGGTAATTATTTTAAGTGTATTAAAACTTAATAACTTCAAAATTGTAAATCGTACTATAAAGGAAGTACATGAATGAAAAGGAAAAGAAAGAGAACCCCTTAGCATAAATATCACTACGTAAGCTTGATGGGGATATTTCTGTAGAGTTTGGGGGATTTCATAAAGGTATTAAGGATAGAATAAGAAAAAGTGGGATGTAGAAATGATATTATGAGTGAATGAAATGGTGTGGAGATGTTGGTATTTATATCAATATGAGGAAAACTATTTGTTAATTTCTATATAAAATCCTTATAAGTATAAGTTGTATAAAATAGAAAACCATTATCTTACCCATGGTTTTAGTTAATGGTTTTGGATATTCAAGGCATGTTTTTTTAATTTTATACATTATAGAACCAAAATAAACTTTTTAATAATGCATTATTCATGGGGAAGTAAATTATCCATAAAATATTTATTTTTAAAACCTTAATTTCCATTTTAGACTTTGGAATGTTATTTATAGGTTTAAAAAAAATATTATTTATTTAAATAAATTATATTTATAAAATAACATATTTTTCATAATATATTAACTTATATTTACTATTAAATCATTATTAAAAATTTATTAAGTCATAAAACATACAAATAACAACAAAATATATTTTTTACTATTCACTAAAAAATAACGTATTTTAGAATATTATAAAATTTCACCCGAACCTAATTTTAGTGTCAAAAATAAATTATAATTTCTTTTTTATCCAAATTAATTAATAATTATGGGAAATAATTATTCTAAATTAAAATTACGCATTTTCTAAAAAAAATAAATTTTAAAGGAAAACACATTATGTATTCTCATCAAAGAATTGTAATTTTTTATAATATCATAAAAATTGTTTAAAATTTAATTATTTTATATAATAATATTCAATTCACTTTTAAACTGGTATTTTACTAAACTATTGGGTATTATTACTATTATAATGGTTATATAATAGTTTCATTACAACGATTAGGTAATAGTCTCAAAACAGTCATATCCCAAAGGTAATATTTCCCTTTAAACCATATACATACTCCACCGTTATCACAACTCTTTATTCACTACCTCTCCTGAAAATTTTTTACACTTCATTTGATAATATCCATCATATTCCAAATGTGTCTCCTTCTTTTTATGGATTTATAGGTGTGATTTTCATGGGAGAATTTAGAACTATAGAGTTTTTCTAAACATTAGCGCATTTCTTTGGATTTTATCTATTTATATAATTATTTTATATTATAGAAAATATTATCTCCTGATCATTAATGTTACTATAAAATTTAATATTATTTCTATGTGGTTCCATTATAAAATATTATAAAATATTCATTATGGAACATGAGTTTTTCTAATAAGAAATTGCTTTTGGATGGTTATATATTATACATGACTTGTGTTTTAAACTATATTGTATTATTAATTATGATGCACTTTTTTAAAAAAATATACATATGAAATTATGGGTCATTATAAGTACCGAGTAGAAATGACCGGAATTTATCATGGAAAAATCAGCTAACAACCCATTTTTTCGGGTTGTATAATGTTATTATGATATATATAGTGTGTGGGAATCATATGAAATGAAAAACTTCCTCCTTCATTTCCAATACACTAAAATACTCTAACTAATGGTTTAAATCATCACACATCTGTTCAAATGGGTGCTTCTAATTAGGTGGTTGCATCACTGGAGGTGTGGTCATTTTACACATTAGATCATATAAATCTTTACAAAAATATTCACCAAAGGAAAATTAAGAATATTTTAAATGTAATATTTATAATCTAAAATCAATATTACTAAAATCCATGATGGATATTCTATAGAATCCAAAATTTTGTAAAAAAATTTCTAACATGTTTCACGCAAGTTTCGTAAGGTAATGAATTAATAACATCAATTTTAGATTTATTAGTCTAAATAATATTTCGTGAAATTACATGTCCTAACATAATTAATCTTTATACCCTGATATTGAACTTTTAAAAATTTAAGATATAATTCTTTTCAATACAATTTTTCAAGAGTTTTCTTCTATCTTTTGGACATTGATCAAATGAATTTCCAAATATAGTAAAATAATATTGAAATGCCTCAAGAAAGTTCGATAGTAAATTATATAAAAAATTTACCAAGTTTATTTTATATGTACAATGTTTATTTCACAATACAAATTAAATTATTATATTTATAAAGGCACCACAAGGACATGTTGATGTTGTCTTCTCTTGGTCCTCTAGTGCAATGGGAAACTTAAAGTATCCTAGAAATAAATATTGAAGTAAATAATGTGTTTTTATTGAGGGATAATAAATAATTTAGTCTAAAAATAGAATGATAAAATAATATTTAATTATGACCTGATTTTGTTTTCTATAGTATATAAAAATTCTCTATCAATTTTGGACTCTCGTAATAACTATTTCATTTTGTTTATTCTTCACAGTTGTCAGTTCATATTTTTTAGTCAATGTCTAATTGGTTCTGCACATTCTGAATCAAAAATTAAGTCTAATAAATATTGAATTTATTTTTTGATCACTTCCATCATGTTTGGGCTAAGTCTATGATGATGTTGTATAACTAGTTTTTCCTCACTTTCACAAAATGTTTTATGCAAATATACTTTTAACTGGTTCTAGGCATGTCTCATAAATTCCACCCTATAAATCTCACATATTCACCCAAAAATAATTCTCATTTTTTGTTATTTATTATAATCCAAGATTCCAGAAATAATTACTAGTATTTTAATTCCATTTATTGAAAATACATACGTTTTTTCATACCATAATAGTTTAAATTTTACTTTTGGTGGATTGCCTAAATATGAAATCTAAATTTATTATACATACCTATAGAAATATATATTAATTAAATATTAATGATTTATAGGATAAAAACCTTGAATAAACATTCAAATATATCAATGAGATTATAATTTACTACATCATCAGGTGATTGCATAGAATTTTTAGGTTTCTCTCAATTCTTTTTCATGGAATTTTAAAATCATAATTGGTTACCAAAACTCAAAATAAAATATAACATACTACATTCACCAAGTTACATAGATTATTAAGAGTATGAAATTTTAACAAGGTAATACTCTTATTATGTATATTTCAAATAATAAAAAATTATTAAAGTGGAAAATGTCCTCACAAAACTCCATTATTAGAGTTCCTTCATAGATATATATGGTTATCATTACTTTTTTAGAAAAGGTATTATAAAAATAATGGACCACTAAGGTGGTATAGTATAATATTCCATGATTATTAAATAAACATGAACTTGGAAGAAAAAAATTGATACTCTGACTGAAACATCGTCAAGTACTGCAACATGGAACATAGTGGATCCATTGGCTAGTTGGATAACCAATCATGATAGTTTGAGTAATCCCATTTATTAGGAAGAAGATATAAAATGTGGAAGGAAATTATTAGAATCTAAAATATCAAAAAATTAACCCAAAAATGTTGAAATACAACTATACAAGGAATAGAAAATTTCATCAGATCATAACATTTGTTTGGAAGTTTTAGTGTGATTAATTCTGAAACATTTTTCCCTAAATTCACTCTCTTATTTTCTTATAGTCTCTTTTTTTGGGTTCATAATTATTTGAGTAACATAAAATATTTGGTAATCTCTTTTAGATATTTGAGTGTAGGTATATTTATTTACACTTTTTAGAAGGTTTATAGAATTGTTTTTACATTTATTCCTCATGTATATTCATTGGTTATACTTTTCTTGAGGGAAATGGTAGTGATAGGTTTTAGTTTTCCTAATGTTTTTTGTGGTATATAAAATTAATTCTTACTATTATAGGACATATATTGTTATTCCCTAGTGGTCTCCTGAGTCATTTATAGATCTATTTTGGAATCTGATTTATAAATAAAGTAAATATCTTTGCCACTTTTTTATTACCATTCTCACAATACTTTTGGGATTTAGAATAGATTGAACTGGTAATTTGGATGGATTTTTTTCATAATTTATAAAAAAAAATCCTAAATTAATTTTTAATTAACTAAACTCATTAATTAGCTCCAAAATATAGGAATCAATTTAGTTCCACACATTTGGTTGTGAACTAGTTGAAGGTTATTTATAAGGATTCCTTTTCTAAAAGTGTTTTGTTTTCAAGGCTTATTAGTTTTATAGTTTCATAGAAGGTTGTTGGAATGGTTTAGGTTAATGATATATTTCTGGAAAGGTGTATTAATTTGATTATTTTATTTCCCAAATACTCATTGGACTTGGTAATTTTCTCCACATCCTTGGTTTGGATGTTGGAATTTCCACTGTTAATAGGCAGCTACATGTATTTTTGTTTCATTCACTTTAACAAGTTGATTAGTGAAATGATTTTGATAAAATTAAGACTCCATACATTTTCTTGTGTGATTTTTTCACTTGATTGTGGAAGATTCGTATTATTATCCAATGTGGTCAATTACTCATGTTATACTCTATTAAAGGATATTTATAAGACCTTACATCATGAAATCTTCTAGTACCAATACCCCTTATCCCAAATAGTTCAAAATTTGGAGCTATCTTCTCAGTCATTCATATAGATTATACTAGTTAATTTCAATTAGTTATTATCATGATGATTCATCAAGTAGATTTATGTAACTATCCAATAGTACTTGATACAATAATACTAGAAAATTATGCTCCTCAATTTCTTTGTGTGGATAGCCGACACACATCTTTTTGAATCTTTCTCAGTACTCAAAGTGTTTCTATAGATTCCTATAATATAGAATAAATATCCTTCCTTATAGTCACTCTTCATGAATTTGGGGATAAAATTTAGAGGAATATCCTCTAAATATCATCCAAAAAATTTAATTCTCAAGTTTATAGGTTGCATAGCTATTCATTAGCCTCGCCTTCCAAATAAAATAGAAAGTCTCTCCATTTAATTTATTCTTCAACTACTCCTCTAGACATAAATGTGTTATATACCAGGGTAAATTCCTTGATATGATTTTTTTTACCATCACATGCAAGTGCAGAGACCCAAATCTTGACGTACATGGAAATTACATTACTTTTGAAGAATAATTAATACACAACAAAAATAGACACACAAGGACTGTAATAGTTTAGTGTCTTTGGAATCTCTGAAAATAATATTCTAATCGTGGTGAAAGATCTTCAACATCTCCCATAAAGATATTTCCCGTTTTTTCTTACCTAAATCTTTTCTTTAAATCCTGGGGAAAAGAAAACTTATAAAGGATGAGCTCAAATGCTCAGTAAGGGTAAACATTGAGAACATAAAACAATACATAAACATTTTAATGCAAAAACATGGACATAAAATCTAAACATCAAAATCTTGAGGAAAGACATAAATCATGGAAGTATGTAAGGAATATATAATAAAGTAACATCAATAATGATGAAATATCATGGGAATAAAACATTTAATTGTGTAAAACTGTTAATCACATGATATGATTCCCATATTAGCCAAGGAATTGCTTCTAAGATCATCTTAGTGGACAAAGTCCCTTTCTGGATTGAGTTCACTCCTCATTCCAGTCCCGTATCACTCAACCGAATTAACTTACCATTCCATCCATGTATATCTCATGAGATATAAAGCTTTACCCAATGTATTTGAGGTAGATATAGGTCCCACCCATCTCATACTGGAATCATTCTTACTTGTGCCACAAAATAAACATAAATCATTCATCATAACCCAAAGAATAAAATGGGTTTCATAAACATAATCCCATCATAACGTAATCCATATAAAACAAATGGATATCATTTAATCATAATAATAATAAAACCATGTAAATAATAGAGACATTATACTTGAAAAATAAACATGTTAAATAATTTCATCTTATATGAAAAATAGTTTTGATAAAACACTTGAAATGAATTCTTGAGGAAAATATCCTTTCTTTTTAAAAATCATTTTCTTTTCACAAAATGCCATGAAATTTTAAAAGAAAAGGATTTTATTAAAAATAATCATGAAATAATGTAGAGAATTATTTATTTAAATAAGGTGTTATGAAATCGTAAAAATACGTTCACACCATATAAATTAAAAAAACATTATCCCCGTACTTTTTTTTGGAAAAGACAAAAAGTTCCTCGTACGGTAAAAAAAGAATGATTACTTCCATAACAAAATGTAAAAGTAAAAAAATGGTTAAAAAGGAAATTAAACATACATGAAAACATTTTTATAAAACATGTACATGTATGATAACAATAACCCCAGTAAATACTTACGAATAACAATCTCGGATAACAACGAGATTGGAATAGTTATCCCTTACCTTATGTTCGATATGCTTCGTACGTATCCGAACCTCCTGTATAATGATTTAAATAATGTCATTGACTTATTAAAGAATCATATTAATTGTTATTATATCATATATGGTTCACTAATGAATTTATATTACCTGTTCTTTTGTAAATTCCATGTTAAAGCAGTGTTTTGGGTAAAATCGTTTTATTTATCGTACGTGTTTGAACTTGTTGTTATTGATATTATTATTACATATATCATGGTTTAATTACATCCAGAATGTAAATAATTATTTATATATCATATATATTTATTATATATATATAATAGATAGATAAATGAAATTAAATACACCGTTCATGGAGACGGTAGGTCGTACGTACGCATGAACGTTGTGTTCCTTTCCTTATTGACTTGAATGGAAGTAAGTAGATGGGTTATATATATATACATAAATCCAGTAGCTTTATCATGTCATATATTCCATTATTATTCATTATATATACTTTATAATCATTCTTGAGTGGTAAACATGGATAATGAATCTTATCGCGTCGTGGAGACGGTAATCCGTACGTACGCCTGAGTGACGATATCGTTCCCATAATTATTGAATTGAATTGGAGTGGATTATATAATATTTCAGAATCATTATTATTTTTCAATAACTATATATAGTTATTATTTACACCATTATACCCATCCATGTAAGGTGGTGGTGGAAAAACAGATTACACCACGGCATGGAGACGTTATTCTGTACGTACGCACGCGTGGTGATTTCATTTTCTGTAGGATGGATAGAAGGTGAAATAGGGCTGTTTCATATTTATAATAAAATATCATTATATATTTAATACTAATGTTATCTCTTTATAATTAAACAACTAATGAAGAGTAAGTAGAAGAAGAAAGAAACTTGAAAGAATCGGTAGAAGAGATTACCTCTTCTTCGATGAACCTCCTTTAAACTTCTTCTTATGGCACTAGGGTGGGTATTTTGAGAAGACCAGAACCTCTATGATATAACTAGATATGTTGAGAATATGAATTTTCAGGGTTTTTCCGAGCTTCAAGGATCAAATTGGTGTGAATTGAAGTGGGAAGGTGTGCCCTTTTTATAAGGGGTGAGAGGGAACCTTTGGAAAAACATAAAATATTATTTTATAATAAAGTCATATTCGGTTTATAATAGCTCAAAATTGATTTATTTAGAAGATAAGGTGGGAATGGGTCGAAATAATATCAAAAAATAGGGTTTAGACATGTTTAGGTCACTATTTTAACCTTATCATTTAGATTTAACTTTAAGTTAAATAATTTAACTTTTACAATGTCTTTTTGTTTTCTTACACTATATGGTTAATAAACATACTATAACAAGACAAAAAAACCCAAGTGGTTAATTATTAATATATATAACCTTATTTAAGTCATTTTTCCGAACCTTATATTTTTAGGAATAGAATAACAATTAATAATATAATATTTGTTTTAAAAACCATTTTATGTCAATTTTGACACTATTTGGTTCTTCATTTTTGTGAAAATAATAAAAGCTCTATTAGTTCTAAAAAAGTTAATTAAATCAATAATAACATGTCATATTAACCTAAAATATTAGTTTAATTCATAAAAAGTCTCAAATTACATTTATTTGGGTATTTATAACATTAATTATGTTAATATTTCATTAATAAAGTAATTACTCCATCATCATTGTGTCATAATTAAATTAAATTATTTAATGTGTAAAAATTATAAATAAACTACCATTATGTAAGAAATATTTTTAGCTTTCTAATGAATATTTATAGTCGAATTAATCTTATGTATAACCCTATGTTAAAAATGTTTTTGTTATTAAACTTTGATTTTAACCAATTTAACTCTTCTTTAAATAAAATAATAATAAATGTTCTAATCTAATCCAAGTGGACCTAAAGGGTAATATTTTTTTCCTAAGGTTATTTTTGGTCTAATTACACTTATTCAATATAATTAGGAAATGTTTTAGGGTAATAGTAATATCATTTTTACCCTTAATTACCCTATTTACTTTTAACCGTGGTAAATAAAAGTAAAAAGTTACTATTCACAAAAAAAATTATTTTTATCTTATTGAACCACATTTTACTCCTTGATATTAACTGTGCCTCTTGGATTTTCGAAATTCCACTCACATAAGATGTAAAATTATGTTTTATGTAAATTTTCAAATTCTCCTAGGAGGTGGGTAAAAGAAGGTGAAAAGTTCAATAAAATTTTTATATATCTAAAATTATTATAAAATGACTCCAATGAATTACATTGAAATTATATAGGTATTATGTATCAATTTTGACCTAAAATAAATTTAAATAAAATAAATAATTATCTAAATAAAAATTTGGTTTTTAAATAGTAACTCAGTGTTTTCACTATTCATCAAAAATTGAATGTTTTTTGGAAAAATACCAAAAATTCCCCTAGGGTCATTTGGATATTACGAATCCAAAAATGAAGTTCATTTTGAAAGATAAAATTTATAAAATTTCTAAAAGTGGGTATTACTATTCATAATGGCTAGTTTATATAACATATCGTTGTTTAGTGAAACTCGGTATTGCGTACAAAACACGCTATCGTGGAAGGTCGCGATTTTGTGTAATGAAAGCCAAGTCAGGGATGCGGTAGTGAAAGCTCCTTTTGGTGTAGCGTAGTACACAATACATCAATGAAATTAAAAATAATATTTTTCATAAAATATCAGGGTGTTACATTCCACCCCCCTTAAAATGAATTTCGCCCTCAAAATTATTCAGGGTTATAAATGGTTTACTACTTGAAAGTTTCTTTAATGGAAACCCACATATTAAAAATAAATACCAAAACTAATCCTTAAAAACTAAACTATGACACATAACAGTTACCCAAATTAAAAAATCACTCAGTTTCCACCTATGTGAAAATATGGATATGGGAGAGAAATCAAACCATCATGTTTTTATGGAGAGTGGTATAGAACAGGGCTATGAAAAATCCAACAATCACAAAGCCATAAATTTGTGATGATCTAAGGTACCATCTGATTCATCGAATATAAGGGCATTAGGACAAAATTTTTTGTTTTCAAGATCATTTCCCTAAAGTTGAAGAATTTGAATTAGAAGAAATAATTAATTTATATCACCGTTGTTTGTGCCTTGAACAATTTACACTTCAACTCTTAATGAAATGAAGTTGAATTTATCTTTCGCAAAGTTTTAGCATATCATGCGACAGAATGATATGTCATTTCATCTGTATCAAGAAAAAGTTATATACATAAGTCCATCTATGGTGAGATTAATCAAATAGGGTTACAAAATTTACTTATACTCCATCTATAATCTTGCATAGTAAAATAAAACTAGTTTCTACTAACCAGGGACTTCCTATAGGCCAGTGGTAGGTGATAAAGGCATGTCTCACTTCAGTTTTGGGTTCGATTACCACAGCCTTGTCTGACACGATCAGTTTTCGCTCGTCCTGTAGGTTGCCCTTTTTCTAAAACTACATTATTATAACATTCCATAAATAATATCAAAAATAGTTCTAGCCTTAAACAATACTGACTTATGTCCAACATAATCCATTCTAATATTTAGGCTTATCCAAAATACTTCTGTCCAAGCTCATAGTTTAAAGAAAACAATTGCTAGAAATTTCATCTGCTGAGCATGTGAATACCATCATTTATCCCCCATATATCACACAATATATCTTGTTGGTAAAATTACAAACATGTGAATACCTTAATCATGTATTCTTTTGAAACATGAATTACCATAAAACCTTAGTGAAAATATGAATGATATCAAAAGTTAACTCTATCCACAAACCAAAATCCCAAAATTTCTATATACTCAAACCATGATATCACTTGGTCCTTATATCCATAATGAGCTCATTAATACTATCAAACATTTAATTATCTCCTTATCCCTTCTTCATGCGCATATTAGGTGATTTCCAAAAATATTTTAATAACCTTTCATGGTTACTGGAACCATTCAACATATACTTTCAAAAACATAAGGAAAAACAATTGTGTAACAATCCTTAGGTGTCTCTTTATTCCATAGTACCATGATATTACTTATACAACATTACTCTTGATAAACATGTAATCATTCCACGACCTTCTTAAACCATTGGCTGAGCTTGAACAATTATTTCAACTCACATATCATTTGTAGTCTCTTCATCATCATCAATATAAATACTACCCATATGATCATGCTGATTCTCTTCATGAGATTTTCCCTTAGGGCATTGGATTTCATAATGCCCGTACATTCCACATTTAAAACATTTAACTATTGTTGATGTCTTAGCAATACCATTATTCCTGTCCATGGTGTTAACTGAACCTTTTCCTTTGCAATTAATGGATTTGTGTCCTTCTTTTCCACACCCAAAGCATCTTCCAGTTCCTTTGAAACATTCTCCCTGATACCTCTTCCCACATGATTTACATGGGGGAAACTAAACTTTCTTTCCTCTATGATCATCATGAAACTCCATCTTTCTCTTATTAGTTGAGTCAGGAAACTTACCAAAGTTGAGATTATTGATCATGATATGGGATTGCGGATTAGGGATAATAATGTTGTTTTCACATCCAAATCCCACTTCATTGGGTTGTTCATGACGAACATCATATTCTCCATTAACATGAATCCTCATGTTTCCTGCCATTTCTTAAAACCCAAAAAGAATAGTATGAGAGGAAAAACTCGTACTAGAAAAACAACATAATCAAGGGGGAGTACTTTTAATCTCTAACATCTTAGGTTTAATTCTATGATCGTTACCGTAATTCTATGACTATAACCTATACTTATACTTAACCTTAGAGATATCCCTAGACATATTATAGAAATATCTCTAGGGATCTCACTAAAGTTCTCGAATCCTAGTTTCCAAAGGTTGACTAAACCTTTTCTATGATACCAACTGTAGAGACCCAAAGCTTGACGTACATGGAAATTAAAATACTTTTGTGGAATACTTAATACATAACAAAAACAGACACATGAGGACCGTAATAGTTTAGTGTCTTTGGAAACTCGTAATATAATCTTCTAATCGTGGTGAAAGATCTTCAACATCTCCCATAAAGATATTCCCCTTTTGTTTTCATTCCTAAATCATTTATTTAAATCATGGGGAAAGGAAAACATATAATAGGTGAGCTGAAATGCTCAGTAAGGGTAAACATAGAGAACATAAAACAATCCATAAACATTTTAATGCAAAAACATGATCATAAAATCTAAACATCAAAATCTTGAAAAGAGACATAAATCATGGAAGTACATAAGGAATATATCATAAAGGAACATCAATCCTGATAAAATATCATGGGAATAAGTCATTTAATTATCGTAAACCATTAAGCACGTGATATGATTTCCATAGTATCCAAGGCATTGCTTCCAAGACCATCTTAGTGGACAAAGTCCCTTTCTGAATCGAGTTCACTCCTCGTTCTAGTCCTGTATCACTGAACTGGATTAACTTACCATTCCAGCCATGTATATCTCGTGAGATATTAATATTTACCCAATGAATTTGAGTGAGATATAGGTCCCACCCATCTCATATTGAAATCATTATTAAATGTTCCACAAAATAAACATAAATCATTCATCATAACCCAAATAATAAAATTTGTTTCATAATCATCATCCCATCATAACGTAATCCATATAAAACAAATGGATATCATTTAGTGATAAGAAGAATAAAACCATGTAAGTAATAGAGACATTATACTTGAAACAAAAACATGTTAATTAATTTCATCTTAAATGGAAAATAGTTTTGATAAAACACTTGAAATGAAATCTTGAGGAAAATATCCTTTCTTTTTAGAAATCATTTTCTTTTCACAAAATTCCAAACAATGTTAAAATAAAAGGATTTTATTGAAAATAATCAGGAAATATTGTAGATAATTATTTATTTAAATAAGGTATTATGAAATTTTAAAAATCCATTCACGCGGTATAAATTAAAAAAACATTCTCCTCGTACTTTTTCCTGAAAAGTAAAAAAGATTCTCATACGGTTAAAAAAAGAAAGATTCCTTCCATAACAAAATGTAAAAGTCAAAAATGGGTAAAAATGACATTAAAAATACATGAAAACATTTTTAGAAAACATTTACATGGATGATAACTATAACCCCAGTAAATACTTACGAATAAAAATCTCGGATAAGAACGAGATTGGAATAGTTATCCCTTACCTTATGTCCGATATACCTCGTACGTATCCGAACCTCTAGTATAATTATTTAAATAATTTCACTGACTTATTACAGAATCATATTCATTTTTATTATATCATATATGGTTCACTTATGACTTTATATTACCCGTTATTTTGTAAATTCCATGTTAAAGCAGTGTTTTGGGTAAAATCATTTTATTTATCATATGTGTTTGAACGTGTTGTTCTTGATATTATTATTTCTTATATCATGGTTTAATTACTTCCAGAATGTAACTCATGATTTATATATCATATATATTCAGTATATATATATATATATATATATAATATAGATAAATGAAAAGAAATACACCGTTAATGGAGACGGTAGGCCGTACGTATGCATGAACACTGTTTTCTGTTCCTTATTGACTTGAATGGAAGTAAGTAGATGAGTTATATATATATACATAAATCCAGTAGCATTATCATGTCATATATTTCATTATTATTCATTATATATACTTTATAATCATTCTTGAGTGGTTAACATGGATAATGAATCTCATCGCGTCGTGGAGGCGGTAATCCGTACGTACGCACGAGTGATGATATCGTTCCCATAATTATTGAATTGAATTGGAGTGGATGATATAATATTTCAGAATCAGTATGATTTTATAATAACTATATATAGTTATTCTTTACACCATTATACCCATCAAAGTATGGTGGTGGTGGAAAAAAAGATTACACCACGGCATGGAGACGGTATTTCGTACGAACACACGCGCGGTGGTTTCATTTTATATAGGATGGATAGAAGGTGAAATAGGGTTTTTTCATATTTATAATAACATATCAGTATATATTTAATACTGATTTTATTACTTTATAATTAAAAAACTAAAGAATAGTAATTACAAGAAGAAAGAAACTTCAAATAATTGGTGGAAGAGATTACCTCTTCTTCGATGCACCTCCTTTAAACTTCTTCATAGGGCACTAGGGTTGGTCTTTTGAGAATACCAGAACCTATATGATATAACTAGATAGTTTTAGAAAAGGAATTTTCTGGGTTTGTCCGTGCTTCACGCCTCAAATTGGTGTGAAGAGAAGTGGGAAGGGGTTCCCTTTTATAAGGGAGGAGAGGGGCACCTTTGGAAAAACATAAAATATTATTTTATAATAAAGTCATATTCGGTTTATAATAGCTCCAAATTGATTATTTTATAAGTTTAAGTGGTTATGGGTATAAATACTCACAAAAATAGGTTTTATACATGTTTAAGTCACTATTTTAACCTTATCATTTAGATTTAACTCTAAGTTAAATAATTTAACTTTTACAGTGTCTTTTTGTTTTCTTACACTATATGGTTAATAAACATACAATAACAAGGAAAAAAAACCCCAAGTGGTTCATTATTAATATATATAACCTTATCTAAGTCATTTTGTGGAACCTTATATTTTTAGGAATTTAATAAAAATTAATAATATAACATTTGTTTTAAAAACTATTTTATGTCAATTTTGGCACTATTTTGTTCTTGATTTTTGTGAAAATCATAACTTCTTGATTACTTCTAAAAACATTAATTAAATCAATAATAACATGTCATATTAACCTATAAAATTAGTTTAGTTCATAAAAAGTCTCAAATTACATTTATTTGGGTATTTATAACATCAATTATGTTAATATTTCATTAATAAGGTAATTACTGCATCATCATTGTGTCAAAATTAAATTAAAATATTTAATTTCAAAAAATGATAAATAAAATACCATTATGTAGGAAATATTTTTAGATTTCGAATGAATATTTATATTTGAATTTATCTTATGTATAACCTTATATTAAAAATGTTTTAGTTACTAAACTTTAATTTTAACCATTTTAACTCTTCTTTAAATAAAATAATAATAAATGTACTAAACTAATCCAAGTGGACCTAAATGGTAATATTTTATTCATAAGTCTGTTTTTTGTCAAATTAAACTTATACAATAGAATTAGGACAAGTTTTATGGTAATAGTAATATCAGTTTACCCTTAATTACCCTATTTACTTTTAACGGTGGTAAATAAAGGTAAAAAGTTACTATTCACCCAAAACTATTTTTATCTTGTTGAACCATATTTTACTCCTTGATATTAACTTTGTCTCTCGGATTTTCAAAATTTCACTCACAAAAGTGGTAAAATTATGTTTTATGTAAATTTTGAAATTCTCCTACGAGGTGGGAAAAAGACGGTGAAAAGTTCAATAAAATTTTTATATATCTAAAATTATTAGAAAATGACTCCAATGAATTACATTGAACATTTATAGGTATTATGTATCAATTTTGACGTAAAATAAATTTATATAAAATAAATAATTACTTCAATAAAAATTCGGTTTTTAAATAGTAAACTAGTGTTTTCACTATTCATCAAAAATTGTAAGTTTTCAGAAAAATACAAAAAATTCACCCTAGGGTAATTTTGATTTTTTGAATCCTAAAATGAAGCTCATTTTGAATGATAAAATTTATTAAATTTCAAAAATGTGGGTATTAATATTCATAACGGCTAATTTATACAACATATCGTTGTTTAGTGAAACTCAGTATTGCGTACAACACAAGCTATCGTGGAAGGTCGCGATTGCGTGTAATGCAAGCCAAGACAGGGATGCATGTAGTGCAATCTCATTTTAGTGTAGCGTACAACACAATACATCAATGAAATTAAAAATAATATTTTTCATAAAATCTCAGGGTGTTACATTCTACCCCCTATAAAATGAATTTCGCCCTCGAAATTCCTCAGGGTTATAAATGGTTTACTACTCGGAAGTTTCTTTAATAGAAACCCATATCGAAAAAAGAAATATCAAAAATTATCTTTAAAAACTAATGTATGAAACATAACGGTTACCCAAATTAACAAATCAATAGGTTTCCACATTTTTGAAAATATGGATATGGAAGATAAATCTAACTATCGTGTTCTGATGGAGAGTGGTAGAGAACATGGCTATGAAAAAGCCAACAATCACAAAGCCATAAATTTTTGATGATCTAAGGTACCATCTAATTCATCGGATATAAGGGCACTAGGACAACATTTTTGGTTTTCATGATCATTTCCTTAAAGTTGAAGAATTTGAATTAGAAGAAATACTTACTTTATCTCAATATTGTTTGTGCCTTGAACAATTTCCACTTCATCTCTTTAAGAAATGAAGTTGAATTTGTCTTTCGCGAAGTTTTAACAGATTATGCGACAAAATGATAGGTCATTCCATCTGTGTCAAGCAAATGTTATATACATAAGTCCATTTATGGTGAGATTAATCAGATATGGTTCCAAAATGGACTTATACTTCATCTATCATCCTGTATAGTAAAATAAAACTAGTTTCTACTATCCATGGACTTCATGTAGGCTAGTGGTTGGCGATAAAGGAATGTCGCACTTCAGTTGTGGATTCGATTCCCACAGCCTTATCCGACATGACGGGTTATCACCCGTCCTGCAGGTTGTCCTTTTTCTAAAACTACATTATTATAACATTCCATAAATAATATCGAAAAAAGTTCTAGACTTAGACAATATTGACTTCTGCCTACATAATCCATTCCAATGATTAGGCTTTTCCAAAATACTTCTGTCCAAGTTCATGGTATAAAGAAAAAAATTACTAGAAATTTCATCTTCCAAGCATGTGAATACCATCATTTATCCCCCATATATCATACGATATATCTTGTTGGTCAAATTACAAACATGTGAATACCTTAATCAGGTATTCTTTTGAAACATGAATTATTATAGAACCTTAGTGAAAACATGAATGATGACAAAAGTTAACTCTTTCCACATACCAAAATCCAAAAATTTCTATATACTGAAACCATGATATCACTTTGTCCTTATGTTAGTAATGAGCTCATTAATACTATCAAACATTTCATTATCTCCTTATCCCTTATTTATGCGCATATTAGGTTCTTTCCAAAAATATCTGAATAAACTTTCATGGTTACTGGTACCATTCAACATATACTTTCAAAAACATAAGGAAAAACAATTGCGTAACAATCCTTAGGTGTCTCTTTATTCCATAGTACCATGAGATTACTTATACAACATTACTCTTGATAAACATGTAATCATTCCACTACCTTCTTAAACCATTGACTGAGCTTGAACAATTCTTTCGTCCCACATATCATTTATAGTCTCTTCACCATCATCAATATAAATACTACCCATACGACCATGCAGATTCTCTTCATGAGATTTTCCCTTAGGGAATTGGTTTTCATAATGCTCGTACATTCCACATTTAAAACATTTAGCTGTTGTTGATGTCTTAGAAATACCATTATCCTTGTCCATGGTGTTACTGAACCTTTTCCATTACAATTACTAACTTTGTGTTCTTCTTTTCCACACCCAAATCATCTTCCAGTTCCTTTGAAACATTCTCCCTAATGCCTCTTCCCACATGATTTACATGGGGGAAACTGAACTTTCATTCCTTTATGATCATCATGAAACTCCATCTTTCTCTTATTAGATGAGTCAGGAAACTTACCAAAGTTGAGATTATTGATCATATTATGAGATTTATGATTAGTCATAATAATTATGTTTTCACATCCAAATCCCGCTTCATTTGGATTCTCATGAAGAACATCATATTATCCATTAACATGAATCCTCCTCTTTCCTACCATTTCTTAAAACCCAAAAAGAATAGTGTGAGAGGAAAAACTCATACTAGAAAAACAACATAATCAAGGGGGAGTAATTTAAATCTGTAACATCTTAGGTTTAATTATATGATAATTACTGTAATTCTAGGACTATAACCTATACTTGTACTTAACCTTAGGGGAATCCCTAGGTATACCATAGAAATATCTCTAGGGATCTCCCTGAAGTTCTCGCATCCTAGTTTCCAAAGGTTATCCAAACCTTTCCTCTAATACCAACTGTAGAGACCCAAAGCTTGACGTACATGGACATTACATTACATTTTCAGAATACTTAATACATAACAAAAACATACACACAAGGACCATAACAGTTTAGTGTCTTTGGAAACTCGGAATATAATCTTCTAATCGTGGTGAAAGATCTTCAAAATCTCCCATAAAGATCTTCCCCTTTTGTTTTATTACCTAAATCCTTTCTCTAAATCCTGGGGAAAAGAAAACATATAAAGGGTGAGCTCAAAAGCTCAGTAAGGGTAAACATGGAGAACATAAAACAATCCAAAAACATTTGAATGCAAAACATAAACATAAAATCTAAACATCAAAATCTTGAGCAAAGACCTAAATCATGGAATTACTTAAGGAATATATAATAAAGGAACATCAATCATGATAAAATAGCATGAGAATAAATCATTTAATTGTGGAAAACCATTAATCACATGATAAGATTTCCATAGTATCCAAGGCATTGCTTCCAAGACCATCTTAGTGGACAAAGTCCATTTCTGAATCGTGTTCACTCCTCGTTGCAGTCCTGTATCACTGAACCAGATTAACATATCATTTCAGCCATGTCTATCTCATGAGATATAAATATTTACCCAATTAATTGGAGGTATATATATGTCCCACCCATCTCATATTGAAATAATTCTTACATGTGAAAAAAAATAAACATAAATCATTCATTATAACCCAAAGAATAAAATGGGTTTCATAAACATCATCCCATCACAACATAATACATATAAAACAAATGGATATCATTTCATCATATGAAGAATCAAACCATGTAAATAATAGAGACATTATACTTGAAACATAAACATGTTAAATAAATTCATCATATATGGAAAATAGTTTTGATAAAACACTTGAAATGAATTCTTGAGGAAAATATCCTTTCTTTTTAAAAATCATTTTTTTTTCACAAAATGACACGCATTTTTAAAATAAAATGATTTTATTGAAAATAATCATGAAATATTTAAGATAATTCTTTATGTAAATAAGGTGTTATGAAATTGTAAAAAAAATTTCAAGGCGTATAAATTAAAAAAACATTCTCCTCGTACTTTTTCCGGAAAATTCAAAAAGTTTCTCGTATGGTAAAAAAAGAAAGATTCCTTCCATAACACAATGTAAAAGTCAAAAATGGGTAAAAATGACATTAAACATACATGAAAAAAATTTAGAAAACATTTACATGGATGATAACAATAACCCTAGTAAATACTTACGAATAACAATCTCGGATAAGAGCGAGTTTGGAATAGTTATCCCTTACCTTATGTTTGATATGCTTCGTACGTATCCAAACCTCCTGTATAATGATTTAAATAATGTATTTACTTATTACAGAATCGTATTAATTGTTATTATATTATATATGGTTTACTTATTACTTTATATTACCTGTTCTTTGGTAAATTCCAAGTTAAAGTAGCGTTTTGGGTAAAATCGTTTTATTTATCGTATGTGTTTGAACTTGTTGTTATTGATATTATTATTACTTATATCATGGTTTAATTACTTACAGAATGTGAATAATGATTTATAAATCATATATATTCAGTATATATACATATATAATAGATAGATAATTGAAATGAAATACACCGTTCATGGAGACGGTAGGCCGTACGTACGCATGAACGCTGTTTTCCTTTCCTCATTGACTTGAATGGAAGTAAGTAGATGACATATATATATATACATAAATACAGTAGATTTATAATGTCATATATTTTATTATTATTCATTATATATACTTTATAATCATTCTTGAGTGGTTAACATGGAGAATGAATCATATCGCTTCGTGGAGACGGTAATCTGTACGTACGCACGAGCGATGATATCATTCACATAATTATTGAATTGAATTAGAGTGGATGATATAATATTTCAGAATCATTATGATGTTATAATAACTATATATAGTTATTCTTTACACCATTATACCCATCCAAGTAAGGTGGTGGTGGAAAAACAGATTACACCACAGCGTGGAGACGGTATTCTGTACGTACACATGCGTGGTGATTTCATTTTCCGTAGGATGGATAGAAGGTGAAATAGGGTTGTTTAATATTTATAATAACATATAAGTATATATTTAATACTTATTTTATTAATTTATAATGAAACAACTAAAGAAGAGGGAGTAGAAGAAGAAAGAAACATGAAAGAATCGGTAGAAGAGATTACCTCTTCTTCGACGCAACTCCTTTAAACTTCTTCTTAGGGAAATAGGGTTTGCCTTTTAAGAAAACCAGAAACTCTATGATATAAATAGATAGTTTGATAAGAGTAATTTTCATGGGTTGGCCTATATTCAAGGCTCAAAGGGGTGTGAAGTGAAGTGGGAAGGGGTGCCCTTTTTATAAGGGAGGAGAGGGGCACCTTTGGAAAAACTTAAAATATTATTTTATAATAAAGTCAAATTCGGGTTATAGTATCTCCAAATTGATTTATTTAAAAGCTAAAGTGGGTATGTGTCTAAAGCCACTCAACAAATACGTTTTAGACAATTTTAGGTTACTATTGTAACCTTATTATTTATATTTAACTCTAAGTTAAATAATTTAACTTTTACAGGGTCTTTTTGTTTTCTTAAACTATATGGTTAATAAACTTACTATAACAAGCCAAAATAACCCCAAGTGGTTCATTAATAATATATATATCCTTATCTAAGTCATTTGGAAGATCCTTAGAGTTTTAGGAATAGAATAACAATTATTAATATAATATTTGTTTTAAAAACTATTTTATGTCAATTTTGACACTATTTGTTTCTTGGTTTTTGTGAAACTCATAAAAGCTTTATCAGTTCGAACAAAGTTAATTAAATAAATAAAAACAAGTCATATTAACCTATGAAATGAGTTTAATTCAAAAAAAGTCTCAAATTACATTTATTTGGGTATTTATATTATCAATTATATTAATATTTCATTAATAAGGTAATTACTGCATCATCATTTTGTCATAAATAAATTAAATTATTAAATGTATGAAAATTATAAATAAAATACCATTATATAGGAAATAGTTTTATCTTTCTAATAAATATTTATAGTATAATATATCTTGTGTATAACCCTATATTAAAAATGTTTTAGTTATTAAACTTTGATTTTAACCATTTTAACTCTTCTTTAAATAAAATATTAATAAATGTCCTAATCAAATCCAAGTGGACCTAAAGGGTAATACTTTATTCCTAAGGTTGTTTTTGGTCGAATTACACTTATCCAATAGAATTAGTACATGTGTTAGGGTAATAGTAATATCATTTTTACCCTTAATTTCCCTATTTACTTTTAACCGAGGTTAATAAAAGTAAAAAAGTTATTATTCACCAAAAATTATTTTTATCTTATTGAACCACATTTACTCCTTGATTTCAACTGTGTCTCTCAGATTTTCGAAATTCCCCTCACAGAAGTGGTAAAATTATGTTTTATGTAAATTTTCAAATTCTACTAGGAGGTGGGTAAAAGACTGTGAAAAGTTCAATAAAATATTTATATATCTAAAATCATTATAAAATGACTACAATTAATTACATTGAACTTATATAGATATTATGTATCGATTTTGAAAAAAAAATAAATTTAAATAAAATAAATAATTATTTAAATAAAAATTCGGTTTTTAAAGAGTAACCGAGATTTTTCGCTATTCTTCAAAAATAGAAATTTTTCAGAAAAATACCAAAAATTCACCGTAGGGTAATTTTGATATTCTAAATCCAAAAATGAATTCCATTTTGAAAGAAAAAATTTATAAAATTTCAAAACATGGGTATTACTATTCATAATGGCTAGTTTATATAACATATCGTTGTTTAGTGAAACTCGGTATTGCATACAACACACACTATCATGGAAGGTCGTGATTGCGTGTAATGCAAGACAAGTCAGGGATGCATGTAGTGAAATCTCCTTTTGGTGTAGCGTACAACACAAGACATCAATGAAATTAAAAAGAATACTTTTCATAAAATCTCAGGGTGTTACAGTAAGTCCAAGAAATCAATGAAACAATTTAATTGGACCATTTAAAGATAATACTTAGGTTGTAATGTAGCCATAGAAATAATATTATCCAGATTGATGAAATGTGGTTTACATGAGTCTTTAAATGATTAATTTCATTAATCTACCATGTTCATATATTCATAGTGAATAAAATATTCTCTAGAGATTAATAGTGAAATATTTTCAAATTTTGGTTATATATTTAATTTACAATTTTTAGTTATAATGGTTCTCTAATCATTGGATAAAGAGAGAAAATATGGCCATTGTCATAATATTTCACATAAATTATGGATTTTTTTTAAACAACCTCCCTAGAAACAATGTCATTTTTTTACTCCACAATCACGAGGTGGTGAAAAAAAAATTTAATTACATAATGGTAAACTATATCATGTTGGGTAACAAAGGTAGTCTCCATTTAAGTGTGTATAATTAATTTTAAAATTATTAAAAATGGTGGTTTTATAAAATTTTTAGTGATAAGCTATAAAATAATTTAATAAATTACATTTTTTCAAAGTGATGATAGGTGAATGGATTGAGGTTTGGATAAATAATTGTAATACTATCTTATTCCTAAAAATGGTTCACTATTCTTCTTATTAACTAATAAGTTAAAAAATCCACAATTTCTTAATTATTTACCTTATGTTGAGAGAAATTATGAGGTTTACTCAAGAAGTAATTATTATTATTAGTAAACCATCCTTCCTATGAATGTGGATGGATTTCATATGACACATCAATAATAAACAACCCTAAAAATATTAGTAAAATCGTAATCAGGGTAAGTAACTCCCAAATAATTCAACGATAATTCACTTCCTTCCACACACGTGTCAAAAACTTCTAGATACTTAATACAATGTCTTTCCTAATCTATCATATATAATAAAAACTAAATATTAAAATATTATTACCAACCTAAGTATTTAAAATTCATAGGAATAATAAAATAAAAAATATAATATTAAAAATAAAACTCGTCAACTAAATATATAAATCAATATATAGAAGAATAATTTTATTAATTTGAGTATAGACACGAGCATTACAAAAGGGTCCTCCTTCCCCTATCCTAATCACCAAAAATGTTTACCCCTCCATGAAAGAGGATATTGGAAATTGAAAGGGTAAATTAAAAAAATCATTATAATAAAACAATATCACAATTATAAAATTGTAACACCCTAATATTTTATGATATAAATTTTTATTTAAAACTAATCAATAGCTTCCTATAGACACAACCCAGGGTCTTAATGAAACATAACCTAGTATAAACTCTTAACCTATCCATTAAATTGGTGGGAATGAATATTAATAAATAAATTTTGAAAAATTTAATATTTATACATCTATAAAATAAATTCATTGATTATAAATTGATTATAAATAAAAATAAATTCATTTGAATGTAAAAGTGATATTTTTTTGAAAACTGTTTTTATACACGTAATGTATTTTTATCATAATAAATTAAACTAATAAATATTTTTTAATTATTTTAATGAAATTTATATGCTATATATTCAATAAAATATTTTAACATTCTTATTATATTTTTTTCTAGACATGGAATAAAAATAAAATCTAGTTCTAAGCTTAGATTTGTATTTTGTGAAAATAAGTTTTTGTCGTGTTTTTCACAATTATTTTAAAATGAATATCTACCACTTATCGCAATTTAATCATGAAAAATGGACTCCATATTAGGAATCATGATGCCTAATTTTTTTAAATAGGACTCTTTTATTTTATTTTTTCAGTAAAAATAGTAACTATTGTAATTTGTTCACCTTAGTAAATGTAAAAATCATAAAATATGGTTAAAACTATGGGATAAGGCCTTAAAATTTATAACAAATATATATTTATCATGTTTTATGAGTTTAGTATTTCCATGGAAAAGAAATTTCATAATATATTTCAACTTGGTTCCATATTTCATTGAATATGTCCATTATATTAATTTAATAAAATAATAAATACAAAATGTCACTCTCTTGACTTTAAAATCATTAAAAAATTTACATAAGGATAAAAAGATGATAAAATTGGTCATAAATTGTTCTTTTAAATATAAAATACTTTTTTATATAATGGTAATTTATTTCTAATTTTTACTAATTAAGTTATTACCTTAAATGATTATACAATGCTAACATATTATTTGTTAAATTAATATAAAATAAAATAAATAATTTAAAATTATCAATGTAATATAATTTTGATAATTTATTGTGTTAAAAAAATTCATAGATAAATATGACATATTATTGAAGTTTAAAAAGGTTATATTCTAATTAATTTTCATTCATGTGGTTTTCAATGTCAAATTAAATTAATAATATAAAAATTTACATCACTGACTTTTTATAATAAATAAAATTTTATTGAATGATATAAAATTCAAAAAAATATTATCTTTATCCAAGTGAATGGGTTAGGTTATAAAATATCCACCATGATCCATTTATGGGTTACTTTTCGGTTTATAGTAACATTATTGACCCTTTAATATTAAAATAGTTGTTACAATGGTTAAGGTCAAAAATGGTTAATAAAAGGGTTAATTAAAAACATATTGGTTAAAATGAAACTAAGATCTATCTAAATTTAAACGGTTGCTGATATTTCATACTTATCCTATTTTATTAGATTATCTATAAATTTTTAATCATTTTTCTTGATAATGAAAAAAATTATATTTTTATATTTATGAAATTCAAAGAGTTTCATTACCCTCACTTATAAATGGATACCCATATTTTTTCTTATTTACACAACATTGAGACTTATATCTCAAAAAACCATCCATTTTAAATTATAAACATCCTTATACACTTTTTATTGTTTATTGTATTCACATAATACCAATCCTAGGATCCTTTACTGGATATCTGAAGAAGTTCTTCCAAATAATAGGCAATTGCTTTAACTGGTCACTTTTTTTTGTACTTATTCTTTTATCTCATAAAAATATTTGGTACTTATCATAAGATAATGACTTTGGTATACTTATTAGAAGTAAAATTTATTATTATTATTAATCCATCATTATACACCCTCTTTCCCATTTAATGGGAAGTGAACGTATCACTCATGTATACGTTTGGATTACTATCTCCATGTGGTGATACAATTAATTTATTATCACTATATTTTATTGGTAATTATTATGATAGGATTTATGTTTAGATATAATATTTATGAAACAATTATTTTTATATAATTATAATATCAAATTTACCTTCTTAGCATCCAATCTATTAGAAAAAAATAATGTCGCTCGTGCATACGTGTGGACTACCACCTTCACGAAGCAATGTGGTTTATTTTTCATTTATATATTACTTGAATGATAATAAATATATATTTAAATAATATATATAATATATATGATATATATGATATAATTATTATTATTTATATTATTATTATTCTTTATGTTTCATTTTTTTCATCCATTGAAAATTTAAAATAGTGTTCTCGTGTATGTACAACCTACCATCTTCATGAATGGTATAATTAATTTTCTTATCTCTAACTTTTATGAATGGTTATAAATAGGTATATAATGAATAAATATTATATTTATGTCACGACCCGTCCTCGGGGCCCATGCCGTGACTACCCCAAGCCCGCCTTCCATAGGCCAGGGGCTGGCGACTAGCACCAAAGGTGTAAATCCTGATAACTAGGAAGGCATTTCCTTTATAAAAGTAAACAAAACACCACAGAGTACAAGCGGAAGTAAATCACTAAGTAAAACTGAAAAAAGATATGCTGAAAGTAAAGGGGCCGAAAATAAAAGCCCAATTGTAAAGTACAAGGAAAAGGATAAAACAGCTGAAAGGTGACAAGCAGCTCCTGGATCGTCCACCAAGGATCCTACCTGAAGGGTAGGTACAGATAGCATAGCTCCTGGATCGTCCACCACGGATCCTACCTGAAGGGTAGGTACAGATAGCCTCCACAACGCTCTCGCCCGTCAACCTCCTACGAGTGTCGTCTCATCGTGATGTCCACCACCAGATACTGTCTCGTCGTGAGTTCCACCTTCGGGTACCGTCCATTCCTCGAACACTCGGCCTCTGTCTGCGCTGCCCATCATCTCCAACCAACACAACGAGGTGTGGGCATAGCCCGTGCAGGGGTGAGTATAACGATACTCAGTAGGGACCCCAAGACCCTCAAGGTCTCACTAAATCCAACAAGGATAACCACAAAGAAGATCTCAACAGATAACCTCTACCTAGATATATGCCCATACATATACCCAAGTTATCAAGTAACCCATCTCAATCATAAGGAAACACAAAGATTATGAAATCAATGGATAACCACTACCTAGGTATATGCCCATACATATACCTAAGTTATCAAGTGACCCGTCTCAATCATGAGGTAAACACAAAGGTTATAGACTCAGCTCAAACTAGGATTTTCATAATCGAAACCGTAACTGCTGAAGAGTTCCGTCTCTGGAGTCTATAGTGGTCCTGTCACGACTCTGAGGTACTTCTCACTAACCTAATACTGCTGAGGTACTCCTCCTGTCGAGTACTGCGGGCCAGCCACCCAAACATAGTAGTGCTTCCCGCCAGGGTATGCCACCCGAACACAGTAGTGCACACCCCCTAATAGCCTGCAGAGGTACTCTCCGGATGAGTACCACGGGTCTTCACTGTCACACAGGTAGTTCTCCGTCCTCCATGGGTCTGCACCCAACAAAGTAGTGCTCCATCCATTGGGCTAGTCGACTCACTCTAAGTCGAGTCGGTCAAGCAGTCGTCAGGTCTCAACCGGCTGCACGGTCTCCGTACTCTGAACGCTCGTCTCCGGGAGGGTCCGCTCCACGAGCTACAGGTCGATACTCCAAGTATCTCAAAGTCCCATGAAGAAGTATCTCAAAGTACCGCCTCGTTATAGGGGTCTCAACGCAACAGACGGCATGTCAATTGGACGCCCGGTCTGTGTGTCATTAGCCTTTTCGTCCCAGGGGCCCGGTTGGTTTCGTGTACGAACCAACCCGACCGAATTAAAACGGTACCCCGAACTCTTATGGGGTATAATCAAGGAATCATTTCTCAACGTGATTACCAATGTCGCTGACGGTTCGTCAAACAGACGTCCGGTCTGAGAGTTATTAGCATTTCTGTTCTAGGGGCCCGGTTGGATTTCGGGTACAATCCAACCGGGCCTTACTCCAATTGCGTCCAAACCTTAGGTGAAGTATGCCAAAAGAACAGTATCATCAAGAGGAATCCAACAAAGTCGATGACACATCAATCGGACGTCCGAAGCTCATGTTTTAAGCATTTATGCTCCAAGGGCCCGGTTGGTTTCGGGTTCGAACCAACCCGGTCGTACTTCGAATAACACCGGTTAACCAAACCGGTCACACAATTGCGATACATACAGAAAAACACACGAGATGGACTACCCATTGGTCCAAAACGAATAGCCGGTGAAAAAGTTTCATTTCACCGCAACACGCCCGAACAGGGCATCGTGGGGCCCACGCCTCAACCTTAACTTAAATATCCAGAATTGTTTTTGAAACAACCGTCTTAATTCTAGGGTCGCAACATCATAGACGGTTCGACATTCCGACACCGTATGAGAGAGATATGTTCGATACAAGATTCCGTAATAATAATAATATTGTTATAATTGGGTGTTTCGTGGACCCGAGCCACGAACCAGAATTTAGTATCTTAAATTAGACATGAATCAACCATCTTAACGACAGGGTCACGTCGCCACTGACGGCCAGTTAATCGGACGTCACATGTAGGAGTTATAGCAGGTCGAAGATTTAATAATAATATTAAATCTATTATTTTCCGACCGCTTCGGGTACCCGATCCAAAAACCCAAAAAAGATATCCAATATTGGACTCGGAATGTCCGTCTTGGAATCTGGGTCGCACTGCCACAGATGGTTCATGAAACCGAGGTCACATGAATATGTTACGGTCGAAAAAGTGTTTTATCAACAAAATTAATAATAACAATATTTTATTATTATTATTAATTGTTTATTTAATTTAAATGTTTCATAACTCCAATCTCATTCCACGCATGAACATTGATGTGCAACCCACATCTCACTCCTCCTTTGATATTTATTTATTTCTTTTAATTTTTATTTCTCAAATCTCCTTCTCTCTCCAATCTTCATTCTCATTTCCCAAACTCTCACGCTTTCTTCTCCTCCAAACCTGCGGGCTGCTTCCTCCACTAGAAATATGTCACCTTCGGACTTCCTTCGTCCCGGCGTGGCACGCCAGCGGCACATTCCACGAACCACCGGACGCACTTCGGTGGTCCGATTCGCCTACCGTCTGCGCCCGCGTCTCTCCCGGGACATGCTCTTTATTGCGACAGCTTCAAATTGCCTTTGCGGCCCGTTTCTTCGTCGCCCGTCCTCCCGCACACAAAAGAACTGTAACAGCCCGAGATTTTATGAAAAATATTCTTTTTAATTTTATTAATGTCTTGTGTTGTATGCTACACCAAAAGGATCTTACACAAGACGCATCCTTGACTTGCCTTGCATTACACGCAATCGCAACCTTCCTCGATAGCGTGTGTAGTACGCAATACTGAGTTTCACGAAACAACGATATGCTATTAAAATATTATTAAAACTAGCTGTTATGAATAGTTATAACCACTTTTTAAATTTTAGAAATTTTAGCTCTCAAAATGGACTTCATTTTTGGATTCGGAGTATCGAATTTAGCCTAAGGTGAAATTTTGGTACTTTTCGGATAAATTTCATATTCTGATGAATAGTGAAAATTACTAAATTATAATTAAAAACAACTTTTTTAATCGAAATAATTAATAGTGATAAATTATTAATTTGAGTGGTTTTAAAGTATATTTAGAATATATTTTTACAATTTAATACAATGTTGGTCATTGGATGTAATTTCACATTTAAACCAGACATAATCAAGTGTCAATATTTTGATAGATATTGTTTCTTAAAAACACGCTATTTGTTTTAACAGCGGGATTTAATTATAAAATTAATTAATGCAACTTCTATGTTATGAATTTGGTAAAATAGACTTCATTTTTGAATTCGGAATATGAAATATAGCTTAGGATGAAATTTTGGCATTGTTCTGAAAAACATCAATTTTTGATGAACAGTGAAACTACTAAGTAGTAGTTAAAAAACTGAATTTTTCATAAAACTTTATTTTACCGCTTCGGTGAATGGAATTTCAAAAATCCGAGAGACGCGGTTGATGTCAGAAAGTAAAATGTGGTTCATTGAGACGAAAATAATTTTTGGTGAATAGTAACTTTTTACTTTTATTTACCACGGTTAAAAGTAAATATGGTAATTAAGGGTAAAAATGAAATTAATATTACCCTAACACATGTCCTAATCCTATTGGACAAGTGTATCTCGACCAAAAACAACCTTAAGTGTAAAATATTATCATTTAGGCCCACTTGGATTAGATTAGGACATTTATTATTATTTAATTCAAAGAAGAGTTAAAAGAGTTAAAATCAAAGTTTATTTACTAAAAAAATTTTAATATAGGGTTATACATAAGATAAATTCGATTGTAAATATTCATTAGAAATCTAAAAAGATTTCCTACATAATGATATTTTATTTTTAATTTTTAGACATCAAATAAGTTAA
This sequence comes from Viscum album, assembly GCA_963277665.1. NCBI lineage: Eukaryota > Viridiplantae > Streptophyta > Magnoliopsida > Santalales > Viscaceae > Viscum > Viscum album. The sequence continues at coordinate 1,081,707,028 of OY728120.1, read as the reverse complement.
TTTATTTATGACACAAAGATGATGCAGTAATTATCTTATTAATGAAATATTGACATAATTGATATTATAAATACCAAAATAAATGTAATTTAAGACTTTTTATGAATTAAACTAATTTTATAGGTTACTATGATATATTATTATTGATTTAATCAACTTGGTTCGAACATATAATTCTGTTATGACTTTCACAAAAATCATATATCAAATAGTGTCAAAATTGACACAAAATAGTTTTTAAATAAAATATCATATTATTAATTTTTATTTTATTCCTAAAAATCTAAGGTTCAGCCAAATGACTTAGATAAGGATATATATATTAATAATAAACAATTTGGGGTTCTTTTGGAATGTTATAGTAAGTGTATTAACCATATAGTGTAAGAAAACAAAAAGACACGGTAAAAGTAAAATTATTTAACTTAAAGTTAAATCTAATTGATAAGGTTAAAATAATAACCTAAACTTGTCTAAATCCTATTGTTTGATACGATTTCGACCCATCCCCACTTTAGCTTCTAAATAAGGCCCTTTGGAACCATTATAAACCGATTTTGACTTTAATATAAAATAATATTTTGAGATATTCCTAAGGTGCCCCTCTCCTCCCTTATAAAAGGGCACCTCCTCCCTCTCTTCCTCACACAACATTGAGCCTTCAAGCTCGGCCCACCCCTGCCAAAATCCGTTCTCCACTTCCCTAGTTTAATCCTAGAGGTCCTGGTCTTCTTCAAAGACCATCCTTAGTTCTTTAAGTGGAGGATAAGAAAAGGCGCGTCAAAAAGAGGTAATATCCATTACCGATCTTTTTCAATTTCTTTCTTCTTCAACTTATTCTTCTTTAGTTGTTTCATGATAAAGTAATAACATAAGTATTTCTTATATACTGATATGTTATTATAAATATGAAACAACTCTAATTAACCTTCTATCCATCCTACGGAAAAAGGAAATCACCGCGCGTGTGTACGTACGGAATACCGTCTCCACGCCGTGGTGTAATCTATTTTCCGCCACCACCTTAATTGGATGGGTATAAAGGTGTAATGAGTAACTATATATGATTATTATAAAGTGATATTGATACTGAAATAGTATACATACACTTCAACACAATTCCACGACCATGGGAACGATATCATCGCTCGTGCGTACGTACGGACTACCGTCTCCACGACGCGATGAGATTCATTCTCAATGATTAACCATTCATGAATGATTATAAAGTATATATAATAAGTAATAATGAAATATATGACCTAATAATGATACTGGAATTATTTATATTTATATGTATGTCATCTACATAATTCCATTCAATTCAATAAGGAAACGAAAACAACGTTCATGCGTACGTACGGACTACCGTCTCCATGAACGGTGTATTTCTTTCCATTTACTGATTTATTATATATGTGTATTATGAATATATATATATAAATCATGTTTTATATTCTATAATTATGTAATCATGATCTAAGTAATCATATGAATAATTACAAGTTAAAAACACGAACGACAAATGAGACGATTTTACCCAAAACGCTACTTTAACATGAATTTACAAAATAACGGGTAATATAAAGTCATAAGTGGACCATATATGATATAATAACAATGAATATGATTCTGGAATAAGTCAATAACATGATTTAAGTCATTATAAAGGAGGTTCGGACACTTACAAAGCAAGTCGGACCTAAGGTAAGGGAAATATCACAATCTCATTTTTATCCGAGATTGTTTATACTTTGGTATTTACTGGGGTGTATTTTATCATCCACATCCATGTTTCCTCAATATGTAATCCACATACAATTGTTTAAATCCTATTTTACCCTTCGGTGAGTTTTTAGTAAAAGATATGAAAGGAATCTTTTGATGTTTTTCGTACGAGGTGCTTTTTTGACTTTTCCGACAAAAGTACGGGAAGAATGTTTTTTTTAACTTATACGGCATGAATGGATTTTTAAGAAACTTCCTTTACAAGTTTTCAAGTTTATTTTTAATCAACATATTTTATTTTAAAGTCGTATGACATGTTATGAAAGGAAAAATGTTTTTTAAGTAGATAGGATATTTTCCTCAAGAATGGAGTTCAAGTATTTTATCAAAATTATTTTCCATCTAAGATAATAAAAGGGTTCTGTTTTTATCCCTATTGTTACATTGGTTTGATTATGTTGTGATGGAAATATTTTTATGAATTCCTTTATCTTATATGAATTGTTTTATGATGTCATGTTGCTTAAGAATCCCATTTTTATTACATGGGTTACGCTATGATGTGTGGTTTATGATTATGTGGCACACATAAGAAAGGATTCATTATAAGATGGGTGGGACCTATATCTCCCTCCAATGCATTGGGTAATGATTTTATATCTCATGAGATAGACATGGCTAGAACGGTAGGTTATACCGGTTCAGTGAAATAGGACTGGAACGAGGGTGACTCGGTTCAGAAAGGGACTCTGTCCACTAGGATAGTCTTGGCAATGAGTCATGACTAACAAGAAATGATTTTCCATGATTATGTATGCATGCCACAAAGTTTCAAGTTTCATGTTATGATTATGGGGATCTCATTTTCACTTCTATGATTTGGTCCATGTTAAGATATTATGATCTCTTTTGCAGGTTATGATTTTCAAAAAGATATGATATGATTTTTATTTCCTTTATTTTCCCTTAATGAGCATTTGAGCTCACCCTTATATGTTTTCTTTTCCCCAGGATATAAAGAATGGTTTTAGGTAAAAAAAAAGGGAAGATCTTTATGGGAGATATTGAATATCTTTCACCACGATTAGAAGATTACGTTCAGAGTTTCCAAAGACACTAAACTATTATGATCCTTGTGTGTGTGTTTTTTTTATGTATCAAGTATTCCGCAAAAGTAATGTAATGTCCATGTATGTCAAGCTTCGGGTATCTACAGTTGGTATCAGAGGAAAGGTTTAGTCAACCTTTGGAAACTAGGATGCGAGAACTTTAGTGAGATCCCTAGAGATATTTCTAAGGTATGTCTAGGGATGTCCCTAAGGTTAAGTATACGTATAGGTTATAGTACTGGAATTACGCTAACGATCATAGAATTAAACCTAAGATGTTAGATATTGAAGGTACTCCCCCTTTATTGTGTTGTTTTCCCTAGCATGATTTTTGCCTCTCACACTATTCTTTTTGGGTTTTAGATGATGGCTGGAACCCGAAGGAACCGTGTTGATCAATGCAATGGACAATGCAATGATTTCTCTCCTGAACAAACAAATGTTATGGGAGATGGAGTGAAAAATCTTATTGATATCCTTACACAAGCTATGAATCATTCTGGACTTCCAAATGAGCAGAGAAAGGAACAGTATTCTATTGAGTCCTTCATGAGGCAACGTCCACCTTCTTTCAGTGGGACTTCCGATCCACTTGTAGATGAACAATGGATCAGTACCACTGAAAATATATTTTCAGTTCTTCAATGTTCTGAACATGATAAAGTCATCTTAGCAGTATATCGTTTGGAAGGTGAAGATGATCAATGGTGGAATCTTATCAAGAATACGAGGCTAAGAGATGAAATTGAGTCCATGGAATGGGACGAGTTCAAGAACTTGTTTTTTAGTAAGTACTTCCCTCGTATTCTTCGAACAAAGATGGAGAAGGAGTTTCTTGAACTAAAGCAAAAGGATGATGAATCTGTTGGTATATACGAAGCGAATTTTACAAGACTTGCAAGGTATGCATCTGGCATTATCATCCAACCTGAAAGTAAAGTCGATCAATTTTTCAGTGGCTTAAAACCAAGTCTTCGAAGGGAATTATCTATAAGAGACTTCAGTAGCTATGATGAAATTGTGCGTTGTGCTATCAAGGTAGAAATGGAAGTTGGTGTTACATATCTATCTCATGGTTTTGACAAGAAACGAAAGATAGAGTTCAAGGAGAAATCTCAGAATAATGGTGAAAAGAAGATGAATGTTTCTTTATGCACAAAGTGTGGAAAGAATCATGGTGGAGATTGTCTTAAAGGGACTAGAAAATGTTTTAAGTGTGGAAAGGAAGGTCATCGAGAAGCTGAGTGTCGAAGTAATGGAAAAAGGGTTTCTAAGGATGTGAATAATGCAAACACTGCAGAGAACGCACCACCAACACTTCAATGCTTCAAGTGCAAGGAAATGGGTCATTATGCTAATAAATGCCCTAATCCAAGGGTTAGTGATGATCGACATGAGCAACCGCTTATGGAAAAGGACAAAGGGAAGTCACATGCGATCACCATTGGCGATTTTGAATATGATAACGATGTGGTGGAATGATTAAGTGTTTTTGTAATGGGATTCCAAAATAATGTTGTATCATAAAGTATTGGAATATTTATGTATTGGTCTAATGTGGTATTCAATGTGATTGAGATATTTTTGGAAATAAGATGATATGAGCATAATGAAGGGAAAATGAGAAAACGAAATGTTTAACAGTATTCATGAGCTCATGATTGATATAAGGACTAAGTGATATCATTGTTTGAGTATATAGAATTTTAAGGATTTTGGTATGTGGAAAGTGTTAAATTTTAACTGCATTCATGTTTTCACTAAGGTATTCATGAGAATACATGATTAAGGACTTTGAATATTTGGAATGTGACCAACAAAACATATCTTATGATATATGGGGATCGACAATGGTGTTAAATCTCTGGTAATCGTTTTCACTATGTTATGAGAGTGGACTGCAGTATTATGGACAAGCCTAAAGATTGGAATGGATTATGTTGGACATAAGTTAGTATTGTTTAAGGATAGAAGTTTTCTCGATATTATTGATAGGATGTTATAGTAATATAGTTTTAGAAAAAGGAAAACCTGCAGGACGGGCGACAGCCCATCGCGTCGGACAAGGCTGTAGGAATCGAACCCACAACCGAAGTGCGACTTGCCTTTATCGCCTACCACTGGCCTACAGGAATTCCCTGTTTAGTAGAAAATAGTTTTATTATATTAAGCTGTATGACATATGATGTAGAAGTCCATTTTAGGAACCATATATGATTAATCTCACTATAGATCGACTTATGTATATAATTTTTTGCTAAACTTTTGTTTGAGACAGATGGAATGACCCGTCATTCTATCACATGATCTGCTAACACTTCATGAATAACAAATTCAACTTCTTTTATTTAAGAGATGAAGTGAAAATTGTTAAAGGCACGAACAACAGTGAGATTGTACCAAAATAAAGTAAGTATTTATTCTAATTCAAATTCTTTAACTTTAGGGAAACGATCTTGAAAACCAAAAATGTTGTCCTAGTGATCTTATATCTGATGAATCAGATGGTACCTTAGATCGTCACAAATTTATGGCTTTGTGATTGCTGGATTTTCCATAGCCATGTTCTCTACCACTCTCCATCAGAACATGATGGTTAGATTTCTCTTCCATATCCATATTTTCACCTATGTGGAAACCCAGTGATTAGTTTATTTGGGTAACCGTTACGTTTCATACTTTGGTTTTTAAAGATTGGTTTTGATATTCCTTTTTACGATGTGGGTTTCTATTAAAGAAACTTTCGAATAGTAAACCATTTATAACCCCGACGAATTTCGAGGGCGAAATTAATTTTAAGGGGGGTAGAATGTAACAGCCCGAGATTTTATGAAAAATATTCTTTTTAATTTTATTAATGTCTTGTGTTGTACGCTACACCAAAAGGATCTTGCACAACACGCATCATTGACTTGCCTTGCATTACACGAAATCGCAACCTTCCTCGATAGCGTGTGTAGTACGCAATACTGAGTTTCACGAAACAACGATATGCTATTAAAATATTATTAAAACTAGCCGTTATGAATAGTAATAACCAGTTTTTAAATTTTAGAAATTTTAGCTCTCAAAATGGACTTCATTTTTGGATTCGGAGTATCAAATTTAGCCTAAGGTGAAATTTTGGTACTTTTCGGATAACTTTCATATTCTGATGAATAGTGAAAATTACTAAATTATAATTAAAAACAACTTTTTTAATCAAAATAATTAATAGTGATAAATTATTAATTTGAGTGGTTTTAAAGTATATTTAGAATATATTTTTACAATTTAATACAATGTTGGTCATTGGATGTAATTTCACATTTAAACCAGACATAATCAAGTGTCAATATTTTGATAGATATTGTTTCTTAAAAACACGCTATTTGTTTTAACAGCGGGATTTAATTATAAAATTAATTAATGCAACTTCTATGTTATTAATTTGCTAAAATAGACTTCATTTTTGAATTCGGAATATGAAATATAGCTTAGGATGAAATTTTGGCATTGTTCTGAAAAACATCAATTTTTTATGAATAGTGAAACTACTAAGTGGTAGTTAAAAAACTGAATTTTTCATAAAACTTAATTTTACCGCTTCTGTGAATGGAATTTCAAAAATCCGAGAGACACGGTTGATGTCAATAAGTAAAATTTGGTTCAATGAGATGAAAATAATTTTTGGTGAATAGTAACTTTTTACTTTTATTTACCACGGTTAAAAGTAAATAGGGTAATTAATGGTAAAAATGAAATTAATATTACTCTAACACATGTCCTAATCCTATTGGACAAGTGTATCTCGACCAAAAACAACCTTAAGTGTAAAATATTATCATTTAGGCCCACTTGGATTAGATTAGGACATTTATTATTATTTAATTCAAAGAAGAGTTAAAAGAGTTAAAATCAATGTTTATTTACTAAACAAATTTTAATATAGGGTTATACAGAAGATAAATTCGATTGTAAATATTCATTAGAAATCTAAAAAGATTTCCTACATAATGGTATTTTATTTGTAATTTTTAGACATCAAATAAGTTAATTTATTTATGACACAATGATGATGCAGTAATTATCTTATTAATGAAATATTGACATAATTGATATTATAAATACCAAAATAAATGTAATTTAAGACTTTTTATGAATTAAACTAATTTTCTAGGTTACTATGATATATTATTATTTATTTAATCAACTTGTTTCGAACATATAATTCTGTTATGACTTTCACAAAAATCATATATCAAATAGTGTCAAAATTGACACAAAATAGTTTTTAAATAAAATATCATATTATTAATTTTTATTTTATTCCTAAAAATCTAAGGTTCGGCAAAATGACTTAGATAAGGATATATATATTAATAATAAACAATTTGGGGTTCTTTTGGAATGTTATAGTAAGTGTATTAACCATATAGTGTAAGAAAACAAAAAGACACGGTAAAAGTAAAATTATTTAACTTAAAGTTAAATCTAATTGATAAGGTTAAAATAATAACCTAAACTTGTCTAAATCCTATTGTTTGATACGATTTCGACCCATCCCCACTTTAGCTTCGAAATAAGGCCCTTTGGAACCATTATAAACCGATTTTGACTTTAATATAAAATAATATTTTGAGATATTCCTAAGGTGCCCCTCTCCTCCCTTAGAAAAGGGCACCTCCTCCCTCTCTTCCTCACACAACATTGAGCCTTCAAGCTCGGCCAACCCCTGCCAAAATCCGTTCTCCACTTCCCTAGTTTAATCCTAGAGGTCCTGGTCTTCTTCAAAGACCATCCTTAGTTCTTTAAGTGGAGGATAAGAAAAGGCGCGTCAAAAAGAGGTAATATCCATTACCGATCTTTTTCAATTTCTTTCTTCTTCAACTTCTTATTCTTTAGTTGTTTCATGATAAAGTAATAACATAAGTATTTCTTATATACTGATATGTTATTATAAATATGAAACAACTCTAATTAACCTTCTATCCATCCTACGGAAAAAGGAAATCACCGCGCGTGTGTACGTACGGAATACCGTCTCCACGCCGTGGTGTAATCTATTTTCCGCCACCAACTTAATTGGATGGGTATAAAGGTGTAATGAGTAACTATATATGATTATTATAAAGTTATATTGATACTGAAATAGTATACATACACTTCAACACAATTCCACGACCATGGGAACGATATCATCGCTCGTGCGTACGTACGGACTACCATCTCCACGACGCGATGAGATTCATTCTCAATGATTAACCATTCATGAATGATTATAAAGTATATATAATAAGTAATAATGAAATATATGACCTAATAATGATACTGGAATTATTTATATTTATATGTATGTCATCTACATAATTCCATTCAATTCAATAAGGAAACGAAAACAACGTTCATGCGTACGTACGGACTACCGTCTCCATGAACGGTGTATTTCTTTCCATTTACTGATTTATTATATATGTGTATTATGAATATATATATATAAATCATGTTTTATATTCTATAATTATGTAATCATGATCTAAGTAATCATATGAATAATTACAAGTTAAAAACACGAACGACAAATGAGACGATTTTACCCAAAACGCTACTTTAACATGAATTTACAAAATAACGGGTAATATAAAGTCATAAGTGGACCATATATGATATAATAACAATGAATATGATTCTGGAATAAGTCAATAACATGATTTAAGTCATTATACAGGAGGTTCGTACACTTACAAAGCAAGTCGGACCTAAGGTAAGGGAAATATCACAATCTCATTTTTATCCGAGATTGTTTATACTTTGCTATTTACTGGGGTGTATTTTATCATCCACATCCATGTTTCCTCAATATGTAATCCACCTACAATTGTTTAAATCCTATTTTACCCTTCGGTGAGTTTTTAGTAAAAGATATGAAAGGAATCTTTTGATGTTTTTCGTACGAGGTGCTTTTTTGACTTTTCCGACAAAAGTACGGGAAGAATGTTTTTTTAACTTATACGACATGAATGGATTTTTAAGAAACTTCCTTTACAAGTTTTCAAGTTTATTTTTAATCAAAATATTTTATTTTAAAGTCGTATGACATGTTATGAAAGGAAAAATGTTTTTTAAGTAGATAGGATATTTTCCTCAAGAATGGAGTTCAAGTATTTTATCAAAATTATTTTCCATCTAAGATAATAAAAGGGTTCTGTTTTTATCCCTATTGTTACATTGGTTTGATTATGTTGTGATGGAAATATTTTTATGAATTCCTTTATCTTATATGAATTGTTTTATGATGTCATGTTGCTTAAGAATCCCATTTTTATTACATGGGTTACGCTATGATGTGTGGTTTATGATTATGTGGCACACATAAGAAAGGATTCATTATAAGATGGGTGGGACCTATATCTCCCTCCAATGCATTGGGTAATGATTTTATATCTCATGAGATAGACATGGCTAGAACGGTAGGTTATACCGGTTCAGTGAAACAGGACTGGAATGAGGGTGACTCAGTTCAGAAAGGGACTCTGTCCACTAAGATAGTCTTGGAAATGAGTCATGACTAACAAGAAATGATTTTCCATGATTATGTATGCATGCCACAAAGTTTCAAGTTTCATGTTATGATTATGGGGATCTCATTTTCACTTCTATGATTTGTTCCATTTTAAGATATTATGATCTCTTCTGCAGGATATGATTTTCAAAAAGATATGATATGATTTTTATTTCCTTTATTTGCCCTTGATGAGCATTTGAGCTCACCCTTTTATGTTTTCTTTTCCCCAGGATATAAAGAATTGTTTTAGGTAAAAAAAATGGAAGATTTTTATGGGAGATATTGAATATCTTTCACCACGATTAGAAGATTACATTCCGAGTTTCCAAAGACACTAAACTATTACGATCCTTGTGTGTGTGTTTTTGTTATGTACCAAGTATTCCGCAAAAGTAATGTAATGTCCATGTAAGTCAAGCTTCGAGTCTCTACAAGAACAACCAGCGGAGGGTCCGAGCTTGTTCGTAAGCCCGTGCCCTCCACATTAGAAGCTCAATCCATAACTCATCAACGATAAGGATTTAATTTATTAAAGATAAATTATACAAACACCCTGCAATTAAAATACGCATGCACGAGGGTATAATTCACATATACTCTTTATACAAAAACCCCCTACCTCGCAAAGACGTCGCACGTCATTGAGCTACGGAAAGAGGAAAGCGTTGCGATGATCGGACGTCGTGGAAGATCGGTGCAGATTCTGTTGACGTTGGAGGAAGATCCATCATCGTTGCGGATTCCCCGTGGTGTTGTCTCCTCCTTTGATGGAGAACCGGGAAGCGTTCTTCGTCATGAAGGAATTATCGTTCTTCGTCGGTGAGTTGGTACTCTTCAAAAAAAAACTCAAGAGCTCTCCAATCCTCCACACAACAATTTCCAACCCCATATTTCATTAAGAGCCCTTCTTTTAAAAGATTCCAAGCAGTTCAAAATAAGTCAAGGAGGTGTGAAAAATATAATAAATAAGGTTATTAATTATCTTAGTTGGCTTAAGCTTGGGAGGTGGAGAGGCTCCACTTCAATAAAAGATAAAGTGGAGTTGTCAACCATTTAACATGGGGTGAGTTATGGGGAGATGAGGAGTTAGAGTCTTGTGTGGGCCCCACCACACTAAACTCTCCCATGGGAGGTTAGGTGGGTGTGGGCCCCACCTCTAACCTCCCCTTTGTTGAAAATAACCACCTAACTTGAATAAAATTTGTACACATCAAATTTTATTTGATTTACTCTCATTCCCAAAAATTTAACCTCAACCCGCTCAAAACGCAACTATGGTAAACGTTACCTTAAGCAATTAACGATGCTGCGAGTTCATCGGTGCCCTCATATTTCAATTCTGAGCACCGGTTCAAAAGATAGAAAAACCCACACGTATGTTTACTGAACGTACCTGAAAAAAATTTCGAAAAATTATTATCAGTCACCCTCGACCCGTGCCAGTCAAGGTCAGGCTCTTCCTAAGTGAAACATGCCCCAACAAATCCAACGGTACTCTCGGATTTTCAATCTGAGTTATCGTTTAAAAGATAATAATTTTACAATAAAATAATTTTCATTTAATTATTTTATTTGCTGCCAAAAACTAACTTTTTCTGGTGGCCTGCGCCAGCCAAAGTAAGTATCTTCTTAAATAAACCATGCCCTCACATGTTCGGCGGTTGTCTCCGATTTTTAATCCGAGCTACCGTTTGTGAGTTATAAGCATTTGAAAAATAAAATAATTTATTTAATTATTTTATTTATGGATAAGCCATTTTTGGGATTTCTCATAGGAGGCCCGCGCCGACTAAACTTAAGTCACGCCTAGGGTAAAGCTGCCATCCTAAGCGCAACGGTGCCCTCAAATTTCTGATCCGAGTAACCATTTAAGAGTTATTACACTTTTTCAGTAAAACTACTTACGCACGTTAATTTAATCTTAACAAGACTTCAGAAAATTATTCCGGCCACACCGGGCCTTAGAATCAGGTGGCGTCTGAAACCACGCACTCACAAAATTCCAAAGAATTTATGAAAAAAAATTCCTTGAAATTTCCGTGTCTTTACATTACTCCCACCTCAGGGCTTTACGTCCCCGTAAAGCATCAACACATACTAGGGGAAACAAAAAGTGGTAATAAGCATGCATCTGAGCCTTTCGCACCCATGTGCTCTCCTGGAGGTTCCTGTGCTACCTGGGGGTTCCTTTTCACCGACCAAGGAAAAACCATCCCATCGTTGTAAGTAAACCACAACCTTTTGCCTAATACCGTCAATCCGTGTATGAACTCTAATTGCCCAGTCCATACCCAAACTAACGTCGTAAGGCCTCGACGTTGTAACCAAGAGGTTCCAACCGAAACTCTCGCCTCAAGGGTCAGATAACACCTATCGGCGTACGTGTGTTTATCGAGTCTCGTCTCAATGGTATCTCCAGACGTGAGGGTCAAGTCAATAGTTTTACACGGAAAATCTAGGTCTAGGACAAGATTCGTGGAAGGAAGGAATGATTGGAACCTATGTCTATTGATATGGAAGCTCGTAGAAGACAAATTCTGCACTTCGAATCATCCTTAGAGCCCTTTCGGTCGCACTCCTTGACCGCATATAGCTACTCTTTTCCCCTGCCCTCCAGCTCCATGAGCTTGGATGGGACAACAAATGTGGGTGGTTGTAACATGTTTAAATGTACACCACCTCATGCTGCTCTCCAAGCCCTGCCTCCACGTCTGCTGCTCTACAGATTTATCTGTCCTTAACATTTCCTCTTCTTGAAACATTCGCACACCTAAGTCTCTGAGACCGGCACCAGCTCGCTACGTTCCAACTTCTAACATTCTCTAGCTGTATTCATTCATCCAAAGAACATTCAACATCAAGGTTTTCTCCAGCACCCTAACGTGATTAGAAATGCATAGAGGAAAAAGTGATGGCTCAAATAGTATTCATCGAGTACCCGGAATGTTCGGTACGCCTCGATGAATTCTTAGCTACCGACACGTCATCCTGCCGAAGCTGTATAAGCTCTAGAGAACTCTCAGCCACCTCCTCAAGCTAGTCCTCAGCCGCCTGTGAGTCAGGTTCACCTCAGAACTTGAGGGTATCTGATGTTAGAACATGTGTAAGGCAGTAAGCCTACATGTGTCACCTACTGGTACTGCCAGTTGTAACTGCTGACCAATAGGTAGTGATGTATAGCTGACACACTACCCGAAGGCAGTATCTTAGGAATCGGTCCACATACTGAAGTCTCATCACTATGCGGACCATCCTCATGGTCATTTACTGGAAAAAACTAGTGGCCAAGTCCACCATCCACTCTACTGATGTCTCAGCTAGGCGGAAAACTCTAGCAATCATCTCCAACCAGTGCTCTGCTGTCTAGGAATCTGCCTCGCCTCGTAACCTCAGAGGCTGCTGCTACTGGAACTCGTGCAACGCACTCTCCCAGCCTGAACAGTTTTCTAGTAAGTCTGGTGGAATCTGTTTCACAACAGGTGGTGGTGGTGCTGGTACACCACCCGAGGGTTCCAACATAGTAAAAAGGGCCCCGCACCGGAGCCTCGCCGCTCGGTGGGTCGTCATCGAGTACTCTCTCGGAACTCCAACTGACTGTCTACGTGGAGACATCCTGAACAGATGTGACACGGTCAATGATTTATACCTAGTGAGATGACCTGGTTTGAGCTAACTTTAAAACTTTGGGAAACACACATGCAATCAGTGTTTTCGTGCACTAAGTCGGAAATCAGTAGTCACGGTCCTAGTGTATGGATACGTCGGCCATCGCACCAACACTGGACTCCCTGAACTAAAGACCACACTTGGTACCCTTAACACTATTGCTTCACAAAAAGGAATGATCAGAGTTCTGAGTTCTGCGGTAGAACCGACTCCTCTGATACCAATTTGTCACGACCCGTCCTCGGGGCCTGTGCCGTGACTACCCCAAGCCTGCCTTCCATAGGCCAGGGGATGGCGACTAGCACCAAAGGCGTAAATCCCGATAACTAGGAAGGCATTGCCTTTATAAAAGTAAACAAAACACCACAGAGTATAAATGGAAGTAAAACACTAATTAAAACTGAAAAAAGCTGTGCAGAAAGTAAAGGGGCCGGAAATACAAGCCCAACAGTAAAGTAAAAGGAAAAAGATAAAACAGCTGAAAGGTGACAAGAAGCTCCTGGATCATCCACAAAGGATCATAACTGAAGGGTAAGTACAGATAGCACAACTCCTAGATCGTCCACCACGGATCCTACCTGAAGTGTAGGTACAGATAGCCTCCACAACGCTCTCACCCGTCAACCTCCTCCGAGTGTCATCTCATCGTGAAGTACACCACCAGATACTGTCTCATCGTGAGGTCCACCTTCGGGTACCGTCCAGTCCTCGAACACTCGGCTTCTGTCTGCGCTGCCCGTCATCTGCAACCAACACAACGAGGTGCGGGCATAGCCCGTGCAGGGGTGAGTATAAGGATACTCAGTAGGGACCCCGATACCCTCAAGGTCTCACTAAATCCAACAAGGATGACCACAAAGAAGATCTCAATAGATAACCTCTACCTAGATATATGCCCATACATATACCCAAGTTATCAAGTAACCCATCTCAATCATGAGGAAACCCAAAGATTATGAAATCAATGGATAACCACTACCTAGGTATATGCCAATACATATACCAAAGTTATCAAGTGATCCATATCAATCATGAGGTAAACACAAAGGATATAGACTCAGCTCAAACCAGGATTTTCATTATCGAAACCGTAACTGCTGAAGAGTCCCGTCTCTAGAGTATACAGTGGTCCTGTCATGACTCTAAGATACTGCTCACTAACCTAAGACTGCTGAGGTACTCCTCCTGTCGAGTACCGCGGGCCAGCCACCCAAACACAGTAGTGCTTCTCGCCGGGGTATGCCACCCAAACACAGTAGTGCACACCCCCTAATAGCCTGTAGAGGTACTCTCCGGACGAGTACCGCGGGTCTGCACTGTCACACAGGTAGTGCTCCGTCCGCCATGGGTCTGCACCCAACAAAGTATTTCTCCGTCCACTGGGCTAGTCGACTCACTCCAAGTCGAGTCGGTCAAGCAGTCGTCAGGTCTCAGCCGGCTACACGGTCTCCGTACTCCGAACGCTCGTCTCCGGGAGGGTCCTCTCCACGAGCTACAGGTCGATACTCCATGTATCTCAAAGTCCCACAAAGAAGTATCTCAAAAGACTTCCTCTTCATAGGGGTCTCAATGCAACAGACGACACATTAATCGGACGCCCGGTCTGTGTGTTATTAGCCTTTTCATCCCGGGGGCCCGGTTGGTTTCATGTACGAACCAACCCGACCATATCATAACTGTACCCCGAACTCTCATGGGGTATACTCAAGGAATCATTTATCAACGTGATTACCAATGTCGCTGATGGATCGTCAAACGGACGTCCGGTCTGAGAGTTATTAGCATTTCCGTTCTAGTGGCCCGGTTGGATTTCGGGTACAATCCAACCCGGCCTTACTCCAATTGCGTCCAAACCTCAGGTGAAGTATGCCAAAAGAACCGTCTCATTAAGAGGAATCCAACAAAGTTGACGGCACGTCAATCAGACGTCCGGAGATCAAGTTTTAAGTGTTTCCGCTCCGAGGGCCCGGTTGGTTTAGGGTTCGAACCAACCCGGTCGTACTTCGAATGACACCGGTTAACCAAACCGGTCACACAATTGCGATCCATACAGAAAAACACACGAGATGGACTACCCATTGGTCAAAAACAAATAGCCGGTGAAAAAGTTGCATTTCACCGCAACACGCCCGAACCGGGCATCGTGGGGCCCGCGCCTCAACCTTAACTTCAATATCCAGAATTGTTTTTGAAACATCCGTCTTAATTCTAGGGTCGCAACGTCGCAGACGGTTCGACATTCCGACACCGTATGAGAGAGATATGTCCGATACAGGATTCCGTAATAATAATAATATTATTATAATTGGGTGTTTCATGGACCTGAGACACGAACCAGAATTTAGTATCATAAATTAGACTTGAATCGACCGTCTTAATGATAGGGTCACGTCACCACTGACGGCCAGTTAATCGGACGTCGCATGTAGGGGTTATAGCAGGTCGAAGATTTAATAATAATATTAAATATATTATTTTCCGACCGCTTCGGGTACCCGATCCAAAAACCCGAAAATGATATCCAATATTGGAATCGGAATGTCCGTCTTGGAATCTGGGTCGCACTTCCGCAGATGGTTCATGATACCGAGGTCACATGAATATGTTACGGTCGAAAATGTGTTTTATCAACAAAATTAATAATAACAATATTTTATTATTATTATTAATTGTTTATTTAATTTAAATGTTTCATAACTCCAATCTCATTCCACGCATGAACATTGATGCACAATCCACATCTCACTCCTCCTTTGATATTTATTTATTTCTTTTAATTTTTATTTCTCAAATCTCCTTCTCACTCCAATCTTCATTCTCCTTTCCCAAACTCTCACGCTTTCTTCTCCACCAAAACCGCGGGCTGCTTCCTCCACTAGAAATATGTCGCCTTCAGACTTCCGTCGTCCCGGCGTGGCATGCCGACATCACTTTCCGTGAACCACCAGACGCGCATCGGTGGTCTGATTTGCCTACCGTCTGCGCCCGCGTTTCTCCCGGGACATGCTCTTTACTTCGACGACTTCAAATTGCCGTTGCGGCCCGTTTCTTCGTCGCTCGTCATCCCGCGCACAAAAGAACAACCAGCGGAGGGTCCGGGCTTGTTCATAAGCCCGTGCCCTCCGCATTAGAATCTCAATCCATAACTCATCAACAAAAAGGGTTAAATTTATTATAGATAAATTATACAAACACCCTGAAATTAAAATACGCATGCACGAGGGTATAATTCACATATACACTTTATACAAAAATCCCCTTCCTCGCAAAGATGTCGCACGTCGTTGAGCTGCGGAAAGTGGCAAGCGTTGCGATGATCAGATGTCATGGAAGATCGGTGTCGATTCCGTTGACGTTGGAGGAAGAGCCGTCGTCGTTGCGGATTCCCCGCGGTGGTGTCTCCTCCTTTGATGGAGAACCGGGAAGCGTTCTTCGTCGAGAAGGAATGATCGTTCTTCGTCGGTGAGTTGGTACTCTTCAAAAAAAAACTCAAGAGCTCTCCAATCCTCCACACAAAAATTGCCAACCCCATATTTCATTAAGTTCCCTTCATTTAAAAGATTCCAATCATTTCAAAAGACGTCAAAGAGGTGTGACAAATATAATTAATAAGGTTATTAATTATCTTATTTGGCTTAAGCTTGGGAGGTGGAGAGGATCCACTTCAATAAAAGATAAAGTGGAGTTTCCAAACATTTAACAAGGGGTCAGTTATGGGGAGGTGATGAGTTAGGGTCTTGTGTGGGCCCCACCACACTAAACTCTCCCATGGGAGGTTAGGTGGGTGTGGGTCCCACCTCTAACTTCCCCGTTGTTGAAAATAACCACCTACCTTGAATAAAATTTGTACACATCAAATTTTATTTGATTTAATCTCATTCCAAAAAATTTAACCTCAACCCGCTCAAAACGCAACTACGGTAAAGGTTACCTTAAGCAATTAACGACACTGTGAGTTCATCAGTGCCCTCATATTACAATTTCGAGCACTGGTTCAAAAGATAGAAAAACCCACACGTACGTTTACTGAACGTACCTGAAAAAAAGTTCGGAAAATTATTATCAATCCCCCTCGACCCGTTCCGGTCATGGTCAGGCTCTGCCTAAGTGAAACACGCCCCAAAGAATCCAACGGTACTCTCGTATTTTCAATCCGAGTTACCGTTTAAAAGATACCAATTTTACAATAAAATAATTGTCATTTAATTATTTTATTTGCGGCCAAAAACTAACTTTTTTTGGTGGCCCGCGCCGGCCAAAGTTAGTATCTTCTTAAATAAACCATGCCCTCACGAGTTCAGCGGTTGTCTCGGATTTTTAATCCGAGCTACCGTTTGTGAGTTCTAATCATTTGAAAAATAAAATAATTTATTTAATTATTTTATTTACAGTTAAGTCATTTTTTTGATTTCTCATAGGAGGCCCGCGCCGACTAAACTTAATTCGCGCCTAGGGTAAACCCGCCATCCTGAGCGCAATGATGCCCTTATATTTCTGATCCGAGTAACCGTTTATGAGTTATTAAACATTTTCAGTAAAACTTCTTACACGCGTTAATTTAATCTTAACAAGACTTCAGAAAATTATTCCGGGCACACCGGGCCTCAGAATTAGGTGGGGTCTGAAACCGCGCACTCACAAAATTCCAAAGAATTTAAGAAAAAAATTCCCTTGAAATTTCCGGGTCTTTACAATTTATATCATTATTAAAATTATTTTTATGATTTAATGATGATCAAGGTATAATGACTGGAACTTCCAAACCAAAATTATCATGAAAAACGAAATAATTAACAGCCGGAAATGGTGATTTTAGTAAGAAATTTTTAATAAAAGGGTGATGAAATGTTATAATTTGATCATATATGATATTATAAGTATTTAAATTACTCTATAATATAATTATAAAAAACATTTAATGTAATATACTGTAGGATATAGTTATTTTGAAGCAAGTCAAACTCAAGGTAAGGGTTTTATGTCACAATATCATTCTTTATCAAGATCGTTTATGATTATGTTTATAATTATGAAATTATATGATATACAATTCAAAAATATCATTAACATTATTATAATTTGGTTACATAAATAAAATACATGTTTTACAATAATTTTTATCTCTTTATTAACTTACGATATCAAAATAATATTTTTAAGGAAAACCCAATTTGCTTCACTCTTTGGTCCAAATTTCGTTCCCTTATGAATAAAGGTTTCATAAAAAAATTGAAAAATGCGTTAATTATTATATAATTATTGATTATATTTATTTATACACATTATTTTATTTTTTAAAAAATATTTTAATAGGAATGTTATTTTTGTTTGTCAAATGAGGTAGTTTTTTCATTTTCTATAAAAGTGTGAAAGGAATGTTTTCTTTTAACTTATTGAGCATGAAAGGAATTTTACACCATCATGAACAATAAATTATTTAATTATTAATATAAAATATTATAATTTCCTTTTAAAAAAGTGTTTTCATTAATTTATTGTAAATTTTTCTGTTTTTAGAAGTACATTTCAATGTGAAATGGTATTTTCCTCATAAAATATTCATGTGATATTTTAATGTAATTTTTCATCTATGATAACATCCTTTTATATTACTAATTATTTAATTGTTATGTGATCTAATGATAAAATACATATTAATTAAATCGATGTTTTTTGGTTAGGATGGCAATATTTTTATGAAA
The DNA here is from genome assembly GCA_963277665.1 of Viscum album. Lineage (NCBI taxonomy): Eukaryota > Viridiplantae > Streptophyta > Magnoliopsida > Santalales > Viscaceae > Viscum > Viscum album. The sequence goes on along the minus strand of OY728120.1, from coordinate 1,081,688,279 downwards.
CCCTTTTCTCTTCTATGGGTTAATATATGATGAAATGTTTATGAAACCCATTTACTTTCCATGGGATATGTTATGGTTAAATATTTATTAAACCCATTTTTATTTCATGGGTTATTATGTTATTAATATTTTAAGAAATTATGGGAAAAAATTATGATTTTATTTATGTGATAGGTAGTCTTGAATTATATATTCCCCCAATGCATTGGGTGAAGATGGATATCTCATGAGATAAAAAGGACTAGAATGGGGAGTGAACCCCATATAGTAAGAGACTTTTTCCACAATTATAGTCTTGTGAGTTAATATTTCCTAATATTATGGAATGGGTAGTGAACCTAATACACAGTTATAGGTTTTGATAGAATACCTGATTTAACACCCAAAAGTTATAATGTAAGAACCTTATATTAAATAGCGTGAATGACATGAAAAACCAAGTGCTTATGGGAATATAATATCTACATAAATTATAATATATTTAAAATTTATAATATATTCTATATATATTTAAATTCATAAAATAATGAGTTGGCATGCATCATTTCCAAGAGATACAATCCTTGATAGTGTCCATCATACCAAAGATCGAGTTTTACTGAAAAATAGTATGTTATTAAAATAATATTATTTAATATAATATGATATAACCTAGTCAATATGTTAGCAATTATGAATATTATTAACTAAATTATGAAAATTTATGGTTTTTATAAATAAAAAATTAATACATTGGTTACCCATAAATGAGAAATGAAAATAAGAACCAATTGGATATAAACTGAAATATTATTATATTTCTACTTTCAAATGAGTTGTGTCATAATAAAAACAAATAATTACAATTATTTACTGATTTATAATTAAATATATGTTATATATTAAATAAAATATTTTCAATATTTTTCCATTTGGTTTTATATGCATAATATTAGAATAAACCCAATTTTACACATAAAAACTTATATTTTTTTAAATGCAAGTTTACCACATTTTAATAGATAACCAATTTTAAATATTAATTTTGACACTATAATTGATTTAATATGTCAAAATAAAATTTATATTTGAAATAAAAACCTAAAAATTAGGTTAGGGTAAATTTTTTATATTTTTTAGAAACATATCATTTTTAATGAATAGTTAAAAATACTAAATTTTAGTTCAAAACAGCTTTTGTTATATTTTATTTATAAGGATAAATATTCTTTTATATTTGTTTTAAAGTTTAATTAAACCATATTTTTATCAATTAATACAATTTTGGATATTGGAATCAATTTCTATTTGAAATTAATTGTAAAAACTTATCGATCCTTTGAATCTTTTTTACTTTAAGACCTAGGATTAGTGTCCCACATGCATGATGAATTTTAAAATAATTTCAATCACTTCTATGATTGAAATTTGGAAAAATTTATTCCATATATTGAATTATAATAATTTATAATTTATAATAAGTTCAACATATTTTTTTATCAAAAATATTAGTGAATGTGATTAAAATTAATTGTAATTATTAAAAAAATTAAGCTTAATAAAAGAATAAACTATTAACTTAAGGGCCCAATGGACCGAGAAAATTATCCAAAAATTATTGGATGTCGATATATATGCCATTAACATTAAATTATTGATTTTATTTGGTTTTTTATGACTTGCTTTATGTAATATCATGTGTACTCCAAACTTGTTTCCAAAAATTCCATGTGATTCATTTTCCATTCTTATAAAAGGCTACCACCTCTCGCACTTCTTCAAATATCTAAAACCACTTAGGTTTAGCCAATATCTCAAAATATAGCTTCCAAAAATCAATACCATCAACCTTGAATCCTCCCTTTTGTCATAACTCCTTCTAGGGAATACTTTTGGTATAAACTAAAAGAAGTTACCCTATTAAGAGGTAACGTATTCTCTCAATCATTTTAGTTTAACTTCCATTATCCACTCCCTATGATATTGTTATTCAATAATTACATAAAAAACTATAACATAAAAATACTAGGTTATTTTTTTAATATTTTAATCTACATTTACACACACCTCCATCTAATGGGTAATGAACATACTGTTTCTGTGTACAAAAAACTACTACCTCACGAAATGTTGATTGTTCATTTTTTTCCTCAAAACCAATCATGGTGGAAATTATGATAGAAATTATATTTTTTAATGTTATATATAATATTTATTATTTATTTATAGTTATATAATTCTTTTATAACATTTACATTTAATACTTTCCATTTTATGTTAATACGATAACATCATTGGAGGGAGTGTGGGTACCACCCCCTCAAAGAGATGTGATTCTTTCACAAGGTGCCTGGAATGTATAAATGCTTTTTATAATTAAAAACATGGGGCATAAAAAAATATATTATATTAATGACATAATTACATTTCTTGAAACATATATATATATATATATATATCATTTTCTTTATTACCCCTTCACACACTTAATAAGTGGTCACATTATTTATGGATGTGTGGACTATCACCTCCTCGACATGATGTGATTCCTTCTTAAAAAAATTATATATATAAGTATGTAAGATTAAATAATATGTTATTTATTACATAATTATTATTCTAGAAATATATGGTGTTACAAACCTTCTTTCCATAACGATCATTGAAAATGGGAACGTTACTCGTGCGTACGTACGACTCACCATCTCTAGGATTGTAATGTTGATTCATTTTTCATAACAATATTTAATGATTGATTTTATAATTTTAATCTATGTATGAACATGGTACTTATGTTATGATAATTATTCTAGATATATTATATGTTGACCACACCGGTTCTGATAATCCCATTTATGCTTTCACATACTTTGATAATCCCAAATAATGTGTATCTATATATTAATTCTTTCAATCAATGATCATGTTGATAATTATATTAAAATAATATTTGAAATATGTAAATCAATGTTTATCTATGGTTATATGACTTTTGAAATAATTCTTACTCAATCAAATTTGTTTTTCATAAAACAGATAAGTGTTAACTCACTGATATGCTTATAGCTTATAACACAGATCTACCGGTACTTAGTCTACCCATAGACATAGTCACCGATAAGCTAAGATCTCCGATACGTAGAGCTATTGGTATGTATAAGTCTACCGGTAAGCACATGTCTAATAGATCGTCCACAGATACAGACAGCTACCGATAGAAGCTAAGCTTCTGATAAAACAAGTCTACCGGTATGCATAAGTCTACTGATGTACACTTCACTGGTATAGAATAGAGCTACCGCTATTCACAAGATACCGATAGAGTCGAATACAAAACGATCCCCCGATACAGACAAATACCGATAAAACAATTCTACCGATAGAACAAGTCTACTGATAGAACAAGGCTACCGACACAAAGTCTTCCAAAAAGTGTGGTTTCTGATATAGAGTCACCGAGACAACCAGGCTACTGATAGACAAGAAAGCTACTGATAGAAAAGAAAGCTACTGATATAAAAGAGAGCTACTGATAGAACAAGAGCTACCGATACACAGAGTAACAGCTACTGATACAAGGATCTACCGGTACAAGATCCAAGAGCTACTGATAGAAGGTCACTGCTACATAAAGTCCTCCACTACCGACAGAAGGCTACAGATGAAAGACTGACCATTCAAACTCTACTTTTGTCAATATTATTTATTTATTAAGAAACAATCATATTTGATGATTTTAATGCAATCAAAGTTATTTAACGTGGGTTTTTGGCATGTCAGGGAACCGTACCTAGTACCCATGAAAAGGTAATCATTCCCATTTCTGGAGCTGAAAGATATAAAAGGAAGGAAAAATACCAGGAAAAATGTATGAGAAAGAATAGGAGAAAGTGCATGAAAAGTAGTTTCATGAAGATTACACACAACGGGAAAAATAATGTTGTAAAGTGGTGCATACAGAAAGAATACTTCCATACTCGAAGATCACTTGACATAAACGAAGACATTCATTCTAGAGGAGAATAAAGGCTACATCTTACTCAAGGAGTGAAGAACTACAACGATATCTTCATACACTCAAGATGATCAAGATGAACCTGAGAACCAAGGAATCAAACGACACTCAGTTTTTCAGAAAAAAACCAGAGAAAGACTCAGAAGCATTCTTGATTAATCAAAAGATACCAGAGTTGCACTTTAAATCACTAGAGCTTTCTAAAACTCGTATATATTTTCTCAGTGATTCTTTTATTTAAATTTTTGAGCTGTGTGGATACTCTGTATATTTTATACAAACTTTGTCTCCTAAGCTGAACTGTAGGATACTAAAATCCTCACTCCAAACTTATTACACATTACTCTATCCCACAATGAATTGTGGAAGAGGTCAAGTATGACCTGGATAGCCTATGTGCTATTGTTTGTGTTCCCATGTAGAATTGTGCTAGAGGTCTTAGTACCTGGACAGACATTACACTTTTTTTACCCCGATGCAGGGTGTGGATCAAATTTATATAAATTGTTTGAGAGGACTAAGTCTCAGCTTGAGACTAAACCTCTTGGTTACATCTTCTCTGAATCTTAGTTTCAATCTAAAGTATGTTGTATATATTTTTCTATTCCACTGCTAATTAGTTTGAAATAAAATCTATTTTAAAGTTTCATTGATAGTTAAATTAGCAAGTGTTTATACTTATTGTGAACCCGTAAGTTAGTTTCAAAATTTAATTTAATCTCCTGATTAAATTAACTGAGACCTAATAAATATTTGAGAAACTAATTGAACTTTTACAATCTGTATAAATTCACTACACTTTAACTTACTTTTAATTGGGGGGATTTTAATATAAATATTTTTAAGAGAAATTTTAATTGGAATTCAATTCACCCCCCTCTTGACTATCCACTCCGACCAATATTTGGCATCAGAAGATTGTTTTATTCATCAAGGTTTTTGAACCACTCCATTTTTTAATGTGATTTTAGTTGTATCTTAAAGATCTCAAATTTCTGTTAGTTATAAATTTTATATCGTTAAATATGTTTGCTAAACTCTATCTATGGAAAATAGATTAGAAGGTTCTGCTACCAACATGCCACTATTCTTTAATGGTGCAAATTATGCCCAGTGGAAACTTAAGATAAAAATTCATTTAGAAAGTATGGGATTTGATATCTGGACTACTATAGAAACTCAATATAAGATTCCAGAATCTGAAAGAACTACTTGGGATGAACCTACTAAGACAGTTTACAATAATAATTGTAAAGAAATGAATGCCTTGTATTGTGCTCTAGGAGATGAGAAATTTAACAGAATATCTACTTGTAAAAATGCTTATGAAATTTGTGACACATTGGTTATTTACCATGAGGGAACAACCAATGCCAAATAAATGAGGCTGAATACCTACACTATAAAATATGATAACATTAAAATGAAGCTTGATAAACCCATTTCTGACATGTATCTCAGGTTCAATGAGATTGTCAGCACTATGATCTCACTTGGAACGGTAGTTCCAGCAAAGGAACAAATTATGTGAATATTATGATGTCTGCCAGAAAGATGGAGAGGCACATCTATTTCCATTAGAGAATCGTGCGACATCAGCACACTGCCTGTTAATGAATTAATTGGTAAGCTTATGATGTATGAGGAAGAACTCAAAGTGAATAAGGAAGAAGATGATGAACCTAAAGGGAAGTTAGTGGCTTTTAAGTCTACTGCATCGAGGAGCATGGATAAAGAGAAAGTTCACATACAAACTGAAAGCCCAACAAGTGAAAGTTCAGAATCTGATAGTGATGATGAGATGGCTCAAATAGCCAATAGATGTAAGAATTTTTACAGAGAGAAGAAATTATTTATAAAATAAAACTACAAAGGTAAATATGATAAAATAGTTCATTGTAAGAAGGACTGGAAGAAACCTGATAATGGTGATGAGATTATCTGCTATGAATGCAAATAGAAAGGACATGTAAAAGCAGACTGTCCAAAATTGAAGTTCAAAAAGAAATATGACTACAAGGACAATAAGTACAAGAAATCTATGAAATCTACCTGGAGTTCTTCAGAAGACAACACAAGTGAATATGATGTTTTTGACTCTAAAAATAGTCATGCTAACATGTGTTTTATTATAAACCCATCTGAGGTAACACTAGAACCTTTTATTTTAAAATCATACTATTCTGGAGTTGATTCGGATTCTGATTCTGAATCTGAAAATATTTCTAGTGAAGAATTGTTTGAATACTGTAATATGAAAGAAGAGAAATGTAATGAATTGAAGGACAAGTATAAGACCTTAAATAAACAGCATGCTCTAACCAGATCTATAAAATCTGTACGTGATGTGGAAAAGGAAAATAATTCTCAATTGCTGAAGGAAAATACTGAAATAAAATTTTCTAATTAGAAATTAAGAAAGGACTTGGACAAATTCAAAAATGGAAAAGATACTCTCACTCAAATTATAGGAAAAAAGTGGCACCAAAGTATACTACTGGAATAGGCTATCAGCCTGGACAGAGACAGTTTACTAAAACTAGATTCATTTCAAAATTTGGAAAGAATGCTGCTTGTTCTAGTTCTAGATTTTTGTCTGCTTCAACTAGTTATTCATATGGTTATAGACCAAATGAAGTTTATCTTTCAAAATATATTAATTTTTTAAATTATATGAAACCCATAAGACAAATTTGGGTACCTAAATCTTTTCTTGATAAACTTTCTGGACCCAAGAAGATCTTGGTACCAAAATCATTTTCTATTTAAACCTGTTTTGTAGGAAACCTGCTTGAAGAGTTCTCATAAGAAGGTATGGTACTTGGATAGTGGATGTTCAAGGCATATGACTGGAGACTACTCATTCTTCAAGAGTTTAATCAATGTTGATGGAGTCCATGTCACCTTTGGTGATAACTCTAAAGGAAAGATCATCGGCCTAGGCTAGATTGGTAACACTGATTTAGTTTTAATTTCAAAAGTTTTATTTTTTGATAGAATTAAATATAATCTGCTAAGTATTTCTCAGTTATTTGATGATGGTTTTAATTTTAATTTTGAAAATAATTCTTGTAATGTTATTAATTACAAAAACGTCTTAGTATTTTCTGCTTTGAGAAATGAAAATGTTTATGTTGTTGATTTCAATTTTTTAGCTAAACAAAATGTTACTTGTTAAAAATATTTTCATATAGAGTCTTTACTATGGCACAGAAGATTAGGACACTGAAACATTCATTCACCTAGAAAACTGACTAGGAATAACTTAGTTAGAGACCTACCTAAACTTAAATTCCCAAATTACAAAGTTTGTAATACCTGTCAAAAGGGAAAGCAACATAATGTTTCTTTTAAATCAAAGAAATAAGTTTCAACTTCTCAACCACTCGAGTTGGTTCACATGGACTTGTTTGGACCTTCTAGAGTTTCTAGTTTAAATGGGAAGCACTATGTCTATGTCTTAGTAGATGACTTTTCTAGATATACTTGGGTTTATTTCTTAGCTCACAAAAGTGAATCTTGTTCTTACTTTATTAAAAACTCCAAGTCTACAGAGAACTGTAGTGGACTTAAGATTAATACCCAGGGAAGTGATCATGGTCGTGAGTTTGAAATCATGAATATGAATCTTACTTCTCACACAATTTCTATAGTCCCAACTTTTCTGCCCCTAGAACACCTCAGTAGAATGGTGTAGTAGAAAGAAGAAATAGAACCCTGTAAGAAATTGCAAGAACATTGCTTAATGATTGTGACCTACCAATTTATTTTTGGGTTGATGATGTTAATACAGATTGTCATATTATTAATAGAGTCTTGATTAGACCTGTTCTTAAGAAGACCCCTTATGATTTGTTTAATAATAGGAAACCTAAGGTTAATTACTTCAGAGTTCTTGGCTGTAAGGTTTTTATTCTCAATACAAAGGATAATCTTGACAAGTTTTCTTCTAAAAGTGATAAAGGAATTTTTCTTGGTTATTATTTAACTAGAGAAGCATATAGAGTCTTTAATAAAAGAACCAAGTTTGTGGAAGAATATGTTCATATCAAGTTTGATGAAACTGATCCACATGAACCTAAGTCTTCTCTTGAAAATCATGAAGAAAAATTGACTGTTCTAGACCTTAATGATAAAACTAAAGAACCTATTGTAAAAACATCCATTTCTGGACATATTTCAGAATATGTTTCTATAGAACCCAAACTTAGAGAAGATCCTTAATTTTCTATTCCTACCTTTACTAGATCATATATGATTCTAAGGAATCATCCTTTGGATATTGTTGTCGGTAATCATGACAAAGGAACACAGACTAGAGCTTATCTAAGAAACCAGGTTGAACATCAAGCCTTTATTTCACATATAGGACCTAAAAATGTCAATGATGCAATCAATGATGAATTTTGGGTAATTTCTATGTCAGAAGAGTTAAATAAATTTTAAAGAAACAAATTCTGGGAATTAGTTGACAGACCTAAGGACAATTTGACCATAGGCACTAAATGGGTTTTTAGAAACAAAGTTGATGAATCTAGAAATATAGTTAGAAACAAAGCAAGGATAGTTGTAAAAGGTTATAGTCAACAAGAAGGTATAGACTATGAGGAAACCTCTTACCCTACAGCTAGATTAGAGGCTATTAGGATTCTACTTTCCTATACTGCTCATCTGAATTTCATGTTATATCAAATGGATTTAAAAAGTGATTTTCTAAATGGTTTTATAATTGAAGATGTTTTTGTTGAAAAACAACCTGGATTTACTAATCCTCATTTTCCGAATAGAGTTTTCAAGATCTCCAAAGCTTTATATGGTTTAAAACAATCTCCAAGAGCTTGGTATGATAGAATTTTCAATTTCCTTATTTCAAAAGGTTTTACTAAAGGAATTGTTGATCCAAATATTTTTATTAAAATAATTTCTAAAGATTTTTTGATAGTAAAAATCTATGTTGATGATATAATTTTTGTATCTTCTAAACATTATTTATGTACTGACTTTTCAAAAAGTATGCAAAATGAATTTGAAATCAGATTAATGGGGGAACCCAAATATTTTCTTGGATTTCAAGTTTTTTGAAATAAAAATGGTATTATTTTGAATCAAAGTAAATATAAAAATGATCTATTAAAACGTTTTGGATTGGATATTATTAAGTAAAGTGATACTCATATGAGTACTGTCTGTAAATTGGATGCAGATAAAACTAGGAAACCAGTGGATCAAACAAGTTATAGAGGTATGATTGGAATCTTACTTTACCTTATTGCTAGTCGACCAAATATTATGTTTAGTGTGTTTATGTGTGAAAGATTTCAAGCAAATACTAAAGATTCTCATTTAATTTCAGTTAAAATAATTTTTAAGCATCTTAAACACACTGTAAATTTAGGTTTGTTTTACCCAAAAGTAAAATATTTTGAATTAATGAGTTATTCAGATGCTGACTTTGTTGGTTGCAAGTTGGATAGAAAAAGTACATCTGGAACATGTCATTTTCTAGGTATGTCCTTAATATATTGGTGTAGTAAAAAGAAGAATTCTATATTTTTTTCCACTACCGAAGCAGAGTATATAGCTGCTAGTAGTTGCTGTGCACAAATTATGTGGATGAAACACACTCTTTTGGGCTATGAATATGATTTTAAGCATGTTTCCATTAACTGTGATAACACTAGTGCAATTAACATTTCAGAGAATCCTATGTCTCACTCTAGGACCAAACACATTGATGTAAGGAACCATTTCTTGAGATATCACTACCAAAAGGTGATATTACTCTTGAATTTATAGGTACTGAACATCAATTAGCTGACATTTTCACCAAAACATTAAGTTCAGATCTGTTAAGTTACATTAGACATGAGTTAGGAATGATAAACCTCACCGATGTAATACCTCACTGATAAACCTCACCAATAAACCTCACTGATATACCTCACCAATAAACCTTAACGATATACCTCACCGATGTGATACCTCACCGATGGACCTCACTGATAGATAAACCTCACTACTAGGAATTCTCACTGATATACCCTACCTTTGTGCGCTGTTTTAAACTTCTGTCTCCCGCCAGAATCTGAATAGTTTATACTTATGATATTTTAATTATTTATTTTATGATTACTAAATGATAAAACTAATTCCAAGTTACCTCTCAATCCAAAAAACCTTTACTTTACCCTCATGCCTTAGCTCCCAAATTTCTCAAAAACCCTAAGTTCCTCGAACCATAGATGGAAAAAACCAAACTCTCTACTATCAAAAATGACATTGATGAGCCAAATGTGAAGAAGAAGACCGAGCTAGAAGCAAGTGGCAGTGTTGGTAGAACAAAGTCAGTGAGGCGACCTGTGAACCCTCATTTACAGAATAGAGTTATTGTGATTGAAAAAGAGCTGTGTGTGGAATGGTTGTTGTCCAGAAAATCATTAGTTCTTTAGGTGATGGAAGATCAGAAGCGGAATGATTTCTTTTCGAACAACAATGGACCCTACTATCCAAAGCTGGTGAAACAGTTCTATGAGATTGTAAGCTTTGAGAAATCAGAAGATGAGAACTGAATGATTTCTTTTGTGAATGGAAAGGAGATATCTTTTTCATCTGTTGAGTGGGATGAATTCTTGAAGGTTCCACACGAAGGTGTTCCTGGATATTTCTCAAGATCATTACCACCTATAAGTGACATATTGGATTATGAGACTTATTTAGAGGAGCTCAATGATAGTGGCAAGAAGAGAGGGGTAGTGGCTGCTGAAATGGAGGGAGAGAACAGATTGTTGTTCAAGTTTGTTCAGCATGTTTTAATTCCAAGAAGAGGGGACTTTGAAAATTTAATATATCAGGATATCTATCTGTTATATCTCTTGAGACATGGTGTGAAAGTGGATCTGTGAAGGCTGCTAATGATTCAAATGGACGATATGATTAGACCAAAGTCAAAAACAAATGCCTTATTCTTTTCCAAGATGATCTCAGTGATGATCAAAGTGAAAGGGGTAGCTGAGTCTCAGGATGAGATAGTGGTAGTAAAGAATAATTTTTGTATCACAAGAACTGTTTCCAAATACATGAAAAAAATGGAATCCATGAAGAATAAAGTGGTTTAATGATGACAAGAAGCTATATGATAAGTTCAATATTGTGGATCATCCTTCGAGGCCTACGGATGTGAGGGATCTAGGTCTAGGACCTGATGAAGAAGAACCTGAGTACAGTGACGAGACTGATGAAGAGGATACTTCTATGGGTGATAGAAGGGATCCAAACTTTCCCCCGAGTCCTATTGCTGAAATTATATCTTCAAAAAAGGAAACTTTATTAGAAGAAGAAACACCTGCTATTGAGGAAGACCAGCCATCCCCTGAGAATGAAGAAGAAAGAATGAATGAATCTGAATCCTCTGATTCTGTCTTCTTAAGTCTAAGTCCATTGATTGGAAGCTCAGTTGTGCCTGTTAAAGATGTAGTGGGTGAGACGGAAGGACCTATGCCTAATTCAGAGAAGCCTCCAATTTTTGCAGAGATGGAGTTGATTGTAGAAGATTCTTATGAGGAAGAATGACCTGCTGAGAATGCAGTTGTTGTACAAGAGAATGCATCAGTTGAGGGGTAGCATCCAATCAGGTATGGAAGTGTTTCAGTGGCAGATGAAATTAGGGATTGGGCAGAAGACCCAGGCCTTGTGGTTTGTGGATTGGATTATCCAGATTCTGATAATGAGTCATCGCTCAATAGACAAAAAATCAATTATGATATTATGAATGAGTTGTTACCTGAAGATGTGGTAAGAATGCATGAACTGGATAAGCTAAATTCTGGTCTCAAAATCAGTTTTGTGGAATAAAAAAGGAAAATGGAAGCCTCACTAGTGTCATCCATTCAATCGATTATGAATGACTCAGTGACCAGTATAGTATCTGAAAAAGCACCTGTTGTGGTTGAACCTTCTGATATGATCACCAGGGAAGATCTTGAATCCTTAAAGAATGAGCTGAGAGAGACTTTTAGTGCTTCTATTGCCGAATTGAAGTACTTCTTTATTGAAGAGATGAGCAATTTGGAAAAGACTTTTGAACTCTCTCTTGGTTGTAATGTCTCTACCTTTGTGGTATAAATAGTAGATGAAGTTATAGCTTGCCAGTATCAAGTATCTAAACTGGAAGAGGATGTTGAAATTCTAAAGAAATCTATTATCCCTTTAGAATCTTATATGAGTTATAGATCCCAAAGAGATAAAGATTTAACTTATGTCAAAAGTATTGTGAGCTAGATGGTATTAGTCTTTGAAGGATTTAAAACCTCCATGAAAGATCATGTCAGCACCTAGGATTCCCAAGTGAAAAATATTATTAGTGGGTTGACCAAAAACATCAAGGAAACAATAACCTAATCTATTGGTTCTCTTTCCTCCAGACCTTCAATAGAACTAAATCAGATTCGAGCACTGATGAAGGAGGAGCTTGGTTCAGCATCAACTAGTGGCTCTGTGGACTCATCAGATCTAACCAAAGTGGTGACTTCCACTATAGATATAGCTAGAGAGATAATGAAGATTATTGAGGACTATATGAGAGAAGATTCTTCCTCTCAGAAAGAAGTAAAATGAAAGGTAGATTATTTCTTCCAAATGGTTTATACCTAGCATCAGCCCAACAATCATTTCAATCTTATGTTAGAAAAGTTGAAGCTACCTCCTGTCAATAAACCTTTCTGGGAGAAAGTAAGCAAGCTAAGGGAATTGACTACAGCCTTGGAAGAATTCATGGAGAAAACGAATGATTTCATATCTGCTATGGAGAGAGGAGGAGAAATCCTTATGGATTTTAGAAATCTTTTGTTTCCTTTATTACATTTGGATCCTAGGCCGGTGATTGTACCTCCATCTTTTCCTTCCTCTGCCTCTGCTACTTCTCCTATTCAGATGACTCCAGCCCAAGCTATCAGAAGCCTTACTCCTATGATCACTCAGAGGGGTACTCACTATAGGCCACGAACAGTTTCAGTAGCTCAGCCTCCTGTGATCATTTCAGGTGTTCCTAAGCCAACACCTGTATCCACATAGCCTGAATCCTATTCTGATCCCAAGGTAAAATCTCACATTGAGTATGTGGATTGACTAGGTGGCTAAGATATTTGATAGGAATACCTTTTAAGTTTTTTTATTTCCTTGTACCTTTTTCCAACATGAAATAAAAATTTTTTCTTTTATTTCCCATTTTGATCATTCTTTCTTTTTTTTCCCACATTTTTCTAATCACAAAGGGAGAGAGCTACCAGAATTGAAGAGGAGAGCTACTATCTATTGCATTTTCTAACTTGTAACATTGATACCATTGATTTTTTAGTGTTATATCCTCTGATACATTACTAATTATTTTGAGATTATAATATCATAAGTTGTCATTATCAAAAAGGGGGAGATTGTTGAACTCACTTGTTTTTATAATCGCAATTATGCTTTCACATACTTTGATAATCCCAAATATTGTGTTTCTATATATTAATACTTTCAATCTATGATCAAGTTGATAATTATATTAAAATAATATTTGAAATATGTTAATCAATGTTTATCTATGGTTATATGACTTTTGAAATAATTCTAACTCAATCAGATATGTTTTACATAAAACAGATAAGTGTTAAGTCACTGATATTCTTATAGCTTCTAAAACAGATCTAGCATTACTTAGTCTACTGATAGACATAGTCACCAATAATCTAAGATCACAGATACGCAGAGCTACCAGTATGTATAAGTCTACTGGTAAGCACATGTCTGATAGATCTTCCACAGATAAAGACAGCTACCGAAAGAAGCTAAGCTACAGATAGAACAAGTCTACCGGTAATCATAAGTCTACCGATGTACACTTAACTAGTACAGAACGTAGCTACCGGTATTCACAAGCTACCGATAGAGTCGAATACAAAAAGAGCCACCGATACAAAAGAGCCCCCGATACAGACAACTACTGATAGAACAAGTCTACCGATAGAACATGTCTACCGATAGAACAAGGCAACCGACACAAAGTCTACTGATATGTCTAGTTTCCGATACATAGTCACTGAGAAAAGAAAGCTACTGATAGACAAGAAAGCTACTAATAGACAAGAAAGCTACTGATAGACAAGAGAGCTAATGATAGACCAAGAGCTACTGATACACAGAGTATCATCAACCAAAACAAGGAGCTACCGGTAAAAGATCAAAGATCTACTGATAGAAGGTCACTGCTACATAAAGTCATCCACTACTGACAGAAGGCTACATAAAGTCCTCCACTACTGATATGTCTACTTTTTTCAATATTATTTATTTATTAAGTAACAGTCATCTTTGATGATTTTAATGCAATCAATGTTATTTAATGTGGGTTGTTAGCATGTCAGGGAACCGTACCTAGTACCCATGAAAAGGTACTGATTCCCATTGCCGGAGCTGAAAGCTATAAAAGTAAGGACAAAGACCGAGAAGAAAAGTATGAGAAATAATAGGATAAAGTACATGAAAAGTAGTTGCATTAAGAGTAAACACAATGGGAAAAAGAATTCTGTAAAGTGGTTCATACAAAAAGACTACTTCCATACTCAAAGATCACTAGACAAAAATGAAGCCATTCATTCTAGAGGAGAACACAAGCTGCATATTACTCAAGGAGTTAAGAACTACAACGAGCTCTTCATACACTCAAGCTAATCAAGCTGAACTTGAGAACCAAGGAATCAAATGACACTCTGTTTTTCAGAAAAAAAAAACTAGAGAAAGACTCAAGAGCATTCCTGATTAATCAAAAGAGTCCAGAGCTGCACTTTAAATCACTAGAGCTTTCTAAAACTCATATCTACTTTCTCAGCGATTCTTTTATTTACATTTTTGAGTAGTGTGGATACTCTGTATATTTTATACACACTTTGTATCCTAAGATGAACAGTAGGATACTAAAATCCTCACTCCAAACTTCTTAAACATTAATATATCCCACTGTGAATTATGGAAGAGGTCATGCGTGACCTAGATAGCCTGTGTGATATTGTTTTTATTTCCACTTAGAACTGTGGTAGAGGTCTTAGTACCTAGATAGTAATTTCATTGTTGTTTACCATGATCTAGAGTTGATCAAATTTATATAAATTGTTTGAGAGGACTAAGTCTCAACTTGAGACTTAACCTCTTGGTTACATCTGCTATGCATCTTAGTTTCAATCTAAAGTATATTATATATATCTTTCCATTCTGCTACTAATTACTTTGAAATACAATTTGTTTTGAAGTTACTTTGATAGTTAAATTAGCAAGTGTTTATACTTATTGAGAACCAGTAAGTTAGTTTCAAAAGTTAATTTAATCTCCTCATTAAATTAACTGAGACCTAATCAATATTTGAGAAACTAATTGAACTTTTACAATCTGTATAAATTCACTACAATTTAACTTATTTATAATTTGGGGGAAGTTAATATAAATATTTTTAACATAAATTTTAATTGTAACTCAATTCACCCCCCTCTTCAGTATCCACTCTGACCAACATTATATAATTACCCCTTTGACCATAATTGATCTACCAAATTTATTTTTACACATAAACTGAATTTGGTCAAAACACCTAACATAAACATTATTGTTTAAGTAGTTGTCTAAAACATGGTAATAAGTGAAATAAAATAAATTATAAACAATAAAAAGTTTTTAAATCATGTATAAGATTAACATAATTTTATTATACATGGTATTAAAGAATGTTCGCCTGAAATAAATCACAAGGTAAGGGATTCTCCTCTCACTTATTTACATCTGTGAGATTAATCTCATGCTCTCTACTTACAATTTTTGTATGGTGTATCTACTTCCCATTTTTATATACTATATCACGAATTAATTCATAATAATAGTATTTAAGGCCTTTATTTAATATTATTCCTTCATGATGTTTACAATTTAAAATGTTTCAAATTGATATTGGATACATTGGAATGTTTAAATATTATTTTAATCAATAATAACATTAATGATAATTCAATTGTATTTCCTTTAAAGTAAATTATATATCCATTGTTCAATAATACCATTCATTATTATCTGATTATTCATGATCATTTTAATGTATTAGTTCCAATATTCATTTATTTGGTACTCAAAATGCTTTAGAAAAAAAAATTCAAAAAACAAGACATTATTTCTCTCTTTAGATGGAGAACCTATTTTCTTCTAAAAACCATGTTTTATTAAAATGTTTTCAAAAATAAATTTAAATTTTTTTTGTAAATAAATTTTTTACCTTTTTCTCATTTACCAACTTTTTGAAAGGATTTTTATGGTATCTTTATGAATGAGGAATTTTCAAACCTTTTTCTCATACGAAAGGAATATACTTTTTACCTCATACGACATGTTTGAATTTATCTACCATCATTTCATTGAATCATACTTTTCAAATTTAAAAGATTTTTTTTAAAATAAAATGTTTTTAAATTGGATTTTAGAAGAAAAAAAATATATTCAAGATTTTTTTCAAAATAAAAGGTTATTTGACTCAAAAATATTTTTTAAAGCTATTATTTTATCTCATAAAAAACAAAAAAAAATCCTATATTTTTACTCCACGTGGGATTTGATGTATTCTTACTCTAGATGGTTAATAATTGATTTGGAAAAGGATTGTATTCACATTTAGTTCCTTGATTTATTCTTTAAATCCCTGTAAAATGTCAAATATCATATGGTCATTTAACATTTAATTCCCTCTAATAATCTATGTCATTACCTGAACATTATATCATTTTACATATGGTGTCTACTTTGACAGAATTTGGTTATTTGTGGAAGTATAGATAAATCTATATCTTTTATTCAATAAGTATATTTGATATGTCATATTGTTTGTTATTTAAATTTATTACTCAATATAAATAATTCTTTTGACTTGTACTGACAGGTGGATATCAGACTTTATATATCTATTATATGCATCAATAGGTTCCCCAAAGACAAACTAGTTGTGAAAATCAGAATTTTTTAAACCATATTGTGAATGGTGATGATGGGAATTAGTTTTCATGTTCCTTAAATAATAAAGCACTTCTCTCATATATGTTTCAGTTATTATTCATTTGTGATATTTTTCATCGATATATATATGGATACATTTTATTTTCCGTTATTTAAATGGATTCTATTTTAGTTTCTTACCCTGCCATATTTATTTTGAATTATATAGTTATTGGAATGGAACGTGATTATAGTTATTACCTGGACATGTTTTTCATGCAATTCCATTCAGTTTATTGATTACATGGCATGTGTGTTAAGTTATTTACCTTACCATTGGACTATTATTATTAATTCATTATTTCTTATGCTATATTTTACCCTTAATAAGCATTTGATCTCACCCTTATTATGTTTCTTTCCCTTGGAATCCAAGAAGTGAACTATGAATGATATGAAAGGATTTACTATGTGGATTAGAATTGTTATAGAATTTATTTGTTTATATAGATTCAAAAATTATTGTAATTAGTCTATTCATTTCTAATACAAAACTCATTTATGTATCTGGTTTATCAAGAATACTAAACTGATCAGTCATTCTAGGCTTGATTCCACATTATGATGCCAATGTAATTGGTATAGGACACTGGCATTTGGATATCTATGTCAGGTCGCTACATTTGGTCTTAGAGAAAGTTTATTAGCAACCTTGGGAAATAGATTTAGGGACAGATAAATTATAAAACATAACCCGAAGGATGAATTTAAATATAATTATGGATGAAAATAGTAGAATTTTGGTGAAGAATATATTATATGGGTCTTCTTATAAATACATCTCTATTTGGTAACTACAAGCAGTTGTGGTTTTGGCACATATGTACCTAGGAGTAACAACTCTGACAATGCATTACGGACCAAACTCAGGGTAACCTGGTACACGACAATATGATTTACTACACACCTAGTTTGATAGTCTTGGGGGATATTATTAGGATAATCCATGTTTTCTTTACAACCCATTATGAATAAATTGAATGTATAATGAAAATGAATAACCTAGGTAAAACCTAAGGTATTTTAGAATGAAGATAAGGTTTAATGATTTAGAAATACGAGAGATAATATTAAGGATAAACATTACACTAAGGAAGCACCAATGTTAAAATAAAATGGATGGAGTATTTATGTATTGAGTTTTTATTAAAAACATTAGTTAAAATTCTATTTAGTGATTAACCTAATTTCAAGGATATCAATCATATTTATTTTAGAAATTATATTAATCTTGATTTAGAAAAGGAAAAACTGTATGGTGGGTGAAAACCAATAATGTCTGGAAAGGCTGCAGGAATTGAATCCAAAACTAAAGGACGATAAGGGTTTCACATAAACCACTGACCTATGCAATATCCTTGTTAATTCTTCATTGATTTATTTAGACAATTTAATTAATAAATATTAACGATAAACCAATAGTAACACTTTTGAGGATTAGAGATTAATTTATTAATTATATTTATTTTGTGAGATATTTATAGAAAAATAGTTAGACTTTTCATTCTTTTATAGGTATTACGATCCATTAAACGTTTCTTTTAGTGTCTTAGGCATAAAAATTTTAATTTTTGGTAATTAATTTTTTAGAATAAAGGGATTAATTAGAATTTCATTGAACAACAAAAAAATGTTATGATTGTTCATATGATATTTAAACCTATCAAGTAAGAATATTTTGTTATATTATTGGATAGTAAAATAATTTCCCAACATTAGGAAAACGACTTAGAAATAAAATGTTTTCCTGATAATTTAATATCTATTGAACTTATGGACTTCTAAATCGTCAACAATTTAGGAATTTGAGGCCCTAAACTTTACATTGATCATTCAATTTATTTTTATTGATGGACTCATCCAATCCCTATAAATATTTATTCTTTTCCCCCAAGTATGTATCTTTACTTCCCATTAATGTTCTCCTACTTAGAGACCTTGTTACATGGTAGTCCATGTGACCTTTGTACTTCACATTCTCTATTTCCTATAGTATATTTTATCAACCCTTCTCATGATGTGGGACATAAACATAGGAAACATAAAAAAATATATCACCAAGATCAACTTTAAATTGCAATGATGCAATTTAATTAAGTTGGGTAGAATGTAACCCCCTGAAATTCTAAAGAACCTTGTATTCAATAGCGTGAATGACACACAACACCATGAGCTTAAGTGAATATAATATCTAGATACATTATAATATATTTAATATTTTCAATATTTTCAATATATATTTTGATGGATGAAACAATGAGTTATTGTGAATTACATGAAAGTGAGACCTTCCTCAATATTGTGTGTTATAAACAAGACCATGTTTTTCTAGACAGTAATATATTATTAAAATAAAATTATTTAATATAATATGATATAACCTAGTTGTTTTTTAAGGATTTTGAATAGTATTAAAATAATTATGTAAATTTATGGTTTATATAAATATAAAATTAATACATTGGTTACTAATTAATGAGAAATTAAAATAAAAACCCATTGGATATAAAAAATATTTTTATATTTATGCTTCTAAAAGATCTGTGTATTAATAAAAATAATTTACTACAATTAGATACTAATTTTAAAGATATACATATTATATAATAAATTAAATATTTTTTATATTTTTTATTAGGTATGATATGCATAAGATTAGAACAAACCCTATTTTATACATCATCATCATTAATTATATTTTTTTTCCAGGGGAAGGAGGAAGGATGAACTAGAGAAGGGGACTAAGGGGGTCTAAAGTAATTGATTTAATATAAATTTTGACACTTTAATTGATTTAATATTTTAAAATAAACTTTATATTTGAAATAGAAACATAAAAATTATGTTGGGATAATTTTTTGATATTTTTCAGATATATGTCATTTTTAATGAATAGTTAAAAATACTGAATTTCAGTTCAAAACTACTTTTTGTTATATTTTATTTATAATGTTAAATTATGTATTATTTTGGTTTTAAAGTTTAATTAGATAAAATTTTTATCAATTAATATAATTTATGTTTTTTGGACCAATTTCTATTTTAAATTGAATATAAAAACTTATCAAACTTTTGGACCTTTTTACTATAAAAACTCGCATTGTCGTCCCGCCTGAGCGATGAATTTTCAATTAATTTCAGAAACTTATATGATTTTAATTTGGAAAATCGGATTCCATATTTTTAATTAAAATAATTTATAATTTCCATTAAGTTAAAATTAGTTTTTGACCCAAACGATTAGTGAAATTGATTAATATTAATTAAAATTATTAAGGCAAAATTAAGCATAATAAAGGACTAAACCTTTAACTTAGGGGCCCAATTGACCTATAAAATTGTCCCAAACCCATTGGATGGACATATCCCAGCAATTAAAATTAAATTATTGAGTTTGGTTTCTTTTTTATGACTTCTTTAGGTAAGATCATGTGTACACCTAACTAGTTTCAAAAAATTCAAGTGAGTCCTTTTTCTTTCCTATAAAAGGCCACCACCTCTCCCACTTTTCACACCACTAAAACCACATATGTTCGGCCAATATATGCCCAAATAGCTTCCCAAAATACCTCCCCTAGGCCATGAAGCCTCCATTTTGGATTAAATCATTCCAATTAAGCCTTTAGGTATAAACATAAACAAGTTACCTGATTAAGAGGTAACGTCTTCTCTCAATATTTTTAGTTTCATTTCAATTATCCATTCCCTATGATCTTATTAATCTATTATTACATAAAAACACATGTACCCAAAATATAATAGTATTTGTTTGTGTTAATATTTCAACCTACACTTACACACACCTCCATCTAATGGATAATGCACATATTTTTTCTGTGTAAGGTGAATTTCTGCCTCATTAAATAATGATTGTTCATTTTTCCATTACCACCTTTCATGGTGGAAATTATGATGTAAACTATGTTCATTAATGTTATATATTATATTTTTTATGTCAATAATATATATATAATCCTTTTATAACACAAACATTTAATACATTCCTTTTTTACTTTAATATGAAAACATTTTTTGAGGATGTGTGGACTACCTCCCCCTCAAAGCGATGTGATTCATTCACATGATACATGGAATATATAAATTATTGTTATAATCAAGAATATGATACATATATAACATATATATTATATTCATGACATAATTACCATTATGGATATATATATATATATCATTTTCATTGTTACCCTTTGACACACTTAAAAAGTGATAATGTTATTTGTGGACGTGTGGACTATCGCCTCCTCAACATGATGTGACTCATTTTTCATCACAGGAATTATATATATAACTATGTATGATAAAATTATATGTTATTTATTACATAATTATCATTATGGAAATATATGGTGTAACTTACCTTCTTTCCATAACGATCATTGAAAAATGGTAATGTTGCTCATGCATATGTACGGTCTACCATCTCCCTAAATGTAAAGTTCATTCATTTTTCATAACCGAATTTAATTATAAATTTTAAAATTATAATTTATGTATAAATATGATTATTATTTCAAGATTATTATTTTAGAGTTATTTTATAATGACACCCTTTTACCATAGTTGATCTACCAAAGGTTTTTTTGACCCCTAAACAGAATTTTTTCAAAACACTTGACGTAAACATAATTGTTTAACAAGTTGTATAAAAAATGGTAATAATTGAAATAAAAGTAAATATAAATATTAAAAAGGTTCTTAATAAATTATTAAATTAATATTATTTTATTATTCAAATAATTAATGAACATTCACCTGAAAGAAAGCACAAGGTAAGGGATTCTCCTCTCACGTTTTAGATCTATGAGATAAATGTCATGATCTCTACTTATATATTTTGTGTGGTGTATATAATTCCATTTTTTATATATTATATCATTAATTACTTCATATTTATGGTATTTAAGGCTATCATTTAATATTATTACTTTATGAGGTTTATGATATCAAAATTTTCAAAGTGGTATGGGACACTTTGGAATGTTTAATGATTTTTCCCCAACAATAACTTGAATCATGTTTCAATTGTATTTCTATTAGATTAAATTCTAAAAACATTATTCAATAAAATCATTCATTCTTCTCTGGTTATTTATTAACATGTTTAAGTATTAGCATCAATCTTTAATTCAATGGTACTCAATATTTTTTAAAAATTGTTTCTCAGAAAACGCAACTTTATTTCCCTCTTTAGTCGAAGAACATGTTTTTTTCTAATAAACATGTTTTATTAAATAGTTTTTAAAAAAATTTAAAATTATTTGGTAAAGATATTTTTACCCTTTTTCCTTTTACAAAATTTTCATTTTAATATTATTTTCTCTTTCGGAATGAGGCATTATATAACCTTTTTCTTTATTAAAGGAATATTACTTTTACCTTGTACGATAAGTAGGGATTTATCCACCATCACTTCTTTGAGGCCTCCTTTTCAAGTTGAAATGGTTTATTTAAAAAAAATGTTTTAAATACAGATCTTAAAATAAAAAAATCAAAATAAAATGATATTTTCCTCAAGAATATTTTTTTAATGCTATTCATTTATTTCATAAACAAAAACAACACTCTATTTTTACTCTACTTGGGATTTGTTGTATTAATACCATCCTTATTATTCCTCTAGATATTTTAATATTGATTTTTCAAAGAATAGTATTCACATTCACTTACATGATTCATTCTTGAAGTCCCCATTAAATATTCAATTTTATATGATCATTGAACATTGAATTTCCCCCTAATTATCCATTTTATTGCCTAAACCATATAAAATTTTACATACGGTGTCTACATTGTTAAAATTGGGTTGTTTTTTGGAAATATTGATAAATATGAATATTTTATTAAATATAGATATATGATAAGGAATATTTTTTATTATTTAAATTAATTACTTGATATGAAAAATTCTTTGGACATGCAATTATCGGTGGAACCCAGATATTATATAGATCCCAAATGCATCTACAGGTTCTCATGAGACAAATTATTCCTGAAAATAAGAATAGTTCAAACCATATTGTGAACGGACTTGTCAGTAACAGGTCTTTATGTTCCATAAACATTATATCCATTAGAAAATAATTTCCCTCAAATTAGTTTTAGTTATTATTCATCAATGAGATTTTATGTATATATATAAGGATTCCTTTTATTTTTAGTTATTTTGATGACATGTGATTCAATTTCATACCCTGACATATTTATTTTTCATTATCTATTTATTTGAATGGAATATGTTTCCAATTATTATCTTTATATATTTTTAATGCACAACCATTCGGTTTATTGATCACCTGGCATGTGTTTTTAGTTATTTACCTTATCGTTGGACTATTATTATTGGTTCATTATTAATTCCTCTATATTTTTCCTCTACTAAGAATTTGAGCTCACTATTATTATGTTTATTTACATAGGAATACAACAAGTATACTATGAAAGATATGAATGGATTTACTAGGTATATTAGAATTAACCTCAAAGTTATTTGTTTAAATGGAATGTTTTTTTAATTAGTCTATTCATTTGTAATACAAGAATCATTTATGTATCTAGTTTACCAGGGCTACAAAATGGATCGTTCCTTCAAGGATTGATTTCTTGTAATCATGCCAATATAATTGATAACAGACACCAGATCTAGGCTATCGGGTGTCGGGTCACTACACATGACAACTATTGAAATCAATTTATATACTTATGTGTGTGCCAAAAAATTGTGACTTATGTTAATGTTATACTCTTATGTCTCATGTGATTTGATTCCACTATGGTCTTTATCTTATGAAATACCAATATTTATTCCATGACTATATATTATGATCTATGATATATTTGGATTTTTTTCTAATTTTAAAGTCATGTTATCATACCCTTATGATCATGTTACATTTATGTAATCATTAATATCTCCTTTTGTTACCCTAGCTAAGAATATGAGCCCACCCTTTATTATGTTTCCCTTCCCCAGGTTATGTTGAATGGTTTTGGATATGATATATCTAATAAGGGTGGTAGTTATGAAGAACTAATCAGAAAATTTTGTAAATATTTTAAGAACCATTTATTATGTATCTATGACTCCAAATACACTAAACCATTATGGTCCTTAGGTGTGTTTCTATGAAATTTATTTAATATTCATATAAAAATTTGTAATATCTATGTATGGTAAGTATGGGTTACTATAATTGGTATCCGAAAAAATTTTTATTAATTATTTATAGAGTTGGGTTATAAAGAATTGGTAAAAACTCTAGGGAAAAGTCTAATTATTGGATTAAATCCAAATATTTGTGTAAACAATATATTATGTGATTATCCAAGAAATACATCCTTGTATGGATACTACAAGTAAGTGTGGTTTTAGAATAGATGTATCTTGGGGTAATAAACCCAAAAAGTTTTGGCTAATTATATCTCATCCATTATTCTCGTGCATGATCAGCGTGTCCTTACTACGCACCATGTTGGATTCTCCGAATAAATATTATTGGGTTAAATCACATTTCCTTTACAAACCATTATTAAGGATTTGAATATATGATATTCTTGGATGGACTTGGTTAAACCTAAGGTGTTATAGATTTAAAATAAGGTGTCATGATATATATATATATATATATATATATATCTTATAAATTATTTTTCATGATTATGGGGTTTTCTGCTACTATTATTATTACTCACGCAATGATTTTTTATTTTAGTCAATGTATAGAACCCAAATTAAACGTGTTAAAAATGAATGTGATGGACAAAGAAAATATTTTCTTCCTGAGAAAAAAAATGTTATAGGAGTTGGGATGGAAAATATTTCTACTTTTCTTACATAACTTTCTCAAAAAATAAATCATACTGAGTTTCCAAAAGAACAAAAGAGGGTAAAAGGTTATGTTGAGTCATTCATGGGGACACATCCATCATCTTTGAGGTACACTTCTGGTATAATCATCCAAACTGAATGTAAGGTGCATCTATTCTTCAGTGGATTAAAATCAATTATATAAAGATAATTAGAGATAAGAGACTTCATTAGCTATGGGGAAGTAATTAGATATGCTATCTAGGTTGAAATGGATATTGTAATTACCCATAAATATAATGGGTTTTATAAGAAAAGAATGATAAATTCAAAGGAAATTCTAAAAAAACAAGGATAGAAGAATATTACCATTCCTTTATACTTGAAATGTGGATGGAAACAAGGAGTAAATTTTCTAAATGGGACTTGTAAATTTTTTACATGTGTAAAGTAAGGTAATAAATAAATTTAATATTGAAATGACCTAACAAAGTTAGATAATGATGTGACTATTGAAGAAGAACTACAAAATTCTCCACCCACACTTCAGTGTTTCAAATTGAAGGTGTATGGGAATTATTATAAATAGTTTTCAAATATCAAGGTTAATGATGATGATAAATTTCATCAACCTCTTAATCCTAGAGAAAAAGGTAAATCTCATGTGATCATTGTTGCTAATGTGTAGTATGATAATGAATTGGTTAAACATGCACTTACCATCCACTCTAAAATAGCTAACGTCTTATTTACTTATAAATATACACACTCTTTTATATATGAATATTCTTATAATGGAATAATTGAACCACCCTATTATTTATATGATGAATTAGTAATAAAAACTCATAGATGTAAGATAATCATATCTCAATTGTATGAATCTTCTATAATTTATTTTTATGGGAATGTGCTTCCAATAAATATAATTATTCTCACTTTAGTTAAATTTTGTGTCATATTGGTCATGGATTGTATTTATTTTCATAAAACCCACATCAAATGATAAGGAATGGAATTTATGCTTTATATTCTAAACCCACCTTTGACCTTTTATCGGTGAGGCGATAAGTATTAACATACGATTGAAGTTACATTCATTGTTTGGGACTTGATTCTTATTCAAAAAGAATTTTTTTCTAATATGGTTAGGGAGAAACTCAATATAAAATTTATAAACATTATATGGGAGTTTATTAATGTCTTTCTGGAATAATTTTCTAGTCTTATTCAAAATCATAATGTTGTGTTTTCATTAGAATTCACACCTGATATTGCACCTATATCAAAGACTTCATATTGAATATCCCCAATTGAGTTATAGTAATTAAAGAAGAAACTCTAGGATAATCTTAAAAAGGGATTCATTCATCCCTGTGAATCACCTTTGGTTGAAAATGATCTATTTTTAAGAATAAATATGGATCATTGTGACATTGTATTAATTATTTAGAACACAATAAAATCACAATCAATAGAAAGTTTCTGCTTCTCTGTATTAATTATTTCTTCATTAAATTAAGTGGAGATCAATATTTTTCTAAGATTGATATTCAATATGCATACTATTAATTGGGAAATAAAAGTGAATACATAAACAAGATATCATTCTCTATGAGGTATAGACACTCTAAATTTTTATTGATGACATTTTTCTATACAAAATCCCCCACTATCTTCATTGATTTAATGAATAGGGTCTTTATAGATAAACATGATAAGTTTATCATAGTCATTAAATATGATATTATTATTTATTAAAAGATTAAAAAAGATAATGAAAATCATTTTAGGATTGTTTTCAAGTCCTTGAAGAAGGTTAAACTAAATGAAAAAATTAAGAAGTATAAATTTGGGCAACAAAAGGTTTCATTTTTTAGTTATATAATCTCAAGGAAGGGTATATAGATGGATCCAGCAATGAAATAGGTTATTTGAAAATTTCTATATACCAACCAATATGACTAAAATCCATAGTTTTCTTACTTTGGTGGGATATTATCAACTATTTATATTGAATTTATCATGGTTGTATAATCCATTATCCATGTTTACTCAAAAGAGATCCAAGTTACTTTCAATGAATAAACGTGAGGAAGTTTTCAAGAAACAAACGATAATTCTAGTCATCACCACTATTCTTACTCTACCCTATAGTGGGAGAAGGGTTTTTGATCTATAGTGATGAATCAAAAAATAGACTACTATGAATCATTATATAGAACAATATGGTGATAGCTTATGTCTCATGACATTTAATGGTTCTTGTGAAAAATTTCCCAACTCATGATTTGGAGCTCGCTATAGTCATTTTATCATTAATGATATGGAGAAAATATCTTTAACTAGAATAATGTGATATATATATATATATATATATATATTAATAATAAAAGTTTATGAAATATATTCACTCAAAAATTGTTTAAAATACACTAGAGATGATGGTTTGAGATTATTAAATAGTATGATTGCAAAATAAATTACCAACCTATGAGAGAGAATAATGTTGCTGATACTCTTAGTAGAAAGGATCATGCTAGCTTATTTATTATGAGGATCACTAAAGATACAATAAAAATTTATTTTCAAAGTATGTATCTTGAAATCTTGATATAATGGGAAAGATCTTATCTTTCTCAAATGAGTGTTCAACCAAATTTCCATGTGATGGTTAAAGATGATCATAAGGAAGATATAGAGCTGAAATAGAATGTGAGAAGTGTTCCTGATTTAAACAATGGTTTTAATAGAATGATATGTCATAGTAACTGTGTATGTGTCCTGTTAATAGCACAGTTCAATAAGGATCAATTGAATGAATCTCATAGTTTATCCTTCTATATTCATCCTAGAAGTGAAAAGATATATAGAGATATTAAAGTGATTTTCGGGTGGGACAACATGACAAAATATATTGTAGAGTATGTATCTCAGTGCTTGGTATGTTATAAATCTAGGTATAAGATATAGAATTATAATGGGATGTAACAACCATTGCCCATACCCAAATGGAAATGGGAAATCATCACCATGGATTTTTCATTTAACTCACCAAAACATAAAAAATACATAATGTAATCTAGGTTATAGTCAACCATCTTATGAAGTTATCACTATTTATTTCTATCAGATAATATTTTTCTCTTGATAAGATTTTGTTAATTTATATTTAGTATTTTTTAAGGTTTTATGGAGTATAAAATTTTATTATATCTAATCGGGACTTGAGGATTACCTAAATGATCTAGTGAATTCTTCTAAAATATCTGGATATAGAGTTGAGTTTTAGTACTACATATCATCCTCAGAGAGATGGTCAATCTAGGAGAACCATTTAAAACCAATAGGATATTCTAATATCTTGTTCTATGTATTTTAAAGGTAGAGGGAATTGAAAGCTTCCACTAGTAGAGTTTTTTTACAACTGTAGATTTCACTCAAGTATTTAGATAGATCCTTATGAGTCCTTCTATATAAATGATTATAGAACTTGAATGTGCATGGATAAATATGGAGAATGAAAACTATTGGGGCCTAAGATAAATGATTATGTGGCATAGAAGGTTTGATCTATCCAAAAACGTATCAAGGAAGCTCAAAGTTGATGGAAAAGTTATAATAAATCATCGGCATGATCATGTATATATTCCTATTTTATAAAAATTGAATATCGAAAAATGTATTCCATGTTTAGAATCATGAGGAATTAATTTGGTAAAAATTCCCCTTTAATTTTTGGACAAAATGAATAGTGAACATTGTATTTTTCACTTTTGTAAAGATAAAATGAGTAAAATAATGTTAAAACATTGGGATAAGGCTTTAAAATATATCTAGGACTTGAATTTATCCTATTGGATTGGTGGATTTCTAATAATTCCAATCACGTTTCGAATATATATCCATTGGGCACTATATTTCATTAATATGACTTTTATATTAATTTATGAAAATAAAAAAAATGCCACTCTATTTAATTTAATATAATTAAAATATTTATATAAAAAAAGAGGATAATATCATTTATAAATAGTTATCTAAAGTATAAATTATTTTTTCTATCATGATAATTTATTTCAAATTTTTAGTGATTAAATAATCACCTTAAATGATTATGCAATGCTGACACATAATTTATTAAATTAAAAGAAAATTAAATTAAATAATTTTAAAAATGTTAAAATAAATACAACTTATTTGAATTAGTGTGTTCTGGGAGTTTTTATATAAATATAAAATATTACAAATGTTTTGAAGGATTACATTCTAATTCATTTTCTGTCTTTTTGTTTTCAAAGCCAAATTAAATAAATAGTTCTAAAATTTACATTATTGATAGTTTATAATAAATAATTTTTTATTAAATAATATTAAATTAATAAAAATATTATATTCATCCATGTGAATAAGATTTTTTTTAAATATCAAACATGCTCTGTTTATAAGACACTTTTCCAGTTATGGTAAAAAAATTAACCCTTTATGATTGAAATAGTCATTACCACAGTTGAGGTAAAAAATGGTTAATTAAGGTGTTAATAAAAAAGATAAGGAATAGAATGAAACTATAATCATTATAAATTTAATTTTATGATGATATTTTAACCTTATACTCTTTATATTGGAATATATATCCATTTTAAATCATTTTTTTAGATAATTAACTCATTATATTTTAATCTTTTAAACAATTCCCAGAGTGTACTTCCCTTCACTTATATAAAGACACCCCTCCTTTATCTTATTTACACCACTTTGAACCTTATATACATAAAAAAGTTGAAAAAATTATAAACATTATTATATATATTCTAGAGTTTATTTAATTCTCAAAATACCAACCCTATGAGCCTTCATTGGAGATCTAAACGAGTTATTTCAAAGAATAGGTAATTTCCTTAATTGATCACTTACATTTACTTCTTATTTTACCTATTCTATATCTAGAGTATTTATAATAAAATAATAAATTAGGTATCCAAAATATTATGACAATTTATTATTATTATTATGAACCACCATTATACACCCTTTTTTACATCAAATGTGTGTGAAAGTATCGCTCGTGCATACGTACTGCTTACCATCTCCACGTAGAAATACAATTCGTTTTTCATCACCATATTCTATTGATAGGTATTATGATAGGATTAATTTTTATATATTATATTTATTACATAATTACGCTTCAATAGTTATAATATCATATCTACCTTCTTACCTTACAATCCATTAGAAAATGATAATGTTTCCCATGCGTTCATGTGAAATATGACCTCCACAAAACAATGTGGTTTTTTTCACTTCTATTTTAATTGGATGGTACAAAGGATAGATTTAATGAGTATTTATGATATATATTTTATAATAAAAATTCAATAATGGTGAATTATTATTTACTTTTATTTCATTACATCTATCAAAAAGTTAAAACAATGTTCGTGTGTACGTACGACCTACCCTCTCCACGAATGATGTAATTAATATTTCTATCTATAAATTTTATGATTGATTATAAATATGTATATAATTAATTCATCATATATTTATATCCTGATTAAAATTATCAATATTATGGAAGAATAATCAATGTATAAGGACTGGTACTACCAAACTGAAATTCAAATGAAAAATAAAATAGTTAACACCCATAAATAACAATTTTAATAGGGAATTATTAATAAAAGGATATTTAAATGTTATAAGTGGCTAATATATGATATTATAAGTATTTAAATGACTATTTATTTAATTTTAATAAATTAAAATTTATTATACCAGAGTATAGAACTCTTTTTATGAAATTCAAACTCACGGAAAGGGTTTTATGTTACAATCTCATTATTTATCAAGATTGTTTATGATTATGTTTATAATAATGATATTAATTGATATACCATTCAAAAATATCATTAATTTTATTCTTATATATATATTTCAAGATATTACATGTTTTCCTTTAATTTTTATCTCTTTTTAAACTCAAGGGATCGATAATTTTTTAGGAAAACTGAATTAATTTACCCCTTTAATCTAAAATCCGTTTTCTTTTATATCCATATTTTATAAAAATGTTTTTAGAAACATTTTTTATATTATCTTAGGATTATTTAAAGTAATTTTTATCCATTATTTTATTTTTAAAAAATAGTTTTAAATGAATATTATTATCATTTTCTAAACAAGGTACTTATTAACTTGTCAATAAATGTGTGAAATGAATGTTTTTTTTAACTTATTTGGTATGAAAATAATTTCCTAAATTCAGGACCACTCAATGATTTTAAACATCCTTTACATGTTTCAAAGGATATTTTTAAAGAAATTTTTTCCCTTAATATGTGTGAAATTTTTATATTTTAAAAATGTGATTTCAAATTGAAAAGGGTATTTTCCCTAAGAAATAAAACATTGATTTTCTAAAAGAATTTTATATATATAATAACATCCTTTAATGTTACTAATGATTTTTTGTCTATATAATCTAATGATAAAAAATTTATTCTTTCTCTATATGGTTTAATATTATGATGAAAAGATGTTTATGGGACCTATTTCTTTTCTATGGGTTACGCTATGATGAAATGTTAATGAAACCCATTTATTGTCCATAGGTTATGAGATGATGAAATGATTATGAACCCCATTTCATTTTCATAGGTTATAATATGATGAGTATTTTATGAACTTTCAGAACAAATATGTATGATTTTAATTATGTTATGGGTGGTCCTAGAATTATAAAGTCCTCCGATGCATTTTGGAAGGATGGATATCTCATGAAATAAACTAGATTTGAATGGGGAGTGAACCCAGTTCAGTAAGGTAATTTTCCACTATAATAATATTAGGATTAAACCTTCACTAGTATTTTCTAATGGGGAGTGAACTCAATCTTCTATGATGATTTTGGATATAAGACTTGACTATTAATTAAATGATTTTCTATTATTATGTGTATGCCAAAAATCTTTGACTTATATCAATGTTATAATTTATAGCTCATGTTCTTGGATTACATTATGATTAATCTATTATAAGATAATAAGATTAATTCCATGACTAATTATTATGATCTATGATATATAGGGTATGTTTTTCAAATGTTAATCCCATATTCTCATACCCTTATTCTCACATTACATTTAAGTGATCATTAATATCTCCCTTATTTACCCTTACTAAGAATCGAAGCTCACCCTTTCTTATGTTTCCTTTCCCTTGGTTATGAATAATTTTTTAGATATGATATTTCTATTAAGGGTTCTAGTTATAGAGAACTAAGTTGGAGATGATATATATATTTTATGAACCAGTTTTTTATATATCCAACTCTCACAAGATACTAATGCATTATGGTCGTCCGACATGTATCTTTGAAATTTATTAAATATTCATATAATAAGATGTAATATCTATGAATTAAAATTATGGATCACTATAAAAATAGGTTTTTTGCATCAGTGTTTGTTATTTTTTTAACGTCAAATTTTTAGGTAACGTTATTTTAAGAAATGTAAAAAATATATATTTTAACACCAATTATTATAAACAATGTTAAAATTATTATTTTAAAGATATTTTATATTGTTTACAAAATAATTGATCTAAGAAGAAAAATTCATCATCATTTATAAAAAAATATACATTGAATGTGACTTTTTTATATTCGTTATAAAAAATCTGATGTAAAAAATTATTTTCTTTAAAAAAAACTATATTACACCCTCTGATGAAAAATAAAAGATTGATAAAGGTAAAAAAAATAGAAACCAAATTAAATATAAGGAAATACATAAATATTTGACTTAATTTTCATGTTTTTTGTAGTGTTTGTCAACAAAATTTTCATTGGAGGAATGAAGTCATGAGACATCTGATGCGGCGGCTTGTATGGAATTTTAAACTCCAGTGGATGATTATTAATTTAAAAAATGATCCAACGAATAAATCATCATTATGAAAATAGAATCATTAACATGTTTATTAATTGATAAAAAATAATCATAAAAAAATTAAATCATGGAAAAAAATTATAAATACTGTGAGGTGTTAGTTTAAATAAGAATTGATGGAATGATGATGAAGATCAAAAATTTTGACCTGAAATGAATATGAGGCAATCATGAAAAAATATAAATAAAAATAGAAAATAAAATTGAGGGATCAAAAAAAATTAGATTGAAATAGTAAATTTCATAGGTGAGTTATGAAAAAATAGGGCATCTTGTTGGAATGATATGAAATTTTAAATTTCAATTTAGTTATATTTTAATTTACATTAATAACTAATTTTTTAAATCATATTTTAAAGAAACAAAATTAAAAATCCAACTACAATGTTTTTAACGTTATGTATATAAATAATGAATGTCAAAAATATTTTAACATCAGTTATTTAAATCACAATGCTAATCCTCTGATGTAAAAGATAAATTTTACACTTGTGTACTCAAAACATTCATCCCCTTTGTCTTGGCTTATTTCCACCTTTAATATTTTCATCCATACCTTATTTAATTCCTGTCATGATTAATGAGATTCTCTCCTCCTTAATTTTGAATATCCCCACTAAGATTTCAGGCTTCCTACAAATTAGTATCTTAAATTATCCCCCTAGATTTTCCTATAGTTTTCCTATGACTGTATTCTTCCTTGATTCAAATATATTCTCAAAGTTACATCTACATGCATGCTATCTTTGTAGAATCAAAATTATATCCATGACCATAATTAATTCTGAGTACTTTATAAATATTTATCCCCACCACACATGCCATTATCAAGATTTTGTGAAGGGAAAATCCATACATAACCATCTTGTCCTGAATTGTCTTCAGTACAGAACCTCATGTATCCCATATTTGATATTACATATCACATCAACTTAGTCAAAATTATCCCAAATGAAAAAGTATAATATTTTATGTATCATCTATCCCACCAATGAAAAATGGAAAAATGTTATTTATAGTTTAGGGAATCCCTACATATCATAACGGTTCTTGGAAAAAACCTTATATATCAATTATGTTATCCTAATAAAAATGTTAAAAATATGACATATCACATAGACCACGTAGTAACTCATATGAATTAGTGTTTTGCATAAGTATGTTTTCCCCCTTTTTCAATTTAGATAAATTCCTCCCAAGTGAGAATGTGTAATCACTAACATATTAAGATAGATAAATCTTATATATAAACTAACTTATACATAAGTTTTTTAACTTAACTAAATTCTTTTTAAATTATTTAGTATTCGGGATAATGAATTTTATATATTTCATTCATTAGATGACTCAAAAGGATTTATACATGCGACTTCATTTTATAAATTCAATAATCTTCTTGAATTTCATACCCATACTTCTCCTCCAATTCATTTTCTATTTTTATTTCATGATAAATAATCCTATATGGGTTGATAGGTAACCCATTCATAAACCAAAGGCTATTATGGCCCTAATTTCTATTAAAATTTGATGGTTTAAAGGCCATATCAAAGAAAATCCAATTACATATCCTAAATCCCATTAAATGTAAAGTACAACTACATTACCTATCAATACAACAATTCCTATTATAATACCTCTTGAAATCCCCTTGAAGGAGGCCACTAGGATTTCAACCCTTGACTATTCTATGTATAGAATGAATTTATTGAATTCAATGTCAACTTATTCAGAGGTGTGTTCATCCTTCCTATGGTGTGAACATCCTTCCTAAGACGTGAGCATAAAAGTTAAAATTACTCTTATACACCACAATTTCTCAGCCACATTCTTATTCTCCTTCTAAATATAAAATTAAAGGATTATTAATATCGAGTGTCATGACCCGTCCCTCAAGGCCCGTGACGTGAATACCCCAAGACCGCCTTCCATAGGATAAGGGATGGTTACTAGCAACGAAAGGTGTAATCCTTAAAACTGGGAAGGCGTTTCCTTTATAACCTGTAAACACACACAACCAAGCACACAAAAAGAGATTAACACAAGTAAACTGAATTGTAAATAGAGTTACTATAGTAATTAAAAGGGGCTATAATACAAGCCTAACTATAAGGAAAAAGAAAATTAAAGTACAAGTAAACTTGAAAAAAAAGGAATTCAGTTTTTGGGTCATCCTTCGAGGATCCTACCTGAAGGGTAGGAACAGATCACCTCCTCATCACTCCAAGCCCGTCTGTCTCCTCTGTGTACCGACTCATCATAATGTCCTCCTCCGGGCACCATCCAGTTCGGGTACCCTCAGTCACGATCAACTCTGTCTGACGTCTACACCCAACACAACAAGGTTCGGGCATAGCCCGTGCAAGGGTGAGTATAACGATACTCATTTGGGACCCCGAGACCCTCATGGTCTCACAAAATACACAAAGTATAAAACTCAAAACATGAAGTCAATTGTAAACCCTACTTAGGTATATTCCCATACATATACCTAATTTATCAAGTATACACATCTCAATCATGAGGAAACACAGGGTCCAACCGAAAATCCCAAATATCAACTATTCCACAAAACAAAGAAAACCACAAAGGAAAGTACCACACAGGTACGAACTCATCTCACACCAGGTATAACATAAGTATAGAAGTATAGATGATTATATGTAACTACTAAATCATCTTACTCTGTAATGAATATGACCCACATTTTATCGCTAGGAGCTGACCCACATAGGATCACTAGGTGTTGACCCACACAGGATCGCTAGGAGCTGACCCACATAGGATCTCTAGGAGCTGACCCAAACAGGATCACTATGATCTGACCCACACAAGATCACTTGGAGTTGTCCCACAGAGGAACTCTAGGAGCTAACCTAGATAGGATCTCTAGGAGCTGACCTAGAGAGGATCACTAGGAGCTGACCCACACAAGATTTCTCTTTATTCTTCTCGTCACAGCCATCTATTGGGTATTTTCACTAAGCAAGCTCGTTTACGGAAGTATCCACTCCACAAGTCACAGGTAGATACTCCAAATACTATTAAGTCCCATAAGGAAGTATCCCAAGGGATGACCATGTCATAGGGGTCTCAAAGAAACAGACGACGTGTCATTCAGATGCCCGGTCTGTGAGTTGTTAGCCTTTTTGTCCCAAGGTCCCTGTTGGATTCATGCACGATCCACCCCGATTGTTCCCCAACATTATCCTAACCTCCATTGGGGTATACCAAAGGTACTGTCTCACTCCATGGTACCCAACATCGTAGAAGATTTGTCAAATGGATGCCCAGTTCCAAAGATATGGCTGAAGATGCGTAAATGGGTCGAAGTGGGTCCAAGTATGTTCTGACCTTGTCAGAACAACTCGGTTTGGGTCTGCCGGGCCCGACCCACAGGGTCGGGCCCATTGGGTTTGGTCGAACCCACCACGTTCTGGGAATTCCGGTAGGCCGCGAGGACCAAGGGGTGGCTCGATTGCGGACGGCGTGAGGCAGGGGGGCACCACTAGGGCGTGGGGCGGCTCGGCCTTGGGCGGCGCGAGGCAGCTCGGTCATGGAGGGTGTCGCGGGGGCACGGGGCAACTCCACCGCAGAGTAGATCGGAGGCCCGTTGTATCTTGGAGGGTCGTATGTGACGCGGATAGGCTATGGGGTGGCGTATCAGAGCGCCACGAGGAATAGAGTTTGTGGGCAGTGGAGTGCCATAGGGCACGAAGGTTGTGGGAGGCAGAGCTCCGTGGGGCCTGTAGTTCACAGCCGGTGCAGTGCCGTGGGAGGCAGTGGCTATAGGGGGGAATTGTTTTCTTTTTCTCCTTCATCATGGTTCTAGTGTTCCACCAGTTCCAACCACCAACACCGGTCACCACCTTATTCCCTTGTGAAGAACAGACCAAAGAAGTAGAACGGTGGTGGGGTCGGACCATGTTTTTTTGGACCGAACCCTCCGTGTTAGAGAGGTAGAAAGAGGATCAAGAAAATTAGTAGTAGAGAATGAAAAACTCTACAATTTAATATGAATCATGGATCAATTCATTTTGGTTGATCCACATTCTCCATGATTTCCAAGAAAAAGGAAATTAATCTAGAGAATTCAATAATTCAATAATAACCCCCTAACACATTCATTTGATTCGTTGACGATTGGACTCGGGGAAGGAGATGATGTCATTGGGAATAGACGGATGTTGGTGATTTCAGCATTTCCTCAAACGTAAGTTCGTTAATGTTGAAGACATTCCTCATCAAAGAATGTCATGTGGAAGAATTTAGAGATGAAGTTGGGTTTCTTCATTGGTGTTCTCTGTTGGAGATCTTTCTCCCAAGGTTATTCCTCCCAATTCCACCAAAAATGCCTAGTAGCCCACATAATAGATTATTTTGTCTATTTAAATATTTGTCATAAATTCAAAAAGACTAAATTAATTTACTAGGTTGTCATAATAAATGTTGGATGAGTTGAAGAGACTTCCCCACATTTAATATGAAGTTTGAGGGTTTCTCCCATTAAAGGGGAGTC
Source organism: Viscum album (assembly GCA_963277665.1). Classification (NCBI taxonomy): domain Eukaryota; kingdom Viridiplantae; phylum Streptophyta; class Magnoliopsida; order Santalales; family Viscaceae; genus Viscum; species Viscum album. The sequence goes on along the minus strand of OY728120.1, from coordinate 1,081,650,921 downwards.
CAAGGGGGTTTATACTCAGGTGGTACCCACCACCATAACCTCTCTGAGGAGGTTTAGTTCCAGTGGTCCCCACCTATGAAACAACCACATGGGAGTTTCAAAATAAAATAAAATAAAATGTTACAAAAATTTTATTTTATTTTATTCTTCCACAAAAAAGCCAAAAATTATCTTTCACCCTTGACTAAATGTCATCAAGTTGAAAGTCTCCTTAAGCGAATAGCGGTGCTACGAGTTCAACAGTGTCCTCAGATTTCAATTTTGATCACTGGATCAAAAGTTAGAAAAAACCCACCAGCACATTTTCTGAACGTACCCGAAAAAAAGTTCAGAAATTCATTACAGGCACTTAGGGCCTCAAAATCACATGCCATAAATTTTTTTAGACTCCTAAAATTCCCATATAATTAAAAAATACATGGAATTTCCAGGTCTATACATTCTCCCCACCTCATTTCTTTACGTACCCATAAGCCACAACTCAAACTAATGAAACAAGTGGGGGTACTGAGCATGCATCTGAGCCTCCCGCTCCCTTGTGATCTCCTGGAGGTTCCTGTGCTGTTAGCGAATGTGCACCAGAGGTATCGACCATCCATAAAGGACCTTCTCTAATCGATCCTCAATCTCTACTGGAACCTCCATAATGTCTTCCCATCATCAATGTCCAGCTGACCGTGGTCGATGACATTGGAAGGGTTGTGCGCGTATCTCCTCAACTAGGATACGTGGAAGACATCGCGCACCCGATGTAACTGAGGTGGAAGAGCTAAGAGGTACTCCACCTCTCTAACTCTAATAATGACCTAAAAAGGTCCGATGAATCTCAAAGATAACTTGCCGCCTCATCCAAATTTCCACAGACCTCATTGTGATGAGACTCATAGAAAGATGTGGTCGCCATCCTCAAACTCCATAGGTCACCGTCTCCTGTTGACATAAGACTTTTTCATGCTTTGTGTAGTCTTCATCCGCCCCTGGATGATCTGCACCTTCTTTGTGCCAGCCTGTACTATCTTTTGTCCCACTAATGCTGACTCCCATGGGTCAGTCCAGCACAAAGGTGATCTGTAGGGTCTCCCTTACAAGGCCTCGAAAGGTGCCATCCCAACGGTGGAGTGATAACTGTTGTAGTATGAAAAATCCACCAACGACAAGTGATCCTCCCAACTGCGACCAAAATCGAGGACAAAAGCATGTAGAATGTCCTCGAGGGTTTGAATGGTCTGCTTAGTCTCCCCATCCGTCTCAGGATGGAAGGTGGTGCTCAAATGAAGTTGCGTCCTAAAAGCCTATTGAAACCCCTTCCATATCTCAGAAGTAAAACGCGCATCACGATCAGAGACAATATTCAAGGGTACTCCATGTAGCCGTATAATCTTCTACACATAGAGGCGTCCCAAGCTCTCTACTGAACCCTGCTCTCTGATTGGTAGGAAGTGGGATGACATGGTGAGTCGGTCGATGATCACCGAGATAGAATCATTTCCCCTAGATGTATGTGGATGTCCTATAACAAAGTCCATGGATATCCCATCACACTTCCACTCTAGGACCTCTAAAGGCTAAACCAAGCCTGCAAGTACTTGATGATCTAACTTCACTTCCTAATAATTAAGGCATCAAGAGACAAACTATGCTACTGATTTCTTTATTCTCGGCCACCAGTGTTATCATCGAAGATCCTGGTACCTCTTCACCACTCCCAGATGTACCTCTAGATAGGATGTGTGGAACTCCCCCAACACTTCCTACCAAAGTGACACTGGTATCATGGTACGTCATCTGAAGAGGTCGACATGCTCCCCACCTTCATAAAATCTATCTGGTGCTTATCCTGTGGATATCTAAGCACGTCATGTCTCGCTGTCAGTGTCCCCATGATACACCTCTGTAACTCACAGAATAAGTGGGAGAGTGACTGTAAGAGACTGAAGAAAAGCTGCTCCATCTCGATCCACAAAGTATATCTACAAAGCGGCCAGCTGCTTTGTCTCCTCGCCTAGCAGCTGCATACTAGATCTCCTACTGAGTGCATCTACTACAAAGTTCCCCTTCCCAGGAGTATAGACTATCTCTAAGTCATATTTCTAGAGGAACTCAATACAAAGTCGTTGTCTTGGGTTTAGGTCCTTTTGAGAGAAGATATATCTAAGACTCTTGTGATCCAAGTTGACAGTAAAATGTTTGTCCATCAGATAGTTCCCTCACATCTTCATGGAAAAGACCACTGCTAATAACTCCATGTCATGGGTAGAGTATTTCTTATCATGTTGTCTCAGCTGTCGAGAACCATATGCGATCACGGCTTGCTCCTATATCCGGACACATCCGATTCTGGTCCCTGATGCATCACAGTAGAATACGTACCCTACGCCCTCCTCTGGAAGCCTCAAGATGCAGGCACTAGTAAAACTTTGCCTCATCTCCTGAAAACACTGCTGGTATCTCTCGGACCACATAAAGGGTTTCCCCTCCTTCATCAAGGCTGATAGTGGTGCTACAACTCTATAGAAATCCAGTACAAACCTCCAAGAGTATCCAGCCAAACCCATGAAACTCCATACCTCTGTCACACTCCTGGGTGACTCCCAAGAAATTACTGCTTCAATATTCACTGGATCCACTGAAACTCCATCCACCTATATGACATGTCCCATAAATTGAACCTCTCTGATCCAGAACCGGCACTTCAAAATCTTACCATAAATCTGGTTCTCTTATAGTTTGTCCAGTACTACCCACAAATGGTGGCATGCTCCTCCTCAGTAGTCGACTAGATCAGAATATTATCGATGAAGACTTCTACAAAGCGATCTAGGTATGGATGAAATATCATGTTCATGAGTCCCATGAACACTGCTGGAGTGTTGGATACACCAAATGGAATAACCGAGAACTAGTAATGGTCGTACTGACACCTCTAGGTCATCTTTTTCATATCCTCGTCTTCTACTCTGTACTGGTGATAGCCTGATCTGAGGTCTATCTTCGAGAACCACCGTGATCCCATCAGCTAATCAAATAGATCTTTAATCCTCATAAGTGGGTACTTTTTCCTCATGGTCACCTGATTCAGGTGTTGATAGTCAACACAAAGCCTCAAACTCCCATCTGCCTTCTTGGAAAATAGAATCAAGGTTTCCCAAGGAGAAACACTAGTCTGAATGAATCCCTTCCCCTGCAAGTCCTCTAGCTATACCCATATCTCACAAAGCTCCGCGGGAGCCATCCGATACACTAGTGTAGATATCGGTGTCATCCCAGGGTAAAAGTCAATGTAAAACTCCACCTCACTATGAGGAGGTAGACCCGGAACATCATCAGGGAAAACATCCGCGTACTGGTCCACCTCTATAGGATAAATCTAACTCTCCACATCAATTGCACCAAGGGTACGTCTTTCCAACTGATAAGTGATTGACTGCACTCTTCTCTGGGTAAGTCCATCATGTGCTGCAAAGGCTCCCTTCTCGCCGGTGAAGGTAAACCTTGTCCCATCCGTGCAGACATACCGCACTTTCCACCTCATACAGTCAATCTGAGCATGGACTGTAGATAACCATTCCATACCCAAGATGAAATCATAAGGCCTCGACTCTACTACTAAGAGATCCCGGACAAAGCTCTTGCCTCCTAGAGTAAGTTTGCACTACCGACACCAGTACGTAATTGTCCAATACTCTCTCATAGGAGTCTCTAGCCATAAAGATTGAGCCAACAGCTCAGTCAGAATCTTCGAACTCTGAATGAGGGTAGTGGAAATAAAATAATGACTCGCACCTATGTCTATGTGTACTGTTGCTAAGGTGGAGTGGACACAGATCATACCTCCTATAATCTCTAGAGTGTCGTGATTGTAGGCCTCAATAGCCTAGAGCTGAGCTCACCCCTGTCCACTTTCTCCCTATGGACAGGGTGGACCTCCTGGTGGTGGTGGCGGTAACATCTCGAATCGTCAGCCACCACCAACTGCACGGCCATCCCCTCTGCCATGTCCGGCTGCTCTATGAAGACCTCCTCATTCGAACCTCTATCTCTTTCAGGGCGGTACTTTGACCATCTACGGATCATCCGTATGGCGGGTCGGACAATCATGAGTCATGTGACCCTACCCGCCGCATGTGTAACATCGCCCGCTCCTGGAATGAGTGGATCTGTCTTGGGTGACCCACAAAGCAGACCATAAATCCTATGGTAATCCATCTGTAGGTCTGGTCCTCCTAGACCTCTGCGTCATCTATCTACTGCCAACTGCAGAATACTCTGCTGCCAAATTGCTGGTGGTGGGTCTCACTGGTGGTGACTTCTCAGCGAGGAAACTCTCCACTATGTGGGATCTCCCTAACACCCCCGCCTGCGTCGGGATGCTGAGTGAGATCGTCGAAGCCCTAATCTCCTACTTGAGACACTGCTCAAAGGTATGGGCCTAGAAGAATGGCTCATGCACCATATCTATGGAGGTGCATGAGAGGTCTGTGAACCTCTTTGAGTACTGAGCTACAGTCATGCTGCCATATTGCAGATGAAAAAACTCATCTATGTGCATTATGTGAAGAGTCGCTAGAATAAAATCTTCTTGAAACACGATCTTGAAGTCTTCCCAGAGAAGCGTCACCTTTTCGTGAACCTAGATCATCAAGATACACCATATACCTACTGCTGCCTATAGAAGGCTGGCGGAAAGGATCGCTAAGATATCGGCCGATGTCACTACCAGTCGGAAGACTCTCACTACAGCCTCCAACCAATCCTCACCAGCATGTGGGTCCATCTCTACCCTGAATATTGGTGGCCTCTGGTGCTGGAACTCGTGCAACTTAATCAGGTGGCATGCACTATCTGCTTCTAGGGCTGGTGGCATAGATGGCCCAACCGGTAATGGTACGTCTGGTGCCTCCACTGGTGCCTCTTCTGGAAGAGGTCCCTACACCAAGTCCTCGTCGCTCGGTGGGATATCAGTGCATACTACTCTTGGAACCCTAGCTGGTTGTCTGTGTGCAGGCATCCTAAAAATAAATAGGTGTTCCATGATCAATAAGTTATACCTAGTGAGTTTATTCAAAGAGATCACAAATAATACTCTTGAAAACACACACACAATCAGTGTTTTTGTGCAGTGAGTCAGAAATCATAAGTCAGGGCCCTGCTGTATGGATACGTCAGTCGCCGTACCAACACTGGATTTAATAAAATGATAACCACACTCACTACAAATAAAAATATTTCCATTAAAATTAAATATTAATGTTATATGTTCTATGGTTGAACTGACTCCTCTGATACCAATTTGTCACGACCCGTCCCCTGGGGCCCGTGTCGTGACAACGCCAAGCCCGCCTTCTATAGGCCAGGGGCTGGAAACTAGCACCAAAAGGCATAATCCCTAAAACTGGGAAGGAATTGCGTTTATAATCTATAAAAACATGAAACCAAGCACATAGTAAGATACGAACACCACTAAACTAAATAGTAAACATAGAGAGTACAGTATGTAAAAGGGGCCAGAATACATGACGAACATGAAAGTACAATAAATTGAATGTACAGGTAAACTGGAGAAAAAAAGGAAGACAGTTACTGGGTTGTCCTATGAGGTTCCTACCTAAAGGGTAGGTACAGATCGCCTCCTCAACACTCCATGCTCGTTCGTATCCTCCGTGTACCAACTCATCATAAGGTCCTCCTCTAGGCACCGTCTAATCTTGCTACCCTCAGTCTCGATCAATGTTGTCAGATGTCTGCACCCAACACAATATGGTGCGGGCATATCCCCTGTAGGGGTGAGTATAACGATACTTAGTAGGGACCCCGAGATCGTCAAGGTCTCAAAAAATCAAAAAAAGATAAACCTCAAAACATTAATTCAACTGTCAACCATACTTAGGTATATGCCCATACATATACCTAAGTTATCAAGTATACCCATCTCAATCAGGATGAAACACATGGTCCAACCCAAAATATCAAAGCTCAAATGTTCCACAAAGGATGTAAAACCGTAAAGACAAGTACCACACAGTTATTCCACACAGAAGAATACCACCAAGGTATTACCAAAATGGAAAGAACAAAACAGGTACGAACTCATCTCACACTAGGTATAACTTAAGTACTGTAGAAGAGATGATTAGATGTAACTACTAAATAATCTTACTCTGTAAAGAAGCTGACCCACACAGGATTTCTAGGAGATGACCCACACTTGATCGCTAGAAGATGACCCACACATGATCTCTAGGTGCTGACCCACACAAGATCCATAGGAGCTGACCCACGTAGGATTCCGAGGAGCTGACCCACACAGGATCGCTAGGACCTAACCCGCACAGGATCACTAGGAGGTGACCCACACAAGATCGCTAAGAGCTGACCCACATAGGATTTCTAGGAGGTGACCCACACTAGATCTCTAGGAGCTAACCCACACAGGATATCTAGGAGCTGACCCACATAGGATCGCTAGGAGCTGACCCAGACAGGATCACTCTTCATTCTTGTCACCACAGCCAGCTACTGGGTATCCACACTAAGCATGATCATCTCCAGGAGGATCCACTCCACAAGTCGTTGGTCGATACTCCAACTACTACAAAGCCCCATGAGGAAATATTCCAAAGGACTTCCATGTCGTATGGTTCTCAATGCAATAGACAACGCGTCATTCGAATGCACGGTCAGTGAGTAATGATCATTTTTTTCCCGAGGGCCCGGTTGGATTTGTGCTCGACCCAACCCGATTATTCCACAAATTTATCTAAAACTCTAGTGGGGTATACCAAAGGGACCATCATGCTCCATGGTTCCCGGTTCCATAGGAGGATCGTCAAAAATACACCTGATGCTAAAGATATGGCTGAAGATGCGTAAATGGGTCGAATTGGGTCTGGGTCTGTTCCAACCCAGTTTTGGTCATCTCGGCCCATTGGGTTCGGCTCGGCAAGATATGAGGGCCACAGGGCGGGATGGTCGTGGGGTGCGGGGCCACAAGGGGAGCATGAGGGCGCGGGACGGCTCGGCCGCGGGCGGCGCAGGGCCACAGAGGGTGCCGCGGGGGCGCAGGGAAGCTCGGTCGCGGAGCGGCACGGAGGGCCGAGGAAGGCTCTAAGGGCCACGGGCGGCATGACTAGGCCACGGGGCATTGCAGCTAGGCCGCAGGGTTTCGTAGTGAGGTCGTGGGGGGGAATGGCTAGGACGCGGCATGACAAGGCCACAGGGCGGCGCGGTGAGGACGCGGGGCAGGCCGCGGGCGGCGGAGCACCGCGGGGCGCGAAGGCCATTGGATGTCGAGGCCACCGATGGTGGAGCACCGTGATGCGGTGCCATTGCCTTTGTCGCAGTTCTAGAGTTCCACCAGTGCCAACCACCGACACCGGTCGTCGTCTTCTTCCATTGCAAAGAACACACCAAAAAAGCAGAACGAAAGATGGGTCAGGCCATGTTTTTTGCCCGCACCATCCGGGTTAGATCTGTAGAAACCGGCTCAAAAAATAAGGAGTCAAGAACGATGAACTCTAAAATTTAAAATGAATCGTGGATCAACTCATTTTGGTTGATCCATGTTGGCTATTCTTTCCATGAATGAGGAAATTAATCGAGAGAATTCAAGAATTCAATAATAACCCCCTACCTCGCTCGTTTGATTCATTGATAATTGCCTGCAGGGAAGGAGACGATGTCATTGTGAATAGATGGACGTTGGTGATGTCGGAATTTCCTCAAACATCGGTTTGTTGACATTGAATACGTTCCTCATGAACGAATATCCCGTGGAAGAAGTCAAAGTCAAAGTTTGCATTCTTCGTTGGCGTTCTTCATTGTAGGGATTTCTCCTACAGATCCTTCCTCCCAATTCCACCAAAAATGACCAGTAGCCAACACAATAGATTATGTTGTCTATTTTATTTATTTTAATAAATTCAAAACGACTTAATTAATTAACTAGGTTGGCATAATAAATGTTGGAGGAGTTTAAGAGGCTTCCCCACATTTAAAAGGATGTTTTAGGTTTTCTCCCATTAAAGGGGAGTTCAAGGGGGATTATACTCGGGTGGTCTCCACCGCCATAAACTCTCTAGGGAGGGTTAGTTCAGGTGGTCTCCACCTATGAAACATCCACATGGGAGTTTCAAAATAAAATAAAGTAAAATGTTACACAAATTTTATATTATTTTATTCTTTCACAAAAAACCCAAAAATTAACTTTCACCCTCGACCAACTTCCGTCAAGGTGAAAGTCTCCTTCAGTGAATACTAGCACTACGAGTTCAATGGTGTCCTTAGAGTTCGATTCCAAGCAATGGTTCAAAAGTTAGAAAACCTCGCTCGCACGTTTACTGAACATACCTAAAAAAAGTTTAGAAATTCATTATGGGAACTCCGGGTCTCGGAATCACACACCGTCAATTTTCACAGACTCATAAAATTCCAATATAATTAAAAAAATAAATGGAATTTCTATTTGTTTACATCGAGTCATTAATTGTGTTCAAAAAATTAATAAAATCCATTAAATTCAAAATTTTCTATCATTCTATGAAATATTCACAAAATTTGATGAAATGATCCTTTAATTCCAAAAATATATTAGACTCAATTAATTAATAAATTTTCATAAATAAAATGAATTGAATATCAATAAAATATAATGATTCTATTTCCTAACTCAGTTTCCTTTTGAAATTACCCATAATCAAATCAACTAATCCTTATGAATTCACTACAAACAAACAAAAGAGATGTTATAATTCTACACCTTATCATTACAAGATCGTTTCAATAAATGTACATCGACATTATTCTATAAACCTAAAAATATCTATAAATGATAATAAAATACATTATTTACACCTATATTAAAGAATTCCAATCATAAAAATGAATATTAAGAGTATTCCAACATCACCACAAGGATATAGATCATGATTCTCATATACATTCGATCTAATATTTGATTTGGTTATCCTTATAGTAATTTACCCTGCCTAAGAGACACTAAACTTGTGCCCCGATCTAGGTCACCACATGAACATAAGTGTGCCTCCTCATATACTAGAGTTTTCCAACTAGCGATGAGGGTTTAATATATCACATGGGGAGACTATACCCTCTTTACCAGATTAATCCGCATTAGATAACAAATGAAATACTAGAAGAAATAAGAAATATCAAGAATCATGCATAACCAACCACTTACCAAATATAGTAAAAACTATATCCAATAGTAAAATATGCTATTTCATGTTAAATAGTTCCTAGTGAACAAACCCCGAAATAATGAAAAACTGTAGAATCCCATAAATGGTCCTGACTCTATGTCCAAAACCTCATCCATGCACATCCACAATCTGGATTCAACTCCCAAGAAAAGGTACTTTGTAGCTATCCTGACCTGAAATCATGATATCTTCTCAGGTACCCAATGTCACCTAAGATGGGTGTGAGTACAGCTCAGTAGGCCACCACCAATGGTGTATAGAAAATACCCAGTGTAAATCGATAGTGCATGTAAATACTAGACAAAAGACAATTAAACAAAATATAACTCGGGTTCCCTTAGTTAAAAATATCTACATTAACAATTTCAAACTTCTGTACCATTTTCATCATTTGTGTAATATTTATTACTTAATTCATTATCAAAATGTCTTCCATGGGTTGGGCATTTATATAATTCACACAAGGTTTTCAGACATTCATCACTATGCGTAAGGGAATAAGTAATGTCCCTATCTCACTAGGGATAAAAACATCACTACCAACACATTATCCTCAACTTGAAGCCTCATTCTTATTGGAATACAATTTTTAGGGGAATAGTACATCATCCCCTTCCCCAACCTATGCATTGGGGGGTGGAGTTTAGTGCCTCAAACTACTTTAACAAGTTTTCATAGAACCTTAGTCAAAACCCCACACTTCCAAGCCATGTGCAAGTGATTATATATATATCCAATCACCACAGAAATCATACCATAAAAAATACACAAAAAAATTACAATCCATACAACCAAGATGTGAATTATTATTTTTCCATAACCCATTAACAAACTTACCAACATTTCATGGTCTATTTTTCATAATTCTCATTTTTATACCCCTACCCATTTTCTATATCCCATAATTCCCATGTATTAATCTATTTAATATATTCATCAATTCCTATATGAAGTCCCATATACATATTATTAAATTCAAAATCCTTTACAAATTTAACATATTTATCATTTCATATACACTAAACCACTTAGGTATTTTAACATAATTCATAATCCATTTGACATAATCTCAATTAACTCAGTTGAACCATTACCATGCCATGCTAAAAAACTATTTAGGCCTTTTTCAAATCTAATAAAAACTACCAATATTCCATTTTAAACTCATGTAAACATATTAACATGTTAGAAAAGGTCAATACATTATCACACGTCAATTCCATACTTGAACATACAAATTCCAATGTTTCGGAAAGTCAGTGCACCCCATGGGTGTCCTTAAATCATTATATTCAATAGTGATGAATCCCAAGGGGATAATGAGGGGTAAAATTAATCATCTAGAAACCCATATTACCAAATGTCCCCCAAACCGTCAAATACACAATGAGGTGGAACCATGAAAACAACTCACATTCACAAATCCACATCAAAACTATGGGATATAACATGTAGACCACCTATCTTGAATCCAATGATGAACACACGTTTAATGGTAAACTTAGATATGGATTAAAGCACCCCGTCAATCAATAACCTATAATCCACCAAAAAAAGATATTTTTAGGGATTTAGAAGAATATAGAAGAAACTACAAACCCTAATCTAGAAAAATGAAGAAAGTGGAATATTAGACTCATCAATAGCTTCAATCTGCAACCAATGGTTCTCTTAATGGAAAAAAACGAAGGGGAACCACCCTTGGGAAGCATGGAGAGATCTTCTTCATCCCTAGGGTTGATAGGGGATGAAATATGGGAGGAATAGAGTGTGAATTTAAAAATATTTAGGGTGAAAACTAGAAATTTCCAATTTTTAAAGGGAAAATGGTTTGGATGCATGGCTTCCCAAACCATGAAACAACCATGCACTTTCCTCTATCCAAGAGGAGTTGAGTCGCATAGTTACCTAAGCAGGATCCTATGGTTTGGAAATCTATGAGGAAACCATGATGAATTCCTCTATTTGAGGATTAATTGTTTTTCCCTCCCCCTAACATGGTTTTTTAAACAGTACACCCTTCCTCATAACTAGCATGGTTTGGGTGTATTATTATCTCTAACTATATGCCAATTGTGAAACATGCACTGGATGGCCATATTCATTTTCCTGTTTATGACTAGAATCCCCAGAACACCTCCAAGGACCCTCATGTTCGGAGGAAACATTAAATTAACCCAAATTAAGAGACATAAACCAAAATTCATTCAAGGACATATCTCCACAATTTTTCGGATCTTACAACCTCCCCACATTATAATGGATCATCTTTGAGTTGTGCTCCCAAGCATCACTGATCTTTTGAAAAAAAGAGATCAGGCCATTTCACCCACACATCTGAATCTCTTTGCTATGTTTCTTCTTGAACCTTTCTAGGTTTCCATAAAACTTGAATCAAGGGAACAATCTTACCCAATAAGACATTCTCAATATGATCCACCATACAAACCTGATGCTCCTCAAAGGACACATCATCCTCCAACTCAACATCATCAATGTCAACTACATGATCTATGTCAAGATGATTCTATCAAAGTGGTGATACATTAATGACATAAAAAAACTCACTATACCACTATAGAAGATCCAATTAGTACACCACTTATCTGATCCTTTCATTGATCTCAAATGGCCCTACAATGCTAGGTGCCAACTTACCATGCTTTTAAATTTGACGGTGACCCAACCTTGGTGACACCCGAATAAACACACTATCAATCACCATAAACTCAAGAGTTCTATGATGTTGATATGCATACGAATCATCCTACTATGATTCATTTACATGCATTTAGGAATCAACAAAACCATTTCTGTCATCTCATTATGAGACTCAGTCGAAACAACTTAGAATCTCTATCTTCTAACCAATACAATGGAGATCAACACTGTCTCTCATAGAGTTCCAAAAATAGTGCCATCTAGATCGTATCTTGGAAACTATTGTTTTATGAAAACTCAAAAAGATATAAGTTATTTCCCATGATCCACCAAAATATTTGACACAGGACCGATTTTTTTTTTCAAATACCTGAATGGTAATCTCTGACTTCTTATCCATTTATGGGTTCAAATCCATACTCAAAAACACCTGGGTTCCTAGTGCCTTCTGTAATCCATACCAAAAGTATGATGTGAATCATGGATCTCTATATGAAACTATTGTCCTTGTTACTCCATTAAACCACACTAACTCCTGAACATACAACTCAACCAAATAATCAATGGTGAAAGTCTCTTGGATCAGAAGAAATGATCCACTTTAGTCAACTAATCAACAACTACCCAGAATGTATCATTATTATGAGGGGTCCTAGGAAGACCCACAACAAAATCCATCATTACATTGTCCCACTTTAATTTCGGAATGGTAAATGGCTATAACAGACCACCTGATCATTGATGCTCGTCCTTCGCCTACTAACAGGTAAGGAATCACTCCACAAACCCACAAACCCTTTCTTCATTCCAAGTCACCATTACTAAATACAAAGATCATAGTATATCTTAGTCAAAAAATGATTCACTACCCACTTTTTGGCATGAAACTAATGCATAAACTATTACCACATACATGTTGGCACTACTACATAGCCAAAATTACAAACAATCCCATCATCACAAATAGCCCAGCTAAAGGGTGACTCCCCACCTTTAAGAACTTCCCTCATCATTAAACACAATGGATCTTCAATTTGAATATCCTTGACCCAACTAAAAAGAGTGGACTCAACTACTTTCTATGTTAGGGTCATCTAATCATGTCCATCATGAACCTCCAAGTGCATCTCAGCAAACAAATCCCTTATTCTAAACTCAGAGTTGGATTACTAACCCACCTAATTCTGAGACTTCTGAATCAGAGCATCCACAACATTATTCCCTATTTCGAGTGTGTAAACCAACTTGATGTCAAAATACTACATGTATTCAACCCATATCCACTGATGAAGATTCAAATAACACTAAGAGGATATATACTTAATGATTTTATGTTCTATAAACAATCTGAACAGATTTCCCAATAAGTAATGCCTTCAACACTTTAAGCTACAAACCAAAGCATCTAACTCAAGTTCATGAGTAGGGTAATTTATTTCATTAGGACCCAATTGTGTTGACCCATATGCTACAACCTTATCATCCCACATTAACACTCACCTAATCATAACACCAGACACATCACAGAATAGGGTGTACCTCTTACTTAGATCAGGTATGATCAGTATCTGTGTGGTTATCAACCACTTCTTTAACTCTTGAAAAGAATTATCTCATGCCTCAGACCACTCAAACTTAACTCCCTTCTTGGTTAAGACCGAAAGTGGATCTATTAAATAATAGAAATATTTAATGAACATTCCGTAATAACTAGCCAATCCCAAAAAAACTCTAAATATCAGAACATTCTTGGGATACTCCCAAGAAACAATAGCCTGAACATTCTCTAGATCAACTGACACACCTACCTCAGAGATGATGCGAAAAAATAAATGAACTTTATCAATCCAAAAATGGTAATTCAATTTCTTGGAGAAAATAATATGATAACTTAGGATACTCAGTAAGATTTCAAGATGTTTAACAGGATTGTCATGAGTTTTAGAGTACACCAAGATGTCATCAAAGAATAAAACTATGAACAGATCCAGATAGGGGTGAAATATTAGATTCATTAGGTCCATAAACACATCTGGTACATTGGTTATCCTAAATGGAATCACCACAAAATCATAAAAAACATACCTCCTCCTGAAATAATTTTTTGGTACATCATAAGGTCTCACCCTCAGCTGATGATACCCTGAACTCAAATTAATTTGGGATAATAGTGATGCACCTCTCAGATTTTCAAAAAAATAATCAATTCATAGAAGAGAATATCAGTTCTTAACCATCATATAATTCAAATTCCTATAATCAACACATAACCTCAATGATCCATCAACCTTCTTGGAAAACAACACTAGATGTCCCCAAGGATATGCACTAGGATGGATAAAACCATTATTATCTAATTCCTTCAACTAATATTTATATTCCTAGAGTTATTCTTGCACTATTAAGTACAAAAAAATGGAATTTGGCTCCACACCCAGTAACAATTTTATCATAAACTCAACAACTCTAAATGGTGGTATCCCGGAGAAGTCCTCAAGAAACACATCATGAAATTGATCTACAATGGGAGGGAATTCTGGTTTCTATATTCTTCCCTCATCAATCACAAGTTAAGCCACATGGGTTGTGACTTCTCCAAACTACTAGAAAACTAGCCTTGCATAGCCCGCTGGAACATCCAACTTGCTACCATGGAAATAAGTTTCTCCCTCAAGATATGTGAACATTACCCAAATACGATAACAGTCGATATGTTCCTAATAAAACACCATCCAATCCACACCAAAAATCAGGTCAAAACCTGACATCTCTAAGAAAAACAAGTTCCATATAAAATCATACCCACCAACCAAAAAAGTAAAACCCTAACATTGTCCAATATCCTTAGCTCTCACTCCCAATGGAGTATCAATTAACATAACACCACAAACATAGGATCCATCCTAAGTACCAATAATTGCACTGCCCTATTGATAAAAACACTCTTTCCCCATAGTACCACCTCCATAACCCCTACTAGTGTGGCTCATGTAACTCCAAATATGTGCTTGATACGGGGTAACTGACCCCCTTCCAACACTTAGCATTTTCCTTTAACATCAATGTGTTCCTATCTATAGAGGGATCATGGAAAACCTTTGTGTGTGTCCCAACCTACTGCACAACTAGCACTCAACTGGTTGTTGGTGGAACTAACAACACATGTGACTTGGACTTCTACACTGTAAATAGAACACCTTATCTCCGGCCTAAGAGGATGTACATATTTTTTGACTACTCTACACACTTTCACCCTAATGTAAACTCCTAAATTGATGCTTCCTACACTCAAAAGTCACACCACTATTCCACCCAGTCGGAACCAAAATTCCACTTACAGAATCCCCCTTTCGGTTCCCTTCTGAGATAAGGTCTTGGTCCACTACCTCTGCAGACCTATTCAAAGGAAATATGTTCACCTCAGACCTGACCACATGTCTAATCCCACCATGAAAACTTTTTTCCATAGCCACCTCGTCTACTGCTAATGATGGAAAGAAGTGACGCAACTCTATGAAATGGATAACGTAATCCATCACTGAAACTGCCCCTTGGATCAAATTCACATAATATGCATCCTTCTCCAGCCCTATGGTTTCTGGAGAGAAGTGTTCTATAAACAATCCCCAGAAATCATTCCAAATTTTTCATTCAGACACCTTAGTCTGAACAATGATATCCCACCAATGCTTTGCCTAACCTCATAGCTTATAGGCTGCTACCTTGGCTCTCTTCTTGGAAGGACACTCCAAATGGTTCAATTCATCATTTTGACACCAATTTTAAAAAATATAACTCAAGACATCAAACTAACTACAACTTGGAACCAAGAACAGAATGCACATGCACAAATCCACATGAAAACTATTTGATATAACTTGTAGACCAACTACCTTGAATCTGAGGATAAAACAAATCTTAATAATATCCTTAGATCCAGATTGAAGAAACCATTGAAGAATTAACCTATAATTCACCAAAAAAATATTGATTTGTGGATTCAAAAGAATATGGGAGAAACTAAAAACCTTATTCCTGAAAAAGTAATCAAGAGTAATATTAGACTCACCTGGAGCTTTGATCTACAACCAACGATGCTCTAAACGGCCAAAGATCGATGGAGAACCACCCTTGGTAAGATTGGGATAATTTGGATCATCCCTACCATTGAGAGAGGAATAAATGATGGAGAAATTGGGTGGGAATCTAAAAAACATGAGGGGGACTAAAAAATCCCACTTTTTAAAAGGGCGAATGGTTTTGCAGCACAGTTTTCTAAAATGTGCCCCAATCATGCACTTGCCTCTGTCCAAGAGTATTTGAGTTAAAACATTACCAAGGGAGGCCCTCACAGTTTATAAAATCATGTTCAAACTATGTTGAATTCCTCTATCTAAGGCTTCATGGTTTGGCCCTCCCCTTTTCATAGTTTGTTCAACCATGCACCCTTCCTCTTGGAAAGAATAGTTTGGGCACACATTACTCTATAACCATTCTCTGACAGTGAAACATGGATTGGATGGACAAATTCCTTTTTCCCTTTATGAAATGAATCCCTAAAACACCTCCAAGGCCCCTCATATTCCTAATAAAAATTAAATTAACCATTATAAAGAGACTTAAACCCAAATTTAAACAATGACATAACTCCATGATGTCCAGGATCTTACACCCACAATGAAATATATTAATGGATGATAAGGATCCTTGAAAACATCACAAAAAATATCCTATAATTAATATCAACATCATAAAGAGGATACAAAAAAAATTATGCGTTTTTGGTAGTTTTTTAATATAATTTAGATCTACCTCATTAAAGATCATATAATTTCACACAAAAAACCTATGTTTTTTTAGCCAATGAGGGGTTAAAAAATAACATTGTGTCACAACTCCTTTATTTAAGATCAATAACTGATTATTAAATCAAATTTATAATTTTTTTACCACTACCATGATGTGTTGATTAAACTATATTATATTTCATTTCAACCTTATAAGTAATGACATACAACCACAACGTGACCCATCCTAAATTTCTTCTAGAAGAATCACCAAAATAACATTATAATTCACTATAAGGTTTTTTCAAAAATGTTTTATGTTCATCATCTAGGATTCCAGAAAATTAATGAATGTAATCTTCCAAACATTCCCAATAAATTCAAATTATGCTCAATAACATGGAAATTTCCACAAAACCCAATGTATTATTCTCAACTGAAACTTTTTCTAAAAGTCTTTTTTTAATGTGGCCCCATAATACCTTACCTATTCTAAACCATTAATCCTTAATTATAATCATCCATCATAATATCAAACCACAACATGTTTTAAATCCATCACATCATGTTTTTAATGATTGGTTTAATTTCTCACCAAATTAAACTAATCATATTCTCTGTTGTTCTCCAATGCCCATAAAACACACAATAAAAACATATAGAAGTTTAGAAACCTCCATATTATATACCTCTTAAATAATTTTTCACCTTTAAAATATAAAACAGGTAAATTAAATAAAATAAGAAAAATTAAATTATCACATTAAATACATTCTAAATTATTTTCATATCTGAAAATCCCAACCATATTTAAGTTAAAATTAAAATATTCAATTCATATTATAAGGAATAAGTCTAAAAAAACTATGGATATTAAAAATTAATACGTGACACCAACTCCCATTTTTATTATTCTATATTTCCATGACTCCATATGACAAACAAAAATGAAATGACTTGTCCATGAGAAACCTTCTCTTGATAATCATGAATATTTTTCATCCCATCTATAAAGTCACAAATTCCTCAATATAATGTAAAACCCATTCAATTACATTATAATTTTCAATAGGATGCCACCAAATATATAATTCATAGAATAAATCATTATCTTCATCCATCCTATGTGGTAGTTTCAATCGATTCATCACTTCATATATACACTATATCACATTGAAGTGTCTATAAAACCTCAAAGAAATCTTCCTAAAAATCTATATTGACCTTGTTAGGATGAAAGTTTCAAAAACACAAGGTCATTAAACTAAAACATCAATTATTTACTCCTTTGATCTATATAATATTTACAAATATCCTATATAATCACCACTCATCTCAAACCATAGGTACCCTTACTATCATATCCTACACTAATAATATTATGGTAGATTATGCCTAGCTAATGTTAAGGCATCACAAGGATGATCTAAAAATTCATCCATATAATGTATAAAAAAAATCCATTATAATATAAGAATGATAAATTTTATTATAAGTGGACTAAACTAGTGAAAAATTTTCTCCTAAGATGCATTAAAGTATAGAATACACACCCTCAATATATACTCCAACATAAAAATTGTTTTTATGACTTCCCCTTTTATATATGGGTGGAATGTGATGTTATGGTATAACTTAGTAATAAAAATAGACAAAAATACCCTAAATATTTATGAGGTAAATTGAATTTCACAATATAAAATGATCATCCCCCAAACTCTTTGAATATCTAGTACATCTTTGACATGAAGTCACACTAATTTATCTAACATAATTGATTCTTTCACCGGTAACAAATGAGTGAATTTCATTTACCTATAAAAATGAATAAAATTAAATTATAAACCTTTATTAATTCAAGAAATAAAATTATAAAATACAAAGATATTTCCTCCCATTTCCATTTTGTAATATTTAATAATTACTACAACCTTGTTGGAACTTAATGGTCATTATTCACTTACTGACATTTAAGACATCTGGATACAAATTCCACCACTGAATTCTTTATTCTAGGATGACAAAATTACTTCTTAAAATATGATACATCTTTTAAACACCTAAATGTACTTCTAATGGCGAGTCATAAAAATCATTTAAAAAAAGTATTCTCGTATACATATAGTAATATGAAGCACACTATAAAGAAAAACTTGATATTAATCATCCCATGTCCAACCATAAAGTTGATTTTATTTAACTATATAATATTTGTACTGTTTCGCCTCAAGGATCCCTATCTAGGAATATACCACCTTTATAAGGAAATGATAATGAACCATAATTTAATATAAACAACCTTCAATGTCAATATTATTTAAAATCAATTGTGGAGCTTTGAGTTATCCCAATATATTCCATTCATCACTTTTTTTTAGAAAAAAATCACTATAGGAATTCCTATTTAATGAACCAACAACTATATTTACCCCTTAGTATAATATTTGAAATTTCAATATCCTAATAATGGAAAAACTCTATCAACCTATACTGATTAAGGTTCAAATACCTCTATGAAAATATATAATACAACCCAAATTGGTTAGAAAATACTATAAAGCATTATCCAAGCATGGAATGTCTCTATAACTTTTGAGAAAAGACCATATATTACAACTCAAGATTATTGGATTCATAATTTTATTCATGAGATTTTATCTAAATTGACCCATAAGAAATAAACATATTGTTCCATATAAATATACACCCCATCCCATGTAATTAACCATTACAATAACACTCAATCATTAATGCATCCTCTATTAACCAAAGGATATGTATCCTTGTTAACATCTCCTTTAAGTATGAAAATTGTGGTGGGAATTATGACATCTAAATGATGTATTGAACCTTTTTTTCAAACATGATAAGGATGATGAAATTTTTTATAAATAAAATACAAACTGATAATAATATCTAACAAAACAAAGAATTGTATGTTTCTAAGTGAAATTTTTTAGTATATCCAAAGAAATAATCACCTTAATATTATTGAATCCAAAACTAATACTTATTATGAAATAACATATGAAATAAAATGAACATATTACACACAAAACATACAATTAATCTTATATATATATATAATCTATATTTATCATAAATATCTAAAACCATAAAAAATGATTATTATACTCCAACTTGGTACATGAATAAACCAATATTTCATTGAAAAATACTGCTTTAATATTTTTTCGATAAGGATTAAACACTCAATTCATTAATCCCATGAACTCTAAGGGTGCATTGTTAACTCTAAATGGAATCACTACAATATCAAAATTCCAATAACAATACAAAAATGTGTATTTTTTAATATCCTCCTACTTCTCCCTCGTAAAAAAGAATTATGACCACAAATATATTGTTTCCAAATCTTCCATCAGGGCACAAATTGTTGTGGAGATGTCATTCGTTTTGCCTCACATCCCCAGAATCAAAAGGTAGGTGTCATTAATCACTTCTTCATATATTTCTTCTACATGATCAAAATAGGATGATGGGGTGTTGATCCCTCCTTACATGGATTCCTCCTTGAAATTCATCACCTAGTCTGGGTTTCCCTTATATATTAATATGTGATTGTGTACCTCATTCCTAGTTCCATCTCTTCATGGATGATGTTAAATTATGATACCTCTGTCTGGACATTCCAAGGGGTCTTGATAGGGCATAATCCTTTGATAAGGGAAGTAGTCTTTTTGGGAATTACTGGCATGTATAGATGCTGGAATTGTGGTCACTTGTATTCTTTGTCATTGGATGGATTCTTAAGGGAATAAAACCCAAGGAATCATGTGGGGATCACAATTTATCTTATTCCAAAGGCATGCCTTATGTGGTTTCCCTCAGACATTCCATGTTTAATACAGGGTAGGTCGTAGGTTTAACATTTTACGGAGGGGGAGTGGAATGATTGGAATGTTGGATGAATGCAGAGTGAAGAGGTACATCCCTAGGAATTAATGTCTACAAGGATTACTGGATTGGTGGATCATAATGTCCAATGAGGGAATTCATGGGAGATAGTATCCTATAAAGGGACTATTTCACACTATGAATGCTAATCTAGATACCACTGAGGGCAGATCATAGAGGGTGCACCCATAGAATGGGTCACTAAGGTTTACCATCGGTTGGGATTGGTGCTCAATGAGGCATCCTATATACCATGTTTAGGAGATAGGGATCAAAACCCATGTAGATTATAGGGATGGTGTGGGACTTACACATGCTATTTTCCCTTCACAAGAGGATTTCTCTTGGTTGTATGATGAGTTATATGTGTCTTATTCATGGTTAGATACCCTAATGCTACTTGGAGCAGGAATGTGGATGGGGATTACATATAGGAATGGCTGAGATGGATGGCATTAGTTTACCAGGATGTCACATCGCAAGTAAATTTATGATGGGTTATGGACTATTTCCATGAAATGGATGGAATGTATGGATTGTTAGTGGAATTGGAATTGAACATCAAGGAGGTTTCCTACATTTACCAGGTGGATGGGAATAAAAGACCATGTAGTTCTGGAAGAGGGATTTGGTTCTTACACATTGTTAGTGGCCCAGATGCATGTGGTTGGGGATTAGGTGTAAGAGAGGTCCAGGTGGACCTGAAAGAGATGTGAACTCTGGGTGGGGCATGATCTTCAAAAGACATGGTGACTTGAGGGATATGTTGTGATGGAAATGGATAATGGTGGATACTAAGATATGAGAGGTGAACCCCTAGGAAGAGGAAACTAGGGTTTACTAATTGTTGGTATTGAACCTCATGGATCCATCCTACATAACATGTTTAGAATACAGGGATCAAAACCCACTTATTTTGAAAGGATATGAGGCTTACACTTGGTTAGTGACCCATGCAGGTGGAAAATTGGAGCTTAATTTGGGAGGTATTCCCATAGGGAGGAGAGTTTCATGGTTAATATAATCCTCTAATACCATGTGAATCATTCTTGGTGTGATAAATAGGAGTAATAATTAGACCATGCTATCTCTTAATGAATGATGAGTCATTGAGGGATGGTGTGGGGATTACGAGTAGAAGCTACCCATGGAGATAATGCTCAAAGGAAGAGGGAAAGGGTATTGAGATTATCCTATTCCCATATCTCCTTTTTTATTTTCATACATAGGAGTAAAGGAGGAGCAAGTGTTCCATCTCCCACAAGAAAGGAAAGGGGATTACACTATGTTGGATTCCCTTCCCCACAGGCAGACGTTGTTCCATGTGAGGAGGATCACATTCTGTGTGAGGAAGATCTCACTCCTATATAGGGAAGTTGTTGTGGAAAATGCTTAAGGCAGGTCATGACATTTTAATTTCATGGGGTCGGACTAAATATTAATTTCATGTGCTAAGGATGATCGATCTAGGTAGTTTAACGTCCAACAACACAGAAAGGGAGAAATCACTCCTCACCCCATGGACATACACAACTGATTCCCACCCACAATTGGGGAATGGAAGGCATCAAAAATTCAAGAGGTGAGTGGGGTGGACGTGTGGTTGATAGTGGGGTCCATGTTAGCATATCTATGTAAAAAATTAATATCCATTAGAACACCTATGTAAAAAATCACTAGATACGGCAATGAAACATGGGATGTTGCTTGAGGGACAAGTAAGTTGCTTCCCACAATCCTGGAGGGCTACACAAAATAGGTGCCTTCATGATCTAGGAGTTTCATGCAATGGTGGATCGAACATGGTTATTAAAAGTGAAGGAAACCCATGGAGCCTATGGGATGGGTTATGCACAGGATTAGAGGCTTCTGTGCAAAAAGAAGGGGACTGAGTGGAAGAGGTGATGTTCATAGGGAAGTTTTGCACGCCAGAAGGGTCTTTTTAACTCAAATTACTTAGGCAAAAAGGAACTAGTCTAGGTTCAATCCTTTGGGGGTCCATCCAAAGGGTAACCCATAGGGGACCTATCATGCAAGATCTCATTCCTTGACTGATCCATGGATTGTTTTCATTTGTGAAAAAGGTTGTCATGAACACATGGGAGTAATGGTTTGACTTTTGGTACATTACCCAAATGGAAAGAGGTCCCTTCTATAAATATGAAAAATCCCTGGTGGTGGCACATAAGACATGCGGTACAGAAGAAGGAATTTGATGTTACATTTTGTGTGAAATTATCTTACACATGGGATGTTCTATTACAAACCAGACTCTCTAATTTTGGGAATATTCGTTGGCTATTATTGGGTGGCTCGGGTGAAATATTGGTCTTTTATATTGTATTGGTTTCGTAAGGCTCTTTTGCATGGATTTCCATCTTGCACGCAGCCTTTGAATCTTGGGTGTGGATCCCTTGTATTTATTAGAATGTTCCTTTGTGTTAAATGGTGTCTTAATTTCTTATAAATATGGTTTGTTGCGTCCCTATTTAAGAGTTCAGTGCCAAAAAATTCCCCCATTCATAATATAATATGAAATGGAACCATAAGGATAGATTCCCAGGGAAACACTAAAGAGAACCATTAATTTCTGATGTTCCATGAAAAACCAAAAGAACAGAACATAAAAAAAAAATTCACATGAGGAATACCTAGTCCATGCATATAAATATGTGGGGGTCTCTACATATTAATTTTAATTTCTATATGATAAGATATTTTTCTCTCAGGTGTGTATGTTTCTAATTCTTGCATGGAAAACCCAAATTCAGTTGGTACTTTATGTGTATCAAATAAATCTTGTGCTCTTTGGAGTTGGCTACATTTTCCATGACCACATCCAATCTTATGTGCATTCAATCATCTTATGCACCAACTCTCAATCTTTCATGCCTCTCCCTTACTATTTTCAAAACTAGATCAACACGGTTGGCCAACAGAACACTTCTAAGAGTGAAGATTCCATTTCCATATGGAGGAAATAGAATATTGGTATCCCTCAAATACATTATTCCAAGAGGGTTTTCTTAGATAATCGTATGCTCTTGGGTATACTGATGCAATCACAGAAGGATTACCTCCTAAGTGATGACCTCCCATTATATAATTTTGGGATATTATATGAGGTAGTCATCCCGAGATTTGATATTGGCACACCACATTCATGGGTTACATGTGAAGATAGCCTTCAATGGTACAACATCATTACTCATGTCCATCCTTCCTGGGAGAGTCATGAGATAGATATCCATGTTTAGAACCCAAAGACTAGAACGATCATGGAAGATGAGCTAGTGCTTGTAAAATCCCTTTTCCACTATGTGATAACCATATGAAAATGTATAACGGATGAAACTGTGGGCCAAAATAAATAATGGGACCTAAGTTATGGGGATAAAATTACAAGTAAATGGGCATGAGCGTACTGGGTGAACCATACATTCGAGGAGTTCAGAGAATATTTGTGCCATATCAAGCTATTTAAATCTAGATGGATATCACAATTCCATATCTACCACCAACAAAAACTAGCAGAGGAGCTATTCAGCTGGTGGTCCCCTGACACAAACACTTTACACCTCTACTATGGGGAGGTCGATTTCATTCTATGGGTCGTTCATTACATCAGAGGCATTCCCATGGAGGGTCTTCAATATGATGAGTTACTTATAATGAAGTATATCTAGAAGGATAGATCATGAACCCCCATTCTAACATGGCATATCTTATATACAGGGAAGGAGAATCTTGGAATCAAGAACATCCGGAAGGAAATTGTAAAGACTTGAAAAATTCAAGGAAATTTTTTTCTTATTTTTCTTTTGATTTTTACAAGAACGTAGTTTCTGACGGCACCTGATTCAGAGGCCTGGTGTGCCCGGAATCATTTTCCGATGTCTGGCTCGGGTGCGTTCAGTAAACGGACGAGCGGGTTTATCTAACTTTTGAACCGGTGCTCGGAATCAAATTCTAAGGGCACTGATGGAATCGCAGCGCCGGTATTCGCTTTGAAACACCTCTTCCGGAGCTGCGTTTGCTCGGGTGTGGTTTTTAATTTCAGGGCTTAAAGTTAGGAAATAAAATAAATTGTATGAAAAACTTTATTTTATTTCACTTAAGCCACTTGGAAGCCACTTGAAGCCACTTAAAGCTACTTAAGAAGAGTTGTTGCAGATAGGGTGCTATCCAAAAATATCATACCCTCTTGGTTGGATATTTGTGAGGTGGGGCCCGCACGAGCCCCACCGTTTCTTTTCCGCTAAGTAACGCACCCGCGAAATCCCGTCATTATGAAAGTCAACTGACGCGTTTTCTTAATTTCTTAATGCACCAATTAATTGGGTGGTTTTCTTCGTTGAATTAATTATATGAATTAATTTATTTGTTTCTTAACCTGTTTGAAATCCGTTGGCGTAATAATCAAATAATACCAACACACGACTTCTGGAAAAATGTTCGTTGAGAGGATTTGACAGAAACCAAGAGTTCTTCATCCTCCCTCGCGAAGAACACGAAGAACGCGAAGAACACGGAGAACGCCGAGCCCTCGGAAATCGAAGAAGCGATGCCAAGTTCCGCGACGCCAGCGATTCTTCTCCCGCGAGAATCCAACCCCGCGACAACCTTCGATCGGCAGCGACAAGGTAGGGGGTTGCGCTCTTTTTTTAAATTTACTTTGTGGAATAAAACAACAATATGGATTTAATTATTATTAATTAAATCTGTTGTTTCTTGGTCCTCAGAGTTCGTCGACGCAACGCCGGATACCGCGACGACGCGATGATCCCCTCCTTCCGCGATGAGCAATTCCGTGAAGAACGCGCGTGCGACGACTTGACGAGGTAGGGGTTTTTATTTGAGAACAATCCTTTTTTTCCATGATTGTTTCTTTTAAAACAAAGAACCCGGTTTCATAAGAACAATTTTAATTTATTAAAATTGTTTTTGGTTATGTTTCTTTGTGTTGATTAATCCTCCCAACTATTATCGTCTAACGCGGAGGGTGCAGGCCAAATAAACACGGCCCGACAACCCTCCGCAGTTCTTTCTTATTGGGCGGATTTGGCGGGCGATGAAGAAACATGTCGCAGAGGTGATTAAATGATCCCGCAGTGAAGAACGGAACCCGGTAGGAACTGCGGCGCAGACGGGAAGGAAAACGGACCACCGAAGCAACTCTGGTGGCCCGCGGAAGCCTCCGGCGGCGCGGGTCCGGCTCTCACGCACGGTACGCGGCATAGCCGCGTCCGTTGACTCCAGCGCGGACCCTCAAGGGCCGCGTCATCTTCATCCCGCAGGGGCAGCGCCCCGCGGCTCCCTCGGTCGGCCACTCGGCCGAGCCGGGCCGGGCCAGTAGGCCGGGCCGGGTCGCGCCCTGTCCGGACCGGACCGGGTCTAGTCGGGTCGGCCCGGGCCCAGACCCCCTGTCTCCGGATGTTTTCGGTCTTTCACTCATAACTTGAGCTACGGGCCTCCAAACGACGCGCTGTCAGCGGAAACACGATCCTTGGATCGAGAAGGTCGTTTCAGTATATCGAACTCAAGGTTTCAGATTACTTTGAGTTCGGCTGGGATGGTTCATACATGAAACCAACCGGGACCTCGGAGTGGAAATGCTCATATCTTGAGCTTCGGACGTCCGATTGGCGTGCGGTCGACTTCGTTGAATTCCTCTAAGTGAGACGGATCTTTTGGCTCACTCCGCCCGAGGATTGGATGCAGGTGGAGTACGGTCAGGTTGGTTTTTTCTTAAAAACCAACCGGGCCCCTGGGACGAAAAAGCCAATAACTCTCAGACCGGGCGTCCGATTGACGCGCCGTTTGCGACGTTGAGTTCCTGTTGACGATACGGAACTTTTGGATACATCAACTTTGGACTTTGTGTCAGTTGATGTATCAGCCTCTTGGCTCGTGGAGCAGACCCTCCCGAACGAGCTTGCTGTGTGCGAGAAACCTAGTGCTAGCTGCGACTTCGCCGACGACGACTGTGCAGAGATCCTCAGTGGACTGCGACGACGAATGTGCAGAGATCCTCTGTGGACTGTGACGACTACTGCACTCAGCGATCCGACGTGGATCAGGGCTACAGATCCTGTGTGGATCTGATCATGTGTGGGTCAGCGCTCAGTGGTACTGTGTGAGCCAGTGCCTACAGGTCATGTGTGGGCCCGATCCTGTGTGGGTCTTTGCGGAGTTTAGTACCTTTCGATCCTTTGTGGGTCCGACGACATAGATGGATCAATGATCATCTTTATCATCATACGAAGATATATACCTGTGAGAGCTGAATCCTGTGTTACTCTCCTTTGTGGATTGTGCTGAGCTATCCTGTGTGGATTTACTGTTTACTCTCCTTTTTGGATTGTGTTGAGCTATCCTATGTGGATTACTTTTTCTCTCCTTCGTGGATTGTGTTGTGCTATCCTGTGTGGGTTTACGTTTTTCTTTCCTGTGTGGACTGGGTTGTTCTTGGGCTCGGGTGTTGGAGCCGAATGAGAATTGATGACTTAGGTATATGTATGGGCATATACCTAAGTAGTGTCGGTTGTTACTTCGTGATTGTATCTTTCCATGTGGATTATCCTTTGTGGATTCTGGGAGATCTTCAGGGGTCTCGGGGTCCCTACTGAGTAGTTTATACTCACCCCTGCACAGGCTATGCCTGCACTTCGTTGTGTTGGTTGCAGACGACGGACATTGCTGATCGTGGTGGAGGCTTGCGGAGCAGGACGGTACCTGGAGGTGGACCACTAGGCGGAACGTACTCGGAGCGGCCAGGTGGACCCGAGGAGCAGTGGAGGCTATCTATACCCACCCTTCAGGTGTGACTTCCATAGGATGGCTCGACGCTGCATATTTTCTTTTCAGTTGTTTTTTTCCCCTTTCAGTTGTACTTTATAGTTGGGCTTGTATTTCCGACCCCTTTCACTTTCAGCACAGATTGTTACAATTTTATCTTAGTGTTTACTTTTCCGCTTTCTTACTCTGTGGTGCTTGTTTACTTTTCAAAGGCAATGCCTTCCCTTTTTCCGGGATTTACGCCTTGGTGCTAGTCGCCAGCCCCTGGCCTATGGAAGGCGGGCTTGGGGTAGTCACGGCACGGGCCCCGAGGACGGTTCGTGACAAATTGGTATCAGAGGTGGTCGGTTCTACCGCAAACTCTGATCTTTCCTCTATGAGAAGCAATAGTATTTAGTGTATTGAGTGTGGTTATCAGTCTAGGGAGTCCAGTGTTGGTGTGGCGGCTGACGTATCCGTACACCAGGACCCTAACTTCTGAATTCCGACTTAATGCACGAAAACATTCATTGCATGTGTGTTTCAAGTTTTCTTTGTGATTACATGTGTCAGCTCATCAGGTATACTATTCTAACCGTGGCGCACTTGTTTCCTGTTCAAGATGGCCCCCCGACGGCAGCCATCTAGGGTTCCGAGAGTAGAGCGTGACGACAGCCCACCGAGTGACGAGGCCTCGGTACAGGGCCCGTTGACAGCAGAGGCACCGACGGTACCTTTACCCACTGAGCCCCCGATGCTTCCAGCACCGACTGCTGACGATGCACGTCACCTCGGAGCTATGCACAAGTTCCAGCACCAGCGACCACCTAGGTTTCGTGGGGAGACGGACCCCCAGGCAGCCGAGGACTGGCTGGAGGCGGTCGGACGAGTATTCAGGCGAGTGAGGACACCAGAAGACCTCATGGTGATCCTCGTGGCGAGCCTTCTTCACGCAGCAGCGGGTCGATGGTGGAGCTTGATGCTCCAGGTGCATGATGAGGCATCTCTTCTCTGGATAGACTTCGAGAGCCTCTTCCGCTCAGAGTTCGTCCTGGCCACCCTCCGTGCGGTGCGCATCCAGGAGCTTCTTCAGCTACGGCAGGGCTGCTTGACGGTCGCCCAGTACGTGGTGAGGTTTACCGATCTTTCTCGCTACTCGACCGACATGGTACGAGACCCCTTCTTCTGGGCCCGGAACTTTGAGCAGGGTTTGAGAATTAGATCAGGGCATCACTGATCTCCCTCAGTATCCTGACCCAGGTAGGAGTACCGGAGCGAGCCCTTCGGATCGAGAGCTTTCTTGCTGAGTCTACTTCAGTAGCGAGACCTACCGCAGGGCGGCAGGTAGCGGAGTCTTTGGCAGCAGGTAGCCGACGGATGACTCATGGTTCCAGGCAGACCAGACCCTCTCATAGACAACCTCAGGACACTGGCTCAGCACTGCGGGGCACACAACGCGGAGCCAGTCTTTCGAGAGGCAGGTAGTGCTACGCATGCGGCGGGCAGGGCCACATGGCTCGTGACTGGCCTACCCCCTATACCAAGGAGCAGCATACGGTGGAGGGGCCACCTAGGCAGAGGCATAGGGTCGATCGTGGAGGTCCGCAGGGAGGAGGCGGATGAGGAAGAGGAGCTGGCAGAGCAGCGGGTGGTGGGAGACGCTTTGAGGCTCTACCCCCACCACCACCAGGAGGGCCACCCCGACCACCGGGAGCTGGCGGGCAGAGACAGGCACAGCTCCAGGCAGTGGAGGCCTACGACCATGGCGTGCCAGAGATGATTCGAGGTAGGATCTGTGTCTATTCCACCCTTTCTGCAGTTCTTATAGACAAAGGAGCGAGTCACTCTTTCATAGCCACTTCCCTTGTTCGTAGTTCAGAGATTCCGACGGAACCGTTGGCTCGATCCTTACGGCTAGAGGCCCCTACAGGAGAAGACTCGACGATTACGCACTGGTACTGGCAGTGTGAGATTACTCTAGGAGGCGAAAGCTTTGGCTGGGATCTTCTTGTAGTGTCGTCGAGGCCTTACGACGTCATCTTGGGCATGGATTGGTTATCTACAGTCCATGCTCAGATTAACTGTTTTAGGCACAAGGTGTGATGTGTGCGCACTGACGGGAGCAGGTTCACCTTCACCGGCGAGAAGGGAGTCTTCGCAGCACAGGATGGACTCCCGCAGAGGAGAGGATAGCCCATCACTCATCAGTTGTCTAGCCTCATCCTAGGAGTAGTGGATGTGCGGAGTCCTAGTTTTCCTGTAGTGGTGGATCAGTATGCGGACGTCTTCCCCGACGACGTTCCAGGACTACCTCCTCGTAGAGAGGTAGAATTTTACATTGACCTGTACCCCGAGACAGCCCTGATATCCACTCCAGCGTATCGGATGGCCCCCGCTGATCATCTAGAGCTTCGGGTACAGTTGGAGTACTTGCAGGGAAAGGGGTTCATCCGACCCAGTGTTTCACCCTAGGCTTCCCCGATATTGTTCGCCAAGAAGGCGGACGAGAGCTTGCGACTGTGTGTCGACTATCGTCGCCTGAATCAGGTGACAATAAGGAAAAAGTATTCTCTACCGAGGATTAATGACCTCTTTGATTAGCTCAAGGGAGCACGGTGGTTCTCGAAGATAGACCTCAGGTCAGGCTATCATCAGCTCAGTGTTCGAGACGAGGACGTGCAGAAGACGGCCTTCAGGTGTCGGTATGTCCACTATGAGTTCTTGGTTATGCCATTCGGCGTAACCAATTCTCCAGCAGTTTTCATGAGCCTCATGAACAGGATCTTTCATCCATACCTCGATCGATTTGTCATGGTCTTCATCGATGACATTTTGGTGTACTTGACCACGGAGGAGGAGCACGCCTACCACTTGCGGGTTGTACTGGACACACTCCGAGAGCACCAACTTTATGGAAAGCTCTCGAAGTGCTAGTTCTGGTTACGTGAGGTCCACTTCTTGGGGAACGTCATTTCTGAGGCTGGAGTTATAGTGGATCCCACGAAGATCGAGGCAGTACATGCTTGGGAGCCACCCAGGAGCGTGACAGAGGTGCGGAGTTTCTTGGGACTAGCTGGATACTACTGGAGATTCGTGCCAGACTTCTCCAGAGTTGCGACACCACTCTCAGCTTTGACGAAGAAGGGGAAACCCTTTGTGTGGTCAGATAGATGTCAGCAGAGCTTCTAGGAGCTGAGATAGATATTGACCAGCGCACCTATCTTGAGGTTGCCTGAGGAGGGAGTTGGATACGTAGTCTACTGCGATGCATCAGGGATAGGACTCCGATGTGTCCTGATGCAGGAGCAGGTAGTGATCACCTATGGATCACGTCAGTTGAGTCCGCATGAGCAGAACTATGCTACCCATGACCTGGAGTTAGAAGCAGTGGTCTTCGCTCTGAAGACATGGCAACACTATCTGATGGGCGAGCGCTTTACAGTCTTTTCTGACCACCAGAGTCTCAGGTAAATCTTCTCGCAGAAGGACCTAAACCTGAGACAGCGGCGATGGCTCGAGTTCCTCCAGGACTATGACTTTGAGATAGTCTATACTCCTGGGAAGGGGAACGTGGTAGCCGATTCCCTCAGAAGGAGGACGGGCATTCAACTACTTGAGGAGGCGACAGAGCAGCTAGCCGCTTTGCAGATATCCTTCATGGATAGAGATGGAGCAGCCTTCCTCCAGTCTCTCACAGTCACCCCTCCACTACTGCCGCGGGTCAGAGAGGCACAACTTGAGGACACTGACTGTGAGACGCGGCGTGCACAGATATCCTCAGGACAGGCACCTGATGGCTTCTCCTTTGGAGCAAGGCACGGAATCCTTTTCAGAGGAAGTACCTTGGTACCAGTCTCTTTACGAGAGGAGGTGCTGAGAGAGTTTCACACTAATCCTTTGGAAGTACATACTGGAGTGGAAAAGATGTACCAGGACCTCATACGACAGCACTGGTGGCCAGGCATGAAGAAGGCCGTGGCAGAGTTTTTTTCTCGACGCCTCACCTGCCAGCAGGTAAAGGCAGATCACCAGGTACCAGTAGGCTTGGTATAGCCCTTGAAGGTCCCGGAGTGGAAGTGGGATGGGATATCTATGGACTTCGTGACTGGACTTCCACGCACTTCTAGAGGTCACTACTGCATCTGGGTGTTTTTCGACCAACTCACCAAGTCGGCTCACTTCTTACCCATCAGAGAGCAGGGCTCAGTGGAGAGCTTGGGGAATCTCTATGTTCAGGAGATTGTACGGCTTCACGAGGTTCCATCATCCATCGTCTCTGATCGAGATGCTCGCTTTACTTCCCGTCTTTGGAAGGGGTTGCAGGAGGTGTTTGGGACGCGGCTACGTCTGAGCATCGCCTTTCACCCTCAAACGGATGGTCAGACGGAGTGGACCATTCAGAATCTCGAGGACATGCTCCATGCATGTGTCCTATACTTTGGTCGCAGTTGGGAGGACCACCTACCCTTGGTGGAGTTCGCGTACAACAATAGCTACCACTCCACCATCGGGATGGCACCATACGAGGCGTTGTACGACAGACCTTGCAGATCCCCTTTGTGCTGGACAGAACCTGGGGAGTCAGAACTTGTGGGACCAGAGATGGTTCGGGCCATGACAGAGAAGGTCCAGGTCATCCAGGAGTGGATGAGGACAACTCAGAGCCGGCAGAAGTCTTATGCTGACAGGAGGTGGAGGACACTAGAGTTCGAGGATGGTGACCACGTCTTCTTGCGTTTCTCACCTCGATGTGGATTACAGAGATTTGGCCGAGGCGGCATGTTGTCTCCACGCTTCATCGGACCCTTCCAGGTCCTCAGCAGGATTGGTGAGGTGGCTTATCGCCTGGCTCTACCACCTCAGTTGCACCGGGTGCATGGCGTCTTCCACGTATCTCAGCTGAGGAGATACGTGCATGACCCGACACACATCATTGACTATGGGGAGCTAGACGTGGATGATGGGGCGACTTTTGCGGAGGTCCCGGTGGAGATTGAGGATCGAAAGGAGCGGGTCATGTGTGGATGATCGATTCCTCTTGTGCGCATCATATGGCATCACGGGAACCTCCAGGAGAGCACTTGGGAGCGGGAGGCTCAGATGCGTGCTCAGTACTCAAATTTGTTTCCCAAGTTTATGATGTATCTTTACGGGGACGTAAAGACCTGAGGTGGGAGTAATGTAAAGACCCGAAAAATTCAAGGAAATTTTTTTCTTAATTTTCTTTGTATTTTTACAAGAATGCAGTTTCTGACGGCACCTGATTCCGAGGCCTGGTGTGCCCAGAATCATTTTACGAAGTTTGGCTCGGGTACGTTCAGTGAACGGATGAGCGGGTTTTTCGAAATTTGGAACCGGTGCTCGGAATCAAATTCTGAGGTCACCGATGGAATCGCAGAGCCGGTATTCTCTTAGAAATGCCTATTCCATAGTTGTGTTTGCTCGGGTGTGGTTTTTAATTTCTTGTCTTAAAGTTAAGAAATAAAATAAATTGTACGAAAAATATTATTTTATTTCACTTAAGCCACTTGGAAGCCATTTGAAGCCATTTAAAGCTACTTAAGCTGAGTTGTTGCAGATAGGGTGCTATCTGAAAATATCCTACCCTCTTGGTGGGATATTTGTGAGGTGGGGCCCGCACGAGCCCCACCGTTTCTTTTCCGCTAAGTAACGCACCCGCGAAAACCCGTCATTATGAAAGTCATTTGATGTGTTTTTTTAATTTCTTAACGCACCAATTAATTGGGCGGTTTTCTTCATTGAATTAATTCTATGAATTAATTTATTCGTTTCTTAACCTGTTTGAAATCCGTTGGCGTAATAATAAAATAAGACCAACGCACGACTTCTGGAAAAATGTTCGTTGAGAGGATTTGACAGAAACCAAGAGTTCTTCATCCTCCCTTGTAAAGAACGCGAAGAACGCCGAGCCCTCGGAAATCAACAACGCAACGCCAAGTTCCGTGACACCGGTGATTCTTCTTCCGCGACGTTCTTCCGCGACAATCCAACCCCGCGACAACCTTCGATCGACATCGACAAGGTAGGGGGTTGCGCTCTTTTTTTAAATTTCCATTTTGGAATAAAACAACAATATGGATTTAATTATTATTAATTAAATCTGTTTTTCTTGGTCCTTAGAGTTCGTCGACGCAACTCCGGATACCGCGACGATGCGAAGATCCCCTCCTTCCGCGACGAGCAATTCCGCGAAGAACGCGTGTGCGACGACTTGACGAGGTAGGGGTTTTTATTTGAGAACAATCCTTTTTTTTCATGATTGTTTCTTTTAAAACAAAGAACCCAGTTTCATAAGAACAATTTTAATTTATTAAAATTTTTTTGGTTATGTTTCTTTGTGTAGATTAATCCTCCCAACTGTTATCGTCTAACGAAGAGGGTGCGGGCCAAACAAACACGTCCCGACAACCCTCCGCAGTTCTTCCTTGTTGTGCGGATTTGGCGGGTGACGACGAATTGTGCTGTAGAGGCGATTAAATGATCCTGCAGTGAAGAACGGAACCCGGTAGGAACAGCGGCGTAGACGGGAAGAAAAACGGACCACAGGAGCAACTCCGGTGGCCCGCGGAAGCCTCCGGCAGCACGGGTCGCCGGCGCCCCGGTGCGCCGCCGGACAGGGCCACTGCGGCTGAAGCCGCGGCGGTGGCGACCAGCGGACCCGCGGCCGCGCGGGTCCGGCTCTCACGCACGAGACGCGGTATAGCCGCGTCCGTTGACTCCAGCGCGGCCCCTCGAGGGCCGCGGCATCTTCATCCCGCGGGGGAAGCGCCCCGCGGCTCCCTCGGTCGGCCGCTCGACCGAGCTGAGCCGGGCCGTCCGGTCGGGCCGGGTCGGGTAGACCCGGTTCGGGTAGACCCGGTTCGGCCGACCCAGGGTGGTCGGGCCAGGTCGGCCCGGGCCCAGACCCCCTGTCTCCAGATGTTTTCGGTCTTTTGCTCATAACATGAGCTACGGGCCTCCGAACGATGCGCCGTCAGTGGCAACACGATCCTTGGATCGAGACGGTCATTTTAGTGTATCGCACTCAAGGTTTCAGATTACTTTGAGTTCGGCCGGGATGGTTCGTACACGAAACCAACCGGGCCCTCGGAGCGGAAACGCTCATATCTTGAGCTTCGGACATCCGATTGGCGTGCAATCGACTTTGTTGAATTCCTGTAAGTGAGAAGGATCTTTTGGCTCACTCCGCCCGAGGTTTGGATGCAGGTGGAGTATGGTCGGGATGGTTTTGCCTTAAAAACCAACCGGGCCCCTGGGACGAAAAAGCCAATAACTCTCAGACCGGGCGTCCGATTGACGCGCCATCTGCGACGTTGAGTTCCTGTTGACGATACAGAACTTTTGGATACATCAACTTCGGACTTGTGTCAGTTGATGTATCATCCTCTCGGCTCGTGAAGCGGACCCTCCCGAACGAGCTTGTTGTGTGCGGAACCCTAGTGCTGGCTGCGACTTTGACGACGATGACTGTGCAGAGATCCTCAGTGGACTGCAACGACGACTGTGACGAGATCCTCAGTGGACTGTGATGACTACTGCACTCAGCGATCCTACGTGGATCAGTGCGGCAGATCCTGTGTGGATCCGATCCTGTGTGGGTCAGTGCTCAGCGGTTCTGTGTGAGACAGCTCCTATAGGTCCTATGTGGGCCCGATCCTGTGTGGGTCTTTGCGGGGGTTAGTTACCTATTGATCCCGTGTGGGTCCGATCCTATGTGGGTCATTGCGGGGGGTTAGTACCTTTCGATCCTTTGTGGGTCCGTCGACTTAGATGGATCAGTGATCATCTTTATTGTCATACGAAGATGTATACCTGTGAGAGCTGAATTGTGTGTTACTCTCCTTTGTGGATTGTGCTGATCTATCCTGTGTGGATTTACTGTTTACTCTCCTTTGTGGATTGTGTTGAGCTATCCTATGTGGATTACTTTTTCTCTCCTTCGTGGATTGTGTTGTGCTATCCTCTGTGGGTTTACGTTTTGCTTTCCTGTGTGGACTGGGTTGTGCTTGGGCTCGGATGTTGGAGCCGAACGGGAATTGATGACTCAGGTATATGTATGGGCATATACCTAAGCAGTGTCGGTTGTTACTTCGTGATTGTATCTTTCCTTGTGGATTATCCTTTGTGGATTCTAGGAGACCTTCGGGGGTCTCAGGGTCCCTACTGAGTATCTTATACTCACCCCTGTACGGGTTATGCTCGCACTTCGTTGTGTTGGTTGCAGACGACAGACATCGCTGATTGTGGTGGAGGCTTGCGGAGCAAGACAGTACCTGGAGGTGGACCACTGGGTGGAACGTACTCGGAGCGGCCAGGTGGACTCGAGGAGCAGTGGAGGCTATTTGTTCCCACCCTTCAGGTTGGACTTCCAGAGGACGGCTCGACGCTGCGGCTTTTATTTTCACTTGCTGTTTTCGCCTTTCAGTTGTACATTACAGTTGGGCTTGTATTTCTGGTCCCTTTCACTTTCAGCACAGCTTGTTATAGTTTTTACATAGTGTTTACTTTTCCGCATGCTTACTCTGTGGTGCTTGTTTACTTTTCAAAGGCAATGCCTTCCCTTTTTCTGGGATTTACGCCTTGGTTCTAGTCGCGAGCCCCTGGCCTATGGAAGGCGGGCTTGGGGTAGTCACGGCATGGGCCCCAAGGATGGGTCATGACGGAAATCCCCTAACTAAGATGGTTCATCCATTTCTTTAATAAGATAAGAAGGAGAATATTCCATGATGAGGGAATAAATACCCTAATTTGTCCTCATGGGGAAATGTACGGTTTTACTGGGTGATTCGTGAGGCAGTATAATATCAATCATGGGGGTACAACATTGAAAATTACTGGGGGCCATGAGTGTGTTATGCTACATTTCTTGTTTCCTTAGTGGGTGGATGTTTATGGTGAGGGACTCAAGGATGGTGGTCGGTCTGAGGACCTTAGTAATGGAATGGATCATGGAAGCCCATAAAATGGTCAACCTAGGGGTGCCTATATTGGTGAGTCATTAAATTATTTTGGGGTGCATCTCAAGGGGAGGCATTCCTAGTAGAAGCTTACGACCATTCCAAATCATGCATGGATAGATTGTATCCCACCTCTATGGGTATGAATTTCTCAAGGCCATCCATCAACTAGGAAATGGTATGTGACCATCTATTTTGAATATCACTAGGGTTATTTCATCAACACTCAATAAAAAAGGGTTCAAGCTCCAGATTAGTAATCATGAAAATTTCAACATGAGCCCCTTTCATACTCTTTTCATCCAGATATTTAATGACAAGAAAGATTCACTGGAGTAGATAGAATATCTTTATATCATTAGTGGAGGTCTACATGTGGCTTGGATCGATGGAAATATCCTTTGAGAACCATATGTTCCATCCCTCTTTTCCATACAATTCGGATTCCTTTTTCAATTGTTGAAGAAGTTGTATACAGAAGTTTGTGAAGAGAGGAACCCTTGAGTCCTATATCATTTTTGGTGTATGTTTTATGACTAATCAATTTGGAGAGAAGATCACACTTCCCCCTATAGATGTCGATGACAACCTATCCACAAAATATTCTAAGCATAGAGTGACAACATACCTAGAGAAAATCCTTGAAATACACATTTAGCAGATCGAGGTAGTGGATCTAAGGTCGTAAGAAAAAAGGTTGGTCACCACTCAATGGGGTGATCCAAGAGGAAAACCAGGAAGTAGGGACAACATGATCTAGAACCTTAGTGGGGGCATGAAAGATTTCAGTCACACCTCTTCATTATAGGGAGGGGTAGCCCTGAAGGTGGCCTTAAGGACTAGCTAAATAATTCCCTATGAAAAAAATAATATATATCTTAAAGACAATTGTTGATGCCATTTTCCCAACATTGTGGTCTTTATGGAGGGAATTTTGATAATCTCTAACAACCTTTGACCTGTAGGGAAGACTACCATGCACTAGGCTTGATCTTCCAGAAGTCGGGTGCATTCAGGTGGTAGATATGGTGGAATTTCATTGGCAGCATGCGTACCTCATGACCAAGGATTTTTGTTCATGCCAACAGGGGAGATATGAAGAACCGCATCTCTTGGAGAAGGTGATTCTTGGTCAAGAGCATGATTCAGAGGATATTCTGCCTGAGGATGACAATGCTAGTGAATTATTATTATTATTATTATTATTATTATTATTATTATTATTATTATTATTATTATTATAGGAGTATGAAAGAGAGGTTGTAAAAGAGGAGGAAGAATATAAATAAGACGATGAGGATGAAGATACTAGTGGTGGGGAAGCCTAGGGGAGAATGAATCATTAATGGAGTCCTTGGGAGATTAGTGATATTTCAAGTTCTAACGAGAGGATCACAGAACATCTCAGAGTAAGTATATAATTATATCTCCTCTGGTTCCTTTCCTTTTCAAGGATACACTAACCAGAACTTGTCCTGTATAGGAGCACATTAGTGTGGATCATGGAGCCTCAAATATTGAAGGTGAATACGTGCCTATTCACATGGATGGAAATACCCTTGGGTCTACATCAAGAGTTGAACTAGGAAATGTGATGGTTATGGATGAGGTGCTAGTGGTGGGCCATCTGAGGGGGGGGGAATGAAAAACATGGAATCCTAGGCTACTCCCATTATCCATAAGGGGCTACTATCGATCACAAAATTTACAAACACTCCAGCAGTAGAATTCCCTGCGGTGACCCAGGAACTCGATCTAGCTAAACATAGATCTCATAGGTCCTTACTTACTCATTCCCATACTTATCATATAATGATTAGTTGGATTGGGTTTCCTATTCCATGTATTGATCATAAGACAACAGTCCTAAAATCTGATGAGTCGGGGACCTCTACAGAAGCTCTTTTTATAACTGAACCAGTTCATGGGGATCTAGTCATTCAAGTTGACCCAAACTTGTCACCCAATGAGCGGCAGGTTACAATAGCTACGGATGATGCCACTGACAGGGCAGAGATTGATGCTGGCGGGGGTGAGGTCATAGAGGAAGAAATGAGAAAATATGGGTTTCTACATGTAATAGAACTGCATCTCATTAGAGAGGATAATAGAGGTATATCCTGTTGTGGAACACCTAGTTGTCTTCTCATAGTACTAACCTGTATACCTTGATGAATTGGATGAGTCTAATCTTGATGTAACTGAGGAAACCAACATGACTCGTCACAAGGAGTGCAAGTTAATTAAGAATTTCTTTTAGTCCCTAGAGGCACAGTCGGTGAGCCGAATTGGGTCACTCTACACTTGGATGCTCTATCATTATTCCAAAGTGGTGGACCCTCACAATCTTCATGTGTTTATCCACAACAATCTTGATGAGAAGATGTTGGAAATCAGTCAACACTTCGATGATTCCTAGTTCCAAGAGAAACATGACAGCATTCGGATGTTTCTGGAGGCATAATGAGAGATCCAATTCGTATAAGGACAAACAAACATGCACTCCTCCTTCATCACAAATAAAATATAACTTTTCATATGATTGAAGACCAATCTGGAAGAGTCCCAAGAGAAATCGAGTTAGGTGATTGATCATGTAGTTGACTTATGATCTGAAATTTCCCATGCACAAATTAGGGCTAATGAGCTTAGATCTATGGCTATTGATGAACAGAGGGAACTCAATAGGAAACAACTAACTCTGGAGGCTACACATTGGAAGGTGGTGGAGATGAAGAATTAAATTGAAGGGGCTGATCCATAAGGTCTATTTTTTCCAAACTCATGAAACATACGTGATTGTTTTTTTTCTTGATTTCTCTAAACTATGTGCATGGAAACATTCTATCTTTCTTTAATTGTTTTATCTCAATAATATCTTTTATGAGAGTGTTATATAATCATTTAACATTTGGATTATACTATTTTATTGAACTAAAAGGTTTTTTGTACTGAAAGTGGTTGTAATTGTAGAATAGGGTTCTTGAGGAAGCCGAATTTCCTTTATTGACATGATCTATTGCACAAAAATGATAATTATAGGGGTTTTAGAATCAGTCTGAACAAAGGGAAATGAGATAAGTGTGAATCACTACACCCATAATTTTAAACACTATGAGAGCAACATCACAATATGGTATAACTACTGACCATGTCCGAAAACATGGTATCCACATTGCATAGATTGAAATGGTGATAAAAACAAGGGACAACTGTTGATCATGTTCAAAATATGGGACCTATCTTGAATTTTCATCCATAGTCTTATAGGGATTTGGCCCAGGACATTAGGGGGGCCATTATGGCTAAACACCTTGTTGTTAGGGGGTCTCCTCAGACACAAAATAGGATGAAGATAAAAATATGGTATAAACAATGAATTTGAGTGGAGTGATGGAATGTTATAATGGGTTCCAACACTCTCAGAATTAGGCCACCAAGGCTAGGGACAAATTGGTGTGAGTGTACTGGTCTGGACAATGATTAAACTTATCTTCTAGGGGAGTGTCACCTTAGATGTTGAGCTATAGATAAATATGAAAACAATGTGGTTGATGACCAGAATTATGGGAGAGGACATATCATGTGAGGGACTAAGATTCTTTATAGTTTAACATCCTACAAGTGATAATGATTCATGGTACAATTTAATGTCATGTAATTAGGATATATCACAGTTTAACATCATGTGATTAAGACATTGCACATGGTTTAAGGTCATACTACATGGACCCTATGAAATAGTATCAAGATTTGTTTCATGGACTATAAAATGTTCTGAAGTATCTTTGTGTCAAAGAGAGAAGAAACATTACATAAACATGGGCCAAAGGAGGCTCACATACCACCCAAACATAAGTAAATAGATGGGAATAAAGAATACGTGATGTGGAAATAAATAGACCCAATGTTAATGGGGGTCAAGGTTGTCCAAAACCACACTATATATCCAAATGAGGATCATAGTTTATGGTCATAGAGTTTAGAATGAGAATCAATCATATGGATCGACCACATCGATACCCACCCTAACAGAACATCTAATCCCACATGATCTATGCACAATGTTAGGAAAAAGGAATGGTATAGGAGTTGTACTCGACATGTGGGAGAACAAATTTTGGGATACACCAAGTCTAAGATACCATTATAATAAAAGGATTCGAAAAGGTGATAATTCAAGACATTAGAGGTCTGGATGAAAGAGTGATTGGTAAGTAAGGTTCGACTATTGACCATGTTCAAAACTCAGGGACCATAACTACACTGGGAAAGAATGGGAAAAACAAATGAAAAATTTACTATTTACCATGTTCAAAACCTAATATTCACCATTTTCTACCAAAGATCCATTACGGTATTGGCCCAATATGAGAGGTTAGCGAAAGTGACATGATACTGTCACCACGTGTTTGTCTAGGTTTGAAGGTTGATGGATCACCCAAATCTATAAGGAATCGATGTGTGGACTGATCATATTAGAGAGTGGTATTTAAACATGGGTGTGCGAACTGTTCAAGGTCATATTTCATGGATATTAACTAGGGAAAAGTGGCCAAAATTGTTAATGAACTTGTGGCTGGACCTGAAAACAAAATGTATGAGAATCACTACATATACCATAAGGATGGGAATCAAGCCACACATAGTTCTTGAATCTAGGTCACTACTATAGTTTAACATCATGTGTAATGGAAATTGGATCTTAGTTTAATTTTATAGAGTTTGGACCGTAGAGAGGGTGACTCAAATGGGTTTTCATAGTGCGGTTTCATACAAACCGGATGTCCATGATACCAAAGAGTGTTGATGCCACACCATATTTTCCCAATGATACATTTGATATTTTCACTAAATACAATAGTATGGAATGGATGGGAAGAGAATTTGATGTAGGCATGCCATATAATCACTTGTTCCATAAATGGTCCCTAAGAGATAAGTAAAGAATGGGGAAATAAATTTTCGATTGGTCCCAAACATGAAATTTCTGGGCAACACTACATATCCAAAAAAGATGGGAATCAAACCACATATAGTTCTTAAAATATGGAATGGTGAATGACCAGTTCCAAAGGGGATATCCTCTGATATGAGAACACCACCATGTTATGATGTTTTCCATTGTGTGGCCAGAACAATGGCGTAGTAGTTTAATGTCATGTGACCGGACCGGTCCATGTAGTTTATCATCATATGGTGAGGACAATTGTTATTATGACTTTTATCAATGTGTTTCTAGGACACCATGGGGGAGGTATCCCAAAAGGGGTGTATGGAGAAAAAAATAACCCAACATGAATGTTGACCATGGAGGCCCACAGTGCACTATACACTCCTAAGGGAGAACTCAATCTGAGGGGATAAAATGTTGAATTTATAGCTTGGCCCAAGGATGAAATATCTGGCCATTCTTATGTATCCCATAAGGATGGTAATCAATAAATAAGTAGTTCTTGATCATGGTAGGGTATAAGACCAATACTTGAAGTGATTTACTCTCATATGAGAACACCACTGTGATGCAGTAGATTTTAAAATCATTGCATCCTGGATGGTATTGTTCTTAGTTTAAGGTCATAAAATCTTGACCATAAGCGGCAGGAACCACTAATGCACACATGCAGCATGGAGGGTAAGAAAAACATTTATGTAAATGAGGGCATAAGTGGCCCAAAATCAAAAAAACAAATTCTATAGAGAACCTGTATACATATGAAATTCATAATTCTTGGACTTGGGAACCCAGTTTAACATCATGTTCTTGGGACATGGGATAAATGGAATTGTTTCTCAAGAAAAAAACGTAGCAAGGTGGGGTGATGAACCCGATGTGAATAAGGACAAGGATGACCCATAACCACACCACATATTCATACGGATACTTTCAAATATTTTGGATTCATGATTCTCATACTATAGGGGCGACAAATAGTTTAATTGTTTAATGCTTGGACATGCTGAAAATAGTTTAA
The DNA here is from genome assembly GCA_963277665.1 of Viscum album. NCBI lineage: Eukaryota > Viridiplantae > Streptophyta > Magnoliopsida > Santalales > Viscaceae > Viscum > Viscum album. Next base: position 1,081,608,607 of record OY728120.1, on the reverse strand, counting down.
GGTCATGTTTCCTAGACCATAGGCTCTTAGCTTTAGCTTATAGAGTTTGGGACATTTTTAAAAGTGGATTCAAGGGGATATGTTTTGTGTGGTGGTATGGAAAACATAATATGAATGAGGGCCTATTAGGCCTCAATGGCACACAACAAAATCCAAAGAAAATCATGCACATAGTTCAGAGTCATAATGCTTGGACATGGGCTCAGTTTAATATCATGTTCCTGGGATGTGAAATGTTATGCAGTTCACCATCATGCAACTAGAACAATGGGGATAGGGGTATTCACCAGGGTGGGGTATGGCATAGCCTTTATAACCAGACCTGAATAGGGGATAATAAGACCACATACCACACTACTTAGTCATGAGATAAAAATAAGAAATCAGGTTTAAAGGTTAAATTTTAGTTGGTCTAAAAGATGAAATTCCTGGACATTCCTACGTATCCCATAAATATGGGAATCAATCTTTATGTATTTCTTGATCATAGTAGGGTAAAAGACTAATGCAAGAATCTATTTCCTCTTATATGGGAACATCATGGTGGTGCTATATATTTTATAGTTGTGTAACTTATACTATGTGATTCTTAGTTTTAGGTCATATAATTCATATCGATGAAGTGGTGAAACTCTTCTATGTGGGAATAATCCAAACCAAAACACCAAATCCCATGTGATTCATGCTCAATGTGGGAAATGAGGAATAATGTTAGTATTTTCCCATCACATGGAAGTGCACTACAAGTGTTAGGAAATACTAGGTAGGAAACTCCTACTGATACTGGCCTTCCAAATCAATGTGTACAAATGCACGGTGGGGCAACATAGGAGTTATGGGGTTCCAATAAAAGATAGTTTAGTGGGAAATGTGAATCAGAGAACCCAATATCTACAAAACAATGAGGGTGGTGTGAATATGGAGGATAAATATTGACCTTGTTCCCAACATGGAATCCATATCATGTTACTTGGAATGGGAATAAACAAATGAGGGTCAACCAATGACCATTTTTGAAACGTGGGGCATGTCTCAAAATTTCACCAAAGTTATCTAGGGTGTTTTCCCAAGATAGTAGGTGAGCCATTATGTCTAGGAACTGTACCTTTAGGGGGTCCCTTCATATGTAGAAAAAATGGACACCAGAATAAAGGGACATGTGAAGCAAAGAGATATAATGAATGAATTTCCATGTAGAATCCAACACTCTATGTTTCTTTCTCTGGAACATCAATGCATGTCAGGGGAAGGGTAAGGATATAATTGGGGTAAAATAACCTAGTATTAAAAATATTTAAGGTCATATTTCTTGGACCCAAGGATCAATGTTTAATGTCATAGAGTTTGGATAGATGGTTCCTAGTTTAATGTTGTGTTCTAGGGACATACCCATGCTGTTTAATGTCAAGAGATAAGGATGCAGGGAAAGGAGTAATAGAGGAGTGTTCTCAAATGGAGTTACATGGAATAGTTTTTGAAACCCAATGTGATTTAGGTATATAGTTCCCTCACCACACCATGTACTCCCAATAGAAAATTTGGCCAAGGGGCTGAAAGGTTGCATTGTGGCTGGGCCCAAAGATAAAATGTCTGGACATTCCTATGAATCCCATAAGGATAGGAGTAAAGACATAAATAATTCTTGATATTGGTAGGGTAAAAGAACAATGATTTACATTATGTCCTCTCATATAATAACATCATGTTGGCACTATAAGGTATAGATTCATTCATCTTTGACTGTTTGGTTATTAGTTTTGGGTTATATAATTTGGAACAGTGTTGTTGTGAAGCTCTTTTATGTGGGTACAAACCCTACCAAAACATCCAAGCCCATGTGAGTCATACTCATATAGGAATCAGGGAATATAGTAAGGATCTTACCGTTACATGGAAGTAAAAATAAAGTTTAAGGAAATACCAAGTGGGAAATTCCAACTGATACTAGCCTTCCCACTCAACATACAAAATCATATAGATAGGCAACACTGGGGTGTTTGGGTTCCACTAGAACATAGAGAAGTGGTAAGTGTGAATCAAGACACCTAATACATGGAACACAATATGGGCAGTGTGAATATGGAGTATAACTACTGACCTTGTTCATGACACAACATCTATATCATGTAAACTGGAATGGGAATAGACAAATGAGGGTTGACTGATAATAATGTTTGAAATGTGGGTCCTATCTAAAAATGTTTCCCAAATTCTTCTAGGGTATTTTACCATGATGTTAGGGGATCCATTTTGTCTAGGAACCATACTATTAGGGGTCCCTTAGGACATGGCTGATGATGGAGACCCAAATAAAGTTACACATGAAGCATGGATACTAAATGAAATAATTTCCATGAATAATACAACACTCTAAGTCACACACTCTAGAACATTAGAGAATATCAATGGGGGAATATTAGATTGTGGGATTCAAACCCCTTCTCAATTATATAGTCCTTGAGGTATCTCTTGGATATGGAATGGTACTGGACCGATTCCATATGGTGATGATGATGAGGAGGAGTACCTTGAGAGGAATGAGGATAATGAGTCTGTTTTAAAACCCAAAATGGAATGAGGACCAAAGAGGTTGATACCATGCCATATGTTCCCTAAGAAGACTTTTTCATAGTTTAACATCATGATGCCTGGACTTGGACTTATAGTTTAAGGTCACAATGTTCTGACCATAAGGGGAGTCCAAAGGTCCAAACACGTTAATGTACCTATGGATGGACCTGAAGACAAAATGTTTGTGCATCACTATGTATTCCAAAAGCATGGGAATCCATCCATACATAGTTATTGAATACAGTGTAGTTTAACTTCATTCGATAAGGACGAGGGATGCTTTCCTTTTCAAGTTCAGGTAGATAAGACCATCAATGATTTTTAGTTTAATGTTGTGCATATAGGATGAATCTATTTCTTAGTCTAAGGTCATATAATTCAGACAATTATCTCTTATTTTAAGCTCGTGGAGTTTGTACCATAGAGGTGGGTATATCGGATGAACATGTTTAGTGTGGATGAGTGACAACCCTGATGTCATTAGGGTCTTAGGAGGTTCAATTACACATAACACCTCTCAGAGAGAATACACATAAAATTTAACATCATGTTATGAGGAAATATATAGTACAGTTTAACATCATGTTACAAGGATGTATGCAGAATTGTTTAAGGTCATGTTTCACAAAACATATCCAATTCTTAGTTTATGATTGTAGAATTTGGACCATCAACGTTGTGCAGTTTATCATCATATATCAAATAATATTATGTTGGGAAGTTTTATGTTCTATAGCTCAGACAGCCATATCCTACATGTAGTACTACTTGAGCAACTTGGAATTAGTGGGAGGAGTAATATTCTCTCCATCCATGGTTACATAATATTATTCACCTTTTGGATAAACCTTATAAATGATGTAAGGTACTTCCCATTTGGGATCCATCTTTTCAAGGTTCCTACCAGGTATCATCAACATCCTTAGATCCAGCACCATATCACCTTGAAGGAAGGAGTGGAGAAGAAATTTCTTATTGAATGATATGGTTATCTTGTTCTGGTTCCTCTCTAGATTATACAAGGCTCGGAGCCTATTCTCTTCAAGGGTTTCCAATTTGGATAAACAGACTTCGGCTGCCCTATCTAATTTCTTCTAATCTTAGATAGTTATTAAAATTGATAGAAATTTAATCTTGATGTGAAGAACTACTTATGTTTCATAAACTAGGGAATATGGAATCACCTAGGTGGAATTATGAGTTTTTGTTTGATAATCCAAGAGAAAATTGGGGAGATTTTCAGAAAAACTTTTTTTTCTAGCCCAACATCTTCTATGTGATGTTAGATAGGGTATTTTTGAATTCATTGATCTATCCATTTTCTTATATTTGGTAGAATGAAGTATTGTTGGACCGGATGTTTTACCTGACATAAAATTTCTTCAGATTGCCTTCTAAAAAATTAGTGTTGTTATCAGTGATAGTAGTGTGAGGGATGCTGAATCGATAAATGATCTAGGAGCACATGAATTACAAAATAGACTAGGACTTTACTCTCTTGATAAGAACCACTTCTACCCACTTAGAAAAAATAGGTCACAGTCTGAATGAACCATCATTGGTGAGCTATTGTTGGTGGATATGGTCCAATGATGTTGAGTCCCTAGACCACAGAGGTCCAAGAGTACTTGGAAGTATAGAGGGGTTTTGGTAGTCGATGAAAAAAAGTTGGCATGGATCTGGCATTTGTGAAATCTCTTGGAGAACTCGATACATTCAAGGACCATGTTGGGAGAAAATTAGATGAACCATAAAATTTGATAGGAGGGTTTCAACCTAGCATGATGAGCTCCACATGAACCATCATGGACATCCTACATAACCTAGGGAATCTCTTCTTATTAAATTTAATAGAGGATAATTCTATAAACCCCATGTTTTTAGATAGTCTATTCGTGACTGGGACCACTCTGGAGGGTGAACTTCACTATGAACTGACTGATTCACTAAGGTTTGGCTCTTTTTGATGGTATATTGTCATGCTATTGGTACTTGATGAAAATATGTTTCCATTTAGAGGCCTATTATACCTCAGTGGTGGATCTGGTGGTCTTGATGTGGAATCATTGATGGTAATATGTCATACCTTCTAGTTTTCATCATCATCTGGAGGGATGGGAGTGATGATCCTTCAATCCGCCACAAGGATGATTGGGTCTTCTAAGTCAATCTCTATAAGAGATGCATCTATGTTGGACAAGGAATTAGGTCGACCATTCTATGATCGGTGAAAATTAGTGACCTTGGGCTAATAGGTGAGTTGATCCATCAACTAGAGAGTATTATCTAGTAGGGGCATGATCTTTGAATTTACAACAATGAAATCACTATTGATATACTTTTTGACTAACTTGGAGTCCCCTTTCACATGCAGGTAGGGAACGCCAATCTAAAGATCCATCTCAAGACCAGTGATGAGGGCCTGATACTCTGCCTTGTTGTTGGTGTAGCCTTCTGAAAGTAAGAATGAATAGGTTAAGACATCTTGTGTAGGAGTAACAATGTTGATTTCCAATCCTACACTAATGAGCTTGAGATCATTGATCATTATATGGGTAAGGATCCAGGATTCACCATCGAATGAATCTTCCCTCATGGAATAGCCAGATCCCCTGAAATGATGGCCTAATCTAGAAAATAAATATCCATGGATGGCTCTTTGGTGGCCAGATGGGTGGCCAGAAGTTCTGTTAAAGCATGACCCTTAAGTCCTTCTATGGGATGAACCTGATGTCCTACTACTTAAGGATCACTACCCAGTGAGCTATATGACCTATCAATAAAGTTAAATTCAGAATATACTTCAGTAGATTCACATGGGATATAATCTATATCTCATGATGCTGTAAATACTGTAGCAACATCATGACTATGAAATCCAACTCGATGCAGATCTTCCCAATATGAGAGTGTTTAGACTCCATTTTTAGGATCATGTGATTGAGATGGTATAACCTGTTATTTTTCCCTTCATTGTTCTTTTATGCATGAGGGGAACTAAGGAATCATTCTAGGGTGGTCACATAGAGGACTGAGATCTTCCCAGATATGGGTGGAATCATAACTGAATAATATAGAAAATATTTATTGATATCCTAAAATGTGGTATGACACTCTTCATCCCACTGGTATATATCACCTTTCTCCATGATTCTAAAAAAGGTCTTTCACATTTTGTCCATATTCAGGATGAATCATCATATGTCGGATAAGTGTCCTTGAAACCCTAAGATCTCCTAGAGGTTTCTCAGAGGAGGCATCAGGATGATGGAATTGATCTTCTTCGAGTCAATCTCAATGCCTCTATATCTGACAAAGAAGATGAGAATATTCCCAAAGGTCACCCCGAATGAAAACATTAGTATAGGAATCCAACCACTTTCTGAAGATCTCTAAGGTGGTCCTAACACTAGTAGTGCTTTACCACCATGTTTTCCACATAACAAACCAATAGTGTCCCATGGATCAGTTTAAATATGTGGTGCATGGAACGCTGATATGTGGGTCTAAAAATCTTCAAACCTAAAGGAATTTACTGAAGGAAAAAAGGTTTTTTATTTTTACCTAAAGGTGGTGGAATATTCATCTTTAGGGACCATGTGGATCTTATTATACCAATAATACCCATCCATGAAGTGGAGATATTAAAACCCGATGATGGAATCGATCAACAGATCTATTACTGAAAGGGGAAATCCATCCTTTAGATAGTGTCAGTTGAGATCCATAAAGTCAATGAAAAATTAGATATTTTTGTTCTTCTTCCTAACAAGAACAATATTGGAAAACCATATAGGGTACTATTATTAATTGATGAAGTTGGATTTGATGAGCTTATCAACTTCATCCTTGGCCATAACACCAAGAGATGGGTGCATCTTCCTGGGAGGATTCTTGAACCCATGATGACTAGCTGGAACACCAAGATGGTGGATAGTGACCTGAGGGTCCAGTTCTAACATGTTGTAATAACACCAGGCAAATACATCCTGATTATGATTCTCAAAATCCACATACAACATTTTTTCCTCCTTTTACATTTCTACATCGTTCAATGTTGGCCTCAAGTCTACTTTGGTGGTAAGATTCACCTTTACCATCTCAACGATGGTGGTGGAGAAACCATATTCAAATGCTGGAGGAGAATCTTCCAAACCATATTTTTCTTCTAAGGTGGGGTGACCAGTGATGGGATATGGTTCATCCAAGTAGACTGATCATGGGGGACACTGGTGCGTACTTGGGTGGATATGGAATCTTCACTAAGAGAATTCTGAAATGTTGAAAAAATGGAGACAAATGCTATCGATCCAATTCCAATAGTACTTCAATAGAGGGGTCCACACTTGATGATTTTGAATTAGTGATGGAGGGTCAGCTTGTGTCATCTCATCCTAGCTCGGTGGAACAGGCAAGTGTGGCATACAACTATAGCCATGGGGGGAACATCCAAATACCTCACAGGGCGTGGGGGTCCTAGTATCACTCGAGCCTATCTTGTGTAGAAGTATGAGGTGATATTCTGAAATTCCATGTACCTGGAAATCTGTCTTCACCTCTTATCAGAAACGATGAAGTAGTGTCCTAGGGTTAGTGTTGTGGCCTCCAACAGGTCAACTTAGAGGATGAAAGCATCATCCAACTCCATCCACGGGTTTTCCATAGTGGAAGTGTGCTGAACCTCATTGGTCTAAAACCGTTTATCCTTTCTCTTGTAATTGTCGGCATCCAAATAATGAGATTCACAAGTGTAAAAGGGATATTCATCCACTTGGAGCATGCCCACTCAACAATTGAGGGAGTACTTTAGAAATTAGTGATACAATAAAAGAACCAGGGCATGAAGATGAAGCCTAGGTCTACCACTAAATGCATTGTAGGTAGTATCCTATGACATAACCAATAATTATGTGCTTGTAATAAGGGATCCAAACTAGGTTTTTAGATGGATGTTTCCACATGGTCTCTTCTCAGTCCTATCATAACCATAAATTTTCAGGTCAAAGGAACTCAGATCTATTACAGATAGTCCTAGATTGGAGATCATCTTGGTCTGGATGAGATTGATTGCAGAACTTAGGTAGATGAGAATGAAACGGAACACCACATAATTAAATTATCTAGTGATATATAGTGGAAGGATATGTATATATACAAGGTATCCTTCATCTTATCTTAATAATGTGATGATGGATTCATATTATTCATCCTTTACTTCCTCTTCACAGAAGGCCTCTCTGGTCGCTACCTCTATTTAAATATAGAGGGGATCTTCAGGGCATCTTAAAGGGATTCACGCATCTCTTATGACAATATGAGGTCCTCAAGAATAAAGATAATTGTAGGAACACTTGTGAAATGATTTATCACCACATAGTTACATGCTAGGTTCACATTTTTTCCAGCAACTAGTTTCTCCTTTCCTGGAGGTATGATAGTTGTTGCTGGATAAATCGGTAGATTCTTGATAGTGTTAGGGATGTAACATTTATCACTAGTTTAACCCCCTAAAATTACTTCCAGATGGATTTTTGATGATTTATGCCTATATACAATAGGGCGTGGCTGATCCTGATGCACCCTTGGCTATTATTTCTAATCGAGTAGAACAAACAGTGGTGGCAGCACATTTGAAATGAAAGGATGAGAAGACAGTGTCTGTTGGGATCTATGATGAACCAATTTTCTGGTCTTAGTAGCATGTACAAATTATCCAGAAGCACTGGCCTAATTATTTCAAAAATTCACATATCCACAACCCCATCGATGGTGGCATCAATAGAGGACATTATGAGGATAGTCCTAACACTCCTCTTCATTGGGAATCATCTAAGGATCCGCCAAATCAACAACATTCATAGAGGCATACTCTTACTCATCATCCAAGTAATATTCAAATGTTGGATGGATTCTTGGGGATATTCTCATATTTGAGGGCACAAAATCTCCAAGATTGTGAGATAGCGTCCGCATCAGCAGGGGACTTTTCTTTCCCTTGCACCGTCAACACTTACTCTTCTTAGTATAAGTAGGGTATGATGTGGACATAGAAGAAAAATCCATAGGAGGAATGAATACTTTAGGAGGATTGGTCTAATTGAAATGGGAAGAGATTATACAATGGGTGTGAGAAACTACCCTATGATCTAACCAATAATCATTGCTCTAAGACCTGCATCAAGAGACCTACTGCCATTCACATTCGTTGTTTCTATCAGGCTTTGCAGAAATTCATGCCACCAGTGTCGAGGCTAGCCCCAATCTGACCACATTATTATCTTCCTAGTCCTAAAGTGAGTCCTTGAACACAGATCATTACTTTATTTTATTTCCAAGGATTTTGTGACAAGGGCATTAGTCAGGGTGATTAGTACGGTCACCCTCTTCGGGTTTAATTAACATAGGAAGATTTAGAATTCGTTTATCTATGGCAATTAAAAAAAATTCCTAGAACCTAAGCCTCATTAAATGAGTAGGTCCAACTTCTATAGTCTGGGAAGGGAGATCTGAGAGCATGGCCCTAATGAGGTGCTAGATTTGGGTGGGGTCTAAAGCATGATTCTCTCCCCTAGGTGGTGGTGGTGAATTGTGGTGTAGTAACTACCAATTATTTTCTAGGAATTACCAAGCCTAATATTGGTCCAAATGAGGTTTCCCATAGTTATTCTATGGATGATACTTTGTTGGTAATAATTATTGCAGCATGGGGGCCTCTATCTATGCGGTATAATAAGTCTCTACCTTGGGGGATCTTCTTACCGAAGCAGTAGGAAGAAACGGGTGTTCCTAATTATCTTTATGAAAGGTTTTCTCTAGGTTTTTATCCTTATCAAATAATTCCTTGAATCCACCAATAAAATTATAAGTGATGAGGTAGGGAACCAATTCTGTACTAAAATTCCCTACACACATCGTCAGTAGTTGTTCTTGAGTCACTGGCATGTCAAGTAAATATGTGAGGCCTTTACACCTATTGAACAAAGTCTATGAATTGATCATCCAGTCATTGAATTCACTTGAAGAGGTCAAAAATATTCATCATTTGTGTGGTGGAGCTGAATTGATAGATGAACTATCTGTAAAGATCTTCCCAATTGGTAATGAACCCAATGGGTAACAGGTTATACCAGACAAATGCTTACCCTTCCAATGTTTATATGAATCATTGAAACTTGGAAACTTCCCGCTATGAAAAAGTTTTTAGCATGGGTCCACACCTTGAAATAATTTAGGAGAGATGCTGCAATAGGTTTCCCATCCCATTGAAGTGGGATAAGGTAGGATTCCAGAAATATGGGGGTTCTTTCATGTCATCCACCCATACCAGATATGGATTTCCATCAGGTGGGATTTCTGCCTAACATGTATCAAGAGCCTTGAGGCGAGTGATGAGAGTGTCCATCATATCTTCCTGGAGGGGATTTATATCTTGGTGAGGATTCATGACCACAGGTTCATTGATAGGATCTTCATTATGATAGTCAAGCTCAATGGATCATGGAGGAACTAGTGGAATGACATAAGCCAAATCTTAAGTAGCATTCTCATGTAGCTCAGTAATACTCGATTATGCGTAACATGGTCATTGTTCATAGGCTCTAGTATCTACCCTTTAGAGAAGCATAGGATTTCCAAGATCAACGGGAGGAAAATGATAGGGAAGAACCCATGGATACCCCTACTATCTCAGTGGATAAGGGAAATGATCATATCAAGGATCATTGTAATCCCGACATTGGTCTACATAGTGTTCAACGAGGATATCAGCAATGAAATTTTTCTATTCTCTAATCTGATAGAGTAAAGTAGCCTTATTGGGATAAACCTCCATCTTCTATACTACATCGGAAGGGTTAGGGGGCTTAGAGGTCTTAATCTTTCATTTACCCTTGCTGGGGTCTTAACTGAAGGGAAATGAATTAGAGGGATCTACAAGGCCAAGTATCTGCCTCTACTGGTGATTGATGATACATGTATGAGAATCCACATGGTATTGTGCTACCCTAGGAGTTGAGTCCTAATCATCCAGAACATCCTCAGAGTACTTATCCATGAGTGGATAAAGGTCATCCAGATTCACCATGACTATACCCAGTGGTATATCCTCAATATCACTAGGTCAGTTAAGTTGGAACAGGATCAGACAAAAGTGGAGAGTAGCATACTTCTCCCAAGCACAAATCTTAATATGTAGGTTTTACTATTTAATAATTATGTGGATCATGTTGAAAATCGGAATTCATCATTGATGAAGGTTCTAGTGATATCTGGGTGATGTATGGTGTTGATCCATGGGAAGTGCTACTAACTCAACAATGCAACTCTACTGGTCGATGTCGTCACAATGCTCCTAGATTTTCTAGTAATCCAATTGATGACCACATAAGCAGAAATAAATTATCTAGATCATCCAATAGAAGAATATGAATTCATCCTGGGTGACATAACTTATAATTTTGAATTATAGGGTCGGAATTATCCAGAACATCTCAGACAACCGATTAGTAGTTAGAGTGTCCCACAAGCTTCTCTACTCAGAAGTGGGATCTGAATCTTGGATTCCCCAATATTTAATTAGGGATGGTTTAGGAATGGTACCATCACTAATATGGACCAATGTGGTAGTTGACTGGCTAGTGGAGAAAATTATACATGATCTGGTTGACTTCCACTCACTAGGTTGTCTCTTGAAGGCGTTGTTAACTACATCACTATGTCCCTGTAGGATGGAGTATTTTCCATTGCCTTATGTGTGAGGGAAAATTTTTTCAGTGACGAGTCTAGAAGGTTCTATTTTTCTACCACACCCTCTAATAACTCCATGTGATTTTGTTTGATCTATAGGATGAAACTGGAAATTATAGATAGGGTTTCACTATGAGTTTCTAAAAGGGATCTAGGTCTTCCTCCCCCTACATGTGCCTACAAAGGGATTTGGGAATCTGGTGCATCTCACCTTCTGGGATGATGAAACTCACATGCTAGGTTTCTACCCCAGACTTAAATGTTGAGGATCGAGGTAAAGACTCCATAATTTAATCACATTCCACTTCAGAATTTGAAAAGAGGAATGTATTTTCAATGAATTGGGACTTCTTGAAGTTCTTCCTTTGATAGAGACAGTTCCCCCTTATCCTTCAGGATGACTATTCATGGTAGGTTAATTCTTTGTCATTGGGAGGACATATGTGAGGGTTGGTGTAGGAGTGGGAAGGAACTCCATTTGGGATGGCTAGGATATGGGGAGGAAAAATGTAACTATTGTCTTCCGAGTGTGGAGGACATCCTCATAGACTGTTGTGGGAGAGGGGGAGGCCTCTACTCTGGGTGTTGATGTATTAGGGAGGACATCCATGTTAGTTTTTCTTTGGAGCAGGGAGGACCTACACTTTGGTGGAATTAAGTGCAAGGAGAACCTTGAAATATGTCAAATAGATCATGGGAAATACCTTTATGTTGCTGAGAATCACTAGAGGGAGATAATTCATACTGGTTTCTAGATGTATGGGAAGGACCTTTGTGGTAATGAGTACTGGATCAACGATGACCTCTAATGTAGCTAGTGGTAACATGGGGAGGACCACTATGTCTGCTACCTATGGCACGGAGAGGACCTATGTACTGAATGTCAGTGAAGTGCGGAGGATCTCCACATGGATTGTTCCTTGAGTAGGGAGGGCCTCTGTGGGAGTTGATGAGAACATGGGGAGAACCTCTATGATGATTGGTGATAGAGTGAAGATGACCTTTTATATGGTAAATGTTGTTGGGGGGAGGTAATTATCTTGATATAAGAAATATGTGAGGAGGACCTTCACATTGATGATATGAGACATAAGGAGGACCTCAATATCTAGAATCATAGGCATAAGGAGGGCCTCTATACATTATGTCAACAAGATCGGGAGGACCTCCTCTTGGACTGATGATGGGGACCAGGGAGGATCTTTATGATATGTGAGATAGTGTGGTGGACCTAAAATATGGATGGAATTGGTATGGGGAGGATGTGAACACTGAATCCCATCATTATGGGTTTCCCTGTGACATTTTTCGATCGTTTTGATGACTGAAAGAGTCAACCCATCCAGTTTATGAGGTGACTGAGTTCTCAATTCTGATCGGGAAAGGGTGGATCCTTTCTCTACATTATCAGGGGCCCAGTAGAATGTGATATTGGTGGAATGGTCCATCGATGCCATGGAAGAGGATTTCCCCTGAGGGGTGTCTTCCAAAGCATTCCTTGGATGCTAGTGCCAGGTTATCCAGAATGGGGCAGGCGAAGCAGGGGAGTAGATGAACTATTTTTTAGCCTAAGGGACTAGTAGTTAGTGTCTATGATGATGCCTTGTAGTATACCTTTTTGAAGACTCCAGGGATATATTCGTACTTAGAATGACTCAGATATCCCTTACATCATCATTGTATGTTATTAAGTCATAGGAATATTTTGGGGAGAGAATCCTGAAGTGGTTGGATGTAGGAGTGTGGAGAAGTGGCTCCCTAAAAGGAACATGGGGTGGTGGTGATGGTGAGGAAATGAAAAATCCTGGTACTGGTACGCCATGTCCCTCATGGGAATGAAACCCTCTTACTCTTACCATTGTATTAGATCATCAATCACCCTCATCCATATGGTCTGTGAGGGTGACATGGGTATGGGTTCCTATTAATCATGGTCATGGATGAAGTTGTAGTGGAGGTGGAATCTTGAGAGATTGTTTCATTGTTATTTATCCCACCGCTTCATCTGTGAGAAAACAATGATTTATTTTCTGTGGATTGGGTCCTACGAATCAAGACGATTCAGTCGTCAGTACATTTAATAGGAATTAAATTCTTAGTTCCCAAGTGAAGTTCAATAATACATGGTTTTAGAGAGATATATATATGCTGAAAATACTAGATATTTGAATGCCCAACAATTAACTGGCCCAATTTCGGGTGAGTTCCTTTCCAGGCCCACAATTTTCATAAAGGGACCTGGCACTGGATAAGTGGATTTGGTGACAGGCTTGTCTACATATTTCTTTAGAACTAGTAATCTCACATTGAGCAGAATTTTTCATGTCAGGTTAATAATTTATATTTTTGATTCTTTTTTTGGGGTGTGAATCATCATGGAGATGCACTGCTTGTATCCCTCCACTCCTACTTCCAAAGGTGGGGAGATTTATCACTTCTTCTGAGATGTCTACACCATGACTGAAATGGGATGATGGGATGTTGATCATTCCTTCCACGGATTCATTCATGGAATTCATCACCTAGTATGGGTATCCCTTATAAAATACTATGTGTTTGTGAACCTCATTCCAGGTTCCATATCTTCATGGACACTGGTTAATTCTTCTAATTTTGTATGTACAGTCCAAGGGGTCTTGATAGGGAAGTAAAATTTGTTCAGGGAAGTAGTCATGTTGGGAATTAGTGTAATTTATGTACACTAATACATTGTTCACCAATATTCTTCTTCATAGGATGGATTCTCAAGGGAACATAACCATAGGCATGATGTGATGGTCATAAGGTATTTTATTCTAGAGGCATAACTTCTATGTTTTTCTTCAGGAATACCATGTTAAATGTTGGTTATGTCATGAATTTAACTTTTTATGGAAATAGAGTGGAATGATCATAATTCCTCATGGATTCGGATTGAATAGGTACACACCTAGGAGTGAATACCTAGAATGTTTACTGGATGGGTGGATCAGAACACCCAATGAGACCGGACCCAAGATATTGTGTCCCATAAATGGAATATTTCTCACCATGAAGTTTGATCTGGACACCATTGAGGGTGGATCAGAGAGGGTGCAGCCCCATAAGGGGGAACTATGGTTTACCATTGGTAGGTATTGAACTGCTTGGAGGCATCCTACATACCCTATTTAAGAGATAGGGATCAAAACCCACATAGTTCAAGAGGGATAGTGTGGGGCTTAAACATGGCTAGATTTCCTTCACAATAGGGTTTATCTTTTTTTGATGATGATTAATAAGGGGATTATGAATTTTTATCTTCTTGAATCCTACTAGGAGAAACAATATGGATGAGGCTTGTGTATAGGAATTACCTAATGGATGGAATGATTTTAAAGGGATGTGGTGCCCTGGGTAAATTCGGGATGGGTTATGGATAGTTTCGATGAAAGGGATGGAATTTATGGATTGTTAGGGGTGTTGGGATTGAACATGAGAGAGGTTTCAAACATATCCCAATTGGTTGGGAATAAAATTACACATAGTTATGAAGGAAGGAATTAGATCTTTCACCTGATTAGCGACCTAGATGTTTGTGGTTGGGGCTTACATGTCGGAGCGTCCCAGGGAGACCTGAAAGTGATGTGACCACCTGGTGGGTCATTTTATTTCTAAGACATGGTGAATCAAGGTAAATATCAGGATGTAAATGGATAATAGTGGATACTGAGATACTGGAGGTGTACCCCTAGGAGGGGGCACTAGGGTTAACCAAGGGTTGAGATTGAACAAAATGAGGGTGTTATACATATTTTTTATTATACAAGGATCCAAACCCACATAGATTAGAAGAATATGAGGACTACACATGGTTCACATCCCACGCAGGTGGAAACTAGGGCTTACTCTAGGAGTGATGCCTAGAGGGAGGAGGGTGACACAGTCACTACTAACCTCTAATCCCACGTGAGTCATTATTGGAGTGAGAAATAAGACAAAACATTAGAACAAACTCTCATATCATGAAAGATTTTTCAATGAGGGATTTTGTGGGGATTATGCATAGAAGGTTCCTGTGGAGAGAAAGCTCAAAGGGAGATGGAAGAGGTGTTGACAGTCCCATTTTTTCATCTCCACTCTGGTCTTTGCATTTGAAGGATTCGATGAGGTGTAAGTGTGCTAACTCCTATAAGAAAGTCTTGGGGATTACACAAGGATGGCTTCCCATCCCCTTGGGTGGAATCCATTCCATGTGTGTAGGATCTAATTTCGTGTGACGAATATCTCACTCCCATGGAGATGAGTGGGAGTATAAAATGACTGAGGAGGGAAGACCCATATTCAGTTCATGAGGTGAGGCTACAGTTTAATGTCATGTGCTGAGGGTGATGGATCTAGGAAGTTTAATTTCCTATAGCGCGAATGGGGAGCGCTCACTCCTCACCCCTTGCACTTACAAAAATGATTCCCATCCACACTTGAGGAAGGAAGTCATCGTAAATGCTTGATGTGAGTGGGGTGGAGGAGCAGCTGATAGTGGGGTCCATGTTAGCATAACTATCTAAAAAAAATATCCATTAGCATAGCTATGCAAAAAGGCACTAGGTAGGGAAATGAAACATGGGATACCGTATGAAGAACCAAGAAATCACTATGTGCATGCCTGGAGGGCCACATGAAGGAGGTGAATGAATGATGTGGGTGTTATGTGCTAGAGGGGTTAAAACTTGGTGACTTAGAGTAAAGACAACCCATGGAGCCTAAGGGGAGGTATTGATAGAATGTTCTATTGATATCCATAATGCATGAAATTGGCTCTATCTAAATTTATCTAATAAGATTTACCTTCCCCAAAACCTAAATATATATCTGTAGGGTATACCGACTAACCCACCATTGGATATTAGGTTATATTCCTCTCTCAAAATTAAAATTTCTCTTCTCATCACCAACTAGAAAATATAGTGATTATCATAATAGAGAATAACATTAAATCATGTTCTTGAGTAATTGATATTCCCTAATAAATAGACATCACCTCTTACTACCACTTTGGTGGATGAGTAACAGTTGAGAACTCCTAAAATTGATCTTGAAAATCCATCCATTTAACCATAAATACATCTTTATTGATCAGGTATAACATCTAACAAAACCATTCTATTCCATACAAAAAAAAAACATTGACTGCAGTATACAATGTTATTTAACTATCTAGATAAGATAAAATTCTATGTAAATGTCCTGAAGAAATTAATCACTTTATTTTTTAGAAATATATTCCCTATACATTGGTATGTTATGATTCTAAAAAACCAAAACAATTAACACCCCATGCATCTATCAATATAGGTCCTACCCTATAAAAAAACCACTCATTCCTTGAGCACCCTCTCTTTTTCCACCTCACAATTTTCACAAACAAGATACATAAAAAACAAAAATATTGTCTCAATTCACTGATAATGTAGATGTATTTTGTTATACTACATCAAAATAAATGAGAAATAGTAGTTCAATGTATAACGTACAAAATCACCATGACCTATTCTTATATGATTCATGAGACCAGGCCTATATAACTAAATTTTTTACAACACACCATCCCACATATTGATTCATAAAAAATTAGAGTCTATACTTATAATTATAGAGGGGCTCTATGTATTTAATCAGTTTCCTTATTCTGGTTAACATAATCGGTTCAAGTAAAATGGAAATATTACTAAACCATTAAATTATCACTATTTAACACTCCAAATACCACCATAGAATGTTTTATTTATAAAAAATATATTACATCTTAACCCTAAAATAAGATCAATAGTAACCCTTGAAGACTTCTTATAATGTTCAATGGGGCGGTGACTAGTTTTGAAGGTATAAGTGAGATAGACTGCAATTCATACACCAGGATCTAATGCTAAAAACTTTATCTTTACATACCATATTTGATAAAAACTGAACTAATTCAACTTTAACCATCCATAATAATAATATAAATACCCAACATTAAGTCATATACATACCCAATACCATTTAGGGTAAAAATTTTAGAGAGTTAGAAAAAAAACCATTGCATAACAAAACCCATGAAATTCTCATCATATAGTTATTTTTTCCTCCATACATATATTTTCATGATTCATAAGAATACTTCAAAATCCCACAAAATTCTTTACACAAGATACCCTTATAGTCATATCTTACATAACATCTTTCTTCATAACTGGAATAAATGGAAACATAAGAAATTGTTAGCGCAAATGATCATTAGGGGTAAAAATGGGAGATATCAATTGATTATCATATTTAATCATAATATAATCACAAGGGTATGAGGGAATGATCTGAACATATAAACTTCATACCCAATTATTAAAATATCATTAATCAAGAATCAGGGAATAAGGAATTATCTTAAAAAATATGTAAGTCATAAGAGTTGGGAATTAGAAATAATCAATCATGGTCTCTAAGAACATATCACAAGCATAAAACATAAGATTTTGGAATAGACATGATCATAGAAAATTATTTCCTTAGTCAAACCTCACATCCAAGATAATCATAGTGGAAAAGTCACATAGTGGATTGGATTCACCCCTCATTCCCATCATTTCCTTAGTCAGACTCACTTCCAAGATATCATAGAGGAAAAATTTTGTTATTGGATTAGGTTAAATATTCATTAATTTTCATATTATCTTATGATATATCACACTTAACCTAATTAATTAATGGAATATATAATTTTAGTCACACCCGTCACATAATGAAAATCATACAAAAGTGTGGTAAAATTTCATAAAAAATTCATTATTTCATCATAGAATAATCCATAAAAATGAAATATGTTTTATATATTTTTCATTGTCACATAATCATAATATATCTAGATAAATCAAGTGTACGGTATCATAAAAACATTCAATATTTCTTCATAGCATAATTAGACCATGAAAAAAATCGGTTTCAAAAAAATATTCAATAAAAATCATAATCATAAGTTATATAAAGAAATAACATGGATAATATCAATAGAATATATCACTAGTGGATCATAAGAAAAATCTAAATATGTTTAAATATATAAAGAATACCTATAAAAAAGAATTTGAACACTTCTTTGAAAACATAAAAAAATATTAATTTCCATCGGTATCTTTAAAAACTAAACAATTCAAGAATATTTAGGAAAATATTTTTTCTAAAACTAATAGTTTAAACTTATAAATTAATATTTAAATAAAATAATGGTCATTACATCATAAAAATCCATTCATGTAGTATACATTAAAATAAAACATTCTTTTCTCAATTTTATAAAAAGTAAAAATGATGTGTTCGTATTTTTTTTTAAGTTCCCTTTTAAACCGTTGCAAATAAAGTAAAAGGTAGTTAAAGTGACCTTTTTATATAATTTAAAATATAGGTAAGAAATACTATAAAACAATTTAATGAATATGGATATAAACTAAATTTATTCTCAAACCACGAAGAAGAAATAAGGTGGGTTTTTCTTAAAAATATTTTCCTGATCATTTTTAGTACCAAAGAGAATAAAATGGAAGGAAAACATGGAAAATATATAAGTAAAAATATGAGAAGAAAATATGGGTTTTAAAATATAAGGATGATACAATTTTCCCCATTAAAAATTTATCATAGACAATCCCTAAAAGAAATGTGATTGTGTAACGCCCTGACCCTAGTTACGCAGAATCGGTGCATTATTACATAACATTGGCATGATATAGGGAATCATGTCCCGAATTACTGATCAGTTTAGCAGCCTTGGAAGTATTAGATACATACATAAGTTTTACATTACATCCTGAAATAAAAAAATAAAATTTTGTCCCCTTTGAACACTGTTATATCCCTCAGCCTATTATTGTAGGTTAATCGAAATATACTTCATTGCATCGTGGAAAAAATAAAACATAAGAAAGGGGTGGTCTAAGATGATCAGTAAGGATAACAATATAGTGGAAACTATCATAAATAAGAACAAACATTTAAGGAAATGTATAAGACTAGAACACAAGACTTTTAAACATAAAATTCAACATAATATGGAAAAGATAAATAAAATAATTCTATTTACTTATTCCCATGGATATTATACTAATTGAATAATCACATGTACTATCAATAGCCAATTTTATAATGATAGAATTCATAATTCCATACTTTATAACCACATACTCAAGGCCTTGTGCCAATAATACAAATAAGATTTTGTCAATGCCTTATGCCAAGACACTAGTTTGTCTCATGAGACCTACTGATGCATCAAGAAGATATAGCGGGCTCCATCTCTAACATACTAAGTCCAATGCATTCCTCATATGAAAATATTGAAACATAACATAAACATTCGTATTAAACTAGTATAAGAAATGTCAATACTTTAACTATAAACCATGAATGGTATAAAAATAGCACATCCACGGTCAAACATAAATTATTCAATACAATATGAAATATTTTATTATAATAAATTAACATTAATCGAGAATAATTATGGATATTGAAATAGATGAAAATAACAATCAAAACAATTTGAGTGAAATATCCCCCTTTGTCTTGAAAACATTTAAAATATCACTATTCATCAAGAAGCTGTTTAAAATAGATTTTTGAATAAAAGTGTCCCATACCACTTTGAAACTTTTGAAATGAATTAAAATTTTAAAACACTAATTTCTATATAAATAAATCCTTAAAACCATTTTTAAAACATGTATATTAAATATAAATATTTAGAAGAATAAATTTTTAAAATTTTTAAAATGATATTTTAGTTAGAGTTCCTAGCCAAATGAGAGACGCTTGAATACAAATAATTTAGGTAATAAACACTTAATAATATCATGAGAATAAAGGTATTCATGATATATTAATTCAAAGTACTGTACATACAGAAAATAAAAGTTAATTGGCTCATAGCAACAATGAATTATCAATGAAATGTATGTTGAGATGAAATCACTTATAAAGACTATATCCTTAGGTTAAGGATAAATCAATGACATAATTATGTGTGAAAAATATAAATACACTCTATATGGTTAGATATTTAGTGTTAAACAATTAGAGGAAAATCACACATATTCTTGTAACAACAACACTAATGACTTGGATGTTTAACTCAATGAATGAAAATTGAGTTAAGATTACTCTTATCAAGTTCATATCTATGACTTGAGAATTTATTAATGGATTGATTATATGTATCAAAAGAATATCCACACAAAGGGGGGGTGTAAATTACTACATAAATAAATAAATATTGATTTTACACATAATCTTGGAGTAAAATAATCAATGATGTTTGCGTAAAACCTAATGAGTGGAAATTGAAATTAGAAATTCCCTTATTGATTTAGTGACATACAAAACATACACCCCATTAAATAAGGATCATAAAATGAAGATTTAAATACCCATAAATTAAGTTATATTATATAAGTAATACAATCATGGGAAGTACATACACCACACAAAAAAAAATAGTGGCAATATAGCATGAATCACACGGAAATAAGAAGTGAGATGAAAACCCCTTACCATGTTGTAATCAATCAAGTATTATGACCAAAAGTTAATAAAACAACAAATAAATCATATAATACCATGAATATAAAGAGAATAATGATAATATATATCAAATGGAAGTACACAATACACCACATGCAATAAATAAGTGGTGAATAATGGAAATCTCACGGAATTAAAAGTGAGATAAGAAACCCCTTACCTTGTACATTTCCTTAGTATAGGGTAGGTTAGCCTAATTTATAATGGTTAAATAATGGTTATTAAATTATTCAAGAACCAAATACATAAATATGATATAATATATTATCTTCTAATATTTCATTGTTAATAATATTTCAGTAGTACCATCTTTTTGGGTGTTAACAGATTCGTTTTCTATTATATTCTAGGCTATGTAAGACATGTTTGCTAAGGATATGATGTATTTTATTCATATACATAATGATATTGTGTTCATAAAAATTATTTTTAATCATATAATAAAAATTATGCTTGAATGATTATGATGGGGAATGAATCTCATCGCGTTCACGGAGACGGTAATGCGTACATACACATGAGCGAAAATATAATTATATTGATGGTGAAATAATATGTAATTGGATGGTATATAATATATAAAGAATCATTATCATGTTATATTTATTATTTAAATCAGTTATACTCATTATTAAACTCATCCAACTAATAAAGTGTTTTAACAACAAACTACACCATGACGTGGAGATGGTAAGCCGTACGTACACACGTACGGTGACATTGTCATTTATAGGATGGATAGAATAACGAATATGGTTGTACCATATTTATAATAACATTAAAGTATGTAGAAGTTAATAGAGTTATTATTTTTTTATGGAAACAAAAAATAAAGAGGAAGTTGAAGAAGAAAAGAACTTGGAAGTGGGTGGTGAAATTTTTACCTCTTCCTTGGGTGTTTCATTTTGAGTTGGTCAAAAGGGATCCATAGGATGACTTTATGATCAGATTAAGGACTCTATGTTGATTTTTGGGAAGATGGGATGATATTTGGGCAGTTATTGGCTGAGAAAAAAGGATTTGGAGGTTTGAAATTAAGATAAGGGAATGTACCCTTTTATAAGAGAGATGAGGGTCACTTTAGGAAAACCTTGAAGTATTATTTTATAACAAAATTATTTTCGACTTATAATGGATAAAAATGATTCATTTCACATATAAGGTGGTGATGGGTCAAAAATATCTCAACCAATTGGTTTTAGACAAGTTTAGGTTACCATTTTATCCTAATCTTTTAGATTTAACTCTTAGTTAATTAGTTTAACATTAATAGTGTCTTCATGTATTCTTACACAATGTGGTTAATAAACTTACTCAAGAGAACCTCAAGTGGTTCATTAATTACATATATAGTATAATTTTATCCCTTTTTCTTAACCTTATATTTTTATGAATATTATAACAACCAATAATACAGTATCTGTTTTAAAAACTCATTTATGTCAATTTTGACAATATTGAGTATTTGGTTTTTGTAAAAAACATAACAGCATGATTACTTCAAAAAAAATATTTAATCAACCCTAAAATGTCATATTAAACTATAAATTTAGGTTAATTCATCAGAATACTCAAATTACATTTATTTGGATATTTATAATGTGAATTATTTTAATATTTCATTAATTATGTAATTACTGCATCATCTTTGTTTCTAAATAAATTTAATTATTTAATGTCTAAAAATTATAAATAAAATAGAAATATGTATGAAATATTTTTATATTTATAATTAATATTTATAGTCTAATTTATCTTATCTATAACCCTATATTAAAAATGGTTTAGTTATTAAGATTCGAATTTAACTATTTTAACTCTTCTTTAAATAAAATAATAATAAATGTTCTAATATAATCCAAGTGGAACAAAGAGGATCATATTTTATTACTATGGTTGTTTTTTGTCTAATTAAACTTATACAAAAGAATTAGGACATGTTTTAGGGTAATTATAATATCATTTTACCCTTAATTACTCTATTTTCTTTTAACCATGGTAAATAAAAGTCAAAAGTTTCTATTCACAAAAAATTATTTTCATCTTATTGAACCAAATTTTACTTATTGATGTCAAAAATTTCTCTCATATTTTTTAAATTCAACTCACATAAGCGGTAAAATTATGTTTTATGCAGATTTTCCAATGCTCCTAGAAGGTGGGTAAAAGACGGTAAAAAGTTCAATAAACTTTTATACATCTAATTTTGTTTTAAAATGAATCCAATGAATTAAATTTAACTTATATAGGTATTATATGTCTATTTTTAATTAAAATAAATTTCAATAAAATAAATAACTATTTAAATAAAAGGTCGATTTTAAACTATAACATGGTGTTTTTCACTATTCATCAAAAATTGAATGTTTTCAGAAAAATACCAAAAATTTACCCAAAGATAATTTTGATATTCCAAATTCAAAAATGAATTCTGTTTTACCAAATTAAAAACATAGAAGTTTCATTAATTAATTTAAAATTAATTCCCGTGGTCGAAACCAAAAAGGGGATTTTGAAAAATTAAAAACCATAAAAAGAATGACATGTGTTTATGTCAAATTTAAATGTGAAATTAGTTATAATGACCAAAATTGTATTAAATGAAGTATAATATAATTATACTTTCAAACCACTAAAATTTATAATTTAACCCTATAAATTATTTCAATTAAAAGTTTTGTTTTCAATTAAAATTTAGTATTTTTCAGAATTCATCAAAATATTAAAGTTATTAGAAAAGTAACAAAATCTTATTTAAAATAAATTTTTATGCACCAATTCTAAAGAATAATTAAATTTAGTTATATTGAATATATAAAAGTGTCAAATGTTGGTTTTAAAAATGGTTTTCCATTAGAATGTTGTAAAATTTCATTTTCTGAAAAATACTTCTTTTATCCGAGAAAATGAATTTATTCTTATATTATGTCTAAGAAACACATAAAATGGATTATAAAATTATATGGAGTATATAAAATTCAAAATTAAGTTAATAAAATTCATAACCGCTTTTGAACGACTAGTTTGGTAAGTTGTGGTGCGCTCAAACTCGGTGTTGCGTGTAGTGCAAGGTATGGAATTACTTTAATGGAAATAACATACTATGAAATATTGGGGTGTTAAATTATTCCTCCCTTTTGGAAATTACATCCTCACAATTTTAAAATTAGGCTTTGGAACATCATTTAAAGTCCCACATCAGAAAAAGATTCAACAAAACTATCACTTTAAAAGAAGAAAAATATGTACAAAGGTCACCGAAGATAACCCATACTAGGATTCGATGTTGGAAAACATGGATATGGAAGATAAAATAAGTGTCATGTTCTGATGGAGAGTGATAGAAAACATGATCAGGATAAAGTTAACAATAAGAAAACCACAAAATTTTGATGGGATAAACGGTCATTAGTTTCCCAGTAGGGAAAGTAAATGGACAATTGTTTTTGTTTTAAATTACATTTCATAAAGTTGAGCAATTTATTTATGAGGTTGACTAACAACATAAAGAGATATACTTACTGTTTTAGTAGTGTTTCATACTTTAATATATTTCTACCACTAACGCATATTATTTTCAAATGATGAATATTCAAGATGACTTGGTCATACCTAAACCACTAAAATCAACTTATAGAGAATCACATGACCCACAAAGGATAAACTATATATTTACTTTTTCTTTATAGATTAACCAAAACCAAAGTGGTTTGTGAAAGATCAGATGATCCCCAAAAAGGATAATCCTTTAGAGAAAGAAATACTAATCTTAATTTCTAAAATTAAAAAAACAATACCCAAAGTTCAATAAATACCAATTCAATAAACAATTGTCCTTAAAATCCTTCAATATAATACAAAATAATATTGAAACCCAAAACATAGAATAATTTGATTACGTAGTCTTCTAGGTTAAATTGTATCTCAAAATAGAATTGACGACTCTTAAAGTCACATACTTAAATTAATTAACCTAATCACTTATTCTCTATGATAGGTTAATCATTTCCATAAATTACACAAATCACTATAAATAAAAATCCACCATTACTCCTCAAATGAAATCTCATAGTATTCTATTTTCCTTAGGCATATAGTGTTCCCAAAAAAGAAATCGTCTTCCAAAATAACATTTATCACTTAATCACCAAATCAGTTCCTTATACTAAGGAAATCAATTTGATAAGACTTAAGATCCCAAATCAACTTATTATTGATCTATAAAATCATTTAAATAAAAAGAATTAGTCACACTAACCAGGTACATCATGTAGTACATTGGTAGTTGATAAATCCCAATTGCACTCTGGTTGTGGGTTCGATTCCCGTAGCTTTGTCCGCCGTGACGGGTTGTCACACGGTCTGTGTTTTGTGCTTTTTCAAAAACAATATTTTATAACATTCCCATAATGAGAAAAATTTTCACAATAACCATAACATAATTTCACCACAAATGTTATCTCATACCTTTCATTTTTATCCCAAAATTTAATAACTTGTAATTTCCTCAAATTCAAAGATCATATAAACCCAAATGGTTATTTATAACTATAATAGAAATGGTAAATCTTCCTAAAATAGTATTTTTACATAAAAAACTATAGGGTTACACGTACAAGATAAGGGTATTCCAAAGTAATCCCATCAATAAAGAACACTAATAATTTTAAACATTTGGCCATCCATTTATTTCCACATAGGTTCTTCCTTGACCAAGAGGTTATCCTAATGAATTGGGCATTCACTCGAGTAATTCCCAGGCCCCCTACATTTATGGAAAATTACTGTAAATGAACTCCTGGGATCATTTTTATTTTCATCCATAGTAATCTTCATTTTTCCTCAGAAATTGTTTACTTTATGTCCTTATTCACCACACATAAATAATGTCTTTGTTCCATTGAGACAAGTTCCTAGGTGTCTCCTTCCACATTTCTTTCATGATTGAAATTGAGATTTCTTTTCTTCGTAGTATACACTATGTTAGCTCTTATCATTCATCGCCTTTCTCATCTTTTTTGAGTCCGGGAGTGGGTTAATGTTTATGTTGTTGATCATATTTTTTGAAAACTGATTTGGCATGAACATGATATCCTTTAAACCTATCAACAATTCATTTCAATGCACATTTCCGCCACCATGCCCACCTTGTACATCATGTTCAACGTAACTCTAATTTCCTTGGAATATAGCCATTAACTAATACAATAAAGCCTAATGAGAGTCATAAAATCATTTAGAGAATATCATAACACCTTATTTTCAATCTAAAAAACCTTTGGATTAACCAAGTTTATTTATTCTCATATTATATTAAAATCCTTCAAATCGGTTTATAATGTAAATGTGAATTATCCTAAGCATATCCCCCAGGATTTTCGTTACCAAGAGTGCAGGAAGGCCCATTGTTGTGTACTAGGATACCCCGGGTCAATCTCGAAACTCCTTGTCAGAGTTTTCACTCCTAGGTACATTTGTTCTAGAGCCACCTCTACCTGCTCGTATCTAGACAAGGATGTATTTCTTGAAAAACCCACATAATATTTACATTACCAAAATTTTTGGATGATCTTCTATACTAATCCTCAATGTCTATCTTAGGATAGTATTTCCTAATCAAAGTTTTTTTCTAAATCTAGCTTCCATGGTATGTACTAAACTTCCTATAATACCAACTGTAATCCCCCAACCTCAGTTACCTAGAATCGATGCATTATTAGAAAACATTGGCATGATACAAGGAATCATGTCCTAAAAGACCAATCAATTTAGTATCTTTGGAAGTACTAGATACATACATAAGTTTTACATTACTTTATGAAATAAAAAACAGTGTGTCCCCTTTGAAGACTCTTATATACCTTAGCATGTTCCTACATGTTAATAGTAATTTACTTATTTTCATCTGGGTAATAAAAACATAATAAATGGGTGAGCTCAGATGCTTAGTAAGAATAACAATATAGCAGAAACTATCATAGATATGAACAAACATTTAAGGCAATGTATAAGACTAGAACACAAGACTTTTAAAATTAATCTTCAACATAATTTGGAAAAGATAAATCAAATAATTCCATTTACTTATTCACATGGATATTCTACTAGTCGAATAATCACATGTAATATCAATAGCCAATTTGATAATGATGGAATGCATAATGCTCGAATCTATAACCACATAGTCAAGTCCTTATGCCAAGACTACAAATAATATTTTTTCAAGGCCTTATGCCAAGACACTAGTTGGTATCATGAGACCTACCGATGCATTGAGGAACTATAGCGGGATACACCCATCACATACTAAGTCCAATGCATTCCTCATATGAAAATGATGAAACATATTACAAATATTCATATTAAACTAGCATATGAAATGTCAATACCTTAACCATAAACCATGAATGGTATAAAAAAAGCACATCCATAGTCAAACATAACTCATTCAATACAATATAGCATATTGTATTAGAATAAATTAACCTCAATCAAGAATAATGAAGGATATTGACTTAGATGAAAATAACCATCAAAACAATTTTAGGGAAATGTCCCGCTTTTTCTTGAAAACATTTAAAAGTATCACTATTCATCAAGAAGCTATTTAAAATAGATTTTTGAATCAAAGTGTCCCATATCACTTTGAAACTATTTAAATGAATTAAAATTTTAAAACATTAAAATATATATAAATAAATACTTAAAACCATTTTTAAAACATGGACATTAATGATAAATATTTATAAGAATAAAATTTTAAAACATTTAAAATGATATTTTAGTTAGAGTTCCTAACCAAATAAGAGATGCTTGAATACAAATAATTGAGGTAATAAAAAATTAATAATATCATGAGAATAAAGGGATTCCTGATATATTATGTCCGAGTATAGTATATACACCAAATAAAATTGAATTGGCACATAATAAAAAAGAAGTCACAATGGAATGTATGTTGAGATGAAATCCCTTATAAAGACTATATCCTTAGGTTAAGGATAAATAAATAACATAATTATGTGTGAAAAATATAAATACACAAAATAGGGTTGGATATTCAATGTAAAAAAATCAAAGGAAATCACACATATTATTGTAACAACAACCCCAATGACTTGGATGTTTAACTAAATGTATGAAAATGGAGTTATGATTACTCTTATCAAGTTTATATCAATGACTTGAGAATTTATCAATGGAGTGATTATGTGTATAAAAAGAATATCCACACAAAGGGGAGTGGAAATTGATACATAAATAAATAAATAGTTATTTCATACATAATCTTCGAGTAAAATAATCAATGATGATTGCGTAAAACCCAATGAGTGGAAATTGAAATTAAAAACTCCCTTAATGATTTGGTGACTTACGAAACATACAATCCATGAAAGAAGGATCATAAAATTAAGATGTAAATACCTTGAAAATGAAGTATATTATATAAGGAATATAATCATGGGTAGTACATACAACACACAAAAGGCAATAATGTCAATATAGCATGAATCTCACGAAAATAAAAAGTGAGATGAAAAACCCCTTTCCATGTTGTAATCAATCGAGTCATATGACCAAAAGTTAATAACCACAAAAATAATAATATAATACCATGAATATAAAGAGAATCATGATAAAATATATCAAATTTTAGTACACAATAACCCATATGCAATAAATAAGTCGCGAACGATGGAAATATCACTGAATTAAAAGTGAGATGAGAAACCCCTTACCTTGTACTTTTACTTTGTATAGGGTAGGTTAACCTCCTATATAATGGTTAAATAATTTTTATTAAATTATACAAGAACCAAATACATAAATATGATATAATATATGATCTTATAATATTGCTTTGTTAATAATATTTCAGTAATATCATCATTTTGGGGGTAAACCAATTTGTTTTCCTTTATATGCTTAGTTACATAAGCCATGTTTGTTATGGATATGATGTATTTGATTCATATACAAAATGATATTAAGTTCATAAAAATTATTTTTAATCATATAATGAAAATTATTCTTGAATTATTAGGATCACTGATGGGAAGTTGGGTTTTCCCAACTCTTTTATACCAACAGTTTAACAGAACCATTGGTATAGGGGTCCTTTGCCAACAGTTTGAATAAACCGTTGATAAAGGTTGAGTTAGTGAAGGATTTCCCAACAGTTTGAAGAAATTGTTGGGAAATCTACAAAATTTTCTCCCTTTAACAATAGTTTGTACAAACCGTTGGTAAACTCCATGATTTTCCCAATAGGTTTTAAAAACTGTTGGGAAAAGTCCCCCCAAATGCAGCAAAACCACCCCTGATTAAACAGAAGTGGATAACTCTGCTTTTCCCCCAATTTCTAGAATCCCCCGCATAGGTGAACCCTAACCCGAGGCCTTACATCTGATAAACAGCCACTCCCCCATCTAGGTTAGAGTCCTTCAAACTTTTCTTAAATACAAACATAGAAGCCCTCATTGAGGTAATTTACACGGTTCGTGTATGGTCTACCAAACTCTGTGACCTGACATGGTGAGTAGAGGTATCATATTTGTTTCTAGTGTTGTTCATCCAAACTATGAGCTAGTTATAAGGATATCCTTCTATTCTCAACCTTTCTCCATTTATTTCACGATCTAGAAAGATCACGTCATTAATAAATATTTCTAGGGATTTTGGAAAATTTTATTATTCACACTATTTGATATTGAATCATTGACTAATAATTGATTGGAAGATGTCTGTGAGTATATAGAAGATGGATTATAAACTATCCCTTAAAAGTTTCACTATTTTTCTTTCTTTGTGATGTGTATTATCACCGAAATACTTTATTATTAATCTCAAATTTAAAAATAAAAGTTTTTGTCAATACTTTATGAAATTAAAATTCTTTAAGATCCATGAACAACCTATTAGTGTAGAAGCCTAAACATTATCCACCCATGGGGTGCACTTGACTTGGTGAACTAATTTGGTAATGAAAGGTATGATCATAGGTGTTCCAAGAATGAGTTATTGAACATGAGTGAATGATTTTGGATGTCTATAACACATAATGGGACCAGAGGCATGTTCCTCTTATATGAGACCTATTGAAATTGAAAATAAATAAATTTTAATTTAATTTTTGAGTACTTGTTCATTGATTAATGATTTGTAATTCCTTGAAGAAACCAACCAAGTATTCATATTAAAAACATAGATTTTAATTCAATTTAGAAACCCCCTTGGATTCATGATGATTTTTTTAGAATACCTTGGGGAAATCTACCTTGGATTCATAGTGATTATGATTTAGGAATCCTTGGGGAAGTCACCCTCGGATTTGAAAATAGTGGCCTCTCTCGTTACATAGGTTTGTAATTCCTTCCTCCCTATAAATCCATCTTTAGTCAATTAATTTTTTAGTTCTACACTCCAAATCCGTATGGATTAACGTAGTTTTAATGTCTTTCATCTATTATTCTTTGTTTCTATTTTGATTTGACCGAAACCAAGTGGTGACGTGTGTGGCATGACAAACCCAATAAGTATAGTTAGATTTTATTTATATTTTCATTTCACAATTCAAGTGTCACAATTATATGAATCAACTTGATTTGAAGTCCTCATAGCCACTCCTTTTATGTAGTTAGTGGATCATATCGACTAATGGAGGTTCTCGTTAAATGTATCCCCACAAAAAGATGGTAAATGGTTTTTTTAGTTATATTTTCTCAAGGTGGGTAATGGATAGAAGTATGATCCATTTGAAGGGATTGGGGATTGTTGGGTTAGTGGGGTAGGTGGTTTTCCTTTTTTTAGTGGGGTGATATGGTACTTTATGTGGACTTTAGTTTGGGTGTTATGAAATGTACTACCTTTTCACAATATTTGAATTTGTAGCATCAATAACTTATTTAAAAAACTATCTTTACACATTCTTCATCTTTCATGAAAAGCCTTCACTTTTTAATATCTTGAACAATGTTCTATCAGGTATATGGTGTCTTCTTGTATGTGATAAATGAAAAAATTACAAAACACATATCACCTCAAATTTAGGCACACATAACTGAATTATATCATTTCATTGTTTTAATAGTTAACAACATCCACTTGAAACTCCTTCATTTATCATTTACTTAAATATATTTCCAATTAAACTTCAATATTATTAAATTTCTTATGACATAATGACTTTTAAAAAATCTTTTTATGGAATGGATAGAATTTGGATGTATGAAACCGATCGGATCTCAATCGGTTTTAAAAAAAAATTGGAGAGGTTTTTAGATTTTTCATTCCATAATGCTTCAGATAGTGGTCGCATACACTACCCATGTTCCAACTGTGTTGGTAGAACTTGG
Source organism: Viscum album (assembly GCA_963277665.1). NCBI lineage: Eukaryota > Viridiplantae > Streptophyta > Magnoliopsida > Santalales > Viscaceae > Viscum > Viscum album. Next base: position 1,081,577,369 of record OY728120.1, on the reverse strand, counting down.
TTGATCCATAAAGAAGTCAGCTACCACATAACAAAATATGGTTTTCAAGCAAACTACTATGCGTGGTATCACAAACGGGAGAAAATGAATTCTAAATTTTTGATAATCGAAATGAAAGGACTGGACTAGAGAATTTGTTAGATGACCGATTTCCATTTATTTTTCATCATGAAAAAGAAAGGATTTCGACTCAAGAAGACTTCTATATGAGGATAGATGATGCATCTAATGAAAATGATTATATTATGAGGGTGAAAAAATTGAATGATTCTATCACGACTCCAGTATATCAATAATGTGATAAAATGAGAAAGCTAGAATTTCTAATCTGATTGTTTCATGGGAAAACTATGTATGGGATTTCTAATACAATAATTTATTACATTCTTACCTTCTTGAAGGATTTAATTCCAGATGATGAAGATATTCACTCAAACCACTATATGAAAAGGATATTAGTTGAGGAACCTGGATTTTCAAGAAACAAAATCCATGCTTTCCAGAAAGATTGCAGTTTATTCTGGGATGAAACCGCTGAACGAAATGATTGTATAAAATGTGGCACATCCCGCTGGAAGTCAAAATCTGATGGAACACCATCCCGCATGATACAAAATGTATTGTGGTACTTTCCATTGATCCCCAGGCTCCAAAATATTTTTATGTCTGATGAAATATCAATAAAAAAGGGATAGCCTGATACTGAGAGAAAGAAGACTAATGATGATTTAGTTCACCCTACAGATGGATTTTCATGGAAGAGATTTGATTCTCAATATCCTAATTGTGCAGTTGACATGCTTAATGTGAGGATGGATCTTTCGTGCAATGGTTTTAGTCCATTTCGACATATTCTTACCTCTGGTAACACATGGCCATTTTTTATACACATTTACAATCTTCCCCCATAGTTCTATATGAAAAAACCTTTCACTTTCATGAGAATACTCATATCTGGACCTTCTGATTCTAGCATTGATATTAACATATAAATTAAATCTTTAATAAAAGAGTTGAAACTTATTTTGGATATGGGAGTGTTCACATATGATGCATATTCGAAATACATATTTCATATGTGTGTTGCGCTTATGTGGATGATCAATGATTTTACAAATTATGAAATGATGTCTGGATGGATCATGAAGGGAAAACTGTCATGTCCTATTTGTATAATGAATACACAATATAGAAAATTGAAACATTGTTGTAGTTTTAGTTTTATGAGACATTGATGATTCTTGACAATAGACCATCCATATAGAAAAAATATTTAATGATTTGATAATAACATTGAGACTGATGATCCACCACCGCATATGTCTGGAACTGATGTGCTTAATGAATTGAAAGACTTCAATTTTTCATTCATGAAGGGTTAAATTAAATCTGGATAGAGACAAAATGTTTCCACTGAAACCTATTACAATTGGAGGAAGAGGAGTATCTTTTGTTATTTTCCTTATTGGTCAACCTTTTTGTTAAATCATTGCATAGACATAATACACATTGAAAATAATATATGTGAAATTTTTCTTTAGATACTTCTAAAAGTTAAGGTAAGTACAAAAGATGATTTATGGTCTCGACATGACTTGGTGTATTGGGGAATCAAACCAGAATTGCATGTTGTGTGTATTAGTGAAAATAAAGGGAAAGTTCCATGTGCTTCTTATGTGATGACACTTAAGAAAAAAAAACAATTTATGAAAGCATTAGATACTACTATAGTTCCTAATTTCTATTCAAGAAACATATCTAAATAGGTCAATATAATAGAGTTGAAGCTAAAATATTTGAAGACCCTTGATTATAACGTTCTTCTTCATGAGTTGATTCCAATAGAAATCTACCATCTTTTGTCCAATAATGTAAGGGTGACTGTTATTCAGTTGTGACATTTTTTATAGATCTTTCTTAAAATAATTTTTCCAAGTATTTCTTGAAAAAAATGTTGATAGATTCTCCATTAATTTTGTGTGAGTTAGAGAAAATATTTCCTCCATCATTTTTTACATGCATGATGAATCTGACTGTCCATATTCCCAAAGAAATACTTCTCGGAGGACCTATTTCTTTTCGTTGGATGTATCCAACTGAAATAAATATGTACAATTTAAAGTATTATATCTGAAATAAGAATCATCCGGAAGGTTCTATCATGAACGGTTACTTGGATCAAGAATGTATGGATTTCTATTCAATGTATTTTTCTGATCTTACTACAAGAATTAATAGACCAATGAGAAATAAAGAATGATAGTATGATAAAATTGAACCCAGTTTTCCATCACTTCCTCAAATAGGAGGAATTCTGGGATCATATATATAGATGACATTAATCCTTGAAGAGCAGGATATGGCACATCGCACAGTTTTGTTCAACTGTGATTTTTTCGATGACTACATCAGCTAACTTAATTGAATATGTATATATTACATGTATATTTGTTAAACTATTAATATTTTTTATCTACAGGGAACATAAAACAATGATATATATAAAGCATCGTTCTTTATCTTTGTGAAGGAGGGATACTTTTCATATCAAAGAGTTTTATGCCTGGTTAAAATTGAAGTTAAAAATATAACTTTTTAAAATAATTAAATCAACAGTTAATTAATTTTCATATTCATTTATATTGCAGGAATTGAGTTTGTCTGCTGCCTCTATCTCTAGGGAAATATGATCTTTGGATTTTGGTCCTAATATCGTGGTTTGTTACTGTAAATAAATTGTTCTCAATGGGTAAAACTTTATTGTCACTGAACGAGAAATGAACATGAGAACACCAAATGATGGTATTATGTTTACTACCACAATAGATTGTTATGCCGGTGCATCAGATAGTAGACCGCGATTTGAAAATGTGGGTTATTATGGAGTCGTTAAAAAATTAATAATATTGTATTATGACTCTCATGGACGAGTCACGATGATGAAATTCCATTATTTTGATTTGATGAAGAGACAGGGAAAATATATTGATGATTGTGGATTTTGAGTAATTAATATTACTTCCACTCTTGCTACCGAAGAACCATATGTATTGGAATCAATGGATAAAAACGTTTTTTATGTCAAAGACCAACTTCAACCTAAATTTGGTGTCATAGTTGAAGTAATTCCAAGACATATTTTTAATGACGGTGATGATGGAATTGACAATTTCCCTACTACCATTTGAACCAATCCATTTATTTCTTTTGATGACTCTAATAGATCAATTGTTAGAGTTTATTGTGAACCTGAAGTTGTGGTGGAAAATATATAGAATCCTCTATCTGTGTTATCAATTATTTTGGTTTACCTTGAATTGGGTTGTTAAGGTTGGTACTATTCAAATTTATTTAAAATTGATTACAAATATGGTGCATCTGACTTGACTGTTATGTGAATTTTCAATGTTTATTGGTTGGAATTTTTATTTTAATTGCATTTTCTAATATGGAATTGAACTGTATTTAATCCTATGAAACTAACATTTCTAACTTGGTGAACATTTCAATGCTTCAACTATGATTTGTATAAAATTTATATGACTCTAAGACCACTCTTTAACATTTTACCAGGTAACGAACATGATGGTTTGTATTATTCTTCAAAACATGTATTGAAACCTGCATCATCTTCCTGAGATAAAGAAATTAAATTTTTCCTTAATATTGAAAACTGCTTTACCACTTATGAAAATGGTAGAATCAATGTTCCATGATTTTAATAGACTGATGACACATAGTAAATAATCATCCTACTAAAAATTAAATTTCTTTATTTCATATTGTACGATTTATTGACTTCATTATATATTTTTTCAAGCTCACCTAAAACAATGGTTAGTTAAATTGTCCATTAATCCCCCTATTCCCTCTCATTTATTTTGTTTTTGGGGTTACATGTTAGCTATACTTTTCTATTTACTTCCATATTTGTTTTCAAATGCAGGAAATGAAACCAATTAAAGAGAGGTGACAAAAACAGATTATGACAACAATCATCGCATGAGTGAGTTGGGAATTACACCACTAGTTCCTGTAGTGAGTATTTTATTTCAAATATATTTATTTAAATAATATATAATGTCATGTGATTAATTATTTTCAAAACATTTGTTGAGGATCCATCTATTAGGAGACAGTTATATGATGAGCAACCAAGTAGTGGTGTCAGTACTCTAGGTGTTCATACGAGGGGGTGGTACAGGAGCTAGACGATCTGGTCGGCATACCCGATTAGACCCTACCCCTCCCACTAACATACCATCCATCCCACATTCTAATCTTGGTGTTCCGTTAGGGACACATGGGATATTTAGGCCCCTCATGTTTTTACCACCCTTTACATCTGTGCCTCCTCACCCATCTGTACCATATCCGATGATGATTCTCACTCCCCATCTAGCATTTGGCCAGCCATCCTTGTCATCTTCTTTTACTTATGCTTCCTACTCTCTGGGATTTAATATTCCATATTCTTCGACTCCTGGTCCACCAACATATGTCACTGCAGAGCATATATTGTGACCCACTCCATCTATACAGGGCATTCTTTCAGTTTCTGCAGATCCAACGGTTCCCATTGATCATAATACCATAGGTATACTTATACTACCCTAAAATTTGTTACACCATTATTTATTTTCATTATAATTTGTATTGATAGAATATATTTTTTCATAACAGATACATCTACTAATAGGAGGTGTGGTAGGGGAATAAACACATGTGTGCGGTGTGGTACCCCCGCACACAGTTGATGGTGGACTAAAATGAAGATAGTCATATGATTGAGAAATCAAGGCATCAATGTTGGAGTTTCTTTGGAAACGCTTTCCAAATGTTGTGACATCATTCCTGACAGCCCGCTCCCAGGGAGAGAACTACCAAATGAAGTCAAGGATAAATCCTGGGTAGAGATATGGGTAAAAAAATCTGTTTTATTTAATGCAATATATTATTCTTTTTATTTATATGAATTAATATTTTTTTATCAGTTGTGGTTTAGTTTCCTTGATGGTGAGGGTGCACGACCAGCACATCTAAAGGATTTAGGTGAGCTTTGAAGAGCTTATAAGAATGAGTTGTACATTGTATGAAATGCTTGAGTGGGCACATAGTTAGATGTGGTCCCTATCATGGATGAGTTTCCTTTAGAACAGTACCAATAGATAATTACTCATTGGACAACTATCCAATTTATTTTATTAATCAAATAGAGGTATTTAAATTAAAATTTTCAGGTTTTTTGTTAATACTAATTATTGAATTTTGTTTAGGATTTATCTGGAAGAAATAAAAAACATTAATGCTAAGAAATACGCCCACACATTAGGACATACTACGATGTCATATCATGAGAGACAGCAGGTATGACAGTTTATAATCTTTCTTTATGACATGCACCTTCTATTGCTTCCTCCATAATTTATTCAATTGCTAAAGTTGTTATATAATTTTAGTTATGAAATTACTGTTTATTTGGGTATCCTATTTTTAATTATGGTTTTCTATATTAACAGTCATTGTAGAGGCATAAATTGAATATAGAAGGACGTGTTCCTCAAGAAAAACTATTTTTCTCGAGTAGAAAGAAGAAATATGGAAGTGCGGTTAATGAACCGACTTAGTAGCAGATTGTAATTTTTACACTATAGATTTATAATTTAAATATCTATTTTGTAACATAATAATCTATTTATAATTTTAACAATATTCTTTAGAGGTCCTTTATTCCTAGGAACCTGACAATTTTCGGCCAAATGATCACTTACATCAGGTGATGGGACATGAGAACCATGGTAGAGTACGCTGCCGACCTGGGAAGAGTATAGTTCTGATAAGGTATTGGCCCTCTTCAGGTATGAGTTTTAGTGCCACAGAGTTGTAGATGGTTAAGGAATAGGAAAAACAGGATGCAAAAAGGGCCACAGAGATGGTAGAACAGTCTTCTAGGGAAAACATTGCATTTATGAAACTGATGGAAGTTTTACATCCAACACGTCTACTAGAGGCCATCACTGCTTTTGATGAATATATTTCATCGCTTCATAATATTTTTCTCCATAAATGAAAACATAAATTTAATTATGGATAGGAAATTGGATTCTAAATGATTTAAATTATTATTTATAGATTATAAATGTTTTCTTTTTAAAAATAATGGATGTTGTGAAATACCCCTATTTTAATAAAACTGTAATATTTTAGTGGAATTTAGAAAATTGGTAGTCTGATTAGAAGTTGATATAATGAAATTATTTTTTTAACCATGTAATAATTAGCTTATAAAATATGTAAATACAAACCCATGAACCTGGGATAGCCCTCCGGGCAGCCCCCCACCCTCCACCCTGGACCCCGGACAGTCCCCCAAATAGCCCCACGGACAGTCCCTCGGACAGCCCCCTCCACCCTCCTCCCTGGACCCTGGACGACCCCCACCCTCTTCTCTGGATCTCGTACAACCCCCCGAACAACCCCCCTCCCCCTCCCCCTCCTCCCAAGACACCGTACATCCCCCCACCCTCCTCCTAGGACCCCGGACAACTCCCCTTTTTCCTGGACCCTAGATACCCCCCCACCCTCCTCCCTAGAACCCAGACAGCCCCCCACCCTCCTCCCTGGACCCCAGAAAACCCCCCTCACCTCTCTCTGGACATATGTGTTTTATGTTCTATTAAAGGTCTTTTTTTGTGATGTTTGAAGTATGTTTTTATATGTTTTTTGTGCTATTTTTTATGTTGGTGTATGCAGTGAGGTGTATGCGGTGTATTATGTAGTGTGTTATGTAGTGTGTTATGAAGTGTGTCTGTTTTATGTGCTCTTTTTATGTTTGTTTTTTATGTTGGTGAATGAAGTGTATTATGATGGCTAGGCTATTTTTATGTGTCTGTTTTTTATAAATGGTTGTTTTTATGTTTCTGTTTTTTATGCAGGTGTATCTTGAAAATGTTTATAGAGTTTTGTGTGTTTTGGAACTCCCTATACATCCCTCCTCCTTCCTAGACCCTGGACAGCCCCCCCCCCCCCCCTTCGTAGACACTGGACAACCCCCTCCCTCTCCCCCCACACTCCTTCTTGGACCTCAGACAGCCCCCCTCCCCCCCACCCTCCTCTCTCGACCTCAGACATCCCCAGACCTGACACCCCAACATTAGTCGAGCAGCGATTTGGCATGTATAAAACATCACGACAAGTCACAAAAGTCTAAGGACAACCTCCCTTGATTCTGGAAAAATCACACTCTTAATTCGGCATATCATATCACAATCTAAGCTCTCTCCAAGATTCACCCAAAATCCCAATGGAAAAGAGGGTTTTAGAGCTTCTGAAGAAGATGATAGAAGAGTGCAAACCCTAATCAAAAAGAGGAATCAAGGAGGGTATTAAACTCACCTGGATCTTCAATCTGCACTTGACAGCACTCAAAACACCCAAGGATAAAAGGAGATCTGCCCTTAAGATCTCATCGGAGCTTTGGATTATGAATATACTTTAGCACAAGGATCCACGATGTGGCCGATACCACTCAAAGTGTCTCACTTTTATTTGAAATGGATAACTTATTAAATGAAAACAACAATTGGCATATGGAAAACCAACCAAACGCATTCGGATTATGTTGATTCTTTAGGAAAAAAATCCATGGGTCATTTGTGACATGTAAGAGTCAACTCCACCTAAATAAAAGTCACATTGTGGGCGATACCACTTAAATTGTCTCACCTTTATTTGAAATGGCCAGGATTTTAAGCGAAAACAACAACTTGCATATAAAAAACCAGCCAAACGGTTTTTGATTGTATTGATACTTCAGTAAAATGATCCATGGGTCATTTGTGATGTGTACGAGTCAACCCCGCCTCAATCTGATGCACGATGTGGCCGGTATCACTCAATGTGTCTCTCTTTTGTTTAAAATGGACATTGTTTTAAGTAAAAACAACAGACATAAAAAAACTAACCAAATGTATTCTGATTGTGTTGATACTTTAGCACAACTATCCATGGGTCATTTTTGACATGTACGAGTCAACCCTGACTCAATCTGAGGCATGGTGTGGCCGATACCACTCAATGTGTCTCACATTTATTTGAAATGGACAACATTTTAAGTGAAAACAACAACTGACATAAAGAAAACTGACCAAATGCATTCATATTTTGTTGATACTTTAGTAAAATGATCCATGGGTCATATGTGATGTGTATGAGTCAACCTCACCTCAATCCGAGGAACAATGTGTCTAGTATCACTTGAAGTTTCTTTCTTTTGTTTAAAATGGACACCCTTTTAAGTAAAAAAAAGTAGAATATTGAAAACCAACAAAACATATTCGGATTGGGTTGATACTTTAGAACAAGGATCCAAGGTTTATTTTTGACATGTACGAGTCAACCCCACCTCAATCTGAGGCACTGTGTGGCTGGTTCCACTCAATGTGTCTCACTTTTATTTTAAATGGACAACATTTTAAGTGAAAAAAATAAATGGCATACGGAAAACCGACCAAATTCGTGGATTTTATTGGTAATTTAGGACAACAATCCATGGGTCATTTGTGAAGTGTACGAGTCAACCCCACCTGAATCCAATGCATGGTGTGGTCGGTATCACTCGAAGTTTCTTTCTTTTGTTTAAAATGGACACTCTTTTATGTAAAAAAAACTGGCATATGGAAAACTGGAAATACGTATTCAGATCGTGTGGATACTTTAGCACAAGGATCCATGGGTCATTTTTGGATGTGTACAAGTCAGCCCCGCCTCAATCTGAGGCACGATTTGGCCAGTATCACTCGAAGTGTCTGTCTTTTGTTTAAAATGGGCATCATTTTATGTAAAAACATCTAGCATACAGAAAACAGAACAAATGTATGTGTATTGTGTTGATACATTAGTACAAGGATCCATGGTTCATTTTGGACGTGTATGAGTCAACCCTATCTCAATATGAATCACGGTGTGTCTAGTACAACTCAAAGTGTTTCACTTCTATTTGAAATGGACAACCTTTTAATTGAAAGCAACAAATGTCATATGGAAAATAGACCAAATGCATTTGGATTGCGTTGATACGTTCGGAAAACGATCCATGGGTCATATGGGACATGAATGAGTCAACCCCACCTCAATCTGAGGCATGATGTGGTCGGTATCACTTGAAGTGTCATGATTTTGTTTAAAATGGACACCCTTTTAAGTAAAAACAATTGGCATACAGAAAACCGACTAAACATTTTTGGATTGTGTTGATACTTTAGCACAAGGATCCATGGGTCATTTGTAACATGTATGAGTCAACCTCACCTCAATCTGAGGCATAGTGTGGTAGGTACCACTAAAAGTGTCTCACTTTTATTTGAAATGGACAACAATTTAAGTGAAAAAAACAAATGGAATATGGAAAACCAACCAAACACATTTGGATTCTATTGGTACTTTTGGAAAATGATCCATGGGTCATTTTTGACATGTAAAAGTCAACCCTGCCTCAATACGAGAAACAGTGTGTCCTATACCACTCAAACTATCTCACTTTTATTTGAAATGGACAAGATTTTAAGTGAAAACAACAACTTACATACAGAAAACCAACCAAATGCTTTCATATTATATTGATACTTTAGGGAAATGATCCATGAGTCATTTGTGACGTGTACGAGTCATCCTCGGCTCAATTTGAGGCATGGTGTGGTGGGTATCACTCTAACTGTCTCTCTTTTCATTAAAATTGACATATTTTTAAGTAAAAACAACTGGCATACGGAAAACCAACCAAAAATATCTGGATTGTGTTGATAATTTTGCACAACGATCCATGGATCATTTGTGACGTGTATGAGTCAACCCTGCCTCAATATGAGGCACAATGTGGCTTGTAGCACTCAAAGTGTCTCACTTTTATTTGAAATGGACAACATTTTATGTGAAAACAACAACTGGCATACAGAAAGCCGACCAAACACATTCAGATTGTGTTGATACTTTAGGACAACGATCCATGGGTCATATGTGACGTGTACGAGTCAACCCACCTCAATCTAAGGCCCAGTGAGGCCTATATCACTCAAAGTTTCTATGTTTTGTTTAAAATGGACATTATTTTAACTAAAAACAACCGACATATAGAAAATCGACCAAAATTATTCGGATTGTGTTGACACATTAGCACAAGGATCCATGGTCCAGCCTCACACAATCCACTTCTCATATGAGGAACTCCTACCACTAGTTTAAAACACATGATATTCATTACACCATGGACAACTACATTCCCTAGGTCACACAAGCTCATTTATACACACCCATTATCATCATCACTAAGTTCAATGACACTCTCTCCAAACCATGGGACCTTATATTTTTTTTGGTTGAAGTCATTTACACATTTCCTTATTTTGGGGTTATTAGCTTCTAATTTCTGAATTCAATCATGTATGTGTGATACAAAATGAAATTTTTTATGTATTATTAATTCTGTATAACACATATAATTATGTATTTAGTTTTTTATGTATTTTATTCATAATTGATAATTACATTATGTATGTATTCAATTCAGTATTCAATTATGAATTGAATTCCGGATTACACATGAAATTGTCATCTCAATTCTGAATTGAATTCAAAATCAATTATGTGTGTTTATAATTATATTATTAATTATGTATTAATTCATTATGTGTATAGTTATTGGGTGCATTATGTTTTAATTCTATATGAATTAATTGTTTATATGTATGTTTTATAGTTGGTTGTTGCAGGTAATTGGAGTTGGGGAAGCTAGAAATGCAGAAAGGGAAACCTACTAATGGAAATCACCGAGTAGCACAGAGCAGTAGTCTACTGCCTGAATTTCACTGCAAAGCCTATTATAATGGTTTACAACCATTGGCATAGGGTTATGAATGTGTTTTATACCAATGGTTCTAAGAGAACCGATGGTAAAAACACTTTCCCAACAGTTTACAAACCGTTGGGATATAGGTGATATGTTTAGATATACCAACGGTTTGTGTAACCCATTTGTAAAAAGCATTAAAAACTATATTTCAATGGTTTGAAACTGTTGGAATAGTATGTTTACCAATTCTTTCAAACTGTTGGGGAAATTTTATACCAATGGTTTGACATAACCGTTGGTAGAATGTAGATTTCCTAACATATACCAATGGTTTTCCAAAAACTGTTGGCATATGTTTTTTCCCTACAGCTTACTTCCCAAAAGTTTGGATAACTATTGGTATATATTATAACAATAGTTATCCTACCTTTACCAATGATATTTAACCTTTGGTAAAGGATTCGTTTCCAGTATTGGATGGGGAAGGAATCTCATTACGTTCGTAGAGACGGTAATCCATACGTACGGACGAGAGAAAATATCATTATATTGATGGTGAAATTGTATGTAATTGGATGTTATATCATATTTATAGAATCATTATCATGTTATATTTATTATATACATTAGTTATACTGATTATTATACCCATCCAACTAATAAAGTGTTTGAATAAAAAACTACACCACGATGTGGAGATGGTAAGCTGTAAGTACACACGTATGGTGACTTTGTCATATATAGGATGTATAGAATAAGGAATATGGTTTTACCATATTTATAATAACATCGCAGTATGTAAAAGGTACTATAGTTATTAATTTGGTATGGAAACCAAAAATAAAGAGGAAGTGGAAGAAGAAAAGAACTTGAAAGAGGGTGGTGAAATTATTACCTCTTCTTCAGGTGTTTCCTTTTGAGTTGACCAAAATGGCTCCTTAGGTTGGCTTTATGATCAATGTAAGTACTCTAGGTTGATATTATGGGAGTTGGGATGATATTTTTTCAGGTTTTTCCGAGCCAAAAGGCTTTGGATGAGTGAAATTAACGGAAGGGGAAGTACCCCTTTATAAGAGAGGTGAGGGTGACTTTTGAAAAACCTTGAAATATTTATTTATAATAAAATTATCTTCGATTTATAATTGCCCAAAAATGATTTATTTAAAAGATAATGTGGGTATGGGTTGAAAAAATCTCAACTAATAGGTTTTATATATGTTTAGGTTACCATTTTTAACATATCTTTTAGATCTATCTATTAGTTAATTAGTTTAACTTTTACTGTGTCTTCTTGTATTCTTACAATATATAGTTAGTAAACATACTATAAACATACAAGATGACCTCAAGTGGTTCATTAATGACATATATAATATTATTTAAGCTTTTTGTATGAACCTTATATTTTTATGAATATTATATCAACCAATAATATAGTATTTTATTTTAAAAACTCATTTATGTCAATTTTGACATTATTTAGTATTTGGTTTTTGTGAAAATCATAACAACATGATTACTTAGAAAAAAAATTATTTAATCAACCCTAAAATGTCATATTAACCTATAAAAGTATTTTAATTCATCAAAAGTTTCAAATTAAATTTATTTGAATATTTATAATATCAATTATTTTAATCCTTGATTAATAAGGTAATTACTACATCATCATTGTGTCATAAATAAAGTTAATTATTTATTTTCCATAAAATATAAATAAAATACTATTATGTATTAAATATTTCTGGATTTATAATGAATATTTATAGTTGAATTTATGTTATGTATAACCTTATAATAAAAATTGTTTATTTATTAAACATTGAATTTAGCTCTTTTAACTCTTCTTTAAATATAATTATAATAAATGTACTAATTTAATCCAATTGAATCAAAGAAGAACATATTTTATCTCTAAGTTTGTTATTGGTCGAATTACACTTATCCAATAGAATTTGGACATGTGTTACGATAATTATAATATCATTTCTACCCTTAATTACCCTACTTACTTTTAACTATGGTAAATAAAAGTCAAAATTTACTATTCATCGGAAATTATTTTCATATTATTGAACCACATTTTACTTATTTATGTCAACCATGTATCTTGTATTTTTTAAATTAAACTCCCAGAAGTGGTAAAATTATATTTTACACAAATTTGCAAATGCTCCTAGAAGGGGGGTAAAATGGTAAAAAGTTCAATAAAATTTTATACATCTAATTTTATTATAAAATGACTCCAATTAATTACATTGAACTTATATAGGTATTATATATCTATTTTTACTTAAAATAAATTGAAATAAAATAATTATTTATTTAAATAAAAGGTCAGTTTTAAACTATAACGTAGTGTTTTTCACTATTCATCCAAAATTGAATGTTTTCAGAAAAATACCTATAATTCACCCTAATATAATTTTGATATTCAAAATTAAAGAATTAATTCTATATTACCAAATTCAAAACATATATGTTTCATTAACTAATTTACAATTAATTCTCATTGTTGAAACTGAAAAGCGGGTTTTTAAAAAATAAAAACTATCAAAAGATTGACATGTGTTTAGGTCAAATTTAAATGTGAAATTACTTATAATGACCAACAGTGTATTAAATGATAAAATTATAATATAATTATACTTTCAAACCATTAAAATTCATAATTTAAAATAATAAATTATTTCGATTAAAAAAGTTGTTTTCAATTAAAATTTAGTATTTTCACTATTCATCAAAATATGAAAGTTATCAGAAAAGTACCAAAAATTTATTCAAAATAAATTTTGTTGTCCTAATTCTAATGAAGACATTAATTTCATTATATTGAATATATAAAACTGTCAAATATTCGTTTTAAAAAGCGGTTTCCATTTGATGGTGGTAAAATTTCATTTTTTGAAAAATACTTCTTTTATCTAAAAAAAGAATTTGTTCTTATATTATGTCTAAGAAACTCATAATCTGGATTCTAAAATTATATGGAGTATACAAAATTCAAAATTTAGTTAATATTATTCATAAATACTTTTAAATTACTAGTTTGGTAAGTCGTTGTGCGTTCAAAATCGGTGTTGTGTGTAGCGCAAGCTATTAAATTACTATAAAGAGAATAACTTACTATGAAATCTTGGGGAGTTACAGATTGCAACATAAACCCTTACCACTTTGGTAGGTTTTGAATCATATACCATTGAAGGAAATAAATTAAAATTAAACCTTAGATATAATAAAAATAAATATAATCATGATATAACATATAAAATTGGTATTATATACATCATATAATCATAAATAGGTATATTACATGAAACATGACTTAATGAAACAATATTGAGATGAAGAACCCTTATAGTTTTGGTAATCCATAAATCGAAACATAATGAAAGAAATAACATTATATAGATTATTAAATACACAAAATATTCATGAAAATCGTCATAAAAAATTAATATTTTTTATATACACCACACAAAAGAAATTTCTAGTGAATATGGCATATATCTCAAGGAAACAAAAATTAAATGAGAAACCATTACCAAAGGTATTGAATTTAATTATACATTCTATTAACCTCCTGTATAATAAATATAAATATATTATAAATTTATAAAAAAACAAAATTAAATGTTATATTACAATAATTGATTCAATTATAATTTCTAATTACTCTTTTATTAATAATTACTCTCCAAAATCTTCATTCTAGGTTTTCACAATTCTTTTTTACATGCATGTTTTGGTTTGGTGGTTCTAGTCCATGAACCCTAGTCATGATTTAATCATTTTAGATACCTAATTATTTCTTAAGTATCATATTTATTAATTATATAAAATTTTGTACCCATTCATATAAGGTGATATTGATAAATGAATTGCATCACTTCATCGAGTTGGGAGTTTGTACGTACGCACAAGTGATATTTTCACTTTTTGATGGATGGAATCAAACAATGTTAAATAAAAATTCACATTTTAAAAATAATAATTATATAATTTTTTTCTTATATATTCATTAAATTTTTATTTTAGACCATCCATATAAAGTATAAATGAAAAAAGATTCACGTCATTTTGTGGAGGTGGTAGTCCATACATACACAAGAGCGATGTTATCATCTTCCAAAAGATGGGATAGTCATAAGGTGGGTAACATTTTATATTTATAGAATCATTAAAATTTCATTATAATCATTAAATACATTTATATAAATATCCATGAGAGCCAGTGAGGAAATATAAAATATGTCAGTCGTGGACATAGTAGTCCATACGTACACATGATGACATTTTCATTTTTCAATGGGGTGGATAATAAATAGATATTTGTTATTATACAAACATAATGACATTTAAGTAAAATAATTTTCATTATTTAAATATTTTAATATGGTTAAATAACATTTGGATTAGGTGGAATAAGAAAAAAACTTAAAAGGATTTGGTACAGATGATTACCTCCCCTTTGAGAAACTTCCTTTGGATATCTTATTAAGGACCCTTGAATTATTATTTTTAGAGGACAAGAGAATCTAGAACATATATAGGGAAGTTTATAAGATAATTTACAAGATTTAGGTTGGGTTATTGGGCTCAATAATTTTTGAATAATAGAGTATATGATGTCCCCTTTTATAAGTTTGGACAGTGGCACACCTGTATTTATTCTAAACATTAAAATAATATAAAGTTTCATTAAAGGAAAAGTGGCTCCAGATTGGATAAATTTAAAATTTAGAATGATTTAGGGTCTAAATACATTCAAAAAATAATATTAATACAAGTTTTTAGGTTTTTTAATAATTTACACTTTGGTTTCATCAATTATTTACTATTTTAACCCTTACCGTGGTAACAAGATACATAGTATTTAAGGTTCAATAATGTCATTATAAAAGTTAAAGTGGATCATAAGTGGAAAAAAGTTATATTATATAAAATTTACCATTAATTGGAAAAATTATTATATCTTATGATTTTTAAAACATTTATTTAAATATTACTTAACATAAAATATACTTAAAGTCACTTTTAGGTCTATTCACATTAGTTGACATTAAAACCATAAATATTTACATGGAGTTCAAACTTGAGTATTTAAAACATTAATTAACTTTCATTTTGATCCATAAAAATCATTAAATACATTAAATAATACCAAAAACATCATGTTGAAACATTAATTTATATTTTAATACTAATAAACATATCATTTCCTAGATATTTCATAATCCATTCATTTATAATTGTGATGCGCAAACTTGTTTATGGGTTTTATAAAGCATTCCTTTATAGATGATAAATAATTCCCACATAGGATTCAATATATTTATATTAATATTTCTTTATTTTGAGGAATTATTTTACCATAAATATTGATAATTTGATAAAATATACTTTATTTTTCCCTACAAATTCATCTTTGGGTTGTGATTTGAGTATTTTTACACCTCTTGTTCATGTCATATGATTAATAAACATGATGATATTTTCATGCTTGAAGTACTAAAATTATCGTTTAGCAGATCACAAGATCCACAAAAGGATGAAAAATTAATCCTCATGTTCCTAACCATTAACCATAACAAAAAATGGTTAGCATGAGTTAAGATAATATCCATTGTGAATAAATACTACATTAATTTAAAATTCCTAAAAAAATAACAGCCAATATTTATCTTAAATCATTAAATAAATAATTAACCATAAAACACCACCAAGACATGTTGATTAAATTCAATACCAAAAAACAAAAAAATATTTTATCACATATTTTTACAACATTAACATAACATTTATCGACAAATAACATTAATCATTCAAAATTCACATTCCAAAAATGGATATAATATATTAATATATTATCTAAAATATACTAATCATTTCATAAAATAACCTGAATCGCTATAAAACTATAATAAAAACATAAATGCTTCCATAGGTAAAATAAAAAATAACTTTAATCACTTAGTCACCAAATAACTTTTCAATCTCTTGGTAATCTAAACATATATTCTAAAAATATAACAAACCATTTATTCCTATTAAACATAATTACCTCATCCTTAAAGAAGGAATTTACCTTAAAGGTTATGTGTTATTTCAACTTATCCTTCCAATTAAATTCTTCTTGAATAACTTCGCATTAAATAACAATTTAAACATGTGGGACACATATACCTCAATCGTCTATTATGTACACTAAAATTTCATTAATCACCATAAAATCCCATCACTTAAAACCTAAAAAGGGTATTTGTGCCTTACACTTATGCTCATACATAAATTTATCAACAAATAATGGTATCCTTAACTCCTATATTGTCATCATCTGATAAAGTTCTAACCTATGATGTTTTTTAAATGCTTCCCTAATACCAATTAGGAGAGGCTGAATCCCATACACTTGAATCTAATTCTAAAAAACTAATATTTACATACTAGATTTGATACCGACTAAAGAGATTCATAATTAACCATATATAATTATAGTATCAATAGCTAAAATTAGGTCACATACACACCCAAAACCATTTAGGTTTATAGTTTTAGAGAGTTAGGAAATAACCCATTTATGTCAAAAAACTCATTTCTTTCTCATCATATGGGTATTTTTCCATTATACACAGACTTTATTATTCTATATGGAGAAATCAACATATACCACAAAATTAACCATGGATGATACCCTTATAGTAATATATTATAAAATATCATTCTTCATATACTAGGGAAATAGAAACATAAGAAAGGGTGGTCTTTAATGATCTATAAGGGTAAACATGGGAGATATAAATCTATGATCATATATAAGAATAAGATAAATATAGGGGTATGTGATCATGAACATAAATTATACAATTCAAAATCAATCAGTCAAAGATCATCAATCAAGATTCATGGAAATAGTAATTATCATAAGAAAATTTATAAGTCATAAGAGTATTGAGTCATCAATAATGAATCATGTGCCACGAGAACATATCTTAAGAATAAGACATAATTTCTCGGTATAGACATAAGGATAGAAAATAAATTTCATATTCATGAATCACTACCAAGAATATCATAATGGATAGAGTCCCATACTGAATTGGTTTCACTCCCCATTTCTATCATCTACTTAGTCAAGGCTCACTATCAGGATTATCGTAGCGGATAGACTCCCTTAATGAATTGGGTTCACTCCCCATTGCAGTTCATATTATCACATGATATTTCATTATTTATGAAATTAATTAGAGTTATTAATAATTACAGTCCCACCCATCACATAATTAAAACCATACATAAGTGTTCCATAACATCATAAAACCTTCTTTATTTCATATTACAACAACCCATGAAATAGAAATAGGTTTCCTAAAGATTTCATCATCACATAATCATAATCCATCCAAATTAATGAAGTGGATGGTATCATAAAATTATTCATTATTTCATTATATCTTAATTGGCCCATGAAAAACTGAGTTTCAAAAATGCATTCCAAAAATATCATCATGATAAACCATCTAGAGAGAGAACATGGATGTTATCATTAGAAATGTCCCTAGTAAAGAATAATATACTTCAATGGATATTGACATAGATGAAAAATACCTTTACTGGAGCATTTGAAAATTTCATTGAAAATATTATTTTCCTTTGGTATCTTTAAAAACTAAAAAAATCCAGAATATTCAAAAAAATATTTTCTTTTAAAATATACATGGAAATATATAAATAAAACATAACTAAAAATAATGTATGTAACAATGAAAAAATCCCATCATGTAATATATGTTAAAATAGATCATTATTTTCTTACTTTTGTAAAAAGTAAATAATTTTGTGTTTAGAATTTGTTTTATTAAAATTATTTTTAAACCATTATAAATAAAGTTATAGGTAGTGAAAATAGGATTTTGAAAATATTTCAAGTATAGGTTAAATCTAAAAAAAAATAAAATAATATGGATATAGATGAAAAATATTCCAGAAAAAAAGGTTTGTTTTCCCTAAAAATATTTTCTCGGTTGCTTTAAGTACCAAAGAGATTAAAATAAAATTAAATCCTGAAAAATATATAAATATATAGAGGAGAAGAAAATATATCTTATCATATACAATCCTGAAAGAAGTGATATTGTAACCTAAACCTTTAACACATTACGAAATGTTGAATCATGACCCCCTTAAAAGAAATAACATCAAATGAAACTTTAAATACCATGAATATAAATATATTTCTTATATGACATATCAAAGGGGTATTATATACACTATATAATTTTAAATAGGTGCATAACATGGAACATGTCTCAATGAAATAATATTAAGATGAAGAACCATTATATATTCAGCAATATCATAATCATAACATGTTTAAAGAGATAATCATTGATGGATTAATAATTACATATAATTTTAATGAAAATCATAATAAATTAAATTAATCAGTAGTATATACACTACACAAAAGAAACATGTGTAGAATATGACATATGTCTTGTAAAAATAAAAGTGAGACAAGAAACCTTTATCTTAGGTCCTGACTTTCTTCGTATGTTCTATAAACCTCGAATATAGTAAATTTTTATTCATTATAATTTTATAACACAACTATATTCAAACTTATATTACCTGATATTATTTACTTATTATTTTAAATTACTCGAACATTAATAATTCCTTCTTAAAATCATTATCTAGGAAGTTCACTGTTCTGTTTTTCATGATTTTTTGGTTTGATGATTTAAATCCTTGACCCTCATTCATGGTTTCATAATATATAAAATATTAATAATGTAATAATTATCGTATTTATTGATTATATTAAATTTAAAAAAAATCTGTATAAGGTGATGATGAAAAACTAATTACATCACTTCATGAAGGTAGTACTCAGCAAGTAAAGACAAGTAGTTTTTTCACTCTTCGATGGATTTAATGAATGAAATTTAATAATAATGCACCTTATTATGAATATAATTATAAAATATATCATATATATTCATTAAATACATACTTAAAACCATATATATAAATTGTAAATGAAAAACGAATCACATCGCTTAGTGGAGTTGGTAGTCCACATGTACGCACAAGCAACAATGTCACCTTACAGCAAATGGAAGGTAAAAAATATAGAACATATTTCAACATTAAAAAATAATATTATATCATTAAATCAATATATATAACCATCCATGATAGGCGATGATTAAAAATAAAATACTTCGATCATCAAGATAGTAATTCATAAGTACAAACAACAATGTTTTTATTTTCCATTGGGATGGATGATAAATATATAATGGTAATTATATTAAAATAATAACATTAAATAATATAATTTTACTAATTTCAATATTTAAAAATGGTTAAATAATATTTCTGGAATTTATAAGTAGAAATAAACTTAAAAGGATTCAATGAATATGATCACATATTTGTTGAGAAACCCCATGTATACCCCTTCTTAAGTACCCTTGGGTTGGTCTTTTAAGAAGACATTAACCTCTAGAAAATGGATATTGAATCATATAAAATATTAAGTTAGGGTTTTATTAAGCTAAGTGGCTCAGTAATGAGTGAAAAAGTGAGGATACGATGCACCCTTTTATAATTGTGGGGAGTGAAACACTTGTAATTGTTCAAAAATTTGAAACAATATAAGGTCATTTTCAAGGAAAAGTGAGTCAAAATTGGATACATTTATAATTTGGGATGATATAGGGTAGAAATAAATTAAAAAAATATGATTTATAAAATTTTTTAAGTTATTTTTGTCCTTATATTTTTAATTTAACCCCTCATTAACCCATTTAATCCTTACCAGGTTAATAACATACTTTTTTAATGGTTAATAATGTCATTCTAAAAGGTAAAGTGGATAATTAGTGGGAAATGGTTGATATTATATACCATTTCCTATTAATTTGATAAATGATAAGATTTTTATGATTTAAAAAAATATTTAAATAACTTTTAACATAAAATATTCGTAAAGTCACTTTAGAGATTATTTACATAATTTTACTTTAAAAGAATCAAGATTACCACAGAGTTATAATTTTAATATTTAGAAAATTAATCAAATTTTATTTTAATCCATAAAAATAATTCATGTTATTTAATTATCCAAACACATCGCTATTAGTATTTTAAAACTATTTGCTTTTATTTTTCACATACTTGTCAAAGCGCAACAACAGCAATGAAAAAGTTCTTTTTATTCTTATATTGTTACCACAACTTTAAAAAAATAAAAAAATAAAAAAATCCTTATATTCAATATAACAATTTATAATAGTTCATAACATCGTTTTATTTTTATAAAAACTTATTATAAATATTAAAATAATGAGACTGAAATTTTTTAATTATTCTTTACTTAAAATAATATTATGGTCATTATAAAAGTAAAATGGAAGTAAATTGAATTATTTTAAATTTTAGGATGATTATAATAGAAATAAACTCATAAAATAAAATAACATAAATCTTCTGACAGATTTTGAGACCTTATCCCACAGTTTTAACCCTGATTAACCCATTTTACCCTCTACTAAGGTGACAAACTTTTACCATGGTTAATATTAATTATTACAAAAAATGAAAAGTAACTCATTACCAAATTATATAATGTTATTAACAAGTATGGAATATATTTTCTATGATTAAATATCTATAATTGGTAAAATTACTTATAATATAAGTTCACAAAACACAACAAGAAAAATCATTTCTTAGGAAAATTCTCATTTAAGAATAAGATACTATTTTATTCCAAAATCATGAAAAATATTCATTCCCATTAAATTAATTAAATTAAATTAAATAAAACGATACTTATTTGACTTAAAAAATCCAAAACTGAGATAAATCTTGTTAAAAATTGATTAAAATAGAAGTAAGGAAAATAGTTTCTATTTGAATAAAAACATCACTTATATTTCGAAAAAACAAACATAAATTTATAAGATCAACATTATATTATTAAATTCATTATATTACTTATTAAATATATCCTCTCTTTATTAAAAGGTTTTCATAAAATTTTAAGTCATTTTTATATCATGATAATGTATAAAGGTTACATTATTTATAAAATTGGTATTTTTCAATATTCACCTAAAAATAAACTATTTTTTATAAAAATAACTATAAGGTAATTTTGAAATGGTTATTAGAAAAACTAATTTCATTTCATCAAATTAAAATTTCAAAATTCATAAATTTATATTTTAAAAATAAAAATAAAATATACAAGGAAAATCTATTTTATAGAAAAATTACCCTTTTAAACTTTAATTGTTATGAACCTTATATGATTTAATTCACATCATTTAAAATTGAGTACTTAATTCATAGGAACTAGTTAATAAATTTAAATAAGGAAAAAAATTAGAATATATTTTATAATATTATTACTTCTATTCATACCCACCAAAAAATGGATCTATAATAATATACATATTTAAATAATAATATTTTCATAGTATATCATGGTTCGGTTATGATTAGTGTTGCATATGGTACACACTATCAAGAATATAATTAATTTAAAATAAAAAATATGACATAAAATATTATGGTGTTAAAATAAAACAAAAAATTTGGTAGGAATTGATCTTATTTTATGTAATCGAAAATCAAATATACCATAAATAAAGAATCCAAAATGAATATCTCAAATGAAGATATACTTCTGTATCTTTACACGTAATACCATAATAATTTATAATCATTTGAAAAATAAGAAATAACACACAAATCATCTTACTCCTAACTATATCACCTCATTCACTAATTAAAATCGACCAACAACACCCTCAATGAGATATTATATGTTTTAAAAATAATAATAGGGCTAGTATACAAGAATTCCCTAATAGGTTCCTTCTCCAACCTATCATATAGAAACTCAAGGTTTTAAAGGTATATTATTGACTTTATTTTTTATGTTTATAGATTTATTTTGAATTATTAAAAGAATATTTTGGGAGAATGGGGATGCTAGAAAGAGATGGGATGGAGTTTTTAGTGTGAATTATATATGAATTCTCCAGGATGAACCACCAGGTACTTGGTGGTTGGGTGTTGGGTACTAGGTAAAGGTAGGTGTGGGAGTTCTGTGAATTGGATACCATGTATCATGTGGCCTTGTATCAGGGACTAGTACTCTTCTAGGAGGTTTCTTTTAATTATGAAATTATTGAAATTATTATATCATGGGATTTTAGTTAAATCTAGTTATTTCCTATAATAGGGGAGGTTCTTATAAATTTCCCTTTCTATAACCTCTTTCATTATCTCTAAAACTCCAAGAAGTGATTGTCTTCTATTTAGGGTCATAATTTTAATTTTCCAATTTTGTTACCTTCTTCTCAGTAAGAGTTACAAGAAACTTTCATTTTGGTAAGAACGGTTCAAGGATTAATCATTATAAAGATCTTATTATTTCTATCTTTGCTAAATTTTTTATGATTGTATGGATTCCTTTCATTCAAGAAGGAATAAATCCTTTTATCTGGTTGTGCATTTTCCATTGTATGTATAGTAGTAGACCATTTACACTATTTAGAATATAATTGAGTGATTTAATACAAAATTTTAATTTTTTTATATTATTAATTTTTGTTAATTAAGTGGAATTAGAAATCAGTTCTAATGTTGTTGAATAAGTTTTCATGGTTTATAAATAATTTTGCTTATTTTATAATTATGTTTCAAGGATGAAATTATTGAATTTAAGGTGTAATGAGATGTATTAATGAGTAATTGTATTAAATAAATTATTATTTTTATATAATCATTATAATTGAGTTATATAATATGAATTTAAGTGCTTAAATTTTAATTTATTGATTAATATATGTGTTAACATATTATTTAGTATAATATAAATTAATTTTTTGAATGCATAAATTCTAGTTAGTTGTTGTTGTTTAAATGGTTGTTTTTATAATTGTTTTATTTTTATTTAACCACTATAATAAAATTATTTTTATGAAAAAATAAATGTAAAATGTATCTAAACACATATAATGAACTAAATTTATTAACTTTGGGTCTTCATGATTTCTTTTTGAAAAATTGTTTATTTAATGTGATGATTTTATGTTTGAAATTATATTTAAAATTATATAAAGTGAAATATAATGATAAAATTATTACTTCATGATTATTTTAATTATTAATGGCTTAAAGTTGATAAAAATGTTTCATATTTGAGTTATTATTTATTGAATTGATGTATTTAAGTAGAAGAATTTGATTATAATTATGGATGATTAAAGGTGTTTTTTATGTTAATGAGATATTTATGATGGATAAATAAGGGTTCTATTAGGATGATTCATGATAAAAATAATATAAGAATTTGAGATATGTTACTCTAACTCCTTTTTTGTGAGTGTTCTAAAAATTTTACAACTTGTTGGGAGCCCTAGGTTTGGTTGAGAAATAATAAATTAAAATGTAATAAATGGTATTGGATAATATTTGAGTTATGATACTATTATATGATATATTATGTTTTTATAATATGAGATTTTGTAATCCATTTGTTTTACTACCTTATTTCATTATTGATATTCAACATAATGAGTCGGATATCAATATCCCAAACTCAGTCATTAATTTATTAAATTGGAACTAGATACAAGGAATCACATCTCGAAGAACCTAATAGTTTATTAGTCTTAGTAAACTAGATATATATATGATTCTCATATTACATTTTATATCATAAATTAAAACATACTTTTTTTCACGAATAAAAATATTTCCTATAGAATATCCTTGTGTAACAACCAGAGTACACTTCATGGATTCTTGAGGAAAAGAAAAAAAATAAGGGTGAGATAAAATTCTCAGTAAGGGTTAAGTACATTGGAATATATCCTAAATAAATAATCATAATCAACATAGAAAGGTAAATAACTGAACACACATTAATTTTAAAGAAATTTACTATCTTGATAAGATAAGGAATTATCAATATGGGAAGGAAAAATAAATGAAAACACATTTCATTTAATCAATAAATAAAAATGAAATGCATAAAAATAAAATAACTTAGAGAAAATATCATAGATAATAAAAAAATTAAATTTTAAAAGAAGTAAATGCTTAATTATTGGATGTAATGTCTCAGTCACTTGATACCTCTACCATTAAGACCATTCACAAGATGGTTTAAAACTAATAGGTATAAACTGATCCAGTTTATCCATCATTACTTATATTATCAATAGCTTTCATAGAACACATTAAAACTAATGGGTGTATACCAATTAGGGTTGGATAATATATTTGTCTCATGAGAACTATCGATGCATCGAGGGCCTTCCAATAAACATTCTCCACATATTCTTGCATGTCCAATACATACCCCATATATAGAATAATTCATTTAATTCATAAAAAATGTAACTCATAATATAATAATTTTACTTAATAAAGAATTAAAATTTATCAATATTTTACATTTAATCAATTAACATTTAATGTAAACACAATAAGTAAAAATTCTATATGATTTAGGAAATAATATTATCCATGATTGAAGAATATAAATTATAAGAGAAATGTAATATCCAATGATCTCAATTAAGTGAATGATTCAAATGATGGTATCATTTAAACATATACCCAATGGTGAATATGTAAAATAAAGGTTTGTTTACATTGATGAATAAAAGTACCTTAAATATATATTTGAAAACATTTTTGATGAAAATATTTTTTTCACTTTGAAATTCACCTTTAAAAAAGAAACATTGAAAATATAATTGAAATCATTTTATTTTAAGATAAACTTATAAATTTTTAAAGTCAAAAAATAATAATTAAATATTCATTGAGGTGGGAAAATATTCTCATGCACTATAAGTAAAAAACACTACATTTTTTTTTGGAAAAGGCACAAAGTACCTCATTTTTCAAATAATTGTAAAATACCATTTAAATAATTTGTTAAAAATATAAAAATGGGTAAAAATGACATTAAATATTTTTAAGAGAAAAGTAAAAACAATTTTTGATTTTTTTTTGTAAAACATAAACATCGAAGTGAAATATTCCCCGATGGATACCTAAACATAAAAAATCCTGAAGAATGGAGAGATTGTGAAATAAACTCTTACCACACGGATTTCTTATTAATCATAATCCACAAGAAAGAAATAAATTCAAATTAATCATTTAATATCAATAATAAAAATAGATTCATGATATAATATATCCAGTGGGGTATTATATATAGCTCATAAAATATTATAGGTGTATAACATCAAGATATTCCTCAACAAAAGAAAATTAAGATGAAGTCCCTTACTATTGGTTCGATTTCCATTATAAATGTTTGAACATCCTTTATAATAAATATTATATATATATATATATATTACAGAACCATAATCATAAATATCATACAATATATGATTTACTTTTAAAATTTTATCACCCTCCTATTATCAATTCATGGTTAAAATCATTGTTTCAGGTGGTCATTGCTTTGTTTTTCATGTATGTTTTGATTCAATGGTTTCATAACTTATAAGTTTGTCATATTTTTATCATATACAAAATATTATTTTTGGTGTAAATATAATATATGTTCAATATATTTATAGTTATCCATAAATACATAAATATAAAAATTATTTACACCATTCATGGAGACGGTAGGTCATACGTACGCATGAACGTCGTTTTCAATTTTCAAAATAAGAAATGAGATAATGGTAAAGAATATTTAACCATTAAAGAATCATTATTATGTAATATATATCATATATATATATATATCAATTACATATTAATACCCATCTAAGTAAATTGGTTACAAAAAATGAATTATATCGCTACGTGGAGTTGGTAATTCGTACGTATGCACGTAATGTGCTTTCGTTTTTCATAGGATAGATAAAATGTGAAATATATCAACATAATAATAATAATAACATATAATTATGTATATTTTATTTTATTTATTAACATATGATGGAAAAAACATGTGGAGATAAAGTAGAGGAGGAAATAAGCTTGAAAGAGTTGGTAAAAATGATTACCACTTATTTGGAGGACATCCATAGGATCTCTTCCTTAGGGGTCTAGGATTTATCGTTTGGAAGCACCAGAACATATGGAACTTTTATAATTATGTTAATAAGATAAATGTTTATGATTTTTCTGATCTAGATAGTTCTATGTGGTGTAAGAAAGTGAATTAAGTGTTTTAATTTCTAATTGAGGTGAGGGAAATTGTTTGAATTTCTCAAAATATTAAAATATAACAAGACTTTTTTGGAAACTAATGCTTAAAAATAGAACATAAATACATATGGGTTGAGTTTTTGAACCATATATTATCCCATTTCTCCTTATATAATATTTTTATAGATTTCAAATAATTTAATAAAATATTATATTCATAAAATATCATTAACGTCAATTGTGACACAATTCATTACGTTGACTTTAAGAATATGAATATAACAAGATATCTTCAAAAAAAATTAATACATCACTAATATGTGATATTAATCTATAAAATTCATTTATCACCTTAATTAATTAAAATTATATTATTTTTATTATTTTCTATATCATTTATTTGATTTTTCTATTAATTGAATAACTACTCCATCACTGTTGTGTAAGAATTTAAGGTAATTATTTCTTAAATAAAAATATTAAAAAATTACATGATGTATATAAATAATTTATTTTTATAGATATTATTTAAAGTATAAAATATCCTCTGGATAACCTGATATTAAAAAAGTTATAGTTATTAAAAACATGAATGTGATATCTTCTACTTTTATTTAAATAAAATATTATAAAGATCATAGTCTTGTCCAAATGGCCATAAATGGTCATATAAACGAAATATGAATGATTATGGAAGCAAAAAATCATCCAAAAAAATTATTCAAGTTTTAGGGTTATTTTCTTGTCCTGGTCACTTTATTTTTAACTTTACTTACCCAGTTTACCCTTTACTGTGGTAAAAAAGGTTATTAAGGCTACTATTCATATTGACCAAAAATAAAAAGGAACTATTTACTAAATTTGGAACTTCTAAATCGAAATTTGGATTCCATTTTTGAAAATTCAAAACATATATGTGCTTGAATTTAAATTAATATTAAATTTTTTAAACACAAATAAAAATATTTCAGAAAAATACTATTTTAAGTATAAAAATGTTTTTATTAAAAATTAAACAATTAAATTGATTAAAATTACCTTAATTTTATTTTTAAAAATATGTTATATGTAATTTTGTAAACCATTTTATAACAAAATATTACTTTCTAAATTCTTGAAATAAAAATACAGTTTTCAAAAAAACAATATTTTTAAATATTCACTCGAAAAGTAATATTTTCATAAAAATATAAAAAATTAATAATAAGTTAAACTTAATATACAAATTTCAAAAAATAATTTAATTTTATCAAATAAATTTTATAAAATTGTTAAAAATTAATTACATTTGTTTCCTATAGAGAGAAATAAAAAATCTTTTTTGATTAAAACTTATATTTGAAGAATAAAATGACTTTACTAAAAATTACATGTGTATTTCCTAGTAATTAATAAATAAATTTTTATTTAATAATACCATTATATATATTTCCTAATATTTTTAATCTTATTCACACCAACAAATTTAATGGATAGGTTATAATAATAGTATATTCTGGTTTGTTTAAGCTTCATGTTGCGTGTGCCATAACCTATTAATTAAATTTTATATATTCTAAAATATTGGGTTATTAAATTTTCACCACCTTAAATAAATTTTTTCTTTTAAATTTTAAATTTCACATAAAAAATCAAGGACTTATATTTAAAAATTAATTTTTGGAAATCGCACCTTGTAAAAATAGTCAATAAAACATCCACCTGAAAAGGGAGAAAGGGAAGTACATAGGTTATCAGATAATTAGTTTCCATGTAAAAGAACATAAGGGGGAAGTGAAAAAATGGATATAAAATAGAAAAATAACATTAGGGGTTGATGTATAGTAATAGAGGACATGATCTTGAGAATGGTAACCATCTCCAAACCGAAAATTTTAGATCAATTAAAAGACTAATGATTTCTCAAAAATAAAAAAAAACGGATAACATTTTTCATTGAAAATTATTTTCATATATTTAAGGGATTATTTTATTATATAGATAAATAACTTTATAGAATAAACCTACTTTATTTCATTCCTCATCATAAGAATAATCCCATCATTTGGATATTCTTCGATCTATTTCCACTCTATTACTTACACTATGAGATAGATATTCAAAATGATTTTTTCACTCCTGGAGCACTTTTAATGAATCAAAAGGTCTACAAATTATTCTTTAATCCTATAAATACTTATCAAACCTAAAATTTGTATCATATGTTATATAATATAATAAATAATAATTTAACATAAAAAATAATGTCCAAAGTTCAATTTGATCCATTCCATATGTAGTTAACATTAAGACTCATCCAAATTACATTTTTCAAAAAATTGAAGCAAGGTCACTAAACTTACAAAATCAAATTAACATTAGATTTCCCAAGAAACATAATGTTGATCTTAATTTCACATAAAAAATATATAAATACCTCAATCACCATAAAACCATAATGAAAACATGAATGCTTCCAAATATAAAATCTCGAGTTGTCAAATGTATTCCTTAAATAAATATATATATTAAACTCTAACAACAATAATATAAACCATAAAATCACTAAATGATTTCATAGTTAGAAATATTATACTATAAAAATAAAATTTTCATTATTATCACAACATTGGTCACATATTTAGGGTTATCTTTCCCTAATCATGTGTTTTAAAAAACATCAACTTCAATAGAATCACTTCTCTTGGTTACTGATATTATTAATCACATTCCTCCAAATCCTTAAAGAACATGTATTGTTGCACAATGTTTATATATTTCATGATTAATATAACCATAATATCATTAATAAAATACTTTTAAAACATAATTATTGAATCCAAATATACAATTAATTTAATCATTCCACTTTGACTATAGTAAAAAAAGAACCTTGACCTTGATACCTTAACTTTCTGTAAGATATATTCCTTTGAAACTTGGTATATATATTTTTCTTGTGCCCTGTATCATTTTAGTTGAGGAATTAGACATCTAAAATTTCTCCCATTGTTTAAAATCTCAAGCTTAGTGACCTTTCGCTCCATATTAGTATCAAACTCCCATTACATTCAAGCAAATACTAGGGTGTTTATTTCCACAAGTATCACATCCATAAAAATCATTCTTTATCGTTTCCCTATATCTATTTTTTTCAATCAATTCTTATTCTTCTCCTATTTTCCTTCAAAAATATTATAATTGCATAATTTTTTCTCTATTTTGATAGCACAAGATAATATATCTTCATATGATGAGAATGTTTGAGAGACCAGTTCCCTTTGAAGGATTAGTTTAATCTCATCAAAAAAAGATCAATATTACTCTTGGGATTACGTACATAGTCAACAACATGTATGGATATCCTTGTAAAGTTTGTTTCATACTCCATGAAATTTTTATCTTCCTTCTATATTATTCTCAATATGTTTTTCTCCATATTCGGTCGCTATTCATTAGGAAAATATTTTACCTATAAAATTTGTTTAAAACCATTTCATTTCTTTTTTATTATTTCATCTACATCCTTAGTGTTTTAAATCAATAAACACCATTGATCAACTTCTCTTGGGAGATGATATACTACTATAACAACCTTATCTCGTTCATTAATTCTCCATGAGATAAATATTATCTCTATGTAACATATCCATTGTTTAGTTATAAATGGGTTTTTAGTCACATTTATTGATGGAGGTTATTGACACATGAAGTGGTCTGACATTATTACGTCATATTGTGGATTAGAAGGATCCTCCACATGGGAAAGTTCATTGATCATAACCTGAGTCAGTTATCCCCATATAGTTATTATTTGTTCATCTCTTGATGTAGGTCCAACTCCAGCAACATTATCATTCCTAGGATTGAAATCCCTAAATTTATTAAGTGAATTGATATAGTTTATATTACTACTTATATACACCATTTATAAACAATTTCATAATCTAGATTATGATTCATAATATATAATTTCAAAACTATTGAAATAGTTAAAAATAATAGAAAATTTATGTATAAATAATCTCAAAATAAAAAATATTGGTTTCTTTTGAAATATCATAAAAGGTTGTTATAAGATTAAGATTCCCTAATATATGTTCTTCTAAATCTAGTTCTAAAGGTTTCTACTAAACTCCCTCTGATACAAACTGTAAAGACCCTGACCCTGGTATCCTAGACTCATTGTTAACTTTATTACATTGGAATTAGAATAAGGAATCACATCCCGAAGGACTAAATCGTTTAGTATTATTTTTAAACAAGATACATAAATGAATCCTATATTACATTTGAAAAAAAAATTACAAAATAATTTTTCTTGGAGGGTAACATTATTCCATCTAGAATATACTTATGTAACAATCATAGTACACTTCATGTATTCCGAGGGAAAGGAATGAAAATTAGTTTGGTCTCATTTTCTTAGTAAGTTTTAATTATATCAGATTATATCATAAATCAATAATCATAATAAACATGGAAAGGTAAATAACTAAACACAAAATCAATTTAAACAACTTGTCTATCTTGATAAGATAAGTCATAATCAATATGTAAATATATATAATTGAAAACATATTCCATATAATCAAAAACCAATAATTAAATGAATCTATATATAATATCATATTGAAAATATCATGGATAATAATTATAATTTAATTCTAAAAAAGAGGAATTGATTATTTATTGGACGTTTTGTCATACGCAGATGATATCTATACATTCAAGACCTTTCATGAGAGGTTTTAAACCTACTTGGTACAAACTGATCTGATTTAGTTTCCTCTACTATCAAGACCTTTCATAAGACAATTTAAAAACTACTTGTCGCAAACCAATTAGTCTTGGTCAATAGATTTGTCTCATGAGAACTATAGATTCATCAAGGGGATTTCTAGAAATGGTCCCCACCCATTCATGCATGTCCCAAGCATTTTCCATATATCGAACAGAAGATTTAACTCATAAATAACACGCCTCATCAAAAAATATCCATATTTAATAAAGGATATATATTTATCAATATTTCTCAGTTAATCAAAAAACATTCAAATTAAATATTGTTAGAAAAAATAGTATATGGTTTAGGAAATAATCATATCCATGATAGAAGAGTGTGGATATTGAAGAGAAATGAAATTATAAAAGATCAAAAGTAAGTGAATGATTCAAGGTATGGTATCATTTCAA
Source organism: Viscum album (assembly GCA_963277665.1). NCBI lineage: Eukaryota > Viridiplantae > Streptophyta > Magnoliopsida > Santalales > Viscaceae > Viscum > Viscum album. The sequence goes on along the minus strand of OY728120.1, from coordinate 1,081,545,133 downwards.
CATATTACCAATGGTGAATAATTAAAATAAAGGGTTGTTTTTTTATGAATAATAGTTCCATAAAAATATCATTAAAAAAATTATAAAAAATTTATTTTTCAGATTGAAATTAACTTTTAAAAAGAAACTATAAAAATTAAAAGGAAAAAATTTTCTTTGAATATAACCTTTTAAACATAAAAAGGAATCATAAAGTAAAAAAAATTCATGATGGTGTGAAAATATTTTTATGTCATATAACTAAAAAACATTCCTTTTATATTTTTTTGGAAAAGGCACAAAGTACCTTGATCAAAAAATGACAGGAAAATAACTTTTAAAATATTTCAAAAAAATTAATCATGGGTAAAATGACTTCAAACAATTTTAGGAGAATATTGAAAAACTTTTTGAAAACATTTTTGGACAATAAAAACATGGAATACAAATAATCCCCTATAGAGGCTTAAATATAAAGAATCCCAAATAAAGAATAGATGGTGAAAGAAACCCATACCACTTTGGAACCTTATTAATTATAATCCTAATGAAATAAATAACTACAAATTAATCATTTAATATCCAGAAGATAAATAAATTAATGATATAATATATCAAATGGGTGGTATATACACCTCATAAAATAATATAGGTTCATAACATTAAGATATGCCTCAGTGAATGAAAATTGTGATGAGGTCCCTTACATATTGTTTGATTTCCTTTTTAAGTGTTTATGTTGGATTTGGTTCCCTAGACCCATGTTCTCTATACTTTATGATAACATGTATTCATTGTTTTTGAATATTAATAAACTACTTATCACACCATGATTTCCCTTCTTCATGAAATAGTATGTGATTATGTCCTAAGAGTAGCTATCACACTAAAAGGTGATAGTAGTTCCCTAAAATGATGATAACATAGAAGTGTTACAACACTATTTGTGAATATATTTTCTATAGTTGTATGATATCATATTTAGGACACAAATTATACATGCTATCATGGGTGAAGACTCATAGGACCTTGAGAAACCTTCTCATGGTGTACGACCTTGAAAATCAAGTAGGATATTATGAGAACAAGACCTGATAGTAGGAAATCCACATGTCAATGTGTCATTGGATATTCCTATATGAGGAATTAAATATTTATCCACTGACATTAATAATATTATTACTAAATATTATGATTTGTTCACATTTACATATTGATGAAAAACCATGACGACATATGTTTGTGGTTGGTAGGATACGTTGGTTGCATCACGAGTAATATTACATTAATGAATAATGATAGAAATTATTTTTATCTTATATTTTAACATAATTAGATATATTATTCCAATTTATGGAAATGATATAGCCTAAATAAATCCTTGGACATGGTGTCTGATAGGCAAGTTCATTAACCTGAAAATCAAAGAAAAAGAATTGAGAACTTCTGTTGATGGCACCGACATGAAACCAACTTGATTAGGTATATCATGATAAATGTATTATATTACATAGTAAGAATATTTATGAGGTATCATTTCATTGTGACATTAACTTATTTATCTATGGGTGCTTTGGTGTGCTGTTAGACAATATCCATCGACTTTAGGCTGCTTCTCCTAACGCTACTGAGAAAGAGCACAAGAGGTTCACACACAAAGTGTATCTAGAATCTCAGTTAAATAATATATTATTACTTATTACTTAATCATTTGAATAAATGTTATTCCTATATGTGGTTTAATAATTATTCATGTTTTCTTGATTGCATATATTTTGTCACCAGTTATTCAAGAGAATGTAATGTGAGAAAAATATTTGATAAATTTTTATTCGATATTTAGTGAATATAATATTTTTTTTATTTATCAGAAAATAATGTAGTGATATTGATTTAATAAATAAACATTCACCATTCAAGTTTCTATAAGTATTTTTTAGTAATTGGGGATCGAGTTTAAATGGTCTGATGATAAAATAATAAATATTGAATATTATTTGATTAAATAATATTTAATTTTATTTCCCAAGTTTAGCATATGTCAAGAAATAATTATATTATAGTTATTATTTGACATGGGGTTTTCTCTATGATTAAATAAATAATTAAGGGATCTTTGGAAATTATTTTATTTTATTCCTAGTGATATATAAACCTAGTTATGTTATTTTCTAAAAAAAAGAATAATTAATTTGTTTGGGTTGGGTACAACAGAATTAGATAATTCTCTCATGCCCTGGAGATCTCTATTCTCCAAGATAACTCCTAAGAAAGTAGAGAAATATTACTCCACCAGATCAATTATAATTCTTTGGAAACAATTCACATAGTGATCTAATGAAGATAGTGCAAGTTCAAGGATCTATCATGCTAGAACCCAGAGATTCTTTCAGCGATGTCTAGAGATTCGTGGAACACGTTTGGATAACCTCTAGAGGGAATCTACACATGATTCCTACAGCACAACAATGGTGCATTGTAGATCTATTAACAGATCCATCAATAATGAAATAATTCCATTAATGTAATTATTATATAACTAAATTAATTATAAATAATATGTGATGTTACTCTCTCTTTCTCTGGTTCTGGTGTGATTCTGGTTGTTTGTATTGTTTGATTCAATTCCATTTAACACATAATTTATCGTCATATAGATCTTATATTCATCATTGAACATGAAAAAAACAAATTTTGGGCACCACCCTTCTCATGCTTCTGTTATGACCGAAATCTATAAGTGGTATCATAGGGACAACATAATTATTTATAATTATTTAAATATCATTGGCAATTTATGAATTTATAATTTAGTTTTTTAATTCAAGTTTAATCATCCATTTGATCCAAATTTTGATATCTTCCACTTACTCATTCATTTCTTATAGATCCAATTTAAATGATTAATATTATGATTAAACTAAAATAAAAGAACTCATCTAGAGGTGCCAAGGATTCTGGTTGGACAACACAAGAGTTCACGCCATGTAACAAGAGTTACAAACCATGTACTTGTATTGAATTCACTAGGAGTTGATTCATAAATTACTCAATCTATGTGCATTGATGACACCTGATGTAGTTAATGCTTACAATACATGTTTACTGGGCCATCCTGGTGCACGTTCATTTGGATTACCCACCGTCTATCCCACGTACACAATGTGTATTCCATTTAATACAGATATGGTTTTTACATTTCCATAAATAGCCTAACTGACTTATGACCATGTAATTCGTAGATCACATAGTGTGTAGCCCATTGGACACACTATTTACTTCAATTTAACTGTTATTATTTACAAATTTAGTCCCTAGGAATGTACCTCAAAGAGATAGTGAGATATGTACATGATGTGTAGCTCTCTTGTACACGTTGCGTTCTTATACCAAATTCCACATATTTAAAATTTGTTTATTATATTATGTAATCTTGGAGACATGTTCTTTTGTGTGGTCATTAATTTGATAGGACATTCCATGTGATGGGTTTTAATATTTATATATATATATATATATTTAATTAATATTTGTGAAATTTTCATATTTTCAAATCATGTAAGAGTTGTATTATATTAGTTACTCTATGTGCATTGAATCACAACATGTGACTGAAAAATCATATAATTCAGGTAATCATTAAGTTGACAGTACACACCATGAAATGAAAAATGATCCATGTATGTCATATGTTACAAGAGTAAACAGTATACGAGTATAATACATATTGGGAAGAATCGAATGGCTATTCACTATGTTTCCTCAAGGTACATTTATCTACATAGTTAATTTTAAAAATATAATTTGTTTAAAATTATGATGGATGAGAATCTCAAATAAATTTAGTTAAGAATTAAGATAAACTAATTAATTAATTAATGATAATAATTAATTTATTTGAGTGTTATTTATCTTAAGTAAAATGATTATGAATTGAATTCTAGTTTCATTAAATGTGTAATATGTTTCATGCATGTGGATGATCATTATCTTAGACCATACCTTTTTATGTGATTGATTTCATTTAATCTATTATTAACCTAAATTTTTGGCATTCATTCCTTCTGTACTCTTATTATGTAGGGCCTACATGCTGATGGTTTCTTTTATGTAAACCTTTTTTCCCTAATCTGTGTGCGAGTAAAAGAATTTTTAATAGACAAGGCTCCCAATATAGTGGATGCTATTCAATTTTGGATATGAAGAGAAACAAATACAAGAAGATACATTTGTGGATAGGTGGAATTCTGTAACATGAACCTTAATTGTTTCAAGGTTATTTTCCCCTAGTTCAACTGCTATTTAATCAAACTGCATATATACTAACCATTAGTAAAGATCAATATCATTCTGATTTATTAATTTATTTCTATCAAGATTCATGGTTATTTCATTATGGGTATTTTTTCAGTGATCACATAATTAATAACTTAACAAGAATGTAATATGGAACAAAAATAAATTGGCTCATGTATAAATATTATCTAATACATTGTCAATCACTTATGTAAATCCAATAAATATTGGTAGGCTTGTGATAAATATAATAATTAGGTATTTAAACATAAAAGGATAAAATTTCTCAATAAAATATTAAGTCGCCATATTCTTCCACTACTTCAGTTAAAATTGAACCATACTTCAAAGATCTTAACCATCAATTTTTAGGGTGCTTTCAACTATTATGGAATTCAAACATGAATTTTTAGCTTGACATAACATAGTTCACATCAATGGTTTACTTCCAAATAAGGACATTGTGTAAATGATTGATAAAGGTTAAGGAAATAAAATTTAATTATTTAGGATTAGGGGGTCTACTCAGTGGATCAAGGAAATGTGTGTTAATGTAGTTGTAATTTTTAATTCCTACCTAAAACCATTCATGTTTCTTGAATAATCAAATTATGGGAATGAAAAAGGGAATATGGATCCTTTTCACTAGGATTCCCAAGTAATAAGATATTTTTAACCCAATAGGGAGGGATATTTAGTTTAAATAAAATAGTGGGAGACTAATAAATATTATATTAATTTATCTGCCTCAATTTATCTGATAAAATACTAAATTGTTTTGTTATTTTATTTATAGAAACAACAATAAAAATGAAATCTAACATATAATTGAGATCCATACTTGAGAAGGATAACCCTCTCACTGACACAAATTTCCATAAATGGAAAAAATGTCAATATTTCATCATTCACCCTTAAAGGAATTTATATGAGTTGGAATAACCTTTTCCTAATGTGCCTGATAATGAGGCAAGTGATGAAGAGCTATATATCTATGAGAAATATTTGAATTATGTTATAGGTGTTCAATGTTTCATTATATCAACCATGTACAGTGATATTTTGAACCAACATGAGGATATAAATTCCTATATAATGACATATCACCATCAGGATCTCTATCAAGATAAGTCTAGATAAGAGAGATACAAGATATCCAATGCTTTTTTACAAATAATCTTAGAGATTCTTCTCTGGCTAGGACTCTTGTAGTCATGCTTATTGGATAAATTGAACACTTAGACATCTTAGGGATTTAATTCCCATATGGGTTGCGTACATATATCATACATTCATCACTTCCAAAGACCTTATCTGACTTTATGTTTAATTATAATATGACAAATATTAAGAAGAGTCTTTTGGAACTTATTACTTTAATTCTCCAAGTGGATAAGGACATGGGGAATGATGAACCATTAGTCCTTATGGTGAATAAGAAATAGAAGAACAAGGAAAATGGTCCCAAGACTTATAAACAGTCTAAATATCTCAATCATCATCCTTCCAAGAAGAAGAATATCCAAATGCAAGGCAAGTCAAATGAGGCAGTATGTTTTTTTATGTGGAAATACAGACCACTGGAAGAGAAACTAAACCTACAAGCTAGAGGAAACTAAAGTTGAATTTTGTACCGAGTGTAATCTTTCCATATCTACAAATTGGGTATTAGATACAGATTGCGGTGCTCACTTTTGTATCTAAATGTAGAAACCAAGTAGATTCCAAAATATTTCAAGAGGGGAGGTGGATCTGAGAGCTGCTAATGGTGTATCGTTGGTTGCACATTCCATTGGGGACTACCAGCATTTATTTACAATGAGAATGATTATTTTTTTAAAATATTATTATTATGTACCTACGATTACCAAAAACATAATTTCTATATCATTCCTAAATGTATATGGGTTTAGTTTCATTTTTGTAAATATATGTTATTTCTTTTATAAGGACAACATATATTATGGTATGAAATATTTAAATAATGGACTTTATGTATTAAATTATGAAAACCCATGATTCTTTTTCACATGACTCAAATAACACCTAGATTTGGCATCACCTTCTTGGTCAAGTAAACATGAAGTGTTTGAAAAAGCACTGTCAAGATGGTTATTTAGACTCATTTGAGCTAAAACCACTTGAATGATTCCATGATTGATTATAAGAAAAAATGACCAAACTACCATTTTTTGGATAGGGTAAAAAAACCACATAGCTTCTAGGATTGGTACACATTGATGTGTGTAGACCATTTCTAATATAATTTAGAGGTGGGTATTCTTACTTCATAAATTTTACAAATGTCTTGACTAGATATGGTTATATCTACTTGATTAGGTATATGTTTGATTACTTTGATAAATTCAATGAATTCAATAATGAAGTATAGAATCCACTTGGTAATAATATAAAGAAGATTCGATTGGATCAAGGTGGGGAATATCTTAACCAAGAGTTCAAATAATTTCTATGGGTTTTTGGTATTCCATCCCAACTGACTCCACATTATACACAATAGTGGAATGGTATTAGTTAAAGATTTAATAGTACCATATTATACATGGTATGTTCGATGATGTTTCATGTAGATCTTCAATTATCCTTTTGGGGATATGCATTACAAACTAACAAATACACATTAAACCAAGTTCTAAATAAAGCAGAAAATAGAATTCCCTTTGAGTTATGGAGTGGGAAGAAAACTATTTTGTTTCATATATGGGTATGGGGATGAATGGATTTTGTTAAGGACATATTAGGAAACAAACTAGAACCCAAAGAACAAAGTGTATCTTTATAGGTTATTCTAAGGAAATAAGGGGATACTGCCTATACAACCCATCAGACAAGAAAGTGATTGTAGAAAGACAATAAATCATTCTTGAGAGTGATAACATCCTCAAAAAGGTTAGTGGGAGAAATATTGACTTATATTAAGTTGTTTCTCAATATACATAAGAATTTGTTCAAGAACAGATTCCATAGGTCCTCATGGAAGAAGTAGTTTCTAAAACACAAGTACTATGTAGGAGTATAAAAAAGAAAAGAGAACCATAGAGATATTGGTTTCTAGTCACTACTATTATTGAATCATTATTGGTTGAGAATTATGAACCTCTCTTTTACAAGGAGGTAGTAGAGAGATCAGAAAGTTCAAGATAAAAAAAATCCATGAATTCTGAAATGGAATCCATGATTCAGAACAAAGTTTGTGTTCGGGTCGATGGTCTTGTAAATGTAAACTCCATTGGGTGAAAATGGTTATTCAAGAGAAAATTATACATGAAAGGTAAAATAAAAACCTATAAATCAAGGATAGTGGTTAAATGTGTTAAATGGAATCGTAGAATTGACTATAATGAAACCTTTTAACTGGTTTCCATTTTTAAATCTATCATAATTCTACCTGCCATAGCAACTTACAATGACTATGAGATTTTCCATATGGATTTCAAAACTACATTCCTTGATAGGAACCTTCCATAAGATGTCTATGTAACACAACAATAATGTTTTTTTTACTACAGGTGATTCCAAAAGAATTTTCAAGTAGAAGAGATCCATTTATGTGTTAAAGAAATAATACAGGTCATAGAGAATTCGATTCAACGAATCCATGAATGAATTTGGTTTCATTAAGAATGAATATGATACATGTGTTTACAAGAGGTTTAGTTGGAATGTGGTCATTATCCTAGTAATATATGTCGATAACATAATACGTATTTGAAACAACATACCGGTCTTACAGTCTGTTAAGGACTGGTTAAACAAATGTCTCTCTATGAATGACTTAGGTGAAGCGGCCTACATTATGGGGACCAAGATCATTCATGATAGATACAAGAGACTTCTTGGACTAAGTTAAAGTAAAAATATAGAAAAGAAACTAAATAGATTTAGTATGGACTAATATAAGAGGGTATTGGTTCCATTGTCACTTGGTTTACATATTTCTAATAAAATGTTTCCTTAGTCATAATTAGAGAATGCGAGAATGAGAAAGATACCACATGATTAGTAGGTAGGATCAATAATATAATTTATGTTATATAAAAGACAAGAAGTTTCCTAAACATTGAGCATGGTAGGCAGATACCAAGTAGATCCAAGAGAACAACATCGAACTATTGTTAAGGATAACCTCAAGTATTTGGGAAGAACTACGGAACTGTTCTGGTTGTATGGAGAAGATGAGGAGCTAGTTGTTGGGGGTTATATTGATGATAGTTTTTAGACAGATCATAAAGATCTGAAGTCATGGTTAGGATATGTTCTTTGTCTTAATGGAGGAGATGTGATCTAGAAGAGTTCAAAGAAGCCAGTTTTCACTAATTCTATAGTGAAATCTGAGTATATAGTGGCTTATTATGTATCCACGGAAGATATTTAGATTCGAAACATTTTCCAAGAGATCATTTTGGTACCTATAAGTAATGATCCCATCACATTTTATTGTGATAATACTGTAGTTGTGGCTCTAGTAAAATAGCCAAGTCCACCCCAATGGATAAAAAATACACTCCATATGTATCACCTCTTGAGGGTTTTTATTATATGGGTGAATTTTTAGTAATAATATTACCCATAGAAGAGAATGTGGTGGACCCCTTGACTAAAGTTCTATCTCGGAAGAAGCATGATTAACATGTGATAGCTTGAAAACTAAAGGTTTTTAGAAATTAGCTCTAGTGCAAGTGGGAGTCTGTTGGATTTGGTGTGCTATGTCCAATATCTTTTTTACATTATGATAACATTTATTCATTTTTTTTAATATTAATAAACTACTTATCACCTCATAATTTTTATTCTTTGTGAGATATTATGTGATTATTTCTTAAGAGTTTTTGTCACACTAAAAGTCCATAGAAGTTCTCCACGATGATGATAACTCATAAGTGCTATGATACTATTATTTATTATATTTATATAGTCTAATGATATCATTAAAGGGATTTAAATGTATAGGCTATCGGGTGTGGAGACTCATAGGATGTTGATGCACCTTATCATGGTGTACGACCTTAGTAATATTCAGTAGGATACTATGAGAATGAGACCAGGTAATAAAAAATCAACATGTCTATGTGTCATTGGATATTCCTATCTGCATATATGTATATTGATCCTTAGACATTAATATTATTGTTAATGAATAATATGAGTCATTTACATTGATGTATTGATGAAAATTATGATGAAATATATTCGTGGTGATGTAGGATATGTTGGGTGGGTCACGACTAATATCACATTAATGAATAATGAGAGAAAGGAATTTTCCCTTGTATTTTATCATAAGTATATATCTCAATCCCTTTGATGGAAGTCATATATCCTAAATAAATTCATCTCCATGGTGTTTGATAGGAAAGTTCATTTTTTGTAGAAATAAAAGAAAGTTACATTGAGCACTTTGGCTGATGGCACCGACATGCAACCTACTATATTAGATATATCGTGATAAATGGATTATATTACATATTAAGAATCTATAAGATGTAACATGTCATTGAGAAATTAAATTATTTACCTATGGGTGCCCTGGCATGTTTCTAGATGATAACCTTGGACTTTAGGTTATTTCTCCTAATGCCACTGAGAATGAGGCCTAGAGGGACACACACTATTTGTATCCAGAATCTTAGTTAAATAATATATTATTATTTATTATCTAAAAATATGATTAAATATTATTTTTACACATGTTTTAACAATTATTCATGTTTTATTTATCACATATATTATGTTACAACATATTCAATAGAATATAACGTGAGCATAATATTTGAGAAATATTTATTTTCTATTTAGGGAATATAAGATTTATTTATTAATTAGTGAATAATGAAGTGATATTTATTTAATAAATAAATTGTCATTATTGAAGGCTCGATAAATACTATGGAGGAATGGCGGACCGAGTTTAAATGTTCTAGTAGAAAAATAATAAATATTGAATATCATTTGATTTAATAATATACAATTTTAATTCACAAGTTAATAAATTGTCAATAAATAATATTATTATTACTATTATTTGACATGGGTTTTATGCTAGGATTAAATAAATGATTAAGGTCTCTTGTGCAAATATTTTCTTTATCCCTAGTGATATATAAACCCAATTATGTTATTTTCCTAAAAAAGAAAAGAATAATTCATTTTTTTAGGTTTTTTACAATGGAATTGTAGAATTCTCTCAATACCTAGCCATATATCTTACCCAAGATCTCTCCCAAGAAAAGAGAACAATTTTACTCCTACATATTAAGGAGAACGCTTTGGAAGCAATTCTCATAGCGATCAAAGGAAGACAATGAAAGTACAAGGATTTTTCATGCTTCCACCCAGAGATTCATTTGGTAGCATCTAGATATTTTTGAAACATGCGTGGATCACTGCTATAGGGAATCTATACTTGATTCTTATAATTCAATAACAATGCATCACAAATCAATTACCAGATCCATCAACAAAAAAATAATTTCATCATGATAATTCTTATTTAATTAAATTAATTATAAATTATATGTGATGATCATATATCTCTACTTCCGTAACGATTCTTGTTTTCTATATTCTTTGATTAAATTCTGTGGAATATAGTGTTTATCATCATGTAGATCTCAGATTGATCATTGAACATGACAAAAAAGAAATTTTGGTCACTGCCCATCTCGCGCTTCTACTGCACCTGGAACCTATTATTTGAACATCCTTTATAATAAATAAAGGCATATTATAAATATATTTCTAAACCATAATCATATATATCATACCATATAAGATTTAATTATGAAATTTTATCACCTCTATATTATCAATTCACTGTTAAAATCATTGTTTGTAGTGGTCATTACTTCGTTTTTCATATATGTTTTTATTCAGTAGTTCCGAACCTTATACTTTTATAATAGTTACGTCATCTCAAAAATATTTTTTATGATTTAAATATCATATATATTAATTATATAGACATTTTTATTCATCCATAAATATAGAGATAGAAATAATTAATTACAATGTTCATTGAGAAGGTAGGTTATACGGACGCATGAATGTTGTTTTCATTTTAAATAGATCAAACCAAAGAATAGTAAAGAATAAATAAACTTTAAATAATAATTATTATGTCATATATATAATATATATACATTATTTCCATATTTATAACCATCCAGGTAAAGTAGTGGTGAAAAATTAATTACATTGCTACGTGGAGATGGTAAGCCATACATACACACATGTGATGATTTTCTTTTTCATAGGATAGATAAAAGGTGGAATATGGTTGTATCGTAATCATAATAACATATCAGTATGAGTATGATACTATAATTATTTATTTAGGATAGAAACAACAAATTAATAGGAATTATAATAAGAAATAACTTGAAAGAGTAAGTAATGATGATTACCTCTTCTTCAGAAGACTTCCTTTAAATTTCTTCTTAAGGGTTCTAGGGTTGGTCTTTGAGAGGGATCAAAACCTCTAAAACTTTGATAAGGATGTTAATAAGAGAAATAGTTACGGTTATTTCAATATATATTTCTCTAAGTGGTTTGAATATGTGAATGAAGGGGTGTCCATTTATAATTGAGGTGAGTGGAAATTTTGGAATTTCTCAAAATGCTAAAATATAATAAGACTATTATGGATCCAAATGACTCGAAATGATCCATAAAGTCACCAAAGATGCCATTTTTCAACTATATATTATCCCTTTTATCCTTATCCAATATTTTTAGGATTTTTTAAATAATTTTATAAAATATTATAATCATAAAATGTGATTATTTTAAATTTCGACCTATTTCATTACTTTGACTTTAATAATATCAATATATTTAGATATCTTCGAAAAGAACTTTTAATACATCCCCAATATGTAATATTAATCTATAAAATACTTATATCACCATAATTAAATGTAATTATATGTCTTTCAATATTTTCAATATCATTTTTTTATTTCCCTAGTAATTGAATAATTACTAAACTAGCATTGTGTAACCATTTAAGAAAATTATTTCTTCACTAAAAATTAAATATAAATTACCATGATATAGATAAATATTTTATATTTCAAAATAATATTTATTTTTTAACATATACTTTGGATAACACTGTATTAAAAATTTTATAAATGTTAAAAACATGAATGTGACATCGTTAACTTCTCTTTAAATAAAATATTATAAAGCTTATAATGTTATCCAATGGCCATAAATGGTCTAAAACCTAATATTAAATGATATTGAAGAAACTTAGTCATATAATAAATTTTTTCTAAGTTTTAGGGTCCTTTTCTAGTCCTTGTCAATATTATTTTTAACATTACTTACTTTATTTATACTTTACCTTGGTAACAAAAATTACTATAGTTACTATTCATATTGACCAAAAATAAAATGTACCTATTTAATAAATTTCAAAATTATTAATCCAGCTATGGATTCAATTTTAAAAATTAAAAAATGTTTTAGAGTTTAATTTAAATTTAAACAGAAAAAAATGAATGAAAAGGATTTTTCAGAAAAATGTCATTTTAAGTATAAAAATGTTTTTCTTCCAAATTAAAAAATGAAAATGATTAAAATGAACTTAAATAAATTATTAATTATAAAATAGAACTAATTTTACATTGAATCAATTTTAAAAAAAATACATTACATTGTAAATTCTTGAAATAATAATACAGTTAAAAAAGTATTTTTCACTATTCTCTACAAAATCAATCTATTTAGAAAAGTACTAAAAATTCACCATAAGATAATTTTGAAAATGAAGTTAAATAGAATATTTGTTATAAAATAGAACTAATTTTACTTTGTATCCATTTTAAAAAATACTTTACTTTTAAAATGCTTGAAATAACAATATAGTTAAAAAGAATTTTCACTATTCACTGCATAATCAATCTCTTCAAAAAAGTACGGAAAATTCACTATGAGATAATTTTGAAATGAAATTTAAAAAATTTAATTCATTTTATCAAATAAATTTTATAAGTGTCAAAAAATAATTATATGAATTTTCCTTATAAATCAATAACACTTACTTTTTGGTTAATCCTTATATTTGAAAAATAAAATAACTTTACTAAAAATTGCATATTTATTTTCAAATAATTAATAAATATTTTTTAATTAATATTACTTTCATATATATTTCACAATATATTTAATATTATTCACACCCACTAATTTAATGGCAGGGTAATAATAATTGTATATTGGGGTTTTTTAAGCTCGGTGTTGAATGCACCGTAAGATATCTGTTAAATTTTATATATTATAAAATCTCATGTTGTTACATTCAAGGTTATACCCAAACTAGTTGAAGTCGGTATGAGGGTTTTTGGTAACTTGGTTATCATGAAATTCTTTATTTTCATTATTAAAATGGTATTATAGAATAATTTAAATGGTTTACACTATTTACATATGAACGCATTAAATTCTAAGGGATTCCTAGTGTTATAGTGGTTTCTATTGAGGATTTATTCTCACTCCTTCTACATTCACACCTTTTTTCCATACATATCATATACATAATATTATAGGTAATGATAAGAAGCCACAATAGTAGGTAAATAATGTTAGGAGAAACATTAGATCTATTTTCATACACATTTAGAGTTTTTAAGAGGGGCTTCCCATACTTTTCGTTATTTATCTATTTAGTTGTATATTTCATGTATTGTTACCTGAGTTTTACTTTAGAGTTTTCTTGAATGTATGACTCGTATGGGAATGTGTCAGATGTTTTTATGACATATTTACCATGTTAATATTAATTTCCACTACTTATTGTCATTATAAATGTTATTTCTATTATATCTAAGTGATTAACTATTAGAGGGTAAATTTATCCCCAAGTGATATCTTTAGACCCTCGGTGTTAGTTGCTAGCCTTTGGTGATCAGGGATAAGGCTTGAGGCCTTGTGATAATTCACCTCAATTTCATGATTTTTCTAGGGTGGGATGTAAAAAAATGGTATTATGGATGTTTCTTTTCAAAGCTCTTGATATTTTGGAAATTGGATGATTTTATATTTTGATTGGGGAATTGATATTGAAGTTGTGTGTATATATCAGACCAGTATGACCATAGTAAAAGACTATGTTACTTGGGGATTATGGTTTCATATGTTTTGGATTATAAATTATATTTTGGGGATATAATTCTCACTCTATTGATGGTGAGTAGTGGGTTCTACCGGCATCATTTTTAAAGTTGGAACATAGAATATTTTTTTACACATGGGTTTGTGATTAATTAGTGATTTACATATAAATTATATAATTAAATTAGTAAAAAAACTATTCAGTTTTTTCTAAATTGGTTATTATTAATTAATTAATTATCCAAATTTTATGGATTGAAATTGATGATGTAATGTAGCTAGTTGTACCGAATAATTAGTTTTTTATTATATACATTGAGTAATATATGATGTGTTTACTTGAAAAAAAAATCATGTTAATATTTAACTAGTGTGTTGATATTTTTTTGGATCATGGAACTTACGAAGCTATATAATGATATTCATGAGAAGAATTTTGAATAGTATCATTATAATGAGGGGTATTTAGAAAGGGATGTTGAGAATGGTCCTTTACTAGGTGATCACGATACTATAACAAAGAAGAAAATCATTATGTTCCTTCTAAAAGAAGTTTGAAATATAGATGTGAGAATGACACAAGAAGTAGTAATGTTTTATATTTTTTTCGTGATTTTCAATCACAACATCCTCTTATTTATAGAGTAGATATTTTTCTTTATGTATTTAAAGAGAGGAAGAATGGTATGGACAATATATTCAAGCTTATCGATGGTCCTATAGGTAAAAATAGAATATGGTCATCTTTATCCATGAGGGAATAGCTCAATGATAGTGGGATATCATGGTCTATGAAGACATGACCATCGGATTATCATGAGAAGTATTCTAGGCAATTTTCATTGAGAATTTATATTCATAGATTCTAATAATGGTATAGGTTAATAGTTTATGTATTTAATGAAATATAATGTGTTTATTCTTGATTATACCTTTATATTTATAGATTTTTTCAGTTTCTTAAACCTTGGGAGATGATGAGACATTTAAGGATCATTGATATTAGTATGGATTGAAGTTATTTATTGAATTAAAGTTTCATCTATGTTTTTTACCCTCACTTAAGGAAGTGATAAATACTGATATTATTCTATAGAAAGATCTTGAGGGAGTGAAAAGGGATTTAGAGGCAGTAACTGGATCTGGGAGTGGAACGAATATGAGTATCATAGGGATAGATAAGAGTCATTTGATCCAGGGAATATATTTTATTCTATTTTATCTAGAGGCAAGGCACCATTAGGTTACCTTTTGTGTGAATGAAGAGGTTATAATTGATCTATTTTCCGTAGTGAATGTAAAGGAAGTAACTATTGTAGAAAGATGAAATACATTCAGATTTTTTTGTAAGGGGTATTAGAAGGGTGGTGTCCACAATTCAGTTTCCATACATGAATATTGTTCATAGTATGGTACACCATAGAAGAGAACAATCCATATTTAATTTGGTTTTTTTGGTCATGGGGTGGAAGCAGTTATCAGGGATAGGTTCTATCATGGTATTCCATGTTGGGGAGTGAGAAAATCCATGGAAAGTGTCTAGGTGTAGGGTTTCATTAGTTTTTTATTATTGAGAATGTATCGGTGGATCTTAGTGAGGGTTCTTCCATGGTTAGGGGTATTATGTATCTTACCTCTACCTTATTCAGTGACTTGTTTGATTATTTTGTTTCAAAGAAAATTCTTATTGTTTAATTTATATTATGGGTTTGGATATTGATATTTGTTTTAGAAATTTTTCTATCAATAATTTATTTGTAACAACAGAGTATCCTATCCAAAGATCCTCAACTTGTGTTATTAATATTTTTGGGTATAGGCATCTCTCATATTCCTACATTCTATAGACAGAAGAATTTAACATGAATATTAGGATATATTGGTTGTCATATTTTTTAGAACATATTAATTATTATCTGATAATAGTTATGTTATTTACATCTTCTGATGATTCATATGTTTTTATTTGATAATGGGATTGTTATGGTAGAATATTAATCTATGATTTTGGGTTTCTATAGAGGACTATAAGTCAGGTAGTGAGGATTGTTCTCGGAATCGATAAGGTTATATTTATTATTTTTTCTCTACATATAGTAAATCAATATCAGAATGTGTTTCCTAAAATTATTATAGGATTTCCATGAGTTGGGGAGGTGTAATTCATGATTTAATTGGTATCAAGTACTAATTTTATCTATATAACTCTTTACTGTATGGATCTATATAATCCTAGAGAGTTAAAGGATCAAATATAAGATCTTATTTCCAAAGGATTCTCCTAGAAGAGTGTATCATTGGGGGTTCTTTTGTTCTTTTCACCAAGAAATAAGATCAGATTTTAGGACTGTGTGTCGACTATCTTAGGTTAAATAAGGTTATCATTAAAAATCATTATCCTTTTTCACAAATTGATTATTTATTTTAACAGTTGAAAGGATCTCCATGGTTTTTAAAGATTTTTCTTCTATTTGGATATTAATAATTGAGGGTGTGGGTTGAATATGTTCAAAATACATTCTTTTGAACATGATATTTAAATTTTTAATTATTTTTAATTTTGTTCATGGTGATGAACAAACCATAAAAATTTATTAACTTGACAAAACATATCTCCTATCATTATCTAGATTATTTTTTATTGTGTATATTAATCACATATTGATATACTCACAATACCATGAGAAGAACAACATACATTTATATATTTTTGTTAACACATTGAGAGCTCATTATTTGTATGATAATACATTAAAATTTCAAGTCTAAATCTAGGTAGTAATGTTTCTGGGGCATGTTATCTACAAATATGGGATAAAATTTAATCTTGAGAAAGTTACTTATGTGATATCTTAGTGGATTATCATGAATTTCTTCAAGATCTGAAGGTTTATAGGGATTACAGAATATTATAACTAATTTATTCCAGCCTATTCTCCCTTAGTTACACGAATGATGGAATTAACTATTATGGGATTGAAATTCCAATGGGTAATAAGTGTATGACTACATTTAAATATCCCAATAAGTGATTAATATCAACACACATTCTCATTTTACCAAATTTGGGAGAGGATTTTGAGAAATAATTATATGATTCAAGTGTGAGTTTAATATTTGTGTTAATGAAATAGGGGAGAGTAATGGAATTTGTTTCATAGAATATTAGGAAGCATATTAAAAATCACCCTACTCATGGTCTTAAGTTATCTGTAATTATGCATGAGCTCAAAAATTTTGTGACATTATATATTTTCTGAATATTTTATGGTATTCACTACCCATAAGGATTTGAAGAATATATTTTATCAAAAAGGATTTAAAATTTTTATAATTGAGGTTTTTTAATACCTTTAATCATTCTATTTTTAGATGATATATACTCTTGTAAATGGAAATATTTTTGATAGTTATTTGAGTATGAAATATCTAATGGATGAGGTTCGTGAGACAAAGGATAGTCTCATCTTATATATATTTTTTCTCATAGATATTTATTGATGTGTCTAAGGAATAATGTTCTGGTATTATAGGACCTTTTAACACCATTTAATCTTATATGGGGAGAGTAAAAGAATTCAATAATACATATTCCAATGCTCAATTTTTCTAGAAAAAATGTATTGTAGGGAGAAGATGCCCTGGTCTAATTTGTATCATGATTCTCCCATGTACATTCTTAGATGGATTTTTTATGATGGATTAGTGAGAGTATGTGATGATATAATTCCATATTTATCTATGTTTAGTTCATCCTTGTGTTAAAAAAATGTACCATAGATTTTTTTGAAACGTTCATTGGTCTAATATAATGTAGTACATTGCTAATTTTTTGAAATTGGTTCACATATCATTTTGTGAAAGATGAATATCAAAGGCTAGTAGTTAATACTGAATCATTATCCATTATATAGGGAAACTTGGATGATGTTAACATGGATTTCATGATGGGTTTTCTAATTTTATAGTAATGGAATGGTGTTTCTTTGGTTCTCATTTATCATTTGACAAAGGATTCATATTTTATTCTAATAAAAGAGAATAAAATAGATGAATATATTAGAATTATTTATGTTAAAATATATTTGAAACTTAACATGATACCCAATAGAATAATATTGGATCATCATGTGATATTTACATCCCAATTCTGGTTAATATTTTAGAAAGGTCTGGGTTTCCAAGTGAATTTCCCCACAACTTATCATCCATAAAAGGATGGCCTATCTGATCATACTATTAAAATTTTTTATAATATGATTTGTGTGCTTTTTTTTATTTTAGTGGAGTATAAGAACATCATATAGCCTTGTTATAATTTATTTAAATATTAGTTACCATGAAACTATTCAAATGAAATTATTTGAATATTTATATGCATGATCATGTTGATCACCCTTATGTTAGAGAGAAACTCATGAGGTGAATTTCTTTAGTCCCATATTGGTGTAAGAGACCATTGATCATGTAAAAATGACTTATAATAGATTATATATTATATAGAGTTTTTATAAGTCATATTATAATTTTATAATTCATCATACCAAATTTAGTTTTATTGATCAATTCTATCATTATGTTTTAACTCGATTGGGAAATCATCACTTTGGAATGATATGGAATTTGGCTTCATGGTTTGTTAGGAAGTTTGAGATTATTGAATGAATAAAGGAGGTTATTGTCATATAGATTTACCATTAAATTATAATTCTTTTCATAATTTCTTTCACGTGTCACAACTAAGGAAGTGTGAACCGAACTAGACTTTTATGCTTTAGTGAGATGATATGAAGCTAGAGATGGATGTGTCATTTATAGAAAGGTTGGTGCATATTATTTATCATAGTGGAAATATGTTTTGGGTAAATTCATTCCACTTGTATGTGTTCATTTTAAATATGGATGGGTATAAGTGGATACATGAGAACATGAAGTAGAAATGGGGTCCTAATGGATGAAGTTATTCATCAGTAACGCTCAATGATGCTTCTATAGGATGGGAAGACCTATGGTTGGAAGTATGTAAAAACATGGAGTTTATAAGGTATATTTTTTATTTTTTTGGTGTTTATTTATTTCTTTTGAATTATTATAATTTTAATTTCAGATGATGAAGTTGAAGGAATGAGATGGGATGGAGTTTTTAAGATGGATTTTTATGAAATTCTCTTGCACAAACCATTAAGTACCTGGTGGTTGGTTACTAGGTACTTAATGGAAGAGGCTAAGGTGGGTGTCCCCTCAAATAGCCATTGAGTAATTTGTAAAAATGTATCGAGTATCCATTATTCTTCTAGGAGGTTTTTTAATAATGAAATTTTAGTAATTTTGAATCCATGGTATTTTGGTTAAATCTTGGTATTTTTTATTATTGGGTGAGGTTTTTTTGAATTTATATGACCATAATACCTCCCTTTCTCCATATAACTTCAATAAGAGATTTCTCCTCTATCTCAAGTTGAAATTCTGATCCATCAGTGGTTTTAATGTTATCTCGGTAAAATATTCAATAGAACTATCTTTTTTATAAGAATGAATCAATGCTTTGTTGTTTTCAAGTTCTACTTCTCACTATTTACTTCTAGGTTGATAATTTTATTTATTATTTACATTCTAAAAGTTACTCATCATTCACTTGTGGGTAATATTTTCTATTGTTTCTGAGGTAGTTGAACTATTTTACTCTTTGGTGTCTCATGTAATGATTTAATATAAATAGTGTAGTGTTTTTCTGAATTATTAATTCAAGTGAATGAACTTCCTTGAGAAATATGTTCAAATTATGTTTCCTAATTTTATCAATTTTTTAGGTTTTCTGTAAATTGTATAATTATATTTTAAAGATGAAATTATTTAATTTTATGTGTAAAGTGATGTATTAATGGGTAATATGATAAAATCAATTGGGATTTTGATATAATTATTAAAGGTGGATTAAAATATATGAATGTAATTGATAAAATTTATATTTTAGAGATAAATAAAATTTTCAAAGTGTTTTCTACCACTATATAAATTATTTTTTTAATGAATGAATTCTATTAAATTATTTTTGTTTAATTTAATTTTTTTATAAGTGATTGGTTTTAGTTAACTACTAAAATGAATTTATATTTGTTTGAAAATACATATGAAAGGGGGATAAATACATCTAATTCACTATACGTGTTAACTATGTTTTTCAATGTTTTTCATGGAAATCATGGGTTTAAAGTGATTATTTTATAATGTAAATTATATATGAAATGATTTAAAAATATATATAAAGAGTAAATGGATACTTAATAAATATTTTAAATAGAAATGGGTTAAAGTGGATTCAAATAGGTATTTTTTTTGAAAATTATAATTTATTAAATTAATGTATTAAAGCATAAATTATTTTTTGGAATTAAGGGTTATTTCATTTTTTTTATAATGTGAATGAGTATCTTATGATGGATAACTAAGGGTTGAATTATTATATTTTGTGATAAAAAATATGGAATTTGAGATCTTTTACTCTAACTCTTTTTTGTGTGAAAGTTGATAAGAAGTTGGTTTGTTATAGGGAGCCTTGGGTATGGATAAGAAGTGATAAATTCAAATGTGAACCATTAGTTTGTATTGTAATTGAGTTATAATGAGATTATATGATATGTCATGTGTTTGGAATATGAAATTGTATAAGTCATGTGTTTGGACACCGCATTTCATGATCAATATCAGTTGTTATATTGTTTCAATTCAAAGTAGGTATGAGGCTATTAAGGTGACCTGGTTATCACATTACACATTATTTTCATGTATAAAATGGTATTGTTAAATTATTTAATATCTTGGAACTATTTATATATGATCGCATTAAACTCAAAGGGATATATGGGGTTAGAGTGGTTTCTATAAAGGATTTATTCTCACTCGCTATAAATATACACATGTGTGCATAAAAATTATATGCATAATGTTAGAGGTAAATTATGTTGGGACCAAGTTTGATTGAGAAGTAAGTAATAAGAGTTTTCTTTTGCATAATGTTATCATTTGTTGTCAAAGTAGATAAATCTATTCACTTTTTAAAGGAATTGAAAAAACAAAAAATTCTTTAATGGTTTTTATTTCCCATATATCTTATGTTTTGAGAACTTTTGATGCAAGCATTATTAAGGAAAGGGGTAGTAAAGGTGATACCATTCATATTCAGTTTTTATTGGAAGGAAAGATGCTAGTGGAAGATAGGGAAGGCATAGTACTTTTTTGTTGAAAGTCTTATAATTCTAAACGTGTTCGATCAAAGAGTATATATCATGGTAGATATGTTTTGTGATGAAATAATTTTTTTTTGAATAAGATAGATAACACTGAAGCAGCATTGATGTTCTTACTGAAGCAGATTTTAAGGTGGTGTTGTTTTCCAGTGTTTGTGTCACGAACTGGATCTAGTCACCATCAAAACTAGCACCAAACTCAGCCCATGACTATCCCCGAAGGCATTCCCTATCCCCACGGGCTAGAAAAAGTTCCAGGGTATCATAAATGAGTGTTTGGGAATGATTTAACTAAGTTTATAAACATAAAAAATACAAACTAATCCAATAAAACAATTTTGGATTTTTTTCAAACCAAACCATATTTTACAAAAGTTCAGAATTAAATTATATAATTTAAAACAAATATATAAGAATAACACAAATTAATAAATACAAAAAGGAAATCCAAAGAACCACCTCAAGGCCATGGGATAAACCTCATTCCATCTCCATGATACCGCCCTAAGAAGGACGACTAAAAATCTGGACCACTGGCACTAAGAGTTTTACCCAAACCTACGAAAAAAATATCCAAACCTAATTAAAACAAAGGGTGTAATTAGTGTGTGATCCTAATCCCAATATTATTCCACTAAAAACATTTCATTTGATAAACTTATTATGACAAAAATCTTTCAATTTTTGTAAACAACAAATACTAGTAACAGTTTCTAAAAGATGCAACATTCAATAAAAACATTTTTCAAATGTATTATTTAAAGGAATGAAAAATGTTAAATAAAACAAACATTATACTGAATTTTCCATCCAAAAACACCATATTATGATGTGGAATATCATATAGTCAATGAGCACTAGTCAAGAGAACACCCCTAGGCACTAGTTAGTTCTGAGCCTCAGGTACTTGGTATCTCGGTGAAAATAACCATAATAAATATGTGTTATCATGCAAACGAACCCCTAGTTGTAGAATCATCCATAACCTAGTAGTATCCAACATTAAATTAATCATATTTTAGTTATTTTTTTCATATTCAAACTTACTATGAGAAACTGGTATGAACCACTCCATGTCACTAGCATACTAGTACACATTGTCCCACCTAAATACCTGGGTTTCTATTTTGTGCTCAAAAAATGTTACATATTTTTTAAACTAAAATTTGCACATAAAGATTCCATTTAAAAATCATAAACACATAAAAAATCCCACACACATGTCACAAAATAACCCTTTTCACATTCAAATTATTTTAACATCATACTCACATCAAAACAGCCCACAACATGTTTCACATAACTTTCACAATTACATAAATCCTTTTAAAAAGTTTCTAAAACATTTTAAAGATGTTTCACATCACATAATATCCCTTTCACAAAAAAAATGACCATTTCAAAAAAAAATACTCAGTCCAAAATAGTTTTCCAACATGATTTCACCTCTTTTATAAATCAATGAACCATTTAAAATATTCCTAAAATAAATCTCAGATGTATAACAAAGAATTTCACATAAAATCCATCTAAAAAACCACTTTTAAAAACCAAATTCATGATAATATAACACCAACTTGGATTTTCAGCACAATAACATTTTAATAAAACCATTCCATGAATTATAAAACCACCCCAATTGCTACAACATGGATTACACATGAAAAACCCCCCATTTTCACACCAAAATGGAACATAGAAATTAATCACTTAACCAATGCTACAAGAAATGATATTCAAACCACAAAAAACATATTAGGAACATTATTAATAAATCAATAAATCAAGATAACTCATCAAGAAATTATTACACATGGAATCACCTACCATTGTTCCAAAACCCCAAATCATGGTGTGAAACTTCAACCGTACCACCGCCACACCATAAGGGGATGGAAACGAACCTTAAACCACATTATTTTAACCATGAAACACAAAATAAAAACCAAGGTATTAACCCAAGAATCTGGAAAAAAGGGAACATCCAGAAAAGGAAAGAAACCCAAAGGAATATAGAAAATACCAAGAAAGAATTCAATTACTTGAAAGATCTTGGGGTTTCTCAATCGAAAACCATTCAAAATTTAGTTCCATGTGAGGTTTGGGGAGATTTGTGACCTCAAATTATTACAAAGGTATATATGGGGATGAAATGGGTTGATTTGGGTTTATTATGGAACGTAAAAATTGGAATTAAAAATTGTTTTTAATGAGCTAGAAAGGGTTTCACGGTTTGGCAGCATGGTTTTGCAAACTATGTGGGCAAACTGTGTGGCTTGTTCTGGGCACCCAAAACTTGTCCATTTTCTCCAAATTAAAGAGGAACCAAGTGGGATATTTTAAGGGAAACATAGGGGGGATTTAAAGAGGAACCTAGGGAGGAAATATAGTCCAAGGAAAAGAGTAAATGATATCCCAAAATTAATAACAGGTCACACCCTTCTTTGAGGAAAACGACCAAGAACTGGAACGAAGTGAAAAATAAAAACCTAAGTATGACAATTCTCCCCACCATAAATATTTCCACCATTATAAATCTAAATCAAATCTAGATGCTATAACCAAATCCAAATAACATAACAATATGGACTCCCTTGCCAAGATTCACCCACCTCCAAAAGGCTAAACACCTCCAATTGATCAAACAAATGAAGAGAATACTCTCACCAACCAAAAAATTCCCCACTTACCTGGAACGATGAAACATATTCAAACTACATCCAAAAATAAAAACAACTCAAATACTAGTAGAAAAATCTTAATAAATCAACTAGAAATGAACAAAAAAACCCAAATTACGCTACCACATACTTCAACAAAACCATTGGGCATGCTCCAATCCCTTGATTACCCAAGAAATAAATTGTTGGCTAGATAGCTCGGGACAAAAAAACCTACTACCAATCCAAAACCAATTAGAAAACTGAGACATGGATACGGTGTGACGCAAATGGGCTTCTAACCACAATGTAAAACCTCATTTCCTAAGATAGAATCCAGACACCAACTGAGAGAGGCCCGAACAGTCTCCACAACATAAGGGGTAGATTAAAATTAAAATTTCTCTAAGAGAAATTATGTGATACCCATGGTGGTTATACCTACCATAAGAACCAACCATATTAACTTAATAGCATGATATGTCATGAAAAGACCCCAAAATTTTAAAGATTTGACACCACCTCATGGTTGGTTTGCACAGTTTGGGAAATTGTGTGCTAACTGTGTGGATCATTCTGTCCAAAGAGGAATCTTCTCATGGTTACATGGACTGAGGCACATGGTCATTTAGAGACCATGTGATAACTATTATCTCTTATCACATGGTTCCCTTGGTTGGCACACAGTTCCTTAGGTTGGTGTACAATTATTACTAACCATGTGAAAATTGTGCACTTCAACCTGTATAGCCCAAATTTTGTAATTTTCTCCAAAAAGTCATAGGGAAACCAAGGGGAAAAGCATGAACTTAGGCTATAATATGGGAACGAGGTCCTACCATATATTTCCACCAAAGGGGAACAACTGGAGAAAGACAAAGACACGAGAGGTTTAAACTATTCCCATCTTTCTTACAGAGGACTAGAATTTGACCAACAGTTTTAACAACCCTAGGATTTCCCAGAATACGCGCCATATTTACTCTAGGACCTATGGTTGGAGCTGAGTTGATTAAACCTCTTCTATCTCATAGTCAAGATTTATAAATCCCTAAATTGAACTTATTCTATAGTTTCAACAAACAACTACACTATTATGTCAGATGCAATCAATGAGACATGAAACACTTCAAACTCACTTTACCCTAACCTAACATTTCACCAAAACAAGGTCTTAGAGGATGTACACACATCACTCCTTTTTTCTTCAGATGAGAAACAGCAGAGTAAAGTGACACCCAGATACACCTTCCTCTTAATTTTAGGATTTTAAAATTTATCTGAAGGGAGACACAGTTTCAGAAATAAAGTCTCTCAGAGGATTTCAAAAACTTCACCTTTATAGTCAAACGAGCATGCCACATCGCATGGCATCAACAAACATGACCATTAAGACTGATAGAAACAATACGAGAAGGGGGACCTCATAAAAAACACCAAATGTAATGTGACTCATGCAGTGGCCATAATACCCTCTCATGAACCTATTTCCCACACTGGTGACTTAACATGAACATTTACTTCAAAGAGACTAACGAAATACCCAAAGGCCCTCTTAAAAAAAATCTTACATTGACATCCTTGTACTTCTTCCACCTTGGACAACTCATGGAACATTAGAGTCTAAGGTCTATTTCAACCTTCCACAAGAAATCTACCGCTATAAGAGGATCCACAAAACCAGGAAAGGAAAGGGGTAGACTAAATCTCCCAAGATCGAAAATAAATTCCTTATGTTGATCAACTTGAGGATCTCCCAATGGTGAATCACCCTAGGCCACATTTCAATCATGCATTAACTCTTTATGGGGGCATACCCTAGCCAAAAAGAAAACCCAAGGACCCAACCAATATGGTATTTTGGTCAAAACATACCATAAACCACAACCAAACACATGAGGGGATCCACCATTAGGGCCTCCTGAAATCTTACCAAAAGATACAACTGACCAACACCTCATCCCAACTTACCGGCGAAGCACAAAATAAAAACACCATTTAAAAAATAGGGGTTCTTTAACTCAAAACATCCCAAAAAAATCCAAAAAACACATAATCCACACCTCCCAACCACACATTATCAAAACACAAAACTTTCCTTCAAAATCATTTTTAAACAAAACACGACTGGTGGGTTGCAAAATTACCAATGGAATCCCAAGGGCCTCACACATGCATGTTTCAATACCACACCAGGAACCCTCCTCATATCCACTTTTCATTACATAGAAACCATGCATGTCATCACTCATGAGAATACAAAGTGTAAAATGAAAGTTCGTTCCATTTCCCTAAATAAACATTCAACCCACACCCCCACTTTCTCAGAACTGCTAACCACAAAATCAAACTCAATTTACATCTTATAAAACTTTTTATTAAATCACCCATAATTCAAATAAAAACTCACTTTAATTACTTATACACTAATTTCAAAACATTTCAGCCTATTTGAAAACACTTCTGATTTCATGATGAACTCTATTTCATAAATATCCATTTAATTAAGAACTCAATTATTCTCATTTTAAAATAAGATTCCAAAATTTCCAACAACATTTGAAATGATCACTAGTTACCAAATCAAAATCCATCTTCATCCCACACACATAAATCCGAAAACACTTTATCCCATTTGATAAAATTTTTAATAGTTTATAAAATTTTATTTGAAATAGATTTTCAAAACCCACTTTAACATAATTTATGTTTTAAAAAGGGTTGTAAACAAACCATTTTTCATTTCAATTTTTTTTTGAAAATTCATTTCCAACCATTACAAAATAAAACAACTACAACATTATAATAAAATCAATTCATGAAAATTTCACGTCTCTTAAAACCAAATCATTTTTACTTTAAAACCAAATTTTCAAGATTTCAAAACAAAAAGATCGATGAAAATATGAGAGGAAACTAGTGTTCGTGGGTGACTTGGACATATGATCAGCATCCATACACCAATCACTTCACCACCATAGAGAGTGTTCTAGGAAAATATCCCCAACTCCACGTGGCTTGATATCCCCTGCGAGCTCACTGATACCATTAGCCCAACTCTCTTTTCATTTCCCCCAATCATAGACAAACCATGAGAACCAAATGACTTTGGTAAAACCCAACTTCCCCAGAGGACTTGATTTTAATCATGAGGTGTGCTATCCAAGAACCCTACTCATAATCATAATGTCATGTCATGAAAATCCTCGCTCCAGACTATCCTGTCTCTTCCCCAAATAATATAACGTAAAAGGGAGAACCTCCTTTGATACAATTTTGTAATGAACCAGATATGTTCTCCATCAAAACTGGCACTAAAACCAGGCCATGGAAATTACCAAAGGGAATTTCTAATCCCTACAGGCTAGAATAAGTGCATGGGTATCATAACTTAGTGTTTGTGAATGATTTACCTGATTTTATAAACATATAACAACAAAGGAATCCAATAAAATGAATATTGATTTTTTTTTTCAAACCAAACCATCTTTTACAAAAAAATTAGAATTGAATTACATAATTTAAAACAAATCAAAAAGACTAACACAAAGTAACAAAGCCAATAAGGATATCCCAATAACCACCATAAGGCTAGAGGGGATCATCCTCTAGCCATCTTCACAATACCACCCTAAGAAAGACCAGTAGAAATCCGAACCACCGGTACTAAATGTTTTACCCAAACCTGCGACAAGATTTACCAAGTCTACTTTCACCAAAGGGTGTAATTAGGGTGTGATCCTAATCCAAATAAGATCCCACAAAAAATATTCCATTTGATAAACATCATATTACACAAAGATTTCATTTTTTATAAACACGAAATACTAGTAATAGTTTCTAAAAGATGAAAATTTAAATAAAAACAATTTTCCAATGGGTTATTTCAAAGAATGAATACTGTTAAATAAAAAAATATTCTACTTAATTTTCTATCCAAACACACTATCTTCTGATGGTTAATATCATATACTCAATGAGCACTAGTAACGGGAACACCCCAAGGCACTAGTTAGTTGTGAGCCCTAGGCACCTCGTATCTCAGTGAAAGTAACCATAATAAAAATCTATTATCGTGCACATTAGCCACTAGTAGGAGAAGAATCTATAATGTAGTAGTCCCAAATATCATCATAATCATTGTTTATTTAGTTTTTTCATCAGCAAACTTTCTACGTGAATGTTTCGCACGGATTTCGGGGATGACCTCCTGGACGGGAGATTCAAACGTTCCGATCGGTTTCTAGCAGGTTTTTTCGTAGAACCGGAAACATCCAATGATTCCACATCCGTTTGGACCTACTTTCCAAAGGTAGGCGCTCATTAGCTTGTGGACTAATGAGGCTTAGGAATTTTCATTGGTCGAGAGGATGGGAGGTCGGACTCATCACAACTTTTTGAGGGGAATTATTGTCTACTCCGGGACTCTCTTTATATATTTAAGTTTGTTCGTGAATCCTTATTACATTACCAAATATAAAATGAGCTTTCCTTTAGTTTTAACAATCAATGATTAAATATGCAAGAAATTTAGAGAATCTTTTATATGTATTCGAGGTTCTTCATCAATAGAGAATCATCTATATCTGTTTAGAGATTCTTGGTCAATGGTATCCTTCAAAACATTTATATAAGTCTCTTGGTCATTATAATGACCAGGCTGGTTTTGAAGCCACTCAGTTGGGCACTTAAAGTTTATCGTCATTCAGAAGGACAGGGATTATTTCAAAGTTGGGATCGAACCCATAAATGGGCTACCTACATATCCTTTGTTTTGGAAAATGAATCATAACCCACGTAGTTCGAGTAATGGAGTATGATGTTTATGATTGATGGCTCAAAGAAGAATGTCATAATTACTTTTACACTCTAAGCTCACGTGAGTCATGCTCGGTGTGAGAAACAAGAGGTATTGGTAAAAATTAGACAATTGTGCCATGAAAGATGCAATCATAAGAAATTGTTTGGGGCTTATGTATGTATGACTTCCCAAATAGATGAAGGTTTAGGATTTACTTTTAGAGAGAAAATCCAGGAACAGGGTCCATAAAGGTATATGTGCTTTATGGAGATTTGAATACTCTAACTTGGGACTTATTCCTGAAAAAGGAAACCCAAATTAGGAGAGGATTGAAAATTGGGTTTTACTCCTGAGAAGGAACCCCATATCAAACGTAATTTAGGACTGGTTAAGAGAAATTAAGGGACTTGGGGTTTACTCATGAAGAGGATGCCCAAAATTATGACTGGGATTTATTCCTGAAAAGGAGGCCCAGGTTAGGGGACTTGGGTCTTACTCTTGAAAAGGAAGCCCAAGATTATGACTGATTCTTATTCCTGAAAAAGGGACCAAGGTTAGGGATTTAAGGTTTGGGGCTTACTCCTGAAGAGGATGCCCAGGTTTAGGAACTTTAAGAATTTGGGGCTTACTCCTGAGGAAGATACCCAGATTAAAGGATTTATACCTGGGGATTATTCCAGAAAAGGAGACCCAGGTTAAGGATTCTCTCATCTTAAAGTATGAGGTTGAATGAACGAACTCTCAATCTTTGGTGACATAATGATGTATAAATCACTAGGTTTTGAGAGATATTCCACCGAATTCCTTTCAGATAAGGAAGTAAAATCAAGAAATCATACCATAAATGGATTTGAAGAGTATCTTGAAGACTGAATCTTGAATAGGAAAGTTGAAATGGCTTGAGAGGGGAAAAATGGGCAAGATGGGCACCCAAAAAGGTAGGGGCGCGCAAGTCTTGAAAGGCGAGCAAGTCTTGCGTGGGCGCGCAAGTATTGGTCGCGCAGGTATACCTACGCGACACATGGTGTACTTGCGCGATTTTCAACCAGCATTGAAATACTTGAGCGAATCTTTATTAAACCCTTTAGAATCCTCTTGAGGTTCTTCCAGATAAGGGACGCGCAAATTTCTATTGAAGGAATAAGGCAGCGCACAAGTGTGACCAGTTCCCTTAAGGGATGGCCATTCAGGCGCGCAAGTGTTGATGAGTTTCAACACTTAGGCCTTCCTCCCTCTCTTTAGATCATCCGTTATAGGTAAGAAATTACCTTAGAAGTGTTCCAGAAGCTTTGAGAAGAGACTTGGGCGTCGGGAGCTTCAATCTGAGTTTCTGAAAAAAAGAAGATCTTCTCGAATGGGGGGCCCACAGGGTCTATTTATAGGCAAAAGAAGGCCCTGGGCGGTTACCGGGCGGTTATCGCTTAGGTCGCGCAAGTCACTTGCACGACCAGAAGGCGTCGCGCAAGTAGACTTGCAAGACCACTAGGAGGCGCGAAAGTCTACTTGCGCGACCATAAGGGAACTTGCGCGACCTATGGGCAATGTTCTCCTTGTTCATCCCTTTGTCGATTTTTTATGTTTCTTCAAAGGATGAATCAATTTGGACTAAGGTATTTCCAATTTTTCAGTCGTTAGACTCTGTGACGGAAGGGAGCGTCAACAAAAGTCCCCCCTCAGAGTTGGATCCAGAGAGAAAAGAGGATTTGACTCTGAGGTGAAAAATAAAAACAAGAAATCTGGAAGTTTAAAGTCAAGCATGCCGGACATAAAGGGGCTAATGTTTAAGGTTGAAATAGCTTTGACCAAAATGGATTAAAATTGATTCAATTCCTTGACAATTTATCTGAAAACATATTACCATACTCGAGTATGAGGGAAAAAATGTAAAATATGGCTTAAGAATATTTGAATCTGAGGAATGATATGAAAAATAGCTAAAAGGCATTAGAAGAAGTAGTTTCCAAGAATGAAGTTACTATTATTTAACAAAACCCGTTAGGGGGTTGAAATATGCAGGGCCACCTAAGGGCATTGGCTGCATGGTTAAATAAATAGCATCTTTCGGCTGACAAGTCTGTTATGTGGACTGTTTATGCAAGGCCACCTATGGGCACGTGCTGCATAGTCAGGAAAAAGAACTCCCAGAAATTTACTTTCCTAGTGCTAAAAGCCAGTGAAATTTTATGGAGATTCAAATTTTATAAAGTATAGAGTTTGTTGTATGGAAAGAGGTACTTGAATATGGAGAAGATATTTCTGAACAAGAATATCTAAGAACTGGATGAATATCAGTCCTACGAAGGTCTGACCCAAACGTAGGGAAGAAGAATAAACCATAGACATGAATACTTTCAGATTATGAAAAAGTATATGGGACAAATATGTTAAGGATGTCTATTTTTTGCGGATCCCTACATACTGTCGTTTAAGACAAATAAGGACAAAAGAGGCATTCTTCCAAAGAATGAAGTTACCATTATTTAACAAACCTGTTAGGGGGTTGAAATATGCAGGGCCACCTAAGGGCATTGGCTGCATGGTCAAATAAATAGCATCTTTCGGCTGACAAGTCTGTTATGTGGACTGTTTATGCAAGGCCACCTATGGACACGTGCTGCATAGTCAGGCAAAAGATTTCTCAGAAGTTTGACATTTTTGTGACTAGAAGTCATGAAAAGGGTTATGAAGATCTGAAAATATTTAAGGTTAGGATTATAACACATAAATATGGGTATTTTCCAATGTATATAGAGATACATAGGACAATGATAACCATAATCATGTTGTGGCTGGGTCCTGAATTGAAACTTGGACTTCACTACGTATCTCATAAGAATGAGAATCCAGCCATATGTAGTTCTTGAAATGCAGTTTAACGTCGTGCAGGACGAAAATATGAGAGATCTTAGTTTAGGGTCATAGAGTTCGGACCATAATAATGAATACACAGTGTGTGTTTCCATGAGGACTTTTCAGCTAAGGGACTGAACGTGAAATTTGGGGTTAGGCCCAAAAGTCTTGGGACTGGATTCAAGGGACACTCAAATGTTCCTACGTATCCCATAAGGATGGGAATCAAGTCCATGTAGTTCTATAACTACCCTTTTTACAAATTTGGTTCGTACATGTGAAGGATGAAAGGGGACTTTAGTGCAATGATGGTTTAACCTGAGACAAAAAGTTTAGGTATTACCATGTATGCACGTAGTCTTTTGAAATAAAAACATGATTGAAAAAATAAATGTTAATAATAGTTCTCTCTCAAGTGAGGAAAAGAATATTGTAGTTTATTGTCGTACCGGACAAAAGTGTTGTATAGTTTAACGTCGTATAACAAGGACGAAAGTGAATCAATGTAAAAAAAATATTGATTCTAGGGGAGGTTTCACAAATCAACATCATATGAGATGGTGGTGAATCGATGTGAAGAGATTATTTTTGGGCATGAACCCTGGGAGGTTGCCTACATACCCAGCCTGGAGGGCAAGGATCAAAGTCCGTGTAGTTCAATTAAAGAATGAATTAATGATCAAATTGTTCTTGGGGACAATGATCTAATAAAAAATGTTGTTGGGACTTACACATGGTTAGGGGCCTAAAGAGAGTGTTTTGGTTGAGGTTTGTTATAAGCTCACGTGAGTCATACTCGGTGTGAGAAACAAGAGGTAATAACAACCTTAACGATGCATAGTTTAATGTCATGTAGGACATATTCAGGGACTATGCAGTTTAAATTCTTGCAGTTAGGACTATTAGTGATGCACAGTTTAGTGTCATGTAGTAGGGAAAAAATAACAGTTTAATGTTATGTAGGACAAATAGGGGGAATGTGCAGTTTAATGTCATGAAGTAAGGACAAAAGAGTGTACCATTTTAACGTCATGTCGGACGAAAGTGAAAATAGTTTAAGGTCATATACATGGACCGTGAATGGTGCATTTTAATTTCATGCTGGACCTTTGAGATTATATAGTTTAACGTCTTTCCGGACGTGAGGGACTTTTATACAGTTTAGCGTCATGTAGTTAGGACGTCACAGTTTAACGTCTTGCTGGACATAAGGGATTTGCAAATAGTTTATGGTCATATACATGGACCAGGGATGATGCAGTTTAAAGTCATACTGGACTAACAAACACGTGAATAGTTTAAGGTCGTATACACTGACCGCATAATTTAACGTCATTTTGGACGAATTGGAATCTTTTTAACAGTTTAATGTCATGTAGGACAATTCAAGTAACTGTTAAAGTTTAACGTCATGTTGGACAATAGAACATTTATACAGTTTAACGTCATGTTGGATGATAGAACATTGCTGTATAGTTTAATGTCATGTAGCTAGGACTAAGGTGAACCAATATGAGGATATCAGTTTTGGGGACATTTTACAGTTTATCGTCATGATGGAGGCTGGAAGTGCCACACAGTTTAATGTCATGTTGCTAGGACATAATATAGTTTAACACAATATAGTTTAGTGTCATGTAGGACATAATAGTAACCAATGTGACAGTTTAACGTCATGTTGGACGATAAGGGAACTGACACAGTTTAACGTCATGCTGGACGATGAAAGTGCCACACAGTTTAATGTCATGTTGCTAGGACACAATATAGTTTAATGTCATCTCGGACACAATATAGTTTAATGTCATCTCGGACACAATATAGTTTAATGTCATCTCGAACACAATATAGGAACTTCTGTATAGTTTAACGTCATGTAGATAGGACATAATACAGTTTAGTGTCATGTAGGACATAATATGAACCAATGTGACTGTTTTGGCTCTGGGAACAATATTTTGTGTTTATAAAAAATACTTCTTCAGAAATCTGGCATTAGTTGGAGTTGTGATGTGTTCTCCATCCATTTAGATTAGAGAATACCCTCCATTGGAGTAGACCTTATGTATTGAATAAGGTCCTTCCGATTTTGGTTCAAGCTTGGGAGGCTTCTTTCCTGGTATCATTGGTGCTCTGAGAACCAATACCAATTCTCCCTGAATGAATGAACGAAGACGAACTTTTTTGTTAAAGGCTCGTGCTATTCGATTCTGATAGATTTCCAAGTGGTGCAAAGTGCACAATCTTTTCTCATCTAACTGTTCCAATTCATTCAACCGCTTTTGGGATTGCTCATCTGTAGATAACTGATCACAAATGGCTATTCTGAGTGAGGGCAATTGAACTTCAATTGGCAAGACTGCTTCTGTTCCATATACTAATGAATATGGAGTTGACCACGTTGCATTGCGAGTGGTAGTCCGATAAGCCCATAAATCATGAAAGATTTTATCAGGCCATGACCTCTTATCTTTATCCACCATCTTTTTCAGTATATTTGAAAGAGTCTTGTTGAAGGCTTCTATCTGGCCATTAGCCGCCGCATGATATTGATATGAATGGTTGGACTTAATGTTGTATTCCTGATACAATTTATTTACCTCAAAAGAACAGAAGTTGGTGCCGTTGTCCGTCAATATGGTATGAGGGACACCAAATCTAGTAATGATGTTAGACTTGATGAAGCTAACAATTCATTTAGAACTGAATTCTTTAAGAGGTACTGCCTCTTCCCATTTGGAAAAGAAATCAGTAGCAGTAAGAATGTACTTAAACTTCTTGGCCGTAGCTGAAGGGTAAGGTCCCACCACATCCATTCCCCATGTGGAAAATGGCCTTGAGTATTTAGTTGTATGAAGAAACTCTGGAGGTTTATGAATGAAGTTGGCATATACTTGGAATGAATGACACTTCTTTGTGAAATTAACACAATCTTGTATCATTGAAGGCCAAAAGTATCCAAGCCTTCGAATTTGATCAGACATTCTATGTCCAGACTGGTGGGCACCATAGACTCCTACATGCACTTCTTTTATGACAGCCATTGTCTCTTCACCATCAATACATCTGAAGATAACTCCATCAAAACCACGTTT
Organism: Viscum album; assembly: GCA_963277665.1. Lineage (NCBI taxonomy): Eukaryota > Viridiplantae > Streptophyta > Magnoliopsida > Santalales > Viscaceae > Viscum > Viscum album. The sequence goes on along the minus strand of OY728120.1, from coordinate 1,081,510,068 downwards.
GTAGATAACTTTCTCGAGGTGGTTTGGGCTATCATAAAGAGTAAAATTGACCACATGTCGCCGAATTTGTTCTTTCTCGGCTCTATCAGGTGGAAGTGTTCCATTTTGAAGGTATTCCCCGATAGGTGACATCCATCCTGTAGTATGACCATACGGTTCAGGAATGGGACTAATTTTATTAATTTCCTCTGTTCTGACTTGAACATAAGGTGAAATTGCACGATGGTGGGAAATACAGATGGTTGTCTCGTCCCTATTTGGATCTGCTAAAGCTGTGGCTATATTAGCCAGTGCATCAGCTTGAGAATTTTGTGATCTTGGGACATAAGAAAATGTCGGTTCTGAAGGGAATTCCGACATTAACTCTCTGACGTAATCATACAAAGGGATTAATTCTTCTTTTCTGATGGCATAATCCCCATTGACTTGTTTGATTACCAGGTCTGAATCACCTTTCACCTTTAAGTGATTCACTTGTGCTTAAAGCGCTAACTCCAAGACTGTAATGACATCTTAGTATTCAGCTTCATTATTGGTACCACCTTCCCACAACAAAAAGGAATAAGGTAAAACTACCTTATCTGGAGAAATGAGCACAATTCCTAAACCAACTTTGTTGAATTTAGGATTTTCCATTTTCTTTCCTGTTGGACTTCTAGAAGCACCATCAAAATACATTTCCCATGTTTGAGGACTCTCTTGAATAGAGAAAACTTCCTCATCAGGGAGTTCGATATCTGAATACGTGTCTTCCACTGAAGGATGTTCAGCCAAGAAATCAGCCAGAGCTTGGCCCTTAATTGCCTTTTGAGACACATACTGAATGTCGAACTGCTGTAGAATAACCGCCCACCTTGCCAGACGTCCTGTAAGAATTGGACAACTAAGGATGAATTTGAGCGGATTATTACGAGATACCAATTGGACCTCGTGATGTTGCAGGTAGTGTCTCAGTTTCTGAACTGCAAAGATTAATGCTAGGAAGCACTTTTCAATACTTGAATACCGGGTTTCTTCTTCAAGCATAGTTATACTGAGATAGTAGAGACTATTTTCATTCCCAGCATCATTCTTTTGAGCGAGAAAGGCACCCAATGATCGCTCTAAAGATGTCACATAGAGGATAAGCGGTCTTCCCTCAACAGGTGGCATGAGTAATGGTAGACTCAAGAGGTATTTCTTGAGAACATCAAATGCTTCTTGACATTCTTCAGTCCACTGGTAAGTGACTCCTTTCTTCAATAATTTGGTAAAGGGTAAACTTTTGCCTGCCAAATTGGCGAAGAAACGCCGAATATAGGCTAAGTGTCCTAGAAGTCCTCTTAATTCATTCAAATTCTGAGGAGGTGACGTACCAAGGATTGATTTGGTCTTCTCAGGATCGACTTCAATACCACGATGGCATACAACAAAGACGAGGAATTTTCCTGAGGTTACCCCAAAAGCACATTTTATGTGGTTCATCTTCAAATTATGTTGTCGAAGCTTGTGGAATATGACTTCCAAATCAGCCAAGTGATTAGAACGTTGTTTGGATTTAACCACCAAATCATCTACATAGCATTCAACAAACTTCCCTAAAAGAGGTTTGAAGATACGATGCATGGCGCGTTGATATGTTGCACCTGCATTCTTTAAACCAAAGGGCATCGTCCGGTAACAAAACACGCCTTGAGGAGCTCTGAAGGCTGTATATTCCTCATCTTCTGGGGACATTCGGATCTAATTATATCCGGAATATCCATCCATGAAAGAAAGTACTTTATAGCCAGTCGTCGCATCAATTAAGAGTTCTGTAATCAGAACTGGGAAATCATCTTTAGGACAATATCGATTAAGATCTCTGAAATCGATGCAAACCCTAATTTGTCTGTTCTTCTTCTTTACAGGGACAATATTAGCCAACCACTTGGGATATTGAACTTCTCTGACGAATTTGGCTTTGATCAGCTTATCCACTTCAGCTTCAATTTTGGAAGCATAGGTTGGATGTGTTCTTGTCGCGGCTTGCATAAAACCTCGATGTTCTTTTGGTAAACCCAAATGATGAGTAGCAACATCAGGATCAATCCCAGGCATTTCTGTATAATTCCAAGCAAAAATATCTTTATTTTTCTTTAGAAAAGAAATATACATCTCTTTCTCTTCAAGGGTCATGGCCGCACTAATTAAAGTGGGGCGTGGATCTTTCTCTGTACCCAGATTTACTTCTCTGAGTTCATCCACAGTGGTAGAGATACCCTCTTCAAATGATGGAGGAGCATCTCTAAGATCTTCTTCTTCCTCTTCATCATGTGTTATTTCTTCCGTTTCTACTTGCAAAGTAGATGAAAAAATGAAATTCTCATGATCGTAAGAGATGTCAAAATTTTCACATTCTTAAGAAGAAGCTTCCATTTCCGACCCTATTGATGATAAAGGGTCTTCTTTGGGAAATAAAGAGGAGATGATGGATTGAGAATCGACATCATTATTCACCTCTGGTGTTGCTATAACTTCTTCTATCCTAATTAGTGAAGTATAGACTTGTTGGACTTTAGCAGATGAAAGGAAAACGTCACCACTTATACTTTCATCACTGCTTGGTAGGTTACCAATTTCTCCCATGTTGTCTGGCTCGATCGCCGTAATTGACATTATGGATCTTTCCATAAGAGTATTTTGATTTGGGCCTATTTTTTCAATTTTACTGATAGGTAACACATAATCTGTACTCACATGTAAAAATGGATTTATTGGAATTTTCTCCAAACCATATGGAGCATTAACTTTGGTAATTTCCTTCATTGTAGATTTTTCTATTCCCTTCATGTGATAAAATTCCACCTCAGTGTATTGAGACTCACATGTCTTGAACGGGGCTTTATCACCATACAATGTTCCAAATTGACCATCGAAACAGTATTTGAGACATTGATGGTATGATGAAGGAATAGTTGCATGCTGATGTAGCCAGGGTCTTCCAAGAAAGATATTGAAAGCTGAGTCTTGATCAACAATCATGAAATCCGAATTGGATACAAGATCTCCAAACTGAGTTCTGAGTGTAACTTCTCCCAGTGGTTCTTGTTCATTTTTATCATATCCTTGTAACATCATGGTAGAAGGAGATAAATCAGATTCCGTGAGGCCCAATCGACGAAGTGTACGAATGGGCATGAGGTTGACTCCTGAACCATTGTCAATGAAATCTCTTCGAACATCTACACCATTTAATTTTCCAGATAAGTACAAAGGTTTTATGTGCCCATGCACAACATCATCTTCATCTTTATCAGTAAAAGATATCACTGCATGGAATTCGGCAGGATTATTCTCTATGTGATAGATTTCAGCTGCAGCAATTTCAGCTTCAAACTCTTGAGGAGTTGACAAAGCTTCGATGAGTGCTTCCCGAAGATCTTTTGAAAGATTCAAAGCATACAAAATTGATAACTTGGATGGTACTTGGGCCAAGTGTTTCAATATATCATACTTTTGATCTAGAGGTCTGCATTTCCCAATAGGAATATGCGGTTTAGCAGGTACCTTGGAAGCAGATGCTTTGGAAGCTGACGCATCTTGTATTGAAGTTGGCAACATCCTTGGTTTTGGAAGATTAGACTGATTAGATCCATTTACTTGCTGAGATAAAGAATATGGAACCTTTAATCGGTCATCCAAAATAACTGTGCCAAAACTGAGTTGGCCATTGGCAGAAGAACTTGCTTGTTCTTTTTGAGCTCGCTGAAGGGCTCTACCACGAGTTTCTGCTGCATATACAGTGCTAGCAGGGGTAAAATTAGAGTAGTGGCTTCGGAAAGATCCACGTCTTCCCCTGTATCCTGAACCTCTAGAACTTCCTCGGATTCCCTTATTTGATACAAGGAACTCAGGCCCATCAAGACTGGAATATGGATCTGTTAATTGAATCATATTAACAGAACCAAAGATTAACTCTTCGTCTGATAAAGACTCTGCCTGGTTAGCCTGTTTAGGTTGTGCCGTTTGGTGGGACGGTGCCCGTGGCTCTGAAGTAGATGGAATGAAATCTTCCAGATTCAAAGACAATTTAGGCTTTGATACATACTCATCTTCTCCTGATTCCTCTTTCTTCTTTGAATTGCGCTGCCCTTTTGAGGATTTGTCTTTTGATGGAGGCTTTACTGCAGCTTTTGTAGGTGACACAATTGGCTTCTTTAATTGTGTTCGCAAAATGGAATGGGTCCGATTGATTGTCTTTCTGACCATCCAATCATCATATTTTTTCATAGTTTTGCTTTTGACTTCCTGCCACTCACGTCCTTCCTCTGGATCTGTAGCGGTAATACACGCTACATGAGCTGAAGAACCCTTCAATTTGACTTGTCCCAAGTCGACCATCTTTTACAGGAGGTCTTTAAAGACAAAACACTCCTGGATGGGATGCCCCAACATTTGATGAAAGGGACAATAATTGGGACGATCTTCATCTCTTTCCTTGTTTGGCCTCTTGGGCAATGGTAATTGAACCAAATTATTTTCCAGAGCTGAAATGAAGTAACCAGGAACTTTCTCACTTCAGAAAGAGTATGTTTTACTCTTCAAATCCTCAAATTGTTTTCGTCATTGATCTCTTTGATCATTTGGACGAAACAACCTTTGTTGTTGGCGTTCAGGAGGTGGAGCCCTTCGAAAAGATGAAGGTTTTGAAGTAGATATAGGTACAGGTGATTATTTAAGCATAACTGTAGCAGTTTCCGCTTTACCCATTCTCCTTCCTGGAGCTGATGGAATTATACGAGATTTAACCTTAGCCTGTATAAGGGAATCTTCAATCTGTTGAGCGATTGAAGTAAGGTCTTGAAACCCTCCTGTGTATTTCACAGGGATCAATGGCGTGCGTAATTCGTCACGCAAATTTTCCACACAGATTGGCAACAGTTCCTCCTGAGGGAGTTCTAAACTCAGGGAATACGTTAATCCCTTCCAACGAGCAATGAAATCAGAGACTCTTTCATTCTCCCTTTTCTTGCAGTTTGTATGATCGAAAACTGTCATTTTTGGCAAAGTTGAGCTAAACTGAAGAAGGAATTTTTTACGAAGATCCTCCCATCCGATGACTGACCGGGATTGAAAGCTTGTATACCAGACAAAAGCTGGTCCTTGAAAGGTTCGCACGAAGCATCTGAGATTCACTAATTCTTGTTGCTCTGGAGTTCCCATCATAGGATCACAACAAGATACGTAATGCGTCAAATGTTGTTCAGGGTCGCCTGATCCCTTGAAAGTAGGGAAAACAGGGTTTCCAAAACTAGATGGAGGAGAAATTGATTCTACCCATTCAGGGTAAACTTTCTTTTCAGGTTGAACTTGCGCCCATTTCCCTTCCATAGTTTCTAACCGAGCTGCTAATGACTCAATAGTGGTTATTAACTTTTGAGAAACATCAGGTTGAACTTGGTTTTGGGTAGGTGCAATGAATGGAGCTTGGATAGACATGGTGGTTGGTGCTGCAACTGATGGTATTGCTGCCAACCGTTGTTGCGTTTGACCCGTAGGATTAGACCTCTGAGGGTGTACAGATAAAGGAGGATATTCTTGATCCATCTCAGTAGTTACAAAAAATTCCTTCGGCTGTCGGACTTCAGCATTCTTAAGAAGAATACTACTCTGAAGTAGTTCTGCATTCAACTTTCTTAATTCTTTCATTTCTTCCTCTTGTTGTGCAAACCTTTATTCTAATGAGAGTGATTGACCTCCTTCAAAGGATGGGTGAGAAGTCACCTGATTCTTTCCTTTCCCCTTATTGGATCATTTTCGGAGAGGGGGAAGTGGGTTACTTGAAGGAATACCCAGATTTTGGATAAGCCTTTGATTACGTGTGTGCACACCTTCTTCATTTAGGTCTGTGTGTGCAACTTCTTGAGCAGGAACCTCTTCGTCGGATCCCTCTGATTAAGCCTCATCTGGTTAATCAGCAGCAATGGCATTGATGACATTAATGGATGCATATTGCATGGAATCCTTTCTATCAGCATTTCTGTGATATTGTCTTCTTCCATGTCCATGATGAGACATGGAATTCCGTTGACTTGATCCCTCAGGAACTTCTTGGAGAATCGTCACTTGGAGAGAATCTCCTGATAGCTTGGCTCTTCGTTCCTCTTGAGGCTTATTCCCTAATCGAGAGAATACTGACTTTCTCTGAGGGAGGGATTGTGGATTTGAAAAAGTCCCTAGTCCGGTGGACTGGGGATGTTCCTGCTGCTTCCGCTCAACTCCTCGAATCTCATTTGTTGACTCTGAGGGTTGGGTTAGAGAAGTCCACAGTCTGACAAGCTGGGGTGTCTCTTGACATGCTATGTCTGAGATCTTCTTAAAATCTCTCTTGATCTTGCGAATCTTAGTTCAGAAATTAGCTGGATGCATTAACCTGTATCCACTTTTATCACCTGGTTCAACCGACCGTTGGATGATTTCTGAAACTTCTGTCATTTGATGACGTGTTTGCTCCAGACGAGAGGCTTGTGCAATATTCTCGCCTGCTTGATGTAGGAGCAATTCAACAACTTGTTCTCTATATACTTGATTTTGAGAGGAACTAGTTGAAGCATGTTCTTGAGCAAGCTTTTGATTATGAACAAACCCCATTGACTGTGGCCGGCCATGGGCAATAACATTGCATGAGACCATTTTCGGTGGGCTTTGCTGACTGTAAAGCACTGTGAAATGTAGTGCTCCGTGAACACCCCATCCTCTGATATGGACATCAGATGGAGCATTGGAAATTAACTGACGTAATTTTCTTAGTGCGCCAAGGCATGAACGTTGAGGGGTTCTCTGTTGCTTTTCAGCCTTCGGATACCGAGAGACTGATAGAGATGCCAAATCAATCTGGCATTGTAACCCTTCTATTATCTTAATATGATTTTCATAATCACTGTAAGATAATACTTTCTTCTTTAATTGACAAAGAGTCTTCCATATGTTGAGACGAATATCATGGATTCCATCATCCGTCAACATCTTTGGAATGTCGTACTGGGAGTCAGCCAAAGGCCAAAACATGACTGGTACTTCACCTTTTGTCAGTTTTTTCCTCATGTTCATCATTTCCTCTTTATCATTAAATGAATATTATTCAACCTGTTTTGACCAGAGTTGGTGTTCCCTTGTTGCTTCATCGGATTCAACAAGATAGGTAGAGAGATCATTAATCAAACTAGAAGATTCATGACTTAGGGGTGGTTTGGAGAATGACCTACACCCTGGGCTATCTTCTGATTGAGAAAGTATTTCACTTGTTAGCGATAAAGCATCAGACGTGACTGGTTTCGCATTTGCAAGTGCCTCAAGATAAGAGGGCTTTCTCGGCACTACATTGTCCACTGGAGTATTTTCCAGGCAATGTGAATCACTACTGCGGAGAGGACTTTCGCAGCGAAGTTCATCATCATGGGGAGGACCACCATAATGGGTTACAGCAAAAGATGAAATCTCTTGCTCCTTGGTCTTCTGACCACACAGAGGGTTCCTGTGGCTCCCATCTGAAGAAGAAACTTCAAGATTGACCAAACTTTCATGAAGCAAGCCTTCATGAGGAAGTGTCTGTTGAAGACCTTCAAAATTAATGTTCCTGTTATTGGGAACTGAGGGAGTAGAATCTTGAATTTCGACAGATAAATGTCTGAGGGCTTCAAGAACTTCAGCATCGAGCAAGGCCTTATTGTAGATTGGCCGTTGATCTCCTGACTGTGTTGGGCGGATCTTTTTCTTAGTTTCCTTCTTACTCACTTTAGAAACCACTTGTTGAAGAAAGTGGTTACTCTGAGCAGGTGTATGTGCTTGATCAGGAAATATGGTCAGGTTAGGATGACGATCTCCACTCAAATCAGGTGTATGTGTCTGACTTGGTTGTCCGTATGATATGGGGGAGTATGCCCCATAACCCTCTTGGACTGCAACAGATGTGTGTGTCTGTTCCGGAGTGAATCGTTGATGTGTCACTCCATTGCTAGGGATAGATTTATGTGTCTGTCCCTGAGATGATGCTGAAGCTGTTATGATATCCTGGCAAGCATCCAGAATATGAGCAGGAATTTGCTTCTGCTCTTTCACCATTGACAAAATATGTTTGGTGACTTCAGCCGCCGGAACGGGGATATACGTCCATTCCGGGCTTGGAGTAGGTGTATGTGCCTACTCCTGTACTCCTTTTCCTGTCAGTGAATCCTAACAGTACTCAAGTGTGGAGGCAGAGAGTTGAGTCTGCCTCCTGTTTGTCGTCGGGGATTTCCGACTGACTTCTTCGTGCGCTACCAAGCGAGACTGTTGGTAGGCTTGATTAGTATTAGCAGGTTTATGTGCCTACTGATTACACTTCGCCAAACGCGGTTGACGAGATCCATCATATGTAGTCAGACGAGCCTGCTGACTAACTGGTGATGTATAAGCAGGTGCATGTTCCTGCCTATGGTACTCTGCCGGAATTGCCTGGTGGGATTGGCGTGATGCTGCCAGACGAGTCTGCTGGACAGCGAAATTAAAACGGACAGGTGATTGTGCTTTCTCGTTATTTTCCACCAAGTTAGGTTGGTGGACTTCTCCGGAGATGGCAGGGATGACAACCTGCCCATTGTTAACCGGATTCCGTCTCTGGCGGTTCATCTTGCCTGCTCAGGTTCGAGGAACCTGAGCTGAATGCCTGGAGTCGGTACCCTCATCATGTTGAGGGCGCACTACCGCACGAGTCTGGAGGAGATTGTTGATGGGATCCCTCGAGAAGGACTCCTGTATTTTTTAATTAAGGCCCTGCGGGACCTGCTCATTCACTTTCTCAGAGTAAGGGAGTGAATGGAAATTGTGTTCCAGGGATAACGACCCGAAACGGTTGGAGACGGTAGTCAGCACCGCCTGCTTCTTGATCGCTGGTCGCCGTTGTCCGGACGACCAGGTAGAGTTGTTAACTTGGAGGGCTTGACGAGCGGCCTCCAGAGTTGGGATAGTACCGTTGCGATGGTACTCCTTAACCAGTGCATTAGAAACCCAGTGTTGAAGACGCTGAGTTGGTGATGTCATCCTTAGAGCGGATGACGTTCCAGCAGGAGTAGCAGCATTGGTTTTCACAGCAGCAGACCTCACAGTAGAGGTGTTCACAGCAGCAGTATTCACAGGGGTGAATTTAAGAGAAGCCATTTTGCAGAAGATCTTGAGAAATGAGTGCCTGTTCCATATAACAGACATAATCAAGATGAATCTGGCCACTGCATCTTTTGGATGAGCACATGTCAATGATTGATTTGTTGGCCCAAGGAGCCTAACAAATAAGAAGAACATCACTTTAACTTGGTTAAGGATTCACGTCGGGTTCACCATTTTTTGTTTCGCACGGATTTCGGGGATGACCTCCTGGACGGGAGATTCAAAAGTTCCGATCGGTTTCTAGCGGGTTTGTTCGTAGAACCGGAAACATCCAATGATTCCACATCCGTTTGGACCTACTTTCCAAATGTAGGCGCTCATTAGCTTGTGGACTAATGAGGCTTAGGAATTTTCATTGGTCGAGAGGATGGGAGGTCGGACTCATCACACCTTTTTGAGGGGAATTATTGTCTACTCCGGGACTATCTTTATAGATTTAAGTTATGTTTGTGAATCCTTATTACATTACCAAATATAAAATGAGCTTTCCTTTAGTTTTAATAATCAATGATTAAATATGAAAGAAATTTAGAGAATCTTTTATATGTATTCGAGGTTATTCATCAATAGAGAATCATCTATATCTGTTTAGATATTCTTGGTCAATGGTATCCTTCAAAACATTTATATAAAAGTCTCTTGGTCATTATGATGACCAGGCTGGTTTTAAAGTCACTCAGTGGGGCACTTAAAGTTTATCGTCATTCAGAAGGACCGGGATTATTTCAAAGTTGGGATCGAACCCATAAATGGGCTACCTACGTATCCTTTGTTTTGTAAAAGGAATCAGAACCCACGTAGTTTGAGTAATGGAGTATGATGTTTATGATTGATGGCTCAAAGAAGAATGTCATAATTACTTTTACACTCTATGATCACGTGAGTCATGTTCGGTGTGAGAAACAAGAGGTATTGGTAAAAATTAGACAATTGTGCCATGAAAGATGCAATCATAAGAAATTGTTTGGGGCTTATGTATGTATGACTGCCCAAATAGATGAAGGTTTAGGATTTACTTTTAGAGAGAAAATCCAGGAACATGGTCCATAAAGGTATATGTTCTTTATGGAGATTTGAATACTCTAACTTGGGACTTATTCCTGAAAAAGGAAACCCAAATTAGAAGAGGATTGATAATTGGGTTTTACTCCTGAGAAGGAACCCCATATCAAATGTAATTTAGGACTGGTTAAGAGAAATTAAGGGACTTGGGGTTTACTCCTGAAGAGGATGCCCAAAATTATGACTGGGATTTATTCCTGAAAAGGAGGCCCAGGTTAGGGGACTTGGGGATTACTCCTGAAAAGGAAGCCCAAGATTATGACTGAGTCTTATTACTGAAAAAGTGACCCAGGTTAGGGATTTAAGGTTTGGGGCTTACTCCTGAAGAGGATGCCCATGTTTAGGAACTTTAAGAATTTGGGGCTTACTCTTGAGGAAGATGCCCAGATTAAAGGATTTATAACTGGGGATTATTCCTGAAAAGGAACCCCAGGTTAAGGATTCTCTCATCTTAAAGGATGAGGTTGAATGAACGAACTCTCAATCTTTGGTGAAATAAAGATGTATAAATCACTAGGTTTTGAGAGATATTCCACCGAATTCCTTTCAGATAAGGAAGTCAAATCAAGAAATCATACCATAAATGGATTTGAAGAGTATCTTGAAGACTGAATCTTGAATAGGAAAGGTGAAATGGATTGAGAGGGGAAAAATGGGCAAGATGGGCACCCAAAAAGGTAGGGGCGCGCAAGTCTTGAAAGGCGCGCAAGTCTTGCGTGGGCGCGCAAGTATTGGTCGCGCAGGTATACCTGCGCGACACATGGTGTACTTGCGTGATTTTCAACCAGCATTGAAATACTTGAGCGACTCTTTATTAAACCCTTTAGAATCCTCTTGAGGTTCTTCCAGATAAGGGATGCGCAAATTTCTATTGAAGGAATAAGGCAGCGCGCAAGTGTGACCAGTTCCCTTAAGGGCTGCCATTCAGGCATGCAAGTGTTGATGAGTTTCAACACTTAGGCCTTCCTCCCTCTCTTTAGATCTTCCGTTCTAGGTAAGAAATTACCTTAGAAGTGTTACAGAAGCTTTGAGAAGAGACTTGGGCATCGGGAGCTTCAATCCGAGTTTCTGAAAAAAAAAAAGATCTTCTCGAATGGGGGGCCCACAGGGTCTATTTATAGGCAAAAGAAGGCCCTGGGCGGTTACCGGACGGTTATCACATAGGTCGCGCAAGTCACTTGCACGACCAGAAGGCGTCGCGCAAGTAGACTTGCACGACCACTAGGCGGCGCGCAAGTGTACTTGCGAGACCATAAGGGAACTTGCACGACCTATGGGCAATGTTCTCCTTGTTCATCCCTTTGTCGATTTTTGATGTTTCTTCAAAGGATGAATCAATTTGGACTAAGGTATTTCCAATTTTTCAGTCATTAGACTCTGTGACGGAAATGATCATCAATAGTGAAACAGGGACGAACCACTCTGGATCACTAGCATACTAGTACACATCCGCCCACCTAGATACCTGGGTTTCATTTTTGTGCTCAGAAAAGGTTCCACATTTTATAAAATACCATTTGCACATAAATTTTACATTTACAAATCATACACGCACCAAACAGACATCACACATGTCACAAAATAACCCTTTTCACATTTAAATTCTTTTTAACGTCATACTCATACCAAATAGCTCGCAACATGTTTCACATCTCTTTCACAATTCAACAAATCCGTTAAATAATTTTACAAAACATTTCCTAGATGGTGAACATCACATAATAGCTCTTTCACAACAAAATGGACCACTTTAAAAACACACTATGACCAAAATAGTTTCCCAACATGATTTCACCTCTTTTAGAAATCAATGAACCATTTATAATATTCATAAAACAACTCCAAGATGTATAACCAAGCATTTCACATAAAATTCATCTAAAAATACTCTCTTAAAAACCAAATTCATGTCAATGTCACACTAACTAGTATTGGAATCACAAAAAACATTTTAATAAAACCATTCCATGAATTATAAAACCACCCCAATTGGTACAACATGAATTTCACGTGAAAAACCACCATTTTCACACAAAAATGGAACTTAAAAATCAATCACATAACCAATGTGACCAAAAATGGTTTTCACACCACACACAACATTTTAGGAACATTATAAATAAATAAATCAAGAAATCTAACTCATTAAAAAATGATTACACATGGAATCACCTAACATTGGGCCAAAACCTTAAATCATGGTTCGAAACATCAACTGCACAACTATCGCACCACAAGGGGATAGAAAAGAACCATAAACCACAATATGTGATCCAAGAAACACAAAATAAAACCCTAGGTAAGAACACTAGCTACTGGGAAAAAGGTAACTTCAAGAAAAGGAAATAAATCCAAAGTAATATGGAAGATACCAAGAAGGAATTCACTTACTTGACAGATTGTGAGGTTTCTCCACTAAAAACACCTTAAAAATGAGTTCCAATTGAGTTTTAGGGATCTTTGAGACCTCCCATGGATACTGGAGTCGAAATAGGGAAGAAATGGGTGGATTTGGGTTTATTTTGGAAGGGTAAAATGGGAATTAAAAAATGTTTTTAATGAGCTGGATAGGGCTTCATGGTTTAGCAAACCATGTGGCCAAACCGTATGGCCTATTCTAGGATCCCAAAACTTGTCCATTTTCTCCAAATTCAAGGGGAACCAAGGGGGAAAATTAAATTAAATCTTAGGGGGGATTCAAGATGAACTTATGGTGGAAAGATAGGCCAAGTAAAAGAGTAAATGATGCCCCAAAATTATAGACATGTCACACCCTGCATTGAGGAAAATGAGAAAAAATTGGAACAAAGTGAAAAATGAAAACCCAGGTGTGATCAATTGCCAAATTTTTTGGGATGGAAATTTGGAGATAGATAAATGCTTTTTTGTAAAATAATGATATTCAAAAGTTTTAATATGGCTTGGTATGTTGCGCGCAAGGCATGATTCAAGGACATACCATCGAAAAATGGAAAAGGCATGAAGTTCGCGAAAGATTCAAGAAGTGAACAAAATATGAGGAAGCACGAAAGAGACTTATTTTCGCAAAGCGACATCAAATGGGGTTTTGCACGATGCATCATGATCTTGCGCAACATCTCACAGTTTTTTCATGATGGGGTCAAGGATGCCTATAAATAATAGGTGACCCCCTCTCATTTGAGAAGCTCGATACTTAGAGAAATCTAGAGATCTAAAGTGACAAAGAATTTTAAGTAAAGGGAATTGTGTGAAATAAATAGACTTCCTCTTAAGAATGATAATTTGGGCACAAGATGAGATTTGTGTGAAACATTAATGTTTCATGCAAGTAGTGTTTCGAAACAAAAGCCAAACCTTACATGAGGGGAATTTTATTCACTCAACACACCTAAAAGGGTGCACAAAATATTTGAGTTTATCACAAGCAATAAGTTTTATGCAAGGTTGTTCTTAACCGCTTCTGGGTAGGAAAGAGAAGAATTTTTTGAAAGATCAGATTCTGAAAGATGATTAAGAATCACTGAAACATTGTTTTTTTCTTATTTGTTCTAAGAGGGTTCACATGTGCTTAAGGATTGTTTTCTAAGTGCTGCATGAGTTTAAGGGAATATTCTACTTTTTTATTACACAACAAAAAATTATTTTCTAGTGGATTGTGTGGTACTGGATTGTTTCTTTACCAAACTAAGAAGGTAGCTACAATTGTTGAGTAGTAATCCTTGTAAATATTTTTTTCCCATGGATGTGTATTTTGATAGTTTTCGGTAGGGAAATAACTCTTGAATAGGTGGAAAATGTTGTTTCAACAAGAAGAAAACATAAAAGAAAAATATATCACTGATTCACCCCCTCCCCCTCTTAGTGATACTTGGATCTTGATTATGAAACATTAAATTAAATAATCTTAAGTAGTTGAGAGATGATGTTAGGAGACATCCTGAATTTTCTTGCATTGAATTTAATTTTTTAAGGGGTTATCCATAATTTTATTTATTTATATTTTTATTTTCATCATTCAAATATTTGTACTTGAGTTTTACTTTAGAGTCGTATTTGGTTATGAATCATATGGGAATGTGTAAGATGTTGTAATGATATATTGATCATGTTATTATTTATTTCTACTAGTTAATATTATCATGAGGTTAATTTCTAGTATTTTAATGGGATAGAATATTAGAGGGTAAATCTATCCTCACATGATATCTTTATACTCTCATTTCTAATTTCCAATCTATGATGATGGGGTATCACACTTGAATCCATGTGATGTTTTTATTTGGTGACATGATCTTGTTAGGGATTGAAATTACCTATCTTATGTTAAGTAAATAGGCATAATAAATCATTAGTGAATGATATATATATATATATTAAAATATTTTTGCTCAAAAATCATGGGAAAATAAATAAAAGAAAACCTTTATTGCATGTCGTCTCTTACCTCATCAATTTAACTATAAAAACAAATTTTCAATCGATGAATTAACGCCCATCTCCCTTTTTTCACAATACTAAAATCAATAATGATAAAACGCCAACAAATATTTTTCACTAAAAATGATGACCATACATCTAAAAAAATAAAAAAATTATAGTGTTATAATAACAAAAAAAGGTTGGGAATACTATATACCCCATTTTCATCATAATCTAGGAATATAAAATCCCATATATAATATTGATATTAGTCAATACCACATCCCTTTAAAATTAATATCATCAAAAATTAAAAAAAAATATATATTTTATATCTTAAATAATATCATAATATAAATCAATTATTAAATAAAATGATAACCAGAACCACAACATATAAAAAATCATAGCATGGAAATAATCATAAAACATTGACTCTATAGATTTAATTTATCATCGATTTACTTACCCCAACATCCACACTAGAATATATATATCCCTAGGATACCTAACTCAAAAATCTAAAGTTAATCCACATTCCTCTAATATCATTCCACCATATCAAAACCATTTAAACCCTTATCTCTTAATGATTCTTAAAAATTCATCACAATATACTTATCCCAGCCACTAAATTCCGAAAACAATATAATGTTTCAAGGAAAGATGGATTTTTTATTTATGGATGTTTGTCAAATTGAGAGCTTCATAATTATTCTCATCATAAAAAAGTAATCCCATAAAAACTAGTATCAAAGAGTTATTATTTTTTATTTTTTTCATATCTCTTCTTGTTTTCCAAGAGTAATGATATGACACCATTCATCAATATTTTTCTTCCTTATTATATTTGTCTAAATGATTCAAGATCCTGGGAAACATTAAGTCATTTGGTCCATAGGAATGTACTTAGATAAGGACTTAAAGATAACTTAGGTGGCTTTAATTTTAATGGAATCATCTGTGTAGGTGGATACATTTTTGTCTATAGGAGATCCACATTTCTAGAATTCTTTGTATACTATGACAATGGTAATTCTCTTATTGTTGAGGCTCGTACATTATTAATTGGCTTAACTTTATACCCATAATAAAATATCTTATTATATATTATCAAATTGGATTCATTTATTTTGGTTCATGACTATTTAGGGATGCATCCTTTCCATTAGATAATTTTCTATACTATCAAATTTTTAAGAGACACAATTCACCAAGGAGGGGAGATCGTGCATACCTAGTGTGAGGGGAATTTTCACAGTAGATTTCTTAGCCTCTATAGTAGTTCTAGAGGAGGATTTGATTATTTAATTGACTGTTGGATAAATCCCTAGATATTGTGAGTATTTTATCTAGGGTGACACTCATGGGCCACAACACTTTTATACCCCATTATGTGGTCCCAACTTATTTTCTATTTTTTTAATTTTATAATAAAATTATTTTAATTTTCATTCAAACATTACTGAAAATAAAATTTATTCATACCCAGTACTCAATTTCCATTGTTCCCAATTATATCATTCAAATTTCACTCTCCTCTTATTTTTGTCATTAATCAATTATAAATTTCCCACATTAGTTATCATAATAAACATATTTCAAAACAATTCATTATTTCATGTCAATTAAAATTCCACTCCCACACCTATTCCAACAATTAATTTTATCTATATTCAATTTCATGTAATCAATAACAATTATCCATCTTCAAATCACTCAAACTATATTAATTCACTAAACATGAATAAAAAGAGAATATTGAATCCACTACATCACCAACGTATAATAATTTCCATAAATATCAATCATTATTATTCTATAAATCTAGAAGTCCATATAAAATATGATAAACCCCATAATTTATTCATACACACACTAATTACCAAGATAATAGATATAGATCAGAAATCTCAATTTTCATTGATCTGAGATTAAATTTAATCATCCCCAAAATGAAATCCCTTAATGGATTCCATGAATACTAAAACATCCCCCCCCCCTCATGTAACAGTACGGTCCATCCCAAAGTCATAAAAAGGATTTAAGAGAAATTTATAAAGTTTTTTTAAAATTCATTTAATCTTACTTCAAAAAAATATAGTATTTGATCCTAAAACATGGAGTTTTTTGCTATTGAATTTTCATTAAAAAATTTAAATCATATTTTTGTTTCTTTCTTTAAAATACACCACTTCATACTAAATAAAATTTATACTTATTCAACATATACCATGATTTGTTTGATTAAACCAAATCATATTTCATATATTATTTATAAACCATTATATGAAACCATGACATGGACTATTCCTCTAATGAAAATAATTAATCAATAAAATGTATTCATATTTCAGGGCAATATTCTTTTTAAAAAATTCATGTTTTATTCCACTAGGATTCTTATGAATAACAAAATATTCTTCAAACCATGCCAAGGAGCTATGAAATTTTTACTAAATAATTAAAAATTATTTTAGTTCATGAAATGGTATGAAATACATGTAATCCCACTACCTCATCAAACCTTATCTCTCATTAACTAAGTACTAATTACCAGAATTAACAATGGCATGTTTTTAATCCATCATAGTAATTTTTTAATTCTAGGTTACACTTTTTTTCCTTCTATAATTCTTATAAAACACAAAAATTAAATGAGAAGAAATTTTATGGTCTCAAAATAGTCATATTGTTCATTTATTTACTTATCTATAAGAAATGAAGTTAAAGTACAGTTTATCTCTATATCATAACTATTTTCTTTCTCATGCTATAAAATAGATCATTGAAAATCCACATGTGAGTAAAAATAAAAAAACAATGACACATAATGATTTTACAGTATATAACATATGTGTTTATAAGGATCTAGTAGTAGAAGATAATAGAAAACCCAAATCCCAATATTTCCATGTATGAAACAAAAACCATGTAACGATGGGCTTTGGTTTATTTTTTTGACAGTTATGTCTTTAGTTTTTGGGATTTAGAGGAGAGGGCTATAGTGGGTTTGATCGACAATAGACAAATAATGATACGCTTTTTCGTCAGAGGAGGATTTAATCCGAGCCTTTTCTAGTGCTCCTAGAAACTTCAACAGGTCTCGGTTCTACCTCTTTCGATGGATATACGATTTCTATATGAAGTGTGATTCCCCTAATGTTGAAAATTTGGTAATATTCCCTTATCTCCCTTTACCATTTCAAAATCCCTCAGTTATTATATTGCTTGGGAATTTAGTTGGTAGATATCTATGTTCAGATAGACATACTGAAGCTCTTTTTCACCATATTAATTTGTAGGTCTGTGTTGAAGTGGATGTGTCCAAATTTCATTTCTATTATGTTTGGATAATAGTTGAGGAAGAATTTTAATGAAAATCGTAGGTGTTCTATAAATCATGATTCGATTTCTGTTATGTCTATAAGAGGATGGGTCATTTAATGATAACCTTTCGACAAGGACCTAAGAATCAGTTAGGTGTGGATAATGGTAAGGAACCAGAAACATACAATGGCAGGCTTACTTGCACAAAATATGGTGGGTGTAGACTATAAGGTTAAATCTTCAATGGATGTGAACTATAGATCTCGGGTTGTGAATCCATTGGTGATTGATGTCTTCAGATTCTTGAGGGATGATATGGGTGGATCGAATCATCCTCTTCATGTTCCATTATTAATAGATGGAGATTATGTGGAAGAGGTGGAACATGGTAGTGGTCTCAATTTGGTGGATCCACAAATGTTTGAAGAAGAAGGCCCCAGGACACCTAGGAAAGCTTTATAAATTGAGTATGTGTGCTCAGGGTATGGTACTAGTACCAATGGTCCGAAACCTAAGGCACCAAGGAATGGTGATTATCCTAGATGTAAGGTGAAACAATAGTTGTTAGGAAATTTTCCATGTATAGAGATGGATGCAATTATGATGGAAAATATGGATGAAGAGATGTCGAAGTTAAATCTAGAACAGGAGGCTGAAGATGATCCGTCTAGGCCCTCACTGATGTAGGGGGAACTCGAGACTATGTCCAATGATGAGGACTCTGATCTCTTATCAGGCGATTTTAAGAATACTTCTAGGGTGATCAGCTTGCAAGCCCAAGGTAAAGTAAGAGCTAGAGGGGAACTCAGAAAGAGAGACAATACTATTATTATTTTCCACCACCAAGGGAGTCTAGATCTGTGAATAAATTCCAATCCACGATGATGTTCAGTGATCTCATTCCCCCTTCCAAGGCATACATTGGCCAACCGGGAGATTCTGGTATGGTGATTGATCCTTCTTTGGAGCTTCTTATACACTCAGTAGAGGAAATGGTGGAAACAGTTCTAATGATTAATTCTACTTATGAAGAAGCTAATAGGATGATGGGAAGACCATTAATGGTGGTTACCAATGATGAGCATAGTAACTGGATTGAAAAATAGGATCTGATATTGAACATGGGATTTAATGATGGGAAGCTCAGCCAAGAGGAGTACATTCAGTCTTGGGAAAAATCAGTATATCATTTTGAAGACCTTCTAAAGGATGATCCGGATACTTAGGTTAGCACTATCTCTTATCATATAAGTAGAGAGATAAAATATAATAGCCCTAAGTTATTCTTTAGTGGCTCATCTATTTATTTTAGTGGTTGAACTATTGGTTTCTCACTTTTTCCATAAAATATTTTCTTTAATGAAAAGTTAATTTTCATTCAGTCATTGCTTCTATTATATTTAAACACATACTTAATAAAGATTACTATGAATCATCCTTAAGATCCATTCATTCTTTGGTATGTCCATGGATTAACTAATTCACCCAACACTCAAGTGGGATACCTCTTGAAACTATGATATGATAGTATATCTTGGAATATATTTTTGTAACATAATAGATAATCACTTAGGAGAATCCACAAAATTCATATAACCATCTTCATGGACTTATGTTTCATTATATATGCCTCTAGGAAACTCGTCATGCCACCATACATTTACTCATACATTATGAAATGTATGAGTAAATAGATATGGTAGTTATCCTTAAAAACATTTAGTAGATTGATTCTATGATATTTTTTATCAAATAAAAAACTGATAAAAATTATAACCAGCATATCATAGATCTAAATGTTAACCATTTAATTTTTTTCTACTATAACACTCAAGATTCAATTATATTAAGCTTTCTAGATAAACAATACCACGATTCAAATATATTTATTCAATAATTTGATTTAAACCTAAATTTCCCAATATTTAAATTTATTTTAATTAAATTAATTTCATTTTTGAATTCATCATGTCATAATTGTCTTATGGTTAATTTTTGAGATTTTTCAGAAATAATGGATTTTTGGGATAATAATGAAAAATACTGATTTTACAAAAAAATATCACTTTTATGATATTATGATGATATAAGAATAAATTGAAAGATTAAAAAACATTTTTTATGTAAAAAAATATATACTTAATAAATAATATAATTCCTATAATTATATAATTTTGAACTTAGAAATATATTCTTAATAATTTTTAAATCTATGTAATCTTTTCATTCAAATAAAAAATGTTTTTAGTTCTTCTCTTTTAATAAATTACTTCAAAGGTTTATTTTAAATTTGTTTTGGTTTTAAAGTCTAATAAGTATCATTTTATTTATCATAATACAATTAATTCCATTGTAATCAATAATTTAATTCATTTTTTTGTAAAATCATCTTTATGTTTAAAATAAACTTTTTTACACGGTTTTAATTGAGGTTTTCAAAATTAAATGAAAATTAATTTATACCATACCTAATAATAGAATCATTTAAAATTAATTCCAGATTTTTAATCCTAATTATAAACATTATTTAATAAGTTAAACTAAATTTTTTCATAATGAATATAAAAATAGTAAAAATATATTTTAGAGTTTTGGATAAAATAGGTTTACCAATGGTTAAATTAGTAGATAAGCGTAAAAAAGACACTTAATAGTATCTAAAACACGTTTTATAGTTTTATTTAGAATTTAAACCTATTATATTATCATATACCAAAATTTTGTGTGACTTAAAAAAGAAAATTACTATATTATTAAAATATTTTAAGTAAATCCAAGTGTGTCATTTCCCTTACTTATAAAAGGGAACCAATTATCCTATCTTATTGACACCACTTTATCTACTTATCACAACTCATTCCTAAATAATTACCTTACCAAACTTCATCCGCATCTCTTAGAGGCTCTGGTCTCATCAAAGGACCAATCTATGAGGCTTAAGCTATAATCTAAAGGTGGTTTTCAGAAGAAGAGGTATAACACTTAACAGAGTGTTTCCATTTTATTTCCTCTTATACCTCCATAAAATATTATAAAAATATACTCCAATAATTACATCATTATATTCCATATACTAATATTTTATTATTCTTATGGAATTATCCTTATTCATCTTCTTTCTATCCTATGGAAAAAGTAAACATCGCTTATGCATAAATACGGTCTATTGTAACCACATTGCAGTGTATTTCATTTTTCATAACCACTTCACTTAAATGAATATAAATATATAAATAATGAATATATATGATATTTTTGACATAATTATGATTATGGAAATATAATATATCATTTTCCTTCTTACCCTTTCACCAATTAAAACATGATCATATCGCTCGTGTGTATGTGTGGACCACCACCTCCACGAAGTGATGTGATTTATTTTTCATGTATGATTTTAAATAATTATAATAAATATGTATATAAATAATATATATTATATTTATATCATGATTAAAATTATTGATATTATGGGACCACGAGTAATATTCAAGGAGCAAAATTACCGAACCAAAACTTACCTGAAAAACAAAACAGTTAATACTCTAAAAATATGATTTCAATAAAGAATTATTAATAAATAGCCTGTTAAATGTTATAAGTTGTTAATATAAGATATTATAAGTATGTATATGGTTATATAATATAATTATAATAAATTTAAATTTATTATACATTATTTTAAAATAATTTATGAAGTAATTCAGACTTGAGATAAAGGTTTAGTTCACAATCACATCATTATTAAATATTGTTTAGGATTATGTTTCTATGAGGGAAATTATATAATATTTCTATCTTAAAGAAAGTATATTTTATTATACTATGGTTATTTCTATAAATTTCAATTTTTTCATTTCATTTTTCAATCTCAAAGTACTCAATATTCAAAAATAATTTTTTTAATGAAAACCAACGTTGTTTTATAATTCATTTAGATATAGTTTTATTCCATGAACATATTTTCTTTATTATATTTTAAATAGTCTTTTTATTATTATACAATGATTTATTAAATTAATTTTTATCCATGTTTTAATTTCTGTAAAAAAAATTAAAATGAATATTCTTTCCATTTTCGGAACAAGACAGTTTTTACCAAATGCATAAAGAAAGCTTTGTTTTAACACTTACAACACAAATATATTTTCCCACCATCATGACTATTATTTTCCTTGAAGAATACATTACATGTTTCCATGTTTATTTTAGAAGAAAATATTTTTCATAATATTCGGTAAATTTTTTGGTTTTGAATAAGTGATTTAAAAATGAAAAGTATATTTTCATAAAGAAATCTTCTAGTGATTTTAACAGTATTTTCATCTATGTCAACATACTTTAATTAATATTATGATTTAATAGGGATATAATTTTACGATATCATCCAAAAAATTTCTTTGTATGGCTTCTGATAATTATAACTAGTGAAATTATTGATATTATGTGTTCTAGTTCTCTCAATATGATAGTTATTGATTATTATTATAGTTGACTAAGATATATTTTTTATTCATATGATTAATGCATTATAATTATTAAGTGAGAGGAAGGGACCAAAATTACATAGCCCCTTGATGCATCAGTAGTTCTCATATAAAAAACCGGTTGTGTATTTGGAATATGTGTTACCCATTTGTGTATGATGACTTGGCACAATTCCTCGAAGGTAAGTTTAATATGTCTTCTATTATGCATTCCATCATTATGAAATTAGTTATTAATGTTCGTATTATTATACAAATATTTTTGTTATCCAGGAATAAGTTTAATGCTCAAGTATTTGTTTTTTTATATTTATTGGATCATCATTTATTCCATCCATATTATTCATGTTTTATTTATTCAATGATAGATTCCATTGTACACATTCCCTTAATGAGAATCTAATATCACCCTTTTATTTTGTTTCATTTCCCAAAATCCAAGAAGTGTACTATGATTGATATCTATTCTAGATAGAATAATTATTTTCTCAAAAAATTAATATGTTGTATTTCACTTTTTCTGATGTAATATGATATTCATAAATGTATCCAGTTTACTAAAACTAATAAATTATTAAATCCCTTGGGATGTTATCACTTATATCTAATGATAATGTCATGAAGACAACACCCACTATGGTATAATTTGGTTGGTGTTGTTGTATTTCGTATCAAATGAAACTTTATTATAAATCATTAGAACTTGATTTTGGAAAACATAGATTAGAGAAAATGATCCTATGACAGACTCTAGGGGAAAGTTTTTGTATTGGATAATATCATGAAATTTTGGTAAATTAGATAATGTATAGTTCTCTTGAAAAAACATACATGTATAGATAAATTAAAGTATATATAGTTTTTGAACATATGAACCTATTGTTAACAAATATTAAAGTGGTGGATTGGGTATTAACTTGTCCATAATTGGTGCATGATGAGTGGTCCTAAGACTAAACACCTGGGTAGACATTCTTAAGGGATATTATTTGGTTGAGTCATATGATCTTTACAAACATTTATGAAATATTTAAAAATATTTTTATGATTTGAATATATTCCCAATTATACTAAGATTATGATTTTGATATTAGCTATGAAATAATTTTAAATTTATATAAGGTGTTTCACTTGTTTTGGAAGTATACATTATCATTTAAAATTTATAGTATTATCACCTGATCTAAAGTTTTCCATTATTTATAAATGTTTCCTAGTGGAAGTAATGGAAACTATACAATTCATGTAATTTATGTATGGATTTCCTTTTTTGGAAATACAATGAAGGATAAATCCAGATCTGAAAATATTATAACTATATTATGGTAGTTGTCTCAGGTTATGACCAAGAATCTTGGATGTATACAAAATATTATTTATTCAAAACATAGTATGACAATTTTAGATCATTTTATGAGATACAATATTCCATATTTCCTAAAACCACAAAACCATTAGTATCTGAGCAATGGATTTGTTTCTTAGAAAATATATTTCAATAATTGGAAATTAATTAAAGGGATAAGGTTTTCATGGTAGTTTATCATCTCCCAGGGGATATAGATCAATTTTGATAATTGATTCAAAACAATAAGGATGTGGAGAAAATATAGAGCATGGATTTGAAGTATTTTAAGGTACTTTTCTTGAAAAATATTTTCCTCATGAGAAATATATGCATATAGAGAGAAAATTCATGAGTCTAAGACAAAAGGAAGAGTAAAATGTTACTAAGTATGAATATAAATTTACAAGGTAATAAAGGCATGTTACAAACTACATAAATATTCCAAATAGTATGATTGAACATTTATTTTATGGGATAAATCCAATACTTATAGGGGCATTAATCTCCTAAAAATTCTCATTATGTGATTTTATAGTATCATGTTGTATCAGGGTAGAAAAAAAAGTCTCCAATTCTTATTAATTATATGGAAAGAAATAGAAGAAGAGAATTGTTAAAAATTCCATGAATTAAGGGAAGGGTAATGGCTATAAAAGAATGGGGATAATTTAAAACGTGTGATACATATGGAATGAAACACCATATTACAGGCTTGAAGGGAATTGGATTTTTCATCATGTGTAGAGAGAAATTACATCATCCTCATGAATTATAGTGTAAGGGAGAATCCATAAAATTTTAGTGTTTTAACTATAAGTATATAGAGAACTATTACATCCAAAACCGCAAAAATCAAGGGAAATTTACATAGATTAGGCCAAGGGTAGAAGGCCTATCTTATGAAATTAATACAACCAAATTTGAAGTTCCTATCATTATGGTGGTAGGTACTTTGATCGTAACATCAAAGTTAGTTAATGATTTATTTTATTCTAGATCATAACATTATTTTATATCCTCCTTGTTTTCCAATAAAAATAAATGTTTTTCTTGAAAAATAATATGGGATTTACCAATAAAAACCTATAGGAAATATTATTGAAACAAATATGTGTCATTTAATCCCCATTATGATGAATAGATATACCTATTTGAAAATTTTGATTATTATACCTATGGTGTACATTGATATAATCCTTGTGAAGTATTTTCATTCATTGTATAATGAAAAACATTATTACTAATAGAAGTAGATCATGGTTTGTGATGAAGATGTGGAATTAACTATCTTTAAAACAGAGAATCCATTATCTAAATAAGGCTTGGATCCACCCCCATTAGCTATCATTAATTAAATTCTATGAGAAGAAGATAATACACAACCTTTAAATAGGAAAGGATACCCTATAATAGAAGATATTAATATTGTTCAAGAATAAATTGATGTGTTTCATGAATAACTACCAGGACATCCACCAGAGCATAAAGTTGAGTTTTCCATTAATCTCATCGCTAAAGAAAAACCTATATCTAAGACACCCTACATCATAGATAATATGGAATTAGTGTAATTAAATAAATAACTATATGTGTAGTGTGATTATTGATTTATACACTCTATTGTTTCCCCATGGCGAGGTCCTATTCTTTTTTAAGAAGAAAGATGGGTCTATGAGGTCATGCATTGATTATCGGGAAATAAATGCCATTACTATGAATAAATAGTATAATCTACCTCACACTAATGATTTTTTTATCAAATTCATTGATCGTATTATTTTTCAAAGAATGATATTTTTTTAGGTATTATCAAATGTTAGTAAATAAAGAAGATACAATAAATATTGCATTTTATATGAGGTATAGACATTAAAAATTATTGTTTACTGCCCTTTGGATTGACAAATGTACCCCTTATTTTTAAAGATACGATGAACATAGTATTCATTGATTTTATGGATAATTTCATTATGAAATTTATTGATGTTATCTTGATATAATCTAAATGATTTTATAATAATAAGAGTCAATTTTGAATCATTATTAAGAATCTTAGAGAAATTTAGTTATATGGAAAATTTAGAAAATTAAAATTATGAATTCAATAAGTTTCTTTCCTTAGAGATATTTTCTCTAAAGATGGAATATTAGTTTACCCTTTATGGAAAAATTTAGTGATGGAATGGCAACACAAATGAATATAACCGAGGTATGCAGTTTCCTAAGATTTGTAGGTTACTATTAACGATTTGTTAAAAAAATATTCATGATAAGATGACCTATTGACTAAGTTGATATATAAAGTGATTAAGTTCATCTTGTAAAAATAATGTAAAGAATGTTTTGAGTAATTAAAGAAGATATTGGTCAATGAATTAATATTGATGTTACCAGTGAGAAGGGATAGTTTTTTTATATATAGTGATGCATCAAAGAAGTGAATTAGATGTTTACATAAAAATAATGATATAGGTGGTGCCAATGCATCAAGGTAATCGAAGATTCATGAAAAAAATATCCAACACTTATTCTTGAGTTGGTGTTCATAGTCTTTGAATTGAGTATATAGAGTCACTTAATTTATGGTGGAATATTTGAAATATATATATATCGAGAAAGTTTGAAAAAATATTCTTATAGAAAAACTTAACATTAGGAAAATATGATTGATATAATTACTCAAGGAATAAAATTAATTGATACACTACAATCTTGGGAAGTCTAGTATGGTATTTGATCTATTTCTCAGGAAAGATCATGGAATTATAAGTAAGATGAGGATTAACAAGGATCTTATATTCATGTACATAATAATGTTGGATATGGGAATTTTTAGGGCAGTGTAAAAATTACTCCTTTTCTAAATGATTGTAAAATCATCCTTATTTTAGAAAATAAAAGTTCATAGCTTGATGACATGAGTTCAAAAAATAAAATAAAATATATTAATAATAGGAAACTTGAGAACATTTTTATGATGATGTTGTGCTAAATTTTGGGAAGAGGTTATGTGTTCCATCCTTTCATGAGATAAAAAGAGAATTATTATATAAATCCCATTGTTAAAGTTTCTCTATACACCATTGTAGGATCAAAATATATGTATATTTGGAAGAACATTTTTTGTTAGATAATTGAAAATGATATATTGAATACTATGTATCAGGATGATTGGTTTTTCAAAATTTAATGGTTAAAAGACAATATCCTAAAGGATACCTGAAACCTATACCTATTCTTTTGTGGAAATTGGATGATATTACTATGGACTTAGTAACTGGAATTACAAAGGCTCCTAAAAAGAATGATTTCATATGGTTTATTCATGATTGTCTTATAGAGTCTGCACATTTTCTCAATATAAGGTAATATCCACCTATTAAGAACCTAATATGGATCTATATAGATGTGTTGTGAGAATTTATATTACACCTATTTTGATTATATCTGATCATGATCCATGATTGAAATAAACATTCTTCAAGGGTATTCATAAGGATATCAAAATCTATCTATTTCTATGAATTGCCTATCATCCTCAAAATTATCAATAGTTTGAATGGACTATTTAGACAAAAGATCTCATTCTCGGTTGACATCTATGGTATGTGTGATCAATATTTACCTTTTTTAGAATTTTAATATAATAATATATTCCATTCAAGAATTCAAATGGTACTATATGAGGCATTGTATGAAAATACGTGTCATACTATAACTTTTTCGGATGAAGTTGGTGAACGGAATTTTGTAGGCCCAGATCTCATTGAGGATACAGTGTTAAATGTGAAGACTGTTTAGAATCATATTAAGGAAACTCAAAGATGTAAAAAATTATGCCGAAAACTGAATGAAGTATTTATAATTTCAATTGGTGGGTCATGTTTTCTTGAATTTATCTCTGTGGAAATGTGTCATAATTTTTAATAATAAATAGAAACTAATCCCTAGGTATATTGGGACTTTTGAAATTTTAGAAAGTATTGGAGTTTTTGCTTACAATTTTGAAATGACACCTATCCAATCTCAAGTTTAGGTTGTGTTCTATATCTATTTATTAAGGAAGTAAATACCTAACCCAATTAATGATCTCACCATTGATTAAATATAATTGGACCTAATTTATCTTACTGTAAAGTACATATCAAAATTCTTGACATAGTAGATCAAGTGTTGTGAAATTAGATGACTCAGCTAGTAAATGTGCTTTGGAGAAATCAAAGGATTGAAGAATCTGTGTGGGAGCATAAAAAATTTATGATGAATAAATAACCAAATTTTTTCATAAGGTAACATTATATAAATTTGTAGGATGAAATTTTTTATGTAGGGGATAATGTAACACATGGGATTTAATTATAGTAATCTTTCCATTCTAAAGAAACAATAGCATAATGCACATAGCTTTAATAAAAAATAATATTTAAAAATAAATTCCAAAATTTAATAAATTTTATTTTATTAAATGAATTTAATTTTTGTATTTATCATTTTATAATTATGTTAGAGTGATGTATTGATATTTTTTAGAAATAGTTGATTTTGGGTGAATAGTGAAAATATCGATTTTACAAAAAACCATCACTTTTATGAAATTATAATGATATAAGAATAAATTGAAAGTCTATAAAACCTTCTTATATAAAAATTATATATTTAATTTTTAATATTATTAATATAAAAATATAATTTTAAACTTAAAAATATGACTAATATTTTGGAAATATATGTAATGCTTTTGTTCTAATAAATTTTTTTTAGTTCTTCTCTTTTAATGTTGTATTTACAATGTTTATTTAAGTTTTGGTTTGATAATAAAGAAAAATAACGATAATATTATTTAAAATAATCCAATTTATTCCATCTTAATCAATATTATACTTTATTTTTATGTAAAATCATTTTTATGTTTAAAACAAACAGTTTTCTAAAATTTTTATTGTTTTTTTCACAATAATATTAAAATTAATTTATTACACCTGTAAAATTTGAATATTTTGAAATGGATTTAATATTTTGAATCATAATAATTAATTTTACGTAATAATATCATCTTAATTTTTCTCCTAATTCACAGTAAAAATAGTGAAAATTTGTTTCCATGGTTAGGGTTATAATAGGTTTTCTAGGGGTTAAACTTAGAGATAAGGGTAAAAATGATACTTAAATGTATCTGAACATAATTTTTTTGTTTTATTTTTACCTTAACCATATCATCGAAAAATATATTATAGTATGAAGATGATTTCAAAAGAAAATGACTTTATATTATGAAAATATTTTAAGAAATTCCATGTGTTTTTTTTACCTAACTTATAAAAGTGCATCACTTCTTCTATATTATTCACAACTATTAAGCCACTTAGATAGAAAAATACCTACCCAAATACCTTAAAAATCCTATTTATGACCTAGAGGATCTATTCTCCTCTACAAACCAACCTATAAAGCTTAATTTGTAAGTTAAAGGTAGTTTTATGTATAAGAGATATAACTCTTAATTGTGTGTTTTCATATTATTTACTCTTCTAACTCCCTTAAAATATTATATAATCATTCTCATATAATAACATAAATACCTTTAATATGGATAAATTTTGATATGTGGGTGTCACAACCCTTATTCATCTCCTTTCTATCCTATTGAAAAAATAATAATCACTTATTCATATGTACATCCAACTGTCTCCATGTAGCGGTGTAATTTTGTTTCATCACCACTTCCCATAGATATTTATAAAGGTAGAAACAATGAATATATATGATATTTTTCACATAATTTTGATTTTGGAAATATAATATATCATTTACCTTCTTACCCTTTCACCCATTAGAAAAATTTAATGTTTCTCAGGCATACATGTGGACCGCCACCTCCATGAAGTGATGTGATTTATTTTTCATGTTGGAATTTTAAGAATGATTATTTATCATAGAGACGGATGATTGAAATAAATAATACACACAAACTATAATAACCTGATTATTCTTCAAGGTACAAGTCCTTTACATTATATCAATTCTTAGTCAAAATGTTTAAATGTGGCCTAATTTGAATGCCCTTTCAGTTGATAGATGTATTAGAGTTGCCCGAGGATGGTTCGGAGCAAGAAACACAAGTTTTTTATTGAAATTTCCAAGAGCGCAGTTAGTTAAAACCTTATGATTTGTCCTTTATGGTCATTTGAATATTTTCTCAATTTTTATAGTGCATTTTTTCATGGTTTTCCCATAGTTAGTCAAACCATGTGACTAATAATGTGGTTGCCCTTCCCAATAGTATATTGTGAATGGTTGGCACACGGTTTTTCAAAAAGTTTGCGTAAATGATGAGACCAAGAAATTTTGGGTAAATTAACCATTTTCCACTTATTAAAATCTATTTTAAACCTAATATTAACTTCTCCTCCTTCACTACAAGAATGCCTTTGCGAAATCCTCTTTGAGCCTATTATAGGATTTTTCGCCAAGCCTCCATCTGATATCTGATTCAAGCACTAATCATCTCATTGGATATACATTGGTGAGTTCTCAATTTTTTTACCCATTCTACATTATTATATGTATTAGTTGTGCTATTTATGTGAAAGAAAATATTCCCTATTATTAGGTTCTTCATCCGTTCATTGATTTTTTTTCTCGATCTGAGAAAAATCATGATCTAATACTAGATGAGTTATCACCTACATTCCTAAGGTAGGTGGTCTCATGAATTTTAAAATATATATATAGGTGTTTATATATGTCGTTTTTCCATTCACCCAATTTCTGTGCATCGCATTGAAATTCAATCATATCCTTGAATTTATATACACGACCTATGTAATTAAAGTGGATCTTGTATAACTGATAAGAGGTAATGAACTATGAAATCAAATGACCTTATGGGTGTGTTGATTGGTTGAACTAGACCATCATGGATGGATCTTAGAAAGGGATACCTTTGGGTGTGACCCCTTTTACCCCTTTCCTTGGTATGTGATCTGTGAATTCATTTATAAATAAAGATAATGAATTGGATTATGAATTTATAAGTAGATTGAACTGTGATATCAATTGTAAATAGAATTGATAAAGAAAGGGGGATGAATACTATTACATTAGACTCATTACTTGTATTGGTTAAATTATGCATGAATATCCCTTTGTAATCAAAACCCCATTTGATTTAAATAGTGGTTGTTCTATGTAATAGTTTTTCTAAACCCAAGAATATTATTATAATGAATTTACCATGTGAGTATTTGGAGGCAAATCTCTCTAAGATTGGATAATATCTTGAGTCACCTTTCTAGGTGATATAGAGTTAAAATGTTCTTGTTGATGACCTTGACATGTTAAATAAATATGATTAAAGGGTTTTGAAATGATTAAATTCTTCAATGCCTTGGGTGACACATGGATTCATATGATAATTCCATAAATTCACTCGAATGGATTATACCTTGATTACACCCAAGTGATACTCGGACTCCCCACCAGACTTCTAGGGATAGACTCTAAGGATTGAATATTATATGTTGAGTGATATAAGGATTCATATGATAATAATATGGATGAACTCAAAGGGAATTTGATCATATTTATATGGGTGATATGAGGGATACCTTAGTGGACTGTTAAGGGTGGTCTTGAGTATAAGTAACTTTTTACCACACCTAGGGAAATAAATGGGTTCTTGAAAGGTTCTCCATGGATGGTCTTTTAGAGTGTTGGTTTACATCATACCATGATCAATTACTAGATTCCAAATTTGGAATTCCATGGATGGGTTAAGGTTCATAATTGGATAAATAATGGAATGAAATGTACGATGCATCTACCAAGATAGAGCACAATCATGGATTCGGTATTTACCTTAAACATTGTATATGTCATGTTTGGGATCCTTGATTATGTTATCATGAGGTAAGCTTGAAATTAATTCAGGTCTCGAGAATTACATATAAAAAGGGTTTTAGTGATTAAATTGATTTTATTATAAAGGAGAACCTATAATTTATAGGGTGTGTAATTTTAGTACTTCCTTTACTTGTTACACTTTAGGTTGTGTGGTTTCCTACTGGTATTATATCTTATACCATATTTGTTCCACCTTTGGGTACCCAAAAAGACTATATTATTTCTAGTATGGATAAGGTAAAGTTCCTTGATACATGTTCTTGGTTTTTTATTAGTAGTAGGATCATGGGACCGAGTTGAGGCTCACGATGCTAGCTGGATACTTTTGGACTTTTGGTACTTTTGTTCCCTATATTTTAATCCTTCTATGTATACATGTTTTGGTTTCATTGTTAGAGATATATGACATATATTATCATCATCATTGTATTTGACCATCATTTTTATATTGTTATCTATTCCTATTATGGATCTATTGTCTGTATGATTTACTACAACCACTATTTGACTTCAATTTCTATTCCACTGTAATACACTCTAGTACGATGGCATATTCTCCCCCATAGACTCACCCCAAGATCTTACTGCTATACAGAATACTCTTGAATTTGGAGAGATGCACTAGAGGCCATATGGCCAACCCATCTCGTGGAACATTTTAGTGGAATCTGGGTACAAGATGTTGCAAAGTTGTATCAGAGAACTATTTCTAGTTCACTTTAATATTTTTTGACAATAGAATAGGATAAAAAGGATTGGGGATTTAGTAATGATTTGTTCCTCTACATAGCTAACCCATGTAGAGGAAAAATCCAAATTATCTCAAATGATTGTTTTTCAGGATTTTGCCTATTATAGTTTATTTGATTCCACCATTGGGTGATGCACTTGAATTGTGATATTATTATTGATATGATTGTGGATTATATTGTGTTCCAACCTGATGAGATGAGGGTATTCCATTTCATGTATCATATAGGAACTTTTTAGATATCACACTCCATGCATTATTCCATGCCATTTAGGATGAATTACTTGTTGCATCTATTGTAATACGTGTCATGGTATATTTATACCTACTATTGTTATAGGAATTATGGAGTGTGTTATGGTGTGAATCAGGAGGATGCCATACTTTCGTTTCGGATGAGTATGGGCCCTCATGGATTGGAATCTCATGAACCATTGGTTCAACCTTCTAAAATGAATTGTGATATAAATTTAAAATTGGTATGAATTCAAATGAGAATGAAATATAAAATTGAATATATAAATGAAAATGAAAATAGAAAATTTATTTTTTTATTGAAGAGAACTTGACCCGAACCTGACCTTAGTATTCAAAAGTATGTATTTTCTCTTTCATTCATACGATCCATATGTCACCCAAACCAGTCTCATAGAGTAGGAAAACGGGTGTGTTATTATATAAGAAGTCGTGTACCTATCCTGTTTCAATATTTGTTCTTTTGAGCTATGAAATTTGATAAATATCTTGATATTAGGCATGCACTTGGAATTTCTAGAGGTATACCCCTACAATTTCCACCATTCATATGTTAGGAAAGTGGTCATGACCACACTCCATAGGTGGAGGGACATGGGCTACAAGTAGATCCCCCAGTAGTCCTGGCTATGACACCAGTTGTTTTATTGGAGATAGGTGCTGAGTAAAAATTATGTGATGGGTTCTTGCACTTTATATAGCCCATTCAAGTAGCACCACGACCTTCCCCGACTATGATAGAATTGAAGAGTGAGTTCCTGTAACAGCATCTGCCCACTTTTTTCAGGGTATGGAAAACCACGGGCTGTGGAATCATGGAAAGAGGCTATGTTAGCTATCTTTGAGAATATAGATACACCTCCTAAGAGGGTGTTAAAGCTTTCCATGTATATTCTATGTGATTCCAAAAAGAGATGGTGGTTTGTTATATATCATACAAAACATCATCAGGAGATGTAATAAAGGTATTATCTTATGGAATTCTATGATTACTTAAATCTTGAGATATTGAGGGACAACAAATCTTAGTAGTTATTGCACCTAGAGCATGGTGTGTTATTATTTATGGATTACTAAGCATGTTTTAATGATCTCCAGTGCTTCGCATCTATTATGATGGGTTACATGATATTTAAATATAATAGATTCTAGGATGGTATCATGTTTGACATCATCTTAGGTGAATGTATTTAATCTAACTGTTGTTTTTTGTATAGTGAATTAGGTTATTATCAGAGAGTGTAACCTGAGAGAGGTTGCAAGTGAGATCCAGAGCAGTTCGGAATCTAGATCTAGTACTGCATCAACCAATATTAGGAATTGTCATCTGAAGCTTCCACAAGGTGATATCAGTATCCAAATCATGCACTCAGGTTGATAGTTGAGGTGGTACCAGTGTGGAAGTACAAGAAATAAAATACTACAGTGTATGAGGGACCCAATCAAGTGTCGATCCTATAAAAAGAAGTGTTATCTATAGTGATTCTATAGAACTTTTCCCCTAGAATCTAGTGTGAGAGGGTTATCACTACCTCCACATTCATTAGTGGGGTCATCAGCTTCACATCAAGTACGGAGCTCGAGTACAGCTAGTCATTCAGGTTGAGTTGGTATTCATGGTCATGGTAGTTAGACCCTAGTTTTATAGTGATAGTAGAGAGGATATTCTTAGGGTATTCAGGAAGTATCATTGGGTCATGCTATATTCCATATATACATAGTTCAACTGATTCTTGAAGTGTAGGATGTCATAAATTATACTATCAGAGGTATTGTACTAGTATCCTCTACATAACTTTTGTACTTTTCAATAAAGAATATTCTCAAAGATTCATATTTATGCCTATTTTGGAGAGCCTTGGGATCAGTGCTTAGACCATTGGTGGTGTTATAGAACTTGATACTATGCTGGGGATTAGAATGGAGGGTGTACGTCAGATTAGGGAGTTCCCCCCTTGAGATTGGTAGGTGTCACATCATATAAGACATCTTTGTCCTCAAGATGAAAGGTTTTGAAACCATTCTCAGGACGTATTGGTTGGTAACCTTTCATAATTTCATTTAATTCTATCATTAAAGGGTGACTTTTGCATCACTAGAGGGTGGAATGTTTATTCAAAAGGGAGAATGGGTTGTCCAAGAAAGCCGATCTGGACCCAATCATCGTGGGATGAGATGGATGACATCCCGGATTTCAATTTTAAATCTGGATGATCAGGGGACACATCAGACTAGTTTCTCTCTATTGTTTGATCATTTTAGGGGTGTTTTCTTGGATTAATTTTTTGGATTACCTCTAGTGAGATAGTTACATTTTTATAATGATCTATTTCTTAGGTTTTTACATGTATCCATAAATCCTTACAGGATGGATACTACTAAGATGCAAGAGCTCAAGTGGTAGCTAGAGGATTTAGAGGCAAAGGGTTTTATCAAACTCAATATCACTCTATGGGTTTCACCATTCGTTTTTACCAAAAGAAGTTGGATGGAACTCTTAGTATATTTTTTTATTAAAGAAAATTAAATGAGATGATGATTAAGAACCAGTATCCTCTTTCATGGATATATGGTCTCTTTAACCAGATCCTAGGATCTTGGGTCTTCTTAAAGTTTGATTTGAGATTAGTTTATCATTAGTTTTATATCAAATCATCAAACATACCACGCATGGACTTTCGTAGTAGATATGTTCAATATGAGTATTTGGTTATGTAATTCAGTCTCATGAATGCGCTAACAGACTTCATGGATCTAATTAAATGAGTCTTCCATACTTATATGGATTCATTTGTGGTTGTTTTCATGGATAAAATATTTTTATATTCACACAATCAGAACAACCACTCAAAACATATCGATGTCATATTGAATACCCTGATATGGCTTCTTTTATATGATATGTTCAAAAGTTGTCACTTCTGGATGGATCATATTCACTTATTAGGTCACATCATCTCAAATATAAAAGTATCAGTTGACCCAATGAAGGTGAGAGATGTAGTTTCCTATAAGCATCCAAAGAATATATTTTAGGTACAATGTTTCTTGGGGATAGAAAGATATTATAG
Organism: Viscum album; assembly: GCA_963277665.1. Classification (NCBI taxonomy): domain Eukaryota; kingdom Viridiplantae; phylum Streptophyta; class Magnoliopsida; order Santalales; family Viscaceae; genus Viscum; species Viscum album. Next base: position 1,081,474,299 of record OY728120.1, on the reverse strand, counting down.
GAATTTCATATAGGAATTATCACCCTTATCATAACCTCTTATGGGCTTGACAAAGAACTGTGTGAAGTTTTTATAGTCAATTTCTTGTTATATAGCATTTTAGGAGATGAAAGGGACATTGATGCAGGAAATAGTTACATTGTGTACTACAATAATCAGGTATCAGTCAAGGAGTAGTTCTTATGCATGATGATAGAGATGTGGTATACAAGTCTCAATAGTTTTGGCCACATAAGAGGAATTATCCAACGCACAATCTCGAGTTAGATGCAGTTTTTCACGTATTGTGTTTTTTGAGACATTACTTATTAGGAGAGAAGTTTTTGGTATACACAAAACAAAAAATCGTCAAGTAAGTATTTACATAGTTTGATCTAAATATAAGGTAGTCAGTATGGTTTTAATACCTATATTATTTTTATTTCAATATTTCATACAAACCTGGTAAATGAAATGTAATGGTCAATGCACAAAGTAGGAGGACTCAGATACAGGTAGTGAAACAGGCTAGTAGAAAGTGGATGCTCATAGCTTTGTTCTCTAAGATACACTTGGAGTTGAATGACATTCAGGGATAGACTTTTTTATCATCATTAGTTGTGACCTATACCCTACTAGATAGATTAAGTAAGTGGCAGTTATCAGATTCTGAGGGCCTAGACCTATAATACGGTGTGGAAGGTGAGGACGCTCCTCTTAGTAGGACCATAAGTGAGGATGAAATTTTTGGAAAACATGATCGTGTATTGGCCTCTTTGGATATATGGGAGGATCTGAAGCATGATTTTCATGCTATATCTTGGTAAGTGTACCTCAAAGTCACAAAGATTTTTCATGATTTACATCACCAATACTGTTGTCTAGGTATGAAAAGAGATGTAGTTGGGTTCATCATGAGATGTTTCACTTATCAGTTAGTGAAGACGAAACACTAGAAACCAACCATAATTTTACAGTAGATTCCAATTTCTGAGTGGAAATGGAATGATATCACGATAGATTTCATGATATGTTTACCGAGTTCACCTCAAGGTAATGATGTTGTATGGGTTGTTTTTTCTAGTCTCATGATGTTTTCAGATTTTATACCAGGCAAGAAAATATTCAATTTAGATGATATTGGAAGGTTGTATATCAAAGAGATAATATGACTTCATGGGGTCCCACATACTATCATTTAATATAGGTAAACCTGGTTCACTTCATACTTCTAGAAAGTGATGAAAAGGGAATTACTTTTAAATGTGCTTCTAATTATAGAATACCACCCCAGACTGAGGACTAGTTAGAGTGCTCGATTAAGGTACTTGAGGACATGCTGCGAGCATGCGCCCAAGATTTTCGGGGCTCTTGGGGGAGGCATATACCTCTGATTTAATTATCATAAAAAATAGTTTCCAGGATACTATTTAGATTTCACCTTATGATTCTTGGTACATTAGGCCATTTTGATCACCCATTTATTGGTTATAGGTAGGATAGTCAACTATACATGGACCTTGTCTTGTTTAGGAGACCATGGAGGAGGCATAGTTGATTCAAAAGTGGCTGGATACTAGTAGTCCCATCATAAATCAAATTTCTTTTGTCGTAGACAACCTCTAGAGTTCATGGTCGGGGATTGGGTTTTATTTTTTATCTTACCGAGGCTAGGACACAGGAGGATCATGATACAGGGTATTCTTTCATAGAGATACATCGGTCCATTCGAGACTTTGCGAAAGATTCATACTGATAGCCAATCAGTTGCAGTAAACTCAGAGTTACTAGTCCATGCACAACATCTTCTATGTTTCTTAGCTGTGATGTTTTTATTTAGACCCATATCATGCCTTTCATCCCAAAGAGGTTGAGTTATAGGTAGATGTGTCCTTTGAGGAGTATCCTATATGTATTGGGGGTCATAGCATGAAGTCTCTCTGAGGTTGGACAGTTCTTATAGTACATGTTATATGGATGCACAGTCATGTACAGAACAAGACATGGGTGTAGGAGGCCAATGTATGATCGCATTGTATGGAGTTATTCTTAAACATGCTTGACCACCCTTATGAAGGCAATTTAGGGTTGAATTTCTTTATAGGGAATTTTGTAAGAACCTGATTCTTATTTGAGGTAATGTTCCTTTAAATTCCATTAATTCTCAGTTTCAATGATTATGTATAGCCTATTATGAATTCCCATTGAGTTCCTGGAGGTATCAGGGGTTTCTGAGGCACGTTTGGGGCCTAAAACCCTTGTTTTGGGGAGAAATGGCCTAGCACACAGTTAGTGAAAACCTTATGATTTGACCTGCATGGACATGCAAGTAGGTATGAAATTTTCACAGTGAAGTTTTTCATAGTTTTTTCATGGTTATGTAAACCGTGTGACAAATCATGTAGGGTTTCCTTCCCTACAACAGACCATACACAGTTGACGCACAGTTTTTCAAACTGTGAAGACTAGATATTTTGTGTAAAATGACCATTTTTTCCTAATTAATATCTATTTTAAACCTAATATTCACTTCTCCTCCTACAATGAAAGATCACCTTTGGGAGCTCCTCTTTGAACCAATTATAGTATTTATCGTCGAGACTCTGTCCAATCTCCAATTCATGTGTCACTCGTCTCGTTAGATCTTCATCTGTGATTTATCATTTATTTTTTGGACATTCTTCATTATTCTATATTTTGACTATTCTATTTAGGTGCAAGATAATATTCCCTACTATTAGGTTCTTTTTCCATTCTTCATTTTTATCCCAATCTAATCCACATTTTGAGCTTATAATAGGAAATATATTAACTAAGGACCAAAGGTTGGTGGTATTTTTCCTTTCATTAAAATTTGAAGTGTTTATATATGACATTGTGTTGCACCCTCAATTTCTAGGTGTCACCTTGAAATGAAATTAAATCCTCAAATTTCTAGGCATCACCTATGTAATTAAAGTGGCTCAATGATAATTTATAAATGGTTAAGAGCCTTGAAATGGAACCACCCCTGGCTATTTTGATTATTTGAACTAGAAAAACATCGGTGGATCATGGAAATGGATACCTTTGGGTGTGCCCCATTTTACCCATTTCCTTAGGATTTGTTTTTCCAATTGGTTTTTAAATAACAATGATGAATTGGATTATGATTTTTTATTTAAATTGATTCATGATATCAATTTTAAATGTAATTGATAAAGAATAGGGGATGGATGTCATTCCCTTAGACTCATGCCTTGTATTGGCTGAATTAAGCATGAATAATCCTTTTTAATAAAAATACCACGTGAGTTAAATAGAGGTTGTTCCATGTGAAAGGTTTTTTAATCATGATAATATTATTATAAATAATTTCCCATGTGATTATATTGAATCCAATCCCTCTAAGCTTGGATAATGAATTGGGTCACCTTTCTAGGTGAGATAGAATTAAAATGTTCTTAGTGGTGACCTTAACATGTTAAATGAATTTGATTAAATGGTTTTGAATTAGTTACATTCTTATATTTCTTGGGTGAAAAATGTATTTATATAATAATACCATGGACATACTCAAATTTCTTGTAACTTTCTTATGCCTGAGTGATACGTAGACTCCCTAGAGGATTTCCAAGGACTGACTCTGAGGATTGACTATTATATATTGAGTGATATAAGGATTCATATGAAAATTACATGGAGATACTCAAAGGGAGTTTGATCATGTTGTTCTAGGTGATACTTGGTCTTCCTTGGTGGACTAGAAAGTATGGAATCAAGTAGTAGTGACTTTATATCGCACCTACAGTGATACATGGGTTCTTAAGAGGTTGTACAGGATGGGTATGTAGGGTGTTGGATTATATCATACCCAGATCGATAAATAGATTCCAAATTAATAATTTCATGGAAGAGATAATATTCATAATTGAAGAATGAATGGAATGAAATGCATGATGCATCTTCCAAGACAAATCATAAGCTTGGATTCATTCTTTACCTTGCATTTTTGGATGGCCGGTTTAGCATCCTTGATTATGTTATCATGGGGGATGTTGGGAATTATGAAATGTCTTCAGACATACTTACAAAATATACTTGAATAATTAAATAAACATGATTATAAAAGATAACCTTATCTTTATATGATTCTTATGTCCAGTACTTTCGTTACTTATTTCACTTGACCGTGGGTGGTTGCCTTTTCAGATTATATCTCAAAACCTATTTGGGACACCATTGGGTACCCAAAAAGACTATATGATGGCATTTGTAGATAAGGGAATGTTCTATGATATAGTTTCTCGATTTTTTTTCTTAGGAGTAGGATCATGGGACTGAGTTGAGGGTTGCGATGCTAGTTAGATACTTTTTTTGTACTTTTGTTCCATGTATTGTAATCTTACTATGTATACATGTTTTGGATGCTTGGTTTGATAAATATGACATGTATTATCATCATCATTGTATCTAAGATTTTGTTTTATATTTTTATCTATTTCCACTATGGATCTATTGTCTGTAAGATTTACTGCTTCTGTTATTTGACTGCAATTTCTATTTCATTGTGTTAAACTCTGGTAAGAGGGTATAGTCTCCTCACATACTCACACAAGGCCCTAAATACTTGTCATAAATCATTGTATTTGGGGGAGATTTTATTGAGGCCATGTCGACAACTAGGCTTAGGGTACCTTTCAGTGGCATCCAGGTCCAGGACGTTACACACACACACCCTAGGCACCCAATGAGACAGACCTCATCCTTCCTCCCAAGGATTAGAAAGAACCCATTATAAATATATATATATAATGTATATATATTATATTTATATCATGATTAAAATTACAGAGATGATATAACTATGTGCAAGTGTAAGGACCAAAACCACTCAACTGAAACTTACATGAAAAACAAAAATGTTAAGACTGAGAAATTAAAATTTTAAAAAATAAATATTAACAAAAAAGTGTTGAAATGTTATAATTGGATCATATATGATATTATAATTATATATATGGTTATGTTATAAAATTATAATTGATTTAAATTTATTATACAAGAGTTTAAAACCACTAAGAAATCAAGTCAAAACATATGTAAGGGTTTATTTCAAAATCAATTCCTTATCAAAGATTATTTATGTTTATGTTTATTCTGGGGTAATTATATGATATTATTATCATAAAACACATTTATTTTTATCTCCTATGTTTTAATTGTAAATTAAAAAAATATTTTCATTTCCCTTTCTCTAAGTACTAAAAATTCTTAAGGATTCATTTTAAGAATAAATGGAATTTGTTATTTGGATGGGAAAAAATTTCTACCATGTTTAAACCACATGAGATTTTATAAAATATATTTTTAAAAGGTAATTTATTTAATATATTTCATTACACACAACACCATGTTTAAATGAACCGTGATATATTTTCAAAATATTATTATTCAATATGGCAGTTATCACATAGCCCATGGATTGGTAGGTATGAATGGTATTAACTAAATTATGAAAATATATGGTTTACACATGTATAAAATAAATTCAATGGTAATCAATTGATTATAAATGAAAATAAAAATCATTGTAAACTAAAAGATAAGTTTTTTCTGAAAAAACTATTTTTTGAACACAATGTGTTTTTATATTAATAGATTAAATTAATCACACTTGGTAAATGATTTTAAAAAATATATATTATATATTCCATCAAATTTTTTATCAGTCATATAAATTTTTTTCTATTCAAGGGATAATAATAAATCTAGTGTTATGTTTAAAAATGTATTTTTTCTAAATAATGGTTTCTTTACCCACTAATTTTAAAATTGATTTTTTTATAATTTTTGAAAATTTATTTTAAAATTTTATGTTTTTTTAAATTATCATATATAAATTATATTAGAGATAATTTTTTATAATTTTATTAAATTAATAATTTATCAATGAATTTTGAAAAAAAATACCAATTTTTATAAAACAAAGTGTTATTTCTTTTAAAGCATTTACAAAGTTCCATTTTGTTTTAAAATGTATTTAAATATTAAATTAGTTAAATAATTTTATTATTAATCCAATTTGGTCATTTTAAAAATTTTATGTTGGTTTTTTATATAAAAACTATTAACCCTCAAGAAATATTTTTTATTGAAAAAACGATTTTTTATTGTATATGGGAGTTTAATTTTAAATTAAATTCTAAAAATTTTATGAATTGAATTTTTTAAAATATATTTCATATTTGGAATAAAAATTATTAAAATTATTTAATTGTTTCAACCTAATTTGTTTCATAATGTATAGTGAAAAAATTTAAAAATCAATTATCATGGTTAAGGTTAAAATAGGTTTACTAGGGGTTAAATGAAATGATAAGGGTAATTTTTTCAGATAAAACTTGTATAAATCCTATTATATGGACATATTTAGACCTTATCTTATCCCAATATATAATCTAGGGTCATTTGGAACCATTTTTCTTGGGAATTAATTTATCAGTTTGTATTATTTTAGGAAATTTCCATGTGGTTTCCAAATGGGCCCTTTCTTCTACTTATAAAACGACATATCCTCTCCTATAATCTACACACATAAGTATCCATTTGGTTAGAATATTACCTTAAAAAATATTCCTTAAAATCCTACCCATATCCTAAAGTCCTTATTTTTATCATAAATCCATCAAAATAAGGATTTTGTTGCAAACCTAAAGTGGTTCTCCAAGGAAGAGGTATCATTCTTTATCGAGGTTTTTTGTGTAATTTATTTTTTCAGCTCCATCAAATACAACAAAACCATGATGATATAATAACCTCATTAAATTAAATATACTAATATGTTATTATTTTAATTTAATGTCTTATATCCATATACTCTTCCATCAAATGGGAAACGAAATGGTCGACCATGCGTATGGTGGACTACCGCCTCATGAACTAATGAAATTTATTTTCCATCACCAAAAATTACAGTTGGGTATAATAATGGATTTAATTTATATATATTATATTTATTAAATAATTATACTTTGGGAATTATAATATCACATCTACCTTCATACCATACAATCCATTGGAAAAATGATGACACAGCTCATTCGTACTTACAGACTACTTCCACCACGAAGAGATGTGATAAGTTTTTTATTTTATTTTGGAATGGATTGTAATAAGGATATATTAAATGGATATATATGAAATATATGATACAAAAATTATTATGTAAATTTAAATTATTTTATACCTTTCTTTCATTCTATCTTTCGAAAAAATGGAAACACTATTCATGCATATGTACGGCCAACCATCTCCATTAACGGTGTAATTTATTTTCCTATATCTAACTTTTATGGATTATAATAAATATTTATACAGTGAATATATATATAATATTTATATCATTATTAAATTTCTTAATATTATATATCCATTATCAAAGTATAAGGACCAAAACTATAGAACTAAGTTATACCTGGAAAAGGAAGCAGGTATCAATCATAATAGTGATTTTAATAAAGAATTATTAATAAACTGGTGGTAAATATTTATAAGTAAATCATATATGGTATGATATATATAAATATTAGTATGATTATAGAATATATTTATAATAAAACTATATTTATTACACTTTATGATCAAACACAAATGAAGGAAGTCATACCAGAGGTAAGGGATTTTGATCTTACTTTTATTTCTGTAAGACACATATAGGATCAAAATATGAATGTAGATGATAAATTACAATAGGGGGTGAATTGTAAGTTTAAAATCATTCATTTTCAACCTTAAATAAAACTATGTTTAACAAAGTTAAACAATGTAAATACACAAGACCTCTTCTAGTTCTACAAACTTGCTAGGTTCCAAAAATGCAGTTCTGGAAATGAAACTTAAGAAAAGTTTACAAGGAAAATATTCTAACTTAAAGAATATAGAATCTTACTTATCAGAATATAAAAAAGAACAAGAAAGTATAAGAAGGTTATACTTTCTTCCTTTATCAAAATACAGTGGAAATAAACTTGAAATAAAACAAGTAACAAGTATGAAATCTTTTAACCCAAAGAGAAGGGTATCCAATAACCTTGGATAAAGGTTCCTTGATGTATAGTATCAAGAAATATTATCTTACCCACACTAGGATAAGCCCTCTATAGGAATATCAGAATATGTCTTGTTATCCCCACAATGACTCGAACATTAAGATAGTCAGAACCGCTGTTTTCTTATCCACGGAAATCCTCAAACTTTAATATAGTCAGCACCTCTGTCTCCTTATCCCCAAAAGTCCTCAATTGTACACAATAACAATCGAAGTCACACGAAGGAAGCTGAACAAGATGTTCAGTATGAATAAGTCATGAGAGTATCTCTCTCTATAAATCACTTCAACAAGATGTAATCTCTAGAGTAATTGAGTCACTCTTTTTTTTGATTTCATCAAAATGAGCTCCTATTTATAGGCACTTCTCTAATGGTCAACTCCCTCCTTCAACGGTCATATTTTTCCTTAAATTGTGGAGGGACCTATACACGTGTCACTCAACCAATGGTTAGTTAGAAATAGAATGCATGACATCATTTCATAACTGTAACAGGTGTAAGTAAAATAAGTTTTCTTAAACAAATCTATTTTTTGGAGTCAAGGAAAAAATAAAATTTTGGAGTCTAAGAAAATAATAATTTAGAGACTATAAATCATGTATATTCGGATTCTATTTTCCAAAAAATTCGAAAACATAATTCTTTAGATTTTGAAATCTGAATTCTAATTAATTTGGAGTCTAAATTTTTAGGAATTCGGAGTCTGAATTCTGAGGAATTAGAAGTCTAAATTCTGAGGAATTCGGAGTCTGAATTCTGAGGAATTCGGAGTCTGAATTATGATCAATTCATATTCATAATTATGAGGAATTTGTAGTCTGAATTCAGAGGAATTTGGAGTCAGAATTATGAGGAATTCGTAGTCAGAATTATGAGGAATTCAGAGTCTGAATTATATGGAATTATGAGATGGAATTATTAGGAATTAAAAGTATAAATTTCATAGAATTCGAAATCTGAGTTTTAGAAAATTCAGAGTCTAATTGACATAGAATTTAGAGTCGGATTTTTAGAGAATTCAGAGTCTGAAAATGGATAACATAGATTGTGAACTTTATAGAATTCAGATTCTGGGAACCGAATACTCTATAACCAAGGATTTATAGGATTCCGAGGTTTTAGATTTGAAACTGAATTTTAACCATCAGGAATAAAAGAGTTAGATTTAGATAAAATATAAAATGAACAATGAAAACAAAGGAAAGGATAAATTTCGTTGAAGAAGGGAAATTTTCCTTATTAAGATAATTCTTAAGAAAAAATAATTTTCCTTAAAATAGAGTGTTTTTGTTTTCCAAAACATAGAGTAATGGAAAAGTCATAAGGAAACCTTATTGGCTCAACAATCTATCCCTTTTGGGAAATCACCAACATCCTTATGAAAAATAATATAAGGACTCAGATTTTTTCTTTATGAACATAAAAGAAAACAAATCCCCCTTTACATATGAATCATAGTGAATATGACTAACTCAAACTTAGGTTTTGAAATCCCAAAGGATCGTATTATATAGTCAGCTTTTTCTCCAAACTTTTAGTAAGATCATTAAGCTTCCCATATTCGTTGTCAAAATCATCTTTCACATTAACTTGAAATTCATCAAAGTCTCTCAGATCATCAATTTTATTCCTTGAAAAACTTGTAATATTCTTTAATGATCTTTTATGAACTTCATATTCAATGAAGAATGTTTTCAAATCTATCTCAATATTTACAAACTTATCCATAAGCATATTGACTAAATATTCTTTCTGATTAAATGAATGTTGAAGCATATGGAACCACAAGTCTATACGCGGAAATAAGGTAATGGTATCAACCAACTTCTTCAAAGATTGTACCAAAAAATCATTTCCAAGAGTGGATGATTCTGAATCGGAGTGTTTGGTTGGTGAGGATTATTTTTATAACTCTTTAACATTCCTCTTCAATGAGGCATCAAAACCTTTATTTTTCACCAAATATTTACTAGGTGTATCAACCAACACTTAATTTCCCTTATCAACTCTCAGAATGATATCTTCTTCTTTGGGTGATTCATTCTCACTATCTGATGACTGAATAATCTTATCATTATTCAATGTATTCTTTTTCATCACTTGCCGCAATATCCTCTTGATGAATGAATTCATGTTTGCTACTTTCTTCTTAAGATAGCATATTCACTTCTTTTTAACCTTTTTCTTCTTTTCTATGAGTAGAAAGTTTTGAAGATTCGGCTTTATAGGTTCAGATTGATAGTTTCACAGAAGGACACTCCTTCTTAGGATAATCCTATAATTGCCTTATCGTCTCTTTGGTATCACCACTTCCTTTTCCTTCTTATTCTTCTACTTATTATTCTACTTATTCCTCTTGCACACTTTCTTCTTTTTGTTCTGGTTCTCGAATTACTAACTTCTTTCCCGGAGTCACAGGGAGGCATTATTTCAAAAGTGACTCTGGTACCTGGATTTGTTTAGAGGCTTTCTCAGTAGCCTTGAGATGATATTGAATGATTTCAGCCTCTAACATCTTCTTCCTCTGCTTATTTTCTTTCTATTGCTTCTCAAGATCTTCAGAAACCTTTATCTTTAAATATTTTACCTCATTGGGATCTAAGCCAAAAGTATACTCCCCTTCCTTCTTGTTCTCCATGTCCTCTCTCCACTTATCCACTACTTCATTAGGGTTAGTATTTTACTTCCTTGGTTTTGGGGGTGCTGATAAAGTTTCCTTAGTTGTACGGATTTTTTATTTCTCTTTTGGTTCCTTTTCCATCCTCTTCCTTCCACCCTTTTTGGATGTTTCATCCACTTTTGGTTTCTTTGATAGAGTTTCTATTTCCGATTCATACAAATCATAAATATCTCAGGATTTAAAAATGAATCCAAACTTTATCCTTCTCAAGGTGTCATTGCTAAGTAGAAAAACCTTGTACTTTCTTGGCATAGAACTATAAGGGATTTTGAATGATTGAAGACAAACAACAATAATCTTGGAGAGAATTTTCAAATACATGATAATTTGAGACTTCAAATTTACATTCCTGATATTCTCAATTAGAATCAAGATCTACTTCACCAGATTTATCTTCCTTTGGTTCACCAAGAAAATACAAAATATAGATGTCTCTTTTATTCAGGGAATCCTTATTCCGTTTTCATAGTATAATAAAACCTTGAACCCAAAATTAAAGAATCCAGATGTTTGTAGACAGATGAAAAATCTTTGGAGTCTTCACTTCTTTCAGACCATGGAACTCTAAATCCTTGTACTTTTCAAATGACCCTGATACATCTGGTAATTTATGGGTGAAAAATTCAACTTCACCTTCATAAGGAATTCCAATTAGATTCGCAGACTTAGTGTTGGAAAGGGAATAAGTCCTTTTATAGCTCTTAAATGAAAACTTATCTCTCCCTCCTTCATTTAAGAAACATATTGATTCATAAAGTTCAACCAAAAACTCCAGATAAAGTGGATCATGCGCCATTGGTTTCAATTTACATAAACTTACCCATCCATTCAACTTGATTTTCTTTAAAATAATTAAATCATACTTAGAAAATAAATTTGGGTCAACTAAAATTTCTCAGTATATCCTCCATTCACATATTTATTTTACATTTTACATTTCATTCTGAGGAGAGGCTTTAACAGACATTCGGAACTGTGGAAAACCTAAAGATCCAGAATGACCATAAGTAGGAGGATAGGACTTCAGCACGTGACGGCTTTGAAGATCAATGTGGGACAACCAACAGGGGGTCCTTATATAATCATTTTAAATTATAGTTCGACTTCTTGGATTTATCCAATGGTTGAAAAACTCTTGATCAGATCTGACAGTTGAGATGATAGCCAAAGAAGGGATTTGGTAAGTTCGGATCTTTTTAGGTTTTTAAGATAAACATTCAGATTTAAGATAAAGTGAATCTGAAAAAGTTTAATAAAAAAGATAAGAATATCATCATGTAAAAAGATGATTATGAAAATTTAAGAAAGAAAACATATCTTCCGAATTTCTAGGAAAATTATTCGTAATGAGGAAAATTCTTCTTGAAGAACTTTTGACTTCAAAAAAAATAAAATAAAATTAAAGAAAATTTTGATTATGGAAATTTTTATTATGAAAATTTTGATTATGGAAAATAAATTGATTAAAAAAATTGATTACGAAAAATTTTTATTTCAAAATTATTTATTACAAAAATTTGAATAACAAGCAAATGTACTCCCCCTATAAAAAGGAGTTTCTAACTGTAAGGAAATATGTTTCAACAAAAAGTTAATATGGAATATTACCATAAGATTATCATTCCTAACTTTTTTTAATGTATTCAAATCTATTGGAGGGTAATGATTTTGTGAAAATACCAGTAATTTGATCCTATGTTCTGATAAATTGAAAATTGATATCTCCTTTTCATGTGTGATCTATAAGAAAGTGATGCCTAATAACTATGTGGTTTTCATAAGAGTGATGTGAATGGTTTTTACTTAGGTCAATGGAACTAATATTATCACACAATATTTGTGTTTTAGTAAAACTCATACCATAGTTTGTGAGTGTGTGTTGCTTCCACAATACTTGAGCACAACAACGTCCAACTGCTACATATTCTGCTTCAACAGTGGAAAGTGCTACTGACTGTTTCTTTTGTCATGACCAAGAAAATAATTAATCTCCTAAGAAATGAAATGTTCTGGTTGAACTTATCATATCCATTCTACATCCACCAAAGTCAGCATCTGAATAGCTTTCTAAAACAAAATCATTACCCGAAGTATAAAAGAGTCCTAAATCCATGGTTCCCATTAAGTAGTGAAAAATTATTTTCACTTCCTTTAAATGAGTTTCCTTATGATTAGATTGATATCTTTAACATAAGCATACATAAAACATTACATCTGGATGACTAGTTTTCAAGTATATTAAACATCCAATCATACCTTTAAATAATGTTTGATCTACTGGTTTCTCAGCTTTATCAAGATCAAATTAATTTGAGGTGCCAATGGGAGTACTAATAATCTTAGTGTTTTCAAATCCATACATTTTAGAAAGATCATTAATATAATTATATTGAAATATAAATGTTCCTTATGGTTTTTGATAAATTTGAAAACCTAGGAAAAATGTTGACTCGCCCATCATACTCATTTCAAACTCATATTTCATTAGAACCGCAAATGAATCGGTTAACGATTGCTGAGTTGAACCAAATATAATGTCATCAACATAAATTTGAACAATAAAAATATTTCTATTATATTTCATTATAAATAGGGTTGGATTAGTGTAAAGACCCGGAAATTTCAAGGAGATTTTTTTTCCTTAATTTTCTTCGGAATTTTACAAGAACGCAGTTTCTGATGGAACCTGATTCCGAGGCCGGTGTGCCCATAATCATTTTCCGAAGTTTAGCTCGGGTACGTTCAGTGAACGAACGAGCGGGTTTTTATAAATTTTGAACTGGTGCTTGGAATTGAAATTCTAGGGCACCGATGAACTCGCAGCGCCGGTATTTGCTTAGAAACACTTTTTCTGGAGTTGCGTTTGCTCGGGTGTGGTTTTTAATTTTTGGGGTTAAGTTAAGAAATAAAATAAAGTGGTGCGACAACTTTATTTTATTTCTCTTTAAGCCACTTAAAGCCACTTAAGCTAAGTTAAGTGGATAGGTTGGAACCCAAAAATATCCTACCCTCTTGGTAGGATATTTGTGAGGTGGGGCCCATACGAGCCCCACCGTTTCTTTCCTCCTAAGTAATGCACCTGCAACCCCCTCTTAATTGAAATTCAACTGTGCGTTTATTCTCATTAATAAACGCCTCATTAATTGGGCGGTTTTAAACTCCTCAATTAATTGATCGTTTCTTTTCTTTTTGAATTTCGAAGGTTTACTTGTGCATTAATAAAATAAGACTATTCTTATTTTATTCCGTTGGAACTTGTTGCGTGGAGAGGATTTGGAGGAAAGCGTTCTTCTTCGACGAAGAATGCGAAGAACGCAAAGAACGTGAAGAACGCTCCGACCTCCGATGAAGAATTACAAACCCTCAGAGATCGATGATGAAACGCCATGTATCGCGACATCAACGACGCTTCTTCCGCGACACACCTTCCGTGACGTGGCGAACTCTCGTTCGACGACAACGCTTGAGGTAGGGAATTATGTTTGAGAATGATTTTATTCACTTGTTTCATTCCTTCTAAAGAAAACAAAGAACACAGATCAACTTATTACCTAGTTGATCCGTGAACATTTTCCTTTCGGGTTGGGAATAATCTGTTGCGGGGAAAAACTGTTTGGGTTGATTCTATTTTGTTTGTGAAAATTCCTTGTTGTTCTTCGTCTTTTGGGCCGCTTGTTACCAACTTAACGGGGGGAGGTTGGACCGCACGAACACGGCCGAATCTCCTCCCCACTTGTTGTTTTGATTCGTTGCGGCATGAACAAAGGCAGCACAGTGCAACATCACCGTGTGGACAAGAGAAAGAACGCGGCGAAGAAGCGCGACGCCGTAGTGCCGCACCGTTGAGGCTGAACGAAACCGCGACCGGAGTCGGGGCTGCGGAGGCAATTAAAGACTCCACTGATTGATTTTTGTGCGCAGATTGATGGGCGATGAAAAATGGGGCCACAAGATAATTTTGAAGCCTCCGCAGTGAAGGACGGGTCCCGGGAGGAACGTTGGCGAAAGTGGCGAGCAAAACGGACCACCGGAGCGCGTCTGGTGGTCCGCGGAAGACTCCGCCAGCGCGCCGAGCCGGCATGCGGCTCCTTTGGCGCGGCCGTTCAGCCAGCGCCGAGCTGCCCAGCCTGGTCGGACCCAGACCCGGGTTGTGTCGCCCGGTTCGGGCCGACCCAGGGGGGTTGGGCTGGGTCGGTCCGGGCCCAGACCCCCCGTTTTCAGACCTTTTCGTTCTTTTTCTCATAACTTGAGTTTCGGGCCTCCGATCAACACACTGTCAGTTGCGTAGCGATCCTTGGATCGAGACGGTCGTTTCTTTATATTACGCTCAAGGTTTTGGAGAACATTGGGTTCGGCCAGGTTGGTTCGGATATGAAACCAACAGGGCCGTTAGAGCAGAAACGCTTATATCT
The DNA here is from genome assembly GCA_963277665.1 of Viscum album. Lineage (NCBI taxonomy): Eukaryota > Viridiplantae > Streptophyta > Magnoliopsida > Santalales > Viscaceae > Viscum > Viscum album. Next base: position 1,081,459,137 of record OY728120.1, on the reverse strand, counting down.
TGCGTTTCGGACGTCCGATTGACGTGCCGTCAACTTTGTTGGATTCCATTTGATGAGACGGAACTTCTGGCTTACTCAGCATGAGATTTGGACGTCATCGGAGTGCGGTCAGGTTGGTTCGCTTACGAAACCAACCGGGCCCCTGGAACGAAAAAGCCAATAACTCACAGACCGGGCGTCCGATTGACGCGCCGTCTGTCTCGTTGAATTCCTCTTGATGAGACGGAACTTTTGGCATACTTCGCCCGAGGTTTGGATGCAGTTGGAGTATGGACGATTTGGATTGTACCTGAAATCCAACTAGACCCTTGGAACGGAAAAGTTGATATCTTTCAGACCAGACGTCTGTTTGACGAACCGTCAGCAGCGTTGGGGATCACGTTGAGAAAAGGTCCCTATGAGTATAACCTATGAGAGTTCGAGTTACAGTTGAGATACGACTGGGTTGGTTCGCTCACGAAACCAACCGGGCCCCTGAGATGAAAAGGCTAGTAACTCACAGACCGGGCGTCCGATTGACGTGCCTTCTGTTGCGTTGAAACCCCTTTGATGAGGCGGTCCATTGAGATACTTCTTCGTGGGACTTTGAGATACTTGGAGTATCGACCTGTAGCTCATGGAGCAGACACTCCCAGAGATGAGTGTGCGGAGTACGGAGACCGTGTAGCCGACTGAGACCTGACGAATGCTTGACTGACTCGACATGGAGTGAGTCGACTAGCCCAGTGGATGGAGCACTACTTTGTTTGGGTGCAGACCCATGGAGGACGGAGCACTACCTGTGTGACAGTGCAGACCCATGGTACTCGTCCGGAGAGTACCTCTGCAGGCTACTTGGGGGTGTGCACTACTATGTTTGGGTGGTATACCCCAGCGGAAGGCACTACTGTTTGGATGGCTGGCCCGCGGTACTCGACAGGAGGAGTACCTCAGCAGTCTTAAGTTAGTGAGCAGTGCCTCGAAGTCGTGACAGGACCACTGTACACTCCAGAGACAGGGCTCTTCAGCAGTTATGGTTTCAATAATGAAAATCTTGGTTTGAGCTGAGACTTTTGACCTTTGTATTTACCTCATGATTGAGATGGGTCACTTGATAACTTAGATATATGTATGGGTATATACCTGGGTAGTGGTTATCTGTTGATTTCATAATATTTGTGTTACCTCATGTTTGAGATAGGTTACTTGATAACTTAGGTATATGCATGGGCATATACCTAAGTAGAGGTTATCTATTGAGATATTCTTTGTGGTTATCCATGTTGGTTTTAGTAATACTTTGAGGGTCTCGGGGTCCCTACTGAGTATCGTTATACTCACCCCTACACGGGCTATGCCCGCACCTCGTTGTGTTGGTTGCAGACGACGGGCAGAGCTGACGGAGGTCGAGTGTTTGAGGACTAGACGGTGCCCGGAGGTGGACCACATGACGAGTCAGTTCCCGGTGGTGGACCACACGACGAGTTAGTATCCGGAGGTGGACTTCACGACAAGACGACACTCAGAAGAGGTTGACGGGAGAGAGAGTTGTGGAGTCTATCTGTACCTACCCTTCAGGTAGGATCCGTGGTGGACGATCCAGGAGCTGCGCTATCAGTACCTACCCTTCAGGTTGGATCTGAGGACGATGACCCAGGAGCTTCTTCCTTTCTTTCAGCTGTTGTCTTTTTATGTTGTACTTTTGTTCAGTTGTAGTTGTACTTTCAGTTGGGTTTGTATTCTGGCTCATTTACTTTTCAGCACTTTCTTTTTTTACTTAGTGTTTTTCTTCCGCTTGTACTCTGTGGTGTTTTGTTTACTTTTATAAAGGAAATGCCTTCCCAGTTATTGGGATTTACGCCTTTGGTGCTAGTCGCCAGCCCCTGGCCTATGGAAGGCGGGCTTGGGGTAGTCACGACACGAGCCCCGAGGACGGGTCGTGACAAATTGGTATCAGAGGAGTTGGTTCTATCGCAGAACTTCTAACTCTGATATTTCCTTTCTGTGAAGCAATAGTGATAAGAGTACCGAGTGTGGTTTTCAGTTCAGGGAGTCCAGTGTTGGTGCGAGCGGCCGACGTATCCATACACCAGGACCCTGACAACTGATTTCCAACTTTTTGCACGAAAACACTAATTGCGTGTGTGTTTTCAATGGTTTTCCCTTAAAACAGCTCAAACCAGGTCAGCTCACCAGGTATAATTGTTTTACTGTGTCACGTTGTTTCTTTCAGGATTTCTTTTCACGGATGACCAGCTAGAGCCCAGAGGGATGTGCGTACTGACAGCTTGCCAGGCGACGAGGCTTCGGTACAGGGCCCTCTTGCAGTTGAGGCACCAGCGGAGGCACCATCAGTACTACCATACGTTGGGCCACCGATGCCACCAGCCCCACTAGTAGGCGATGCACGCCACTTGAGCGCGTTGCACGAGTTCCAGCGCCAGAGGCCACCCAGGTTCCGGGGAGAGATGGACCCGCAGGCGGCTGAGGATTGGCTGGGGGTAGTAGTGAGAGTCTTCAGGCTAGTGGGGATGCCTGCAGACTTCATGGTGATCTTTACTGCCACCCTTCTTCAGGCAGCAGCAGGCAGGTGGTGGAGACACTTGTTCCAGTTTTGTGACGGGATAACCTTCACATAGGAAGACTTCGAGACCTTCTTCAGGGTGGAGTTTGTGCCAGTAGCTCTACACCCCGAGCATGTACAGGAGATGATGCCTTTGCCACGTGTTTTTCGATCAGTAGCTGAGTCATCTGCGGTCAGTAGACAGATGATGTAGAGGTCCAAGAGGACCAGAGCCAGCCATACAAGGAGCTGTAAGTGTTATGAATGTGGCAGGAAGGGTCACATGGCACGTGACTGTCCGAATCCTCGCATTTTCGATCCGCAGGCGTTGGAAGAGCCACCGAGGCAGAAGCAGCGACGAGTGCTTGAGCAATAGCCGAGCAGTGGACAAGGCAGTAGAGCTCTGGGAGTAGGTGGATAGGAGTAGAACTAGTGGATACGTCCCTTGTACTTCTATTTTCATATTGCTGTTTTATTCGTGTCTTTGTACTATGAGCTGCAATAAATAAAAGACATTTATCTTTGTTTTCTTTCCTGCCCTTTTCTTTGATTGATACTGAGTGGTCTGGGTTAAGACTTTTGACTTGACCCTCACTTTCGAGATTTCTACTGGAAGAGACCCAGTGACCTCGCACTGATGCCGGCAGTGTGACTCGACCCTTGTAGGCGAGAGTGACAGTTGGATCTCTTGGTAGTTACGTCAAGGCCTTATGATGTCATCCATGGCATGAATGCATCATTCATGTTAGGATTGACTGTATTAGGCAATGGGTGTGGTTCATCCAGGGGATGAGACCGAGTTTCTCTTTTCGGAAAAGGAGAAATTTTAGCAGCTCTTCCAGATCATAGGCAAAGAAGGTGCAGATAATACAGGAGCAGATGAAGACTGCACAGTGCAGTAAGAAACAGGAAACCGGCGCCAGTATTAGGGACTCGGGCGTATTAAATGTTTCAAGAAGAGGAAGCTTTAAGGAGATATGAGTCTGTGAAGCATCATACGTGGAGGCAGAGCTAGGAGAGCAGCTTGAGGTGGTGTATATTTTAACATGCTACAGCCACCCGCCTTAGTTACCCCCGCCAGGCTCATGGAGCTGGAGGGCGGAGGAAGAGCGTAGCTGCATGCGGTCAGGGAGAGTGACCCAATGGCTCTAAGAATGATTTAAGGTACTGTCTATGTCCACTACTAGCTGCCGTAGTAACAGGCATTGATACGAATCATTCCTTCCTTCCACAAATCTTGTCCCAGACCTAGAGTTTCCGGTAATCCATGGACTTGAACCTCACGTCTGGAGATACCTTTGGAGAAGACTCGATAATCACACTTACGCTGACAGTGTGGTCAGACCCTCGAGGTGAGAGTTTCGGTTGGAATCTCTTGGTGGAAACATCGAGGCCTTACGACGTTGGTTTGAGTATGGACTGGGCAATCACAGTTCATACACAGATTGATGGTATTAGGAAAAAAGGTTGTGGTTTAACTACGACGTTGGAATGGTTTTCCTTGGTCGGCAAAAAGGAAACCCTAGGCAGCACAGGATAAAATCATGTACTGGAGGGTGCGACCGATCACTCTTGAGTCAGTCAACCTTACCCTCATGGCAGCATTCATTTTTAGTTTCTGTTCTAAACAGGAATTGGAGGCCTCATGAGTTCGAGAATGACGATCATGTCCTTATACGGGTCTCACCTCGATGAGGTTTACGGAGATGTGGCCAAGGCGGCAAGTTATCTCCGGGGTTCAGCGGAACTTCTTAGGTCCTCAGCTGGGTAGGTGGGGTGGTTTACCGCTTGAACCATCCACCTCAGTTGCACCAGGTTCACGACGACTTCCACGTATCTCAACTGAGGAGATACGTGCTCGACCCTTCACATATCATCGACCATGGGGAGCTGGACGATGGCGATGGGGTGTCTTTCACGGAGGTTCCAGTGGGGATCGAGGATCGACATGAGCGAATCCTACGAGGATGATCGATTCCTCGGGTGCAATTTCTTTGGCAGTACGGGAACCTCCAGGTAAGCACATGGGAGCGGAAGGCTGAGATGTGTGCTCAGTACCACTTTTGTATCCCTAGTTTTTGATAAAGCATTATGGGGACATAAAGCTCTGAGGTGGGAGTAATGTAAAGACCAAAAAATTTCAAGGAATTTTTTTTCTTAATTTTCATTGGAATTTTACAAGAACGCAGTTTTTGACAGAACCTGATTTCGAGGCCCGGTGTGCACGGAATCATTTTCCGAAGTTTAGCTCGGGTGCGTTCAGTGAACGAACGAGCGGGTTTTTCTAACTTTTGAACCGGTGCTCGGAATTGAAATCCGAGGGCACCGACAAACTCGCAGCGCCAATATTTTCTTAGAAACAATTTTTACGAAGTTGCGTTTTCTCGGGTGTGGTTTTTAATTTTTGGGGTTAAGTTAAGAAATAAAACAAAGTGGTGCGACAACTTTATTTTATTTCGCTTTAAGCCACTTAAAGCCACTTATGCTAAGTTAAGCAGATATGGTGGAACCCAAAAATATCCTACCCTCTTGGTAGGATATTTGTGATGTCGGGCACACACGAGCCCCACTATTTCTTTCCTCCTAAGTAACGCACCTGCAACCCCCTCTTAATTGAAAGTCAACCGTGCGTTTATTCTGGTTAATAAACGCCTCATTAATTGGGCGGTTTTAATCTCCTCAATTAATTGATCGTTTCTTTTATTTTTGAATTTCGAAGGTTGACTTGTGCGTTAATAAAATAAGACTGTTATTATTTTATTCTGTTGGAACTTGTTGTGTGGAGAGGATTTGGAGGAAAGCGTTCTTCTTCGACGAAGAACGCAAAGAACGCTCCGACCTCTGACAAAAAATTCCAAACCTTCGAAGATCGATGACGCGATGTCATGTATCGCGACGTCAACGACGCTTCTTCCGCGACACCCCTTCCGCGATGCGACGAACTCTCGTTCAACGACAACGCTTGAGGTAGGAAATTATGTTTGAGAATGATTTTATTCCCTCGTTTCATTCATTCTAAAGAAAACAAAGAACACGGATCAACTTATTACCTAGTTGATCCGCGAACGTTTTCCTTGCGGGTTGGGAATAATCTGTTGCGGGGAAAAACTATTTGGGTCGAATCTCTTTTGTTCGTGAAAATTCCTTGTTGTTCTTCGTCTTTTGGGCCGCTTGTTACCAAATTAACGGGGGGAGGTCGGACCGCACAAAAACGGCCGACTCTCCTCCCCCTTTGTTGTTTTGATTCGTTGTGGAATGAACAAAGGCGACACAGTGCAATGGCACCGTGCGGACATGAGAAAGAACGCGGCGAAGAAGCGTGGCGCCGTCGCGCCGCGCCGTTGAGGCTGAATGAAACCGCGACAGGAGTCAGGGTCGCGGAGGCGATTTAAGACTCCGCTGATTGATTGTTGTGCGTGGATTGACGGCTGATGAAAAACAGGGCTGCAAGTTAATTTTGAAGCCTCCGTAGTGAAGGACGGGTCCCGGGAGGACCGTTGGCGAAAGCGGTGAGCAAAACGGACCACCGGAGCGCGTCAGGTGGTCCGCAGAAGACTCCGCTGGTGCACCGCGTAGGCACGGCGGCCAGAGGCGGCGGCCGGTCGCCAGGAAGCAGCGGTGCCCGACATGCCGCCAGGAAGACCCGCTGCGGCTGAAGCCGTGGCGGCGAGCGCTGGTCCCACAGCCGCGCGGGACCGCGGGGAAGGGACGCAACCTTGGACCGCGTCCGGTGACACGGAGTAGCCCCCGCGCGGGGGGGTGGGGGGGTCTCCTTTGGGGCGGCCGCTCGGCCAGCGCCGAGCCGCCCAGGCCGAACCGGGCCACGCCGTGCCGGCCGCGCTGGGTCGCGCCCAGCTGGGTCGGTCCGGGCCTAGACCCCCCATTTTCAGAATTTTTTGTTCTTTTTCTCATAACATGAGTTTCAGGTCTCCGATCGACACACCATCAGTTGCGTAGAGATCCTTGGATCGAGGTGGTCGTTTCGGTATATTACACTCAAGTTTTCAGAGAACTTTTGGTTCGGCCGGGTTGGTTCGGATACGAAACCAATCAGGCCCTCGGAGCGGAAACACTTATATCTTGAGCTCCGAACGTCCGATTGACGTGCCGTCGACTTTGTTGGATTCCTCTTGATGAGGAGGAACTTTTGGTTTACTCCGCTCGAGGTTTGGACTCCGTCGGAGTGCGGTCGGGTTGGTTCGCTCATGAAACCAACCAGGCCCCAGGAACGAAAAAGCCAATAACTCACAGACCGGGCGTCCGATTGACGCACCGTCTGTCTCGTTGAATTCCTCTTGATGAGACGAAACTTTTGGCATACTTCACCCTAGTTTTGGATGCAGTTGGAGTTTGGACGAGTTGGATTGTACCCGAAATCAAACTGGGCCCCTGGAACGGAAAAGCTGATATCTTTCAGACCAGACGTCTATTTGACGAACCGTCAGCAGCGTTGGTGATCACGTTGAGAAAAAATCTCTATTTGTATACCCTATGAGAGTTTGGGGTACAGTTGAGATATGGTCGGGTTGGTTCACTCACGAAACCAACCGGACCTCTAGGACGAAAACGCTAGTAACTCACAGTCCGGGCGACCGATTGACGCGCCATCTGTTGCGTTGAGACCCCTATGACGAGGCGGTCCTTTGAGATACTTCTTTGAGGTACTTTGAGATACTTGGAGTATCGACTTGTAGCTCGTGGAGCGGACCCTCCTAGAGACGAGTGTGCAGAGTACGAATACCTTGTAGCCGACTGAGACCTGACGACTGCTTGACCGACTCGACTTGAAGTGAGTCGACTAGCCCAGTGGACGGAGCACTACTTTGTTTGGGTGCAGACCCATGGTAGACAGAGCACTACCTATGTGACAGTGTAGACCCATGGTACGCGTCTGGAGAGTACCTCTGCAGGCCACTAGGGGGTGTGCACTACTGTGTTTGGGTGGCATACCCCGGCAGGAAGCACTACTGTGTTTGGGTGGTTGGCCCGCGGTACTCGATAGGAGGAGTACCTCAGTAGTCTTAGGTTAGTGAGCAGTACCTCAGAATCGTGACAGGACCACTGTACACTCCAGAGACGGGGCTCTTCAGCAGTTACGGTTTCGATAATGAAAATCCTGGTTTGATCTGAGACTTTTGACCTTTGTATTTACAACATGATTGAGATGGGTCACGTGATAACATAGGTATATGTATGGGCATATACCTGGGTTGTGGTTATCCGTTGATTTCATAATCTTTGTGTTACCTCATGTTTGAGATGGGTTACATGATAACTTAGGTATATGCATGGGAATATACCTAAGTATAGGTTTTCTATTGAGATCTTCTTTGTGGTTATCCATGTTGGTTTTAGTGAGACCGTGAGGGTCTCAGGGTATCTACTAAGTATCATTATACTCACCCCTGCACGGGCTATTCCCGCACCTCATTGTGTTGGTTGCAGACAATGGGCAAAGCTGACGGAGGCTGAGTGTTCGAGGACTAGACGGTACCCGGAGGTGGAACACACGACGAGTCAGTACCCGGAGGTGGACCACATGACGAGTTGGTATACGGAGGTGGAATTCATGGTGAGACGACACTCGGAGGAGGTTGACAGGCGAGAGCATTGTGGAGGCTATCTGTACCTACCCTTTAGGTAGGATCCGTGGTGGACGATCTAGGAGCTGCACTATCTGTACCTACCCTTTAGGTAGATTCCGAGGATGACAACCCAGGAGATGCTTCCATTCTTCCAGCAGTTGTCTTTTTCTGTTATACTTTTGTTCAGTTGTAGTTGTACTTTCAGTTGGGTTTGTATTCTGGCCCATTTACTTTTCAGCACATTCTTTTGTACTTTGTGTTTTTCTTTCGCTTGTACTCTATGGTGTTTTGTTTACTTTTATAAAGGCAATGCCTTCCCAGTTATCAGGATTTATGCCTTTGGTGCTAGTTGCCAGCCCCTGGCCTATGGAAGGCGGGCTTGGGGTAGTCACGACATGGGCCCCGAGGACGGGTCGTGACAATTAGAATTTCCCTTAATTTAATTGTTTTGTAACAACAAATCCTAAAATTTTATTATACCAAGCTCTAGGGGCATTTTTAAGTCCATATAAAGCTTTGGTAAGTTTGAAAACATGTTTAGGATGTTTTGTATCTTCAAAACTATGAGGTTGTTCAACAAAAACTTCATCTTGAACATATCCATTAAGTAAATCACATTTAACATCCATTTGAAAAAGTTTAATGTTAAAAAATTCTGTAAAGGAAAGTAAGAAACAAATAGATTCAAGTCTAGCTACTGGAGCACAGGTTTCTTTATAGTCTATTCCTTCTTTTTGATTATAGCCTTTAGCAACTAATCTATCCTTTTTTCTTACAATGACTCCATTTTCATCACACTTATTTCTGAATACCCATTTTACTCCAATAATATATGTTTCCTTAGGTCTTTCAACCAAGGTCCAGACTTTATTCTTTTCAAATTCATTTAGCTCATCTTACATGGATTTTATCCAATAATCATCACCTATGGTTTCATTAGTGATTTTTGGTTCTAATTGAAAAAATAATAATAGATGTTAAACTTTAATTTTTAAGGAAATTATAGTCCTTACAGGTCAATTTACATCACCAATGATACTATCACTGGGATTATTCTTAAGAAACAACTTATTTGGGTTTTGTAAAACCTGTTCATCAACATATAGTAGGAAATATTCTGGAGTAAATGCTCCAGAACCATTTTTTCAACATTTTCCTTATCAGAAGGATCTTTTATCAAAGTTTGATAATTAGTTTTTGAAAAACAGCTGAAGATATAGGTTGAAGGAGTTTATATACAATGGGATCAGTTTCATCAAATTTAACATGTACTATTTCTTCAGCAGTACAAGTATTTTTATTAAAAACTCAATAAGCTTTAGAAGTTGTGGAGTAGCATAATAAAATTCCTTCCTCAGATTTGGGTGTCAATTTATGTAGATTATCTTTAGTATTCCGAATGAATACTTTGAATACAAATACCTTGAAGTAGGAAAGTCTAGGAGATCTACCATTCTATAACTCATTGGAGGTTTTATTAAGAAAATGTCTAATCAAAACTTGATTTATAGTATAACAATGAGAACTTACAACTTCATCCCAAAAATTTTTGGCTACCGAATATTCAGTCAACATGGTTCTTGTTATTTCTTGAAAAATTATATTTCTCCTTTCAACAACACCATTTTGTTGAGGGGATCATGGTGCTAAGAAGTTATGAGTAATGCCTTTTCTACTACAAAAAGTTTCCAAATCATAATTTTTAAATTTTCCTCCATGATCACTATGAATAGTTATCAATGGGAGGTTTTTCCCATTTTTAACATGGGGTCTAAAGATTTTAAAATAAGAAAAATTATCAAATTTCATTGCTAGAAAATAGACCCACATAAATCTAATGTAATCATCAACTAGGAAAAACACATAGTATTTGACTCCAATGCTTCCAGTTTGTGTTGGACTGAAAAGATCCATATGCACCAACTGTAATTCATTAGAAGTTGAGAATTCACAAATTGATTTAAAGATTGATTTATTTTCTTCTTATATTGAAAAAGATCACAAAATTTTGATGAATCAAATATAAGCTTGGGTAGATCCTTAACTAGTCTCTTCTTAGAGAGTTTACATAAGTTTCTAAAATTATAGTGTCCTAACCTTTTATGCCATAACCAATATTGATCTTCCCTTGCACTAAGACAAGGTAGATCTGGGATCCTAAGTTCTTCTAAGTTTAGTGTATAAACATTCTCTTGCCTATGGGAAGAAAGGATAAACTCTTCCTTGGAATTGTGTACTAATAATATGTCATTCCTAAAATTCACAAGATAACCTTCATCACATAATTGACTTATGCTAATGAGGTTGTGCTTAATACCATTAATAAATAAAACTTTTAAAATCAATGTTTTTTCAAGAAGAATAATGTTACCTATACCAATAATTTCTCCATGAGAATTATCTCTGATAATTACATTTCCACTATTTATCTTGATAATATTTTCAAAAAACATTTTGTTACCAGTCATGTGCTGGGAACACCAACTATCCATGTACCATGAATTGTTGTTGGTACTATATTTATTTTATTAAAAATAAGAGTGTAAGACTTTTTAAACAAAATCTTTCTAGAATTCGGAAATTTTAGAAAGAAGAATTTTAGGTATCTATATTTTCCTAAAAAAATAATCTTTATGGAAACCTAATGACTGAGTTCTATTTAAAGAACAATTTTTTTCCCAATTCCCACCATACTGACATTTAGTGCAGAATGGAGCACTTTGATGAACATAATAATTATTACTAAAAACCGTTTTAGAATGAGTATAACCAAATCCAGAATTATGCCTTAGAGGAAAAATTTAGGAATATATCTTATCAAAGTTTTCCATTCCTAAGGTAAAATCTGACAAACACTTTCTGAAAAAAAAAATATTTCTAACTTTTGTTTAATAACTAAGTTTTTACCCTAAAAAAATAGTTTTGGCACTAGATTTAGTCTCTAAAGTATTTTTCTTAGAAATTACATCTTAAAGATCCTTGGAAAGTTTATCCTTATCATAATTACCTTCCTCAAGGTTTTTGGAAATACTTTCAAAATAATAAATTTTTTTATCAAGATATTTATAAAGATCTGATACTTCTTTAGTAAGAAAAGAAATTATGGAGTTTTCCTTATCAATATTTTTATTGAGTTTAGAATTTTTATTCTCAAGATGTTTAGAAAACCTAGAAACTTCTTCATAAGTAGGTAAAGTACTATCTTCACCAAAAAAAGATTCACCATCTGAAGATTCATAATATTTATTATCACTATAATTTTTATTTAAGGATACCTTATTAATGGATTCATCATTATGTACCTTGTCCATTAAACAATGATTTTCAATAGGTGGCATGGAAAGTAAACAAATATTCTTCTGACCAGAAGATTCATACTCTGAGGATTTATTAAAAGAATCTCCACCAATAGAACCCCAGGTGTCATTAACTTTCAAAACTTTCTTAAATTTATCCTAGTAGTACTTCTTTCTATTCTTCTTGGAATTCTTTTCCTTCCTATCCTTTTTATTAAGCATAGGAAAATTCGGCCTTATATGCCCAACTCTTTTGCACTCATAACAGGAGATTTCTGAGTCTTTCATGTCTTTTCTTTATTAATTCTTATCTCTATACTAAAAGTCCTTCTTCCCAACTATCTTTTTCATCCTTCAAGAATGATTAGCTATCTCATTCCTATAATGTTCACTTTCACTAGATCCAGATGAAATAGTGAATTTCTTTGACTTAGATCTTTTAACTCTTTTAGGAGTCTTGGATTTAGTAGTAGTAAAGGCTACAATTCCATTTCTATTCTTCTTATTATTAATATTTTCATCTCTTTTCATTCATGTCTCCTGTTAAAGAAGAGTTCCAAAAATCTCATCAAGAGTTATTTTAGATACTTTTCTATTATCATCAATAGTTATTCTCTTAGATTCCCACTCATTAGGCATGATATATATAATCTTGTCCACAAGTGCCTCATCATCTAATCCTTTTTCACCCATTTATTATAAACTGTTAACAATAGTCATAATCTTTCGTTATACCTTGCACACTGGTTCTCCATAAGGAAATAGAAATCCATGACAATCTACTCTAAGAATATCTCTTCTAGTTTTTATAACCTTGGATGTACTAAAAAAGTAACTTCCAATTTCTTCCAAAAACAATTAGCATATTTACGAGAAGAAATATGAAAATATATATTCATATTCATGGAAGACAACAATGTATTTCATACCTTGTAGTTTAGTTGATATTATGACTTTTCAAAATTAGTAAAAGTTCTAACTTCCTTATCATGAATCTTGTAATCTCTAGTAAGCAAAAATTTTTTTCCACTCCAGTATTAATAACAAAAGTATTAATATGATCTCTCTAATATTCAAAATCATTCCCATAAAATATAAGTGGTGTAGTAGGATTTATATTTTCAATCAAACAAACATTCATTCCTGCCATCTAAAAGAAAATTTCTTTCCATAAAAACATGTTAATAGTAAAAGTTTGTAAACAAGGATAAAAATACTAAGTAAGGAAAATATTTATAACAGTTAAAACCTGATAAAGAAAACTTATATGTGAATATAAGTATTTCAGATACCTCCTTTGAAACCAATTGTAGGATAGAAATCTGAATGTAGATGCTCAATTACAAGAGGGGGTGAATTGTATATTTAAAAACATTCATATTCAACCTTAAAGAAAACTATGTTTAACGAAGATAAATAACATAAATTCACAAGACCACTTCTAGTTATACAAACTTTCTAGGTTCGGAAAATGAGGTTATGGAAATGAAACATAAGAAAAGTTTACAAGGAAAATATTGTTCCTTAAAGTGTATAGAATATTACTTATCAGAGTATACAAAAGAACCAGAAAGTATAGGAAGGTTATACATTATTACTTTATCAAAATACAGTGAAAATAAAATTGGAATAAAACAAGTAACAAGTATGAAATATTTTAACCCAAAGATAAGGGTATCCAACAACTATGGATAACGTTACATTGATTTATACTATCAAGAAAGTATGTCTTACCCACACTAGGGTAATCCCTCGATAAGAATATCGGAATCTATCTTTTTATCCCCTCAAGCCATTGAACATTAATGTAATCGGAACCTTTGTCTTCCTATCCACATAAGTTCTCAAACATTAAGGTAGTTGGAACATCTATCTTCATATCCCTAAAATTCCTAGATTATACACAACAACAATGGGAGTCACCTGAAACAAGATGAAAAATATGTTTAGCATACACAAGGCATGGGAGTCTCCCTCTCTAGAAATCACTTCAGTATCATGTAATATCTAGAGTAATTGATTCAGTCTTGTTTTGAGATGTTTCAAATGAGATCCTATTTATAGGCACTTCTCCAACGGTCGGATCCCTCCTCTAACGGTAATATTTTTAAATGAATTTCAGAGGGAACAGTACACATGTCACTCAACCAACATTTAGTTATAAATAGAATGTACGACATCGTTTCATATCTACAATAGGTGTAAGTAAAATAATGTTTCTCAACCAAATCTTTTTTTTTCTGAGCCTAGGAAAAAATAAAAGTTTTGAGCCTAAGAAAATAATAATTTTAGAGACTATAAATCATGGATATTTGGATTGTGTTTTCAAAAAAATTAATAACATTAATTCTATAGATTTCAGAATCTGAATTCTAATGAATTTGGAGTCTGAATTATTAGGAATTCAAAGTCTGAATTCTAAGGAATTTGAAGTTTGAATTCTGAGGAATTCAGAGTCAGAATTCTGAGGAATTCAGAGTCAGAATTCTGAGGAATTCAATGTCTAAATTTTACGGAATCCAGAGACTGAATTCTGAGGAATTCGATGTCGGAATTATGATGAATTTTGATTCCTAATTATGAGGAATTCTGAGTCCGAATTCTAAGGAATTCAGAGTGTGAATTTCTGAGAATTCATAATCTGAATTTCAGAGAATTTGGAGTTTGTTTTTCAGAGAATTCAGAGTCTGATTTCCAGATAATTCTGAGTTTCAAAATAGTGAACTTGGAGTTTGAACTTTATAGAATTCGAAGTCTGAAAATAGAATACTCTATAACCATGTATTTATATGATTCCGAGGTTTTAGATATGAAACTGAATTTTAACCTTTAGGAATAAAAGAGTTAGATTTAGAGAAACTATAAAATGAACAATGAAATCATAGGTAAGGAAAAATTTCCTTGAAGAAGGAAATTTATCCTTATTAAGATAATTCTTAGGAAAAAAAATTTGCCTTAAGATAGAGTGTTTTCGATTTTCAAAACATAGTGGAATGGAAAAGTTATAAGGAAACCTTATTGACTCAACAACACATTCCAGATTCACCACATATTTTTCTATGTAGTTTATATACTACCCATGAATTTTTTATGATTATTTTAATTAAAATTTTAGTTATTTATATATACATATAATTTTCTCCCTTTTATAAGGTTTTGATTAAAAATTTACCAATGTGGTAAGGGATTGTTGTCTCACATTAGTTTCTATGAGACACATGTCATATCCATCACTTGTTCCTTTTATGTGGAGTATACACTTCCCATGAATGTATTTTATGATTATTATTATTAAAATTATTGGGATATTCATATTCATATATGTTTCTTTATTTCATGGGTCCTATGATTCAAATGTTACCAAAGTGATATGGTTTTATGTTACAATCTCATTGTTTATCAGGACTGTCTATAATTAAGTTTCCAACATCAAAATATTAATATATACATATAATTCAGAACATAAATTTTATTTTACTATGATTATTTATTTATAATACATTTTTCCTTTCATTTTCCCCGCCTTAAGTACTCAAGTGACCAAAAATAATTTTTTAAGGAAAATTGACTTTATTTCTCTCTTGAGTTGAAAAACCTTTTTCTATCATGTCCATGTTTTCTAAAAATGAAAAAATAAAAAAAATTATTCTTCTAGGATTTCATAAAGACAATTTTTTTCCTGAAAAATTTTTATCAATAGTTTTAATACTATTCTTATTTTTTTCACTTAATGAGGTATTTTTTGACATTTTTTACAAAACTGTGAAAAAAATGTTTTCTTTCAACTTATACGGCATGAATGGAATTTCATACCATCATGAAAACATAAGGTTTTGAATATTCCTATATATTTTTTCATATTTATTTCCAAATACATTTTTTCAACAATATTTGGGATTGATTTTTATTTTAAATAAGTGATTTTAATGTGAAAAGGCTATTTTCTATAAGAAAGGTTGCAATAATCTTTTGAGGGAATTTTTCATCCATGATAAGATAAATGGCGTTGATTTTGATTTATTGGGTATATTATCCAATGATATCATCCACATTATTTATTTATATGTATTATGATGATGATTATTTAGTAATGATTATATAAATCCCATTTCATTCCTATGGTTTAATTAAGTTTTGAAGCCTATTTATTTTGCATAGGTTATTCTTTGTGAATTGATAAAATTTTTAAGAAACATGTTTTATTTACATGCGATATAATGTGATGATATGATTGATTTTTTATGATATTATGTCACACATATATATAATTTTCATTATGTGATGGGTGGGATCAGAATTATATATCCCTCTAATGCATTAGGTAATGATTGATAACACATGAGTTAATTATGTTATGTGTGAACTTGATTTCATCTTCTCAATTTTATGTGTGGAACTGGTTGCATGTACATAAGGTTATGGGTGAACCTCCATTAATTTTTATAAGGTTTTACAATGACCTAGTTTCATGTTCATATGGTTATTCAAAAACCCAGTTTTATATCTATTGGTTTATAAAAGGTCCTTATTTCATTTCCTAAACATATTGAGTGAACGTATTTCTATTTATACATGTTCATAATGTTATAAAATTATGTTTTTCCACAATACTATGTCTATGTTATTCTATTATGGCTCATGATCATTTAATTAAATTATTAATCATGTCTTATGAACTTCCCAAATATTACTCCATGACTCGTGTTTATGATTCATGATAGATTGGGTATGAAATTTTTAGGCTACATTCATGATCTCATACCCTTATTCTTATCTTATGATTTAATATGATCATCAGTTTATATCTCTCATGTTTACCCTTACTGAGCATCTGATATCACCCTTTCTTATGTTTCCTTTCCTCATGTTATAAAAAAATTATATAGGGTATTTATAATACGTTTACTATGTGGGAAGATATTTATGGGAGATATTGATGGTATTTTATGAAATAAGAATATTTTTTATCTTGTCTCTAAAGACTCTAAACCTTTATAGTCCTTAGACATGTATTTTTGAAATATATTGAATATTCATTTAAAAATGTATAATATTTATGTATTAACATCTTAGGTCTTAATAGTTAGTTTCAAAGGATAGGTTTAGTAAAAATTTTGAGATTAAGGTTAGTGGATTTCAGTAAAAACCCTAGGGATAAGTCAAAGTGTATTATAATATCCTAATGTTTTAGTAAGGAATAGTTTTTGTGATTTTCCAATAAATTTAATCCATTTATAGATACTAAAAGTGGATTTTTCAGTAGGATATTTTTACTTGGGGGTAATAACATCAAAAAGGGTGCATTATGCTTTGATATGATCATTAACTAGTATATGACAATTGGCCATGTTGCACTCATAGTTTGACACTCTCAAGGGATATTCTTTGGTTAATCCATATTTTCATTATGAACCATTGTGAAGGATTTGAATATATTATTATCATAATTGGAATAGGTTAAACCTAAGTTGTCATATATTTTAATGAGGGTGTCATTATTTAGATATCATATAAATGATTTTTCATGATTTTTTGGTTTCCCACTATGATCAATGTTTCTCACACTGTTCTTTTTGGTTTTAGTCAATGGATGGAACTCGAAGTAATAATTTAAATGTTGGATTTTATGGAAAATTCAATTATTATTCACTTGATAAATCAAATGTTGTGAGAGATGGGATGAAGAACCATGTTTCTATGATCATACAACATTATCAAGACATGAATCATGTTGAGATTCCAAATAATTAAGGGGGGAGAAAATATTTTTTGGAAACTTCTTGAGGATACTTCCACCTTATTTTAGTGGATCAACTAATCCACTAGTTTTATTGTAATGAAATATTACTATTTAAAATATATTTTTCATTATTTAATGTTTGAAACATGAAAAAGTTGTTTTTATAGTCTATCATTTGAAAGGAAAATTAGGTAAAGGGTGGAATACTATTAAGAAATGAGGAAATGAGAATAAATTTACAACATTGATTATGATGCTTTTAATATCTTAATATTTAATATTTAATTACCTCATATTCATTTTATAGAAATGGAGAAGGAATTAATCAAGCTTAAGTAGAAGGATGATGAACCTATTGGTACATATGAGGAATGTTTTCCATGAATTTTTAGGTACACTTCTAGTAAAATAATCCAACCTGAAATTATATTTTATCGATTCTTCTATGTTTTAAAAAAATATATGAAAGGTGATAGCTATATGGGACATTGGAAGATATAAATAAACTGTTCTATATGAACTCAATTTGGAAATGGAAGTTATAATCCCGCATAGTTCTTCTGATAAAAAATTTAATATGGGATTTCATAGAATCTCCAATGATATTACACATGGAGTTAATAAAATTTCTAACCTTATACCTTCCAAAAGTGGGATAAAGAGAACTCATGTGAAAGCCTGAAAGGAATAAGAAGGTGTTTCAAGTGTGGGAATCCATGACATTGAGAAAAATAATGTATAAGTGATGTGAAGAGGTCAAAAAAATGAAATAAATGGAGAGAGAGATATCAATAGAACATACCAACCACACTCTATTGTTTCAAATGAAAGGATTTTGGGTATTATTTGAACTAATTCCCAAATACATTGTCTAGTGTGATGATAATCCACAACAGCATTAAAAGACATTGGATAAATGGAAATGTTATGAAATTACAATAGTTAAAGTGGATCATGATAATTAAGGACCTCTATAGTGGGTAATTTCATATTGGATATTGAATGATTGATCCCAATGATAATATTATTGTTCATCCTTTAGTGAAATTTTATGTGGTTTTGAGAACTGATTATCTCTATCTACATAGATTCTATAATAATGAAATCACATCTGATATTTTGAATCAATTTATTATTTTCTATCAGTGTAAGGACGAACCAGAACATCTAACGGATTTTTTTGGCTAATATAGGTGATTATTTAAGGAATAAAAGGTGATTTATCTATTGTAAGAATATATAGTTTTATTGTGACCTTTCATAAAAGTTATTAGGGTATACACACTTTTTTATGAGACATTGTGAGTGATTAAAATTATTTTTAAGTTTGAAATGGAAGGATATAAGATCAAATAATTATGGTATTTGGGATTCAATTTTGGTTATACATATTTCGGAGGAGCCTTAACCATACAAATATAATTTTTATTTGAAAATTAGTTTTAAAGAAAACCTGGGAAACCAAAAAAGTTCCAAATACATAAAATAATCAATCCTCATAAGAAATTATAAATCCATTCCATAAAAAATTAAAGAGAATATATTTCCTAACCTTAAGAGGCCTCCAGTAAAATCTAGGTAACCTCCATTTATGGATTATCTTTAATGAGATCCTATAAGTGATAACCCATCTGTTCCCAAGTATATAGATGCCACTCCATTCATTTTTCCCTCATTAAAACCATGTATCAATATCTGGTTTGGTTTTTTAATCTATGTGGATTGTTCTTCATTCCAATCTACTCTCAATAGTCATTCAAACATTCTATATGCATCATCTTTTGATATCTTGATCAGGAAATACTCCTTTAACATTTATTCATTTGAGTGCATGAGAAGATCTTGGGAGCTTTTAGCTTCAATGACCCCATTTTCAACATTCGCTAGAACAAATGTAGATTGAATTGTGCTTATAAAACAGAAATAAAAAAGTAAGTATGTTTTATTGTATAATTTATATTTATAGTAAAATAATCCCCCAACTATGGGAAAAGGATATTGAAATAAAAATTTTCCCATTTACTTTTATTTTTTATGAATCAATGGTCTTTTAAATCATCATATATTTATTGTTTTGTGGTGGTTAAATTTCTCCTAACCATGTTCTCGATCACTCTCTAATAATCCATGAGCATTATTTTTCTCTTCCATTCCCATATTTTAAATTCCAAAAAATTTATCCTTATGTGAACAACTAGTTTTTTTAATTTATATTACTTCCATATTTTCCCTTTTTCTCCCTTTTTAAGAGAAATTTTAATTGACCCTTTTTATAATGTGGTTTTTCTAAAAATGTATTTACAAGTGTTAAACCATTGATTACGAAGAATAATTTTAAATTTTGAGGATGAAATTTAGTGAATGGTGCAGAATGTGAAATCCTGATATTTTATGAAAAAAAATTCAAATAAATTTAATTTCTTTGATATCTTGCATTACACACAAAACTTAGTTTAAACGAACTGTGATATAATATTAAAATATTATTATTTAATGTGATATTTAATTCCTTGCCATTGTATTAGAGGGTATGAATAATATTAACTAAATGATGAAAATATATGGTTTACAATTGTATAATATTAAATCATTAGTTATCAATTTATTATAAATGAAAATATAAATCATTTGAAAGTAAATGATACAATTTTATGAAAATATATTTCTAAGCACGTAATGTGTTTTCATATTAATATATTAAATTAATCATAATTGGTAAGTAAATTTAATGAATTATATATATTATATACTCCATTTAATGTTTTATTATTTGTCTAATTTTTTCCAGGCATGGGATAAGAATAAATCTACTATTATATTGAAAATATATATATTTTAAAAAAATAGTTTCATCATGGAATTATATTAGATTTTTTCGTAAATTTTAGAAAATTTATTTTAGAAAATGAAATAATTTTTTAAAAACATTCTTAGATTTATTTTTTGATAAATTTCTAAAATGATTAATATTTCAATAAATAATGAAAAAATACATATTTTTATTAAAAAGTGTTATTTATTTTAAAGTGATTAGAAAGATCCAATTTTTTGAAAAAAAAATTTAAAGTTAAATTTGTTAAATTATATTATTATTAATCCAATTTATTTCATTATAATCAATTTTATGTTGGGTTTTTATATAAAAACTCTTTACATGTATGAAAATTTTTTCTTTGGAAAATCGACCTCTAATCGCGTCTGTGGGTTTAATTATAAATTAAATTATACCACTTAAGTGAAATGAATTTGGAAAAATTGATTAAATATTTTGAATAATAATAATTAATATTATTTAATAATTTCAACTTATTTTTTTGTAATGAATAATAAATACAGTAAAAAATAAATTATCATATTTAAGGTTAAAACGGATTTATTGTGGGTTAAACCAAAAGATAAGGTTATTTTTTCAATAAAAATTTCTTAAATCCTATTTTATGCACATATTTTTACATTATAATATCCTAAATTATAATATAAGGTAATTTTGAATCATTTTTCTTTGAATTACTTTACCATTTTAAATTCATTAAGGAAATTTCATTATGGTATCTAAGTGGGTTATTTCCCCACTTATAAAAGGAAATATGCTCTACTATCCTATTCACACTTAAATATTATTTTTTAATACAATACCTACCCAAAACCCTACCTTAAATCCCTCCTAACATATTATAGACCTTATTTTGAACTAAAAGGCATCCTATGAAGGATTTTGGGGAAAACCAAGAGTGGTTGTACGGGGAAGCAATATTTTTCATTACCGAGCATTTTTATTTTATTTATTTTTTCGCACACATAAAATCATATTAAACAATGATAATATAATAAAAAAATTATATTAAATATATTTATTTGATATTATTTTAATGGAATTACCTATATCTATATCCTTTTATATCAAATGGGAAACAAAACCATCGATCATGCGTATGGCGGACTACCACCTCTTGAACCAAAGAAATTTGTTTTCCCTCACCACCTCTCATAGTTAGACATAATATTTTATTTATATATATATATATATTATATATGATATAATTATATTTCTTAAATTATAATATCACATATAAATTCTTACTATACAAACCAATATTAAATGCTATTGTCGCTCATGCGTATGTGTGGACTACCACCTCTACTAAGTGATGTGATACATTTTTCATTTTATTTTGAAGTGGATGGTAATAAGTATATATTAAATGAATATATATCATATATATAATAAAAAATTATTTTTTAAGGTGAATTATTATTTAAATTTATTTTTTTTATCTGTCAAAAAAATTGAAACAACGTTCATGAGTATGTACGGCCTACCATCTCCATGAACGGTGTAATTAATTTTTCAATCTATAACATTTATTTATGAATATAGAAATTTATATAATGAATATATATGAAATTTATATCATTATTAAAATTATGGATATTTTGTAACCATGATAAAACTACAAGTACCAAAATTATCTAACCAAGACATACATGGAAAACGAAGTAGTTATCACCTAGAATAGTTATTTTAATAAAGAATTATTAATAAATGGTTAATAAAAAGGATATAAGTAAATAATATATAGTATGATACATATATAATTATGGTTCTATAATGCATTTATAATAAATTTATATTTATTATATATGAGTTTTCAACATGTACGAAGGAAGTTGTACTTGAGGTAAGGGATTTTAATCGCACTTTTATTTATATGTGAACCATGCCATATTCACCACTTATTTATTTTTTGTGGTGTATATAATGAATATTAATTTGTTTTATGATGATTTTCTGAAAAATAATTGGGATTACAATATCTATATAAGGTTCTCTCTATCATGAAGTTTTGATTCAAAATTTACCAAAGTGATAAGGGATTCTCATCTCACTTTAGTTTATATAAGAAACATGTCATATTCACCACTTGTTTATTTTATGTGGTGTATATAATACCCATAAATTTCGTTTATTATTATTATTATTAAAATTATGGGTATATAAATATCCATATGTTGTTATTTTTTTGGGTCTTATCATTCAAAAGTTACCAAAGTGGTAATGGTTTATGTTAGAATCTCATTTTTTAGCAAGATTGTTTATGATTAAGATTAAAATTAGAAAATATTTTGATATAACTCTCAATAAAATAATTAACTTTATTTTAATATTTTTACTCCTTTATAATACATTGTTTCCTTTCATTTTTCTCACCATAAGCACTCAAGATACCAGAAATATGTTTTTATGAAAAATTGACTTTATTTCTCTCTTCGGTGGAAAAGAATTTTTCTCACATATCCATGTTTTCTAAAAAAGTTTTAAATAATTATTTTACTATTAACCTATTATTTTTTAAAATCCTTTTTAATCATGATTTACATTTTACTAAATGTATTAAAATGGATCATTTTTTTATTTTTGTAATGGGGTATTTTTGACTTTTTTAGAAAAGTGTAAACAGAGTGTTTTCTTTTAACTTATATAGAAAGAATGAAATTTACCATATTTATGACCCTGTATTTTTTTTAAGATTAATCGATAATATTTAAAATTAATTTTCAAATCAAATTTTTTCCTCGATATTTAAAAAAAATTATTTTAAATAAATAATTTCAAAGTGGAAAGGATATTTTAATCAAGAAATGTTTTAATGATATTTTAAAGGAATTTTTCATCCCTGATAACATAAATGATGTTACATATGCATTTACTGGTTATGTGATATAATGATATCATCCAATTTATTTTTTTGGATGGATTTTTATTATGATTATTTTTGAATTATTCTATAAAACTTGTTTCTTTCCCATGAGTTAATTATGTTATGAAACTCGTTTCTTTTCCACAAGTAATGTTATGATGAATTGATGAATTATTTTTGAAATGAATTTTCTTTATATGGGTTATGATGTGGTGATATTATGAATGTCTTGTGATATTTTGTTACACATATATATTATCTTCATTATGTGATGGGTGGACCTAGAATTGTATACCCTTCCAATGCATTAGGTTAAGATGTATAACTCATGAGTTAATTATGATGTGGGTGAAATTTATTTCATGGTTATAATATTCTGTTTGTACCTGGTTTAATTTCTATAATGTTATTATAGGACCTAGTTTCATGTCCATTAGGTTATGCAAGGACCTGGTTCCATGTTTATAAGGTTATGTGAGGACCTAGTTTCATGTCCATAAGTTTATTCGAGGGCCTGATTTCATTTCATAACTTATTGAATGAACCTGATTCTTTTTATATAAGTTCACAATGATACATTATTATTATTTTTACAATTTCATATGTCTATGTTATGCTTTAATGGCTCATGTTCATTGAATTACTTTATAATTCATGTCTTATGAACTTCCCAAGATTTATACGATGTCTCATATTTACAATTCATGATAGATTATATATAAAATTATTATTTCATGTTCATGATCTCATAAACTTATTTTTATCATATGATTTCATATGATCATTGATTGATATCTCCCATGTTTACCCTTACTGAGCATCTGATCTCATATTTTCATATGTTTCCTTTACCCAGGTTATGAGGAAAGGATTCCTTAGCGTATGTCTATGAAGTTTACTTTATGGGATGATCTTTATTGGAGATATTGAAGATATTTTATGAAATAATAATATTGTGTATCTATTTTACAAATACACTCAACATTAATAGTCTTAGGTCATGTATTTGTGAAATCTATTGAATATTCATCTAAAATTATGTAATATTATTTTATAAAAATACTATGTTATTATAGTACCCATATTTTCTTTAAAATGTTTTCAAGAGTATTTTTAATATTCTATAATGATTGATTAAATCTATTTTTTCCCATATTTAATTTTCTATAAAACGTTTTAAAAGGAATCTTATAGTTATTTTATGAATGAGACACTTTTTAATGAAGGTGTGAACAAAATTTTTATTTTTACACTTACCACATGAACCGCTTTTCCCACCTTCGTTGCTATTATTTTCCTTGAAGATCCCTTCATAGGTTTCCATGTTTCTTCCAGAATAAATTGATTTTTCTACTATTCTAGAAATTTTTATATTTTAAATAAGTGATTTTAAAATGAAGATGTTATTTTCCTAGAAAATTGTTTTGGTGAATTTTAAAATTATATTCAATAATGTTAATATACTTTGATAAATATTATTCCTTACAGTGGATACACTTGAATGATCTCATCCACTATATTTATTTGGATGGCTTATATTCATTTTGACTAGGGAAACAATTGAAATTATGAATACCAGTTCTTCAAATATAGATAGTTATTGATTATTATGCCTTGTTGATTAATTTGTAACGTTTATTCACATTATTAATACATTAGACTTATTAAGTGATGGATGGGGCCTATAATTACATAACTCATTGATGCATCAGTAGGTCTTATGAAACAAAATAAGTCAGGTATTTGGTATATGACCTTACTATATAAGTATGATGTATTGGAATAGGGGCACAACAGTAAGTTTAAGATGTCTAGAATTATGAGTTCTATCATTATAAAATCTGTTATTGATTTTGCATGGGATTATTTGAATAGTTAGGTTATCCATGGATAAGTTTCAAGATCACGTGTTTATTATTATGTAATAATTGGATCATTATTTATTCCTTCCATATTATTCATACATCATTTATTCTATAATATCATTCACTATATGCATTCCCTTACTGGTAAACTGATCTCAACCTTTTATTTTATTTCCTTTCCCCAAGATTCCTGGAAGTGTACTATGATTGATATGTATGGATATATTAGAGGGAATAACAAATTTCTCAAAAAAAATACAAAAAAAATTATGTTTTCAAATGTAATATTATATTAAATCCTATATCATGTTTTTCAAGACTACTAATTTATTCAGTCCCTCAGGAAATAATCACTTTTAAATAGTGCCAATGTAATAAAGTAACCATCTTCTCTTGGATTCTAGGGTTAATGTTGTTCTAACCAACTTTCTAATCCTAGTTTCTTATATGAATAAAACATTATGATTCACTAAGACATATGATATATCTTATTTGATTGTATGATAAGATTTGGAAGCAGCTATATGATAGCATTATATCATATTAAACGAGTTACCAATAAGGTATATAATATGACTTTTTTGGGATATCATACTATATGATATCCAATATATCATATCATATGATATAGCTTAAATACATTATATACCTATAGTATTTTGGAAATATATCCATTAGTCTCCTATATTCACTAAATCCTCTTAGAATTTGTTCTATATCACATTATATTATATCATAAAAATAAATTGAAACATAATATTCTAAACTCTTTTGAATATATTAAAAAACAATCTAGTAAATCTATAATCAAATTAATTATGTAACACATACTATACAATACCTTGTTAATATCCATCCAAAACTCCTTTGGGATAGTTTATAAACTCTTTTAGAGAATCTCATGGAGTTTTGTAAATGTCAATCCCTATTTAGTCAACCACAAAGTTTGACCCCATGGGCCTTTCTAGCATTGAAAATAAATATGATTTTCTACATTTATAAATTTAATAAAATAGCACCCACTAGAAAATTAATTAGTGTTACTAAAAGATACAAAGGTATCTACCATGATCTCCATAAAAAAGTACCTATATACCTATGTCCACCTACTGTATCGTATATAAGAACGAATTTTTTATATGATCTATTAATATAATAAATCATGTAAATATAATAAATGGAGTATTTCAACCTCGTATTACTACTCATACATTATCGATTCTTTGAATATAAGTTGACAAGATGATGAATACATCGCATGTAATTCACCCTTATGGATAACCATGTCACATTCCCCGCATCCAATGGATAATCACATCACATGTATTATCAAGGCATGATCGTTCACTCCTTCAATATATCTCAATCAAGGTCCCATATTTCACTCTCATCATATGAGACAAAAAATCACATCTTATTTAAGCCTCAACTAGTGACATGGTCAACAACATTTCCAACCACCGACTGATTAGTCAAGCCTCAAGGATTTTATAATAAAGGTGTCAATGTTTTATGGCTATCATGAGAGGTATATTGATAAAACCAGGTGCAGGTAAATTCAAATATGAAACATACACATCTAGTATTCAAAAAACATAGTTTATTAAACACCATGTGTTATACTTGGGGGATCATCCAATGACCAAATCCATTCTTGTGCCTCATCAGAAAATTTCATATCTCCATATGAAATTCGACCCACACGGACCATAACATTTCATTACAGCCTATAATAATCCATGATGAAAATTGGTTAGGTATAACTTAAATTCATATATTGAGAGGTAAATTATCATTTCGCATAATTTAATTTATATAGAAAGCATGGAATAATTAGAAAATGGAGGCTATCATTTGTATAATAATCATATATTTTATATTCATAAAATCATTTAAAAATATTAATAAAATAATACATAATAAAAAATTTGTAATCATATCCCTTATGTTATACCACCAAAGAGTATTTATTTATATTATATTTTAGGGTTTTTTTAAACTCTCTAAATCTCTATGTAATTCATGCCACATATATATTGGACTGTCAGATAAAATTTTCCAACTAAACTATTTTCATGATTCATATTTTTGAATAAATTTAGTTTTAATAATGGTGAGACTTAGGAATCATATTCCTAGTATTCATCTCATTGAACACGGTATTCATACTGTAACACCCCAGGTAAATATAGAATATGAAATTTTTATATTTATCCATATTTGTGAATAAAATATTAATATTACTTTAAAGGAGATGCTATGCTCGATGGCATACCCAATACGCAACAACGAGTTTCTTGGTAATCTTACGTTGCACTCTAATAATAAAATAATATTATTTTAAATTGTAGTTAACGCCTAGCCATTGTAATGGCGGGTATGAACAGAACTAACTACAAAATGATTATATATTTTTGTCAAATATTTTTACTCTTTACAATAAATGTTAGAGGATTAAAAATGTGAATGAATCCAATTTTAAGCGTAAACATTCTAATATTCTTTAAAAGGTCGATTAACCGCCTTTTGATGGCGAACCTCTTTTAAATCCACATTTTGATAATTTTATGTGTTATATTTGACAAAATAAAATTCTTATTTATAATCGGGACATCAAAATTTACTTTGTGAAAATTTTTGGTATTTTTCTGATAAAGTTCATTTTTTTAATGAATAGTGAAAAATTTTGTATTTTAATTCAAAAACACTTTTTAATCTAATTTTTTTATTTGATTAGATTATTTTTTTAATTGGTTTTAAAGTTAAATTAGAATATATTTTTACCATTTAATCCAATAGTGGTCGTTGGAATTAATTTCACTTGGAAATTGGACTTAAACTACTGTCAATCTTTTAATAGATATTATTTCTTAAAAACACGCTATTTGTTTTGACAGCGGGAATTAATTATTAAATTAATTAATGAAACTTATATGTTTTGAATTTTTTAAAATAGAAATCATTTTTGAGTTCGGAATATCAAATATATCTTAGGATGAATTTTTGGTATTTTTCTGAAAAACTTCAATTTTTGATGAATAGTGAAACCACTAAGTGGTAGTTAAAGAAACGGATTTTTCATTTAAATGAAACTTTTCCACCTCTGTGTTTTGAATTTAAAAAATCCGAAATACATGGTTGTCATTAGGAAGTAAAATGTGGTTCAATGGGATTAAAATAATTTTTTGTTGAATAGTAACTTTTATGTTCATAATCGCAATTAGAGGAAATTAATGTAGTTTAAGGTAAAAATAATGTATTAATAATATGAAATGACCTAGACACATGTCCTACCCTTATTTTATGTGTCATGTCCGACCAAGAAAATCCATGGGTCAACTTGGGGACCCCATGGAGCCACTTTGGTTGGAAAATGACATTAATACCTTTTTATTTAATGTTAAAATTTTAATGTCACAAACATGTGTTGTTTTACTAAAACAATTTTTACATGGGGTTATATAATTTATATTTTTGACTATAAATATTAATTATAAATAAAAAAAGATTTACTACATCATGATATTTTTTTTATAATTTTTATACATTAAATGAATTAATTTATTTATGACACCGTCATGATACAGTGATTAACTCATAAATGAACGATTTAAATAAAATGAAAAGATAATGTACAATCTAAGACCTAAACTTGTCAAAAACCTATTGGATGTGTGTATTTATAACTATTATCACCTTAGCCTCGAAATATAAAATTTTTGGACCTTTAAAATCCGAAAATCATTTTATAATAAAGTAATATTTTATAACTTTCCAAGAGTGGCCCTCTTCTCCTCTTATAAAAGGCCCCCACCTCTACCACCTTACACACACCTATCAAGCCTTTGGCTCGGCCAACCCATGCCCATTTCATCTCTACACATCCCTCTCTTCATCATTGAAGCATCACTTTGGGTAGAATCCTTTCCAAGTAAGCCTTTGAGCTTAAATAAAAGAGAGTTACCTGTTTTAAAGGTAGTGTTTTCTCTTATGTTCCTATGTTTTATTTTGCTTCTCCAACCCCCTAAACTCTTTCTATTCTTTTCTTTTGTAAACAAACAAGTATATTAAATATACTAGTATGTGGTTATGTGAAGGATTAGAGCTACACTTACACACACCTTCGTCTAATGGTTAAATAACATACTGTTTCTGTGGTTGGCGATTTTCTGCCTCACGAAACGATGACTGTTCAATATTCTTTTAACACTTTTAAAGGTGACCATTATGATGTCACTGTATTTTATATATGATATATATGGTATTTATGTTTACTATATTATTCAGTATTTTATATTTAAAACATTCCTTTATTCTTTTCATGTTGTGCAAATGCGATAATTTCATATGAGGAAGTGTGGATTACCGCCCCCTCAAGTGATGTGACTCGTTAATGCAATACATGGAATGTCTAAAGAATGAAATTAATGAAAATATGTGACCTATATAACATATATATTTTAATGTAATTATAATATATATATATATATATCTCATTTATTTTTAATTCCATTAAAATGACAAAAAAATGAAAGTATCGTTCATGCGTACATACGGCCTACCGTCTCCCTGAACGGTGCTTTTCATTTTTTATCTCCATATGTTATGGAATAGTATAAAATTAATATTTACTGGATATATATGATATTTTAATCATTAATAATATTCTGTAAATGATTTACTTATAACTACATGGGCAATCATTTTCAAACAAGTTCATTTTTTTACTCATGTACCAAACATCAGCAAAAACATCTGATATGAACTAACATTATTAAACAATTATTATAACATTATAATATGTGATATTAACTGAATAATAATCCTTAAATGAGGTCCTTAAGCAATTATAAATTGACCAAAGTTTATTATTCAGGAATATAAAGAAACGAACAAGACAAGTCGGACTTGAGGTAAGGGATCCGACCTCTCGCTTTCTTTTTAAGTACCCTCTATTATGTCATTAAATTTATGCTCCATGTTCTTATGTTGGAGGATGTTATTTTATATTAACCATACTTTAATTTGTATTTTTATATGATTAGATACCCCCTATTACTCTCATAAAGTTTTTTTTAGAATTTTTAAGTGGCACCGTTAAGCTGCTGAGTTTTCGTAAGGGATTTTTCATCTCACTTTTATTCCCATGAGATTTATGCTACATTTGTCGCAATTTCCTTTGAGTGGTATATGTACTGACCATTATTCTACTCTTTTTGTAATATAATTTCGTTTATAAGTATTTACATCATTGTTGTATTGTCCTTGTTTCATGGGGTGTATGTTTTGAAAGATACCCAAGTCAGTAAGGGAACCTTTCACCCTCCTCTTTTTAAAAGACTTATTTTGTTATGTATTTTAATTCACATACTTTTTAGTTGGGATATGTTATTATATATCCTTATTAATGTAAAATTTATGTCCAAGTGATGAGATACCCTTTTTATCTCTCTTCAACTCTTTTTTTGAATTTTGAAGTGACGTCGTTAGGCTGTCGAAATTTTCAAGGGAACTTATTAACCCAATTTTGATTATTTGGGATAAACTTGTACTCCTTGAATATGTCATTCTATGAATATGTGTGAATAAACTGTGATTAATTTACACTTAATATCCACTTATATTTGGTGTATTTTTTTGTCACACATAATTATGTAATTGATTTATCCTTAATCCAAGGATACCGTCTTTGTATGGGACTTCATCTCCATCTCCTTTCATTGAGGCATATTTTGTTTTATACACCACTTCCTTTTATGCAGTGTATAAACCCATTTAACTTTTATGTTTATTCAAAAGGAATCTTTTTATATGAAGCGTTTTACTAAACGAAAAAAGGGAATGTTTTTGTCATACGTATGCGGCGACAACGACTTATCTACCCTCGTGACAATTATTTGAGCTTCGGCTTCCTCTACAAGGCATAACCTTTTTAATGAAAAATAAATACCATGTTTTTCTTTTCTTTTATTTTGGTATTGAAAATGGTTTTTATAATGGTTTTATTATGTCAATATATTTAAGTGATATATTGTGATAAAAGTGTGGAAATGTTTTCTTTCCATTATATTTGTTTTATGTTTTATGATTTTATAATGGTACTTGGACATTTGACATGTGGTTACGTGATAAACCATATGACGGGTGGTGCCGTGAATACTAGGATGGGTGGTTACGTTATAACCTCCAACGCATTGGGTATGGAAGTTATCCATATGTCTATTCCATTAAGTGATATGTGTGGAAGTCGACCGTATGGTTATTCCATTTAAGTATGTTTATGTCCCAAGTTACCCTTATATGTATGTGTTATTTATATGGGTTTTATGCTAATATTTTGGTTACAAAAGGGTAAGTAATGATATTTTATTAAATAAAGAGTTTGTACTACTTCCTAAAGGTGAAAGGTATTACTTTGATGAAGTATACATGGTTTACTTGTTGTTTTGAAAAACTAACAGTTTTCATTCTTTGTGTATCCCTTACTGAGATTTTTATGCCCACCCCAAGTTTTCTTGAAATGTTTTTCACAGAACTTAATTTGGAGTAGGGTCAAGAATGGGATCAAGGTAAGGTTATGCTATATAAAAAGTGGAACTAGACATGTTTCTTTTTAAGAGTTTTTATTTTTATGGGAACTTAGTAGAAGTGTCTACTTTGTAATCTTTTGAGATGTAATAGTTATGTCCAAATTCTCTAAAACTCTAAACCTGAAAAGATACTCAATGTGAATTATTCATTTAATTCAATATTAAGTAAGTTTTAAGGTCGGGGCCTTATACATACTCTTAAATATCACAAAAAATAAATTTTATAATGATAATAACTTCTATTTTATTTTTATAACACCTTATATGTTCATTATCATCATTATTCTTAGAACATATTTATCAAAAATTTTCCTTGAGATTAGTTTTGTAAGAATATATAACACTTCACATTTTTATTTACTCACACATCCAAAACTACTTTAGGACATAAAGTGATTTTCACATTGTTGTGGTAACTAAATGTACCTCTTTCAATATATCATTACTGAAATCCCCCAAACTCTTTTAATATATTATGTGACATTCGATATAAATTTTGACTAGAATGATATTTTATTTTTTACACTTTGAACTTCACTAAGTCCAAAAAATACTCTCACTGTTCACTTAGAAACTATATTCTTTGTATAATATCTTAAAAAGATTTGAAAATTCCTTAGGAAATAACTCTTTTTTACTATTTCTACAAATTTCTATAAAATAAAATATATTATTAATATAATACATGTTATTATATGAGTTTAGATAGTTGTTATGAAAAGATGATTTTATTATTTAAAATATTCCACTTATGGGTGGTGGAATCTCAATTACTAAAATTTTAATAAATATGTAGGATAAATTCTTTATCTTAGATAAAAATATTTTTTATGATTTCCATATTTTCATTAATTTTATAGAATCTTATGGATCATAAACTAGGTGTATTACATCCATAATCTCATATTATTGATAATAAATCCATATTAAAAAATAACTTCTATTATCACATAATATAAATAGGATGAAAATACCTATCCTTTGTATAGATACATCTGAGCATGATATTTTCCTTTTCATTCATCTCCATGATTTAGTAAACTTTTTCTACATCATTTTAATAAAATAATAGTCATAATCAATTATTATATTGATTTTGAACTCTTGTATATTTATAATCCTTGTAAAATGTATATTTGGTATTGAATACAATTAAAAATCAATGAATTTATTTCTATAACACTAATACATGATGTAGACTTTCCACAAAGTTTCACTTACCCCTTCATGTAGCTTGAACAATTACATCATATGGAAAAAATTTCCTTCATTCCAAACACTAACTATAAGTTTTAATGACCAAGGATAACTATTTGGAAAAACATTTTTTTCTTTATATCTTAAAACACTACCCTTTAGTATTTTTAACACATCACTTAAACCTCTACACCACATTTCATGATCATCTATCCTAAAAAAATATGAAACCTGATAAACTTTTATTTAAATCATTCACATTTTTTGGAACATTTCTAATAAGTATTACATAATGAATTAAATATCTAGATAAATATTTAAAGGTAAACTCCAATATTATCTAGTAATTATCAACTCAATCATATAGAGTATATAAATTAAGACTACACTTATATTGGACATATTATATTTAATTCATATAAAACATCAAGGTAATAATTATATACTTTTTATAAGAATATCTAGATTAAAATTTTGTAAAATATTTATAGTTTGTTACCCAGATAAGGTTTTTCTCTAACACCTATAATTTTTTCCTTTTTCTTAAGAAAAAATTTTATTTTTTTCAATGATCAAAGATATTTCTTACATTAAGCATCACCTTTCTCTAATATAAATCCCAAAGTAATAATGATGAGGATTATATTTATCTATAATCTATGATTTTAAAATTTAAGTACCATTTTTATATTCATTTAATAAGGAATTATATTAAATATTACTCTATTAAAATGATAATCCTTTTTAAACTCCTCTATATTCATTGGTGGTACAACATCAATATTTCACTAGGATTTTGGTTTCTTTAAAATTTATACCATTACATATTTATCTAGGTATGAAATCATGTTTATCATATCATATATGATTCTTGGATAATTGAGTGGATAACTATGTATCTTAATCCATCATTTGTATTAA
Source organism: Viscum album (assembly GCA_963277665.1). Lineage (NCBI taxonomy): Eukaryota > Viridiplantae > Streptophyta > Magnoliopsida > Santalales > Viscaceae > Viscum > Viscum album. The sequence continues at coordinate 1,081,425,702 of OY728120.1, read as the reverse complement.
CTAAACATTATTACTTGAGTAACTTATTCTAATTAGGGACTCTTAGATAAGTTTAATGAAAATAAAATACCAAAACCAGTCACATAATCCTATTAGGTTCACCTATTACTTAATTTAATTATATAATATGATATAAAGGAACCTGGATTTAGCAATACCTACCTTATTTCATAATATAGTTTTATAAAATTGTACAATTTGTAAGAAATCTAGGACTTAGTGTTTTTAAAGATATTTTATCTCACTATATTATCACATGAAATGTTCTTAAATTCATTTCATCTGACTGGATCATCAACCCTTATCTCTCATTAACCATGTACTCATTATCATAACTAACCATTTTGTGTTTTAAATCCAACATTGTAAGGTTTTTATTCTAGTTTTCTTTTTCATTATTTAATGCCCATAAAACACACAAATCAAATGTATAGAAATTTTTTGGCCTTAACATAATCATATTGTGAAATGTTCTTAATTATATATATACAAATAAGATAAAATAAGGTTGATCTATATATCATAAGTTTTTCCTTTATCATGTTGTAAAATATATCATTGAAAACCCATATTTTAGTAATAATCCGAAAACAGTTTGATGTAATGATTTTATACTTTATAACTGGGGTATTTCTATGGATCAAATCATAATAGGCAATAGAAACCTCAAATCCCAATATCACCATGAATGAAACCAAAATCATGAATAAATATAAAATTAAGAATATTTTTTACCTTGAATAGTTTATGGTAAATTATTATCCTATATTTATTAACATTATTGATGAAGACACTAAGAATCATCCTTAAGACCCCATGATCTCTGGTGAGTTCATAGGTCAACTAAATCTAACAACACTGAGGTGTAATATCTCTTAAAACCATTATATACTAGTATAAATTGGAATATAAGGATGGTTAAGAATAGATATTCCTTCAGGAAAATCTAAAAAAATCATATAATGATATCCATAGACTTTACCTATTTATAATGGCCTAAGGGAAACACTACATCCCACCATACATTTACTCATATATCATGAAATGTATGAGTAAATGTAAATGGTCACAAACCTTATAAACCTTAATTCTACTAATTATTACATATTTATAATCAATTAAAACAATTATAACAATGATATATAATGTTTGATAGATTCAAACATTAACCATTTAACGTTTCTCTACTATAATACATGAACTTCAAATATTGTAAACTTTTCTTTCTAGAGAAATAAAAGATCAATGCACAATGATTTATTCAAGAATTTTATTTAAAACTAAATTCACGAAATTGAAATTTTTTATTTGATAAAAATAATTTTATTTTTAAATTTATCATGTCAAAATTATCTTAAGGTGAGTTTTTGATATTTTTCTGAAATAATTGATTTTTGGGGGAATAATGAAAAATATTGATTTTACATATTCTATCACATTCATGAAATTATAATGATATGAGAATCAATTGAAATATAAAAAACATTTTTTCCAAAAAATATATATATCTACGAACTCATATAATTCATATAAAAATAAAACATTCAAATTATAAATATATTCTTAACCATTTTGAAATCGAAGTTATGTTTTAGTTCAAATAAGAATTAATTTTTGTTCTTATCTTTTAAAAAAGTATTTAAAAGTTTAATTTGTTTCTAGTTTTTTTTTAAATAAAAATAATCCTTATTTTATTTAACATAATACAATAAATTCCATTTTAATCAAAATTATAATTTATTTTATTGTGAAATATTTTTCATACTTAAAACAAATATTTTTCTAACAAAAAATTTCATTATTTTTTGCGCACTTATACTAAAATGAATTTCTAAAAAATATATAAATTGAATATTTTAAAATATATTACATATTTTTAATCATCATAATTAATATACTTAATATGTTTGACTTAATTTTTTCCTCTAAGGAATAGTAAAAATATACAATATTTGTTACCACTCATACGGTTAAAGCGGGTTTACCATGGGGATAAACAAAGGGATAAGGGTAAAATGTCGCATAAACTTATATAATCAAAAAAAATTCGTTTTATTTATACCATACCATTATCATATTCAAATACATTAAAATTTAGAGCCTATAAAAAAATTAAATGAATTTATATTATTAAAATATTTTAAGTAATTCCAAGTGTGTATTTTTCCCTCACTTATAATAGATCACCACTTCTTCTCCCTTATTCACGCCAATTGAGAAACTTATATAGAAAAATAACTAACATAATTCCTTCCAAACCTTCCTCCCCCTGCCCAATAGGCTCTATTATCCCCAAAGGACCAACTTATAAGGCTTATGGTTTAATTAAAAGGTGGTTTTCCGAAGAAGGGGTATGACTCTTAACCGAGTGATTTTTTTATTTACTATTCTACCACCATAAAATATTATATAACCATGATCATATAATAAAATTTGTATCATAAATATAATGAAATTTTATTATGATGATTTTATAACCCTTATTCATATATTTTTTATCCTAAGTAAAATGATAACATCGCACATGTATATGTATAGTCTACTGTCTCCAAGTAGCGGTGTAATTAGTTTTTCATCACCACTTAACATGGATGGTTATAAAGTATAAATACTGAATATGTATTATATTTTTGATATAATTATTATTATAGAGTTATAATATATCATTTACCTCATTATCCTTCCACCTGTTAAAAAATGATAAAATCACTCATGCATACGTGTGGAGTACCACCTCCATGAAGAGATGAGATTCGTTTTTCTGGTAAGACTTTAAATAATGATTAAAAATATTTATATAATGAATATATATTATATTTATATCATGAATAAAAAACTTTATATTATTTAACCATGATAAATATTAAAGTATAGAAACTACTGATCTGAAATATATATGAAAAATGAAGTAACTAACACTTAAAAACTATGATTTTAATAAAGAATTATTAATAAAAAGGTTATGAAATGATAAAATTCAGTAATATATGATATTATAAGTATTTATATTTTTTTTATTAAAATATAATAAATTTAAATTTATTATACAAGAGGTTAAAATAATATACGATGAAATTTAGACCAAATGTAATGGTTTATTTCCCAACCACATCCTTATTCAGTATTGTATATGTTTAAGTTTTTGTTGGGGGAATTGTATGATATTTATATCATAAACCAATTATATTTTCATATAATATATTTATTTATATAAATTAAAAGTTTTTCTATCATTTTCCACTCTCTAATTACTCAAAATTATGAATGAATGTTTTTAAAGAAAACTAATTTTGGCTTTCTATTTGGTTGGGAATATTTTTTCTTTCATAACTATATTTTCGTTAAAATGATTTAGAGAATATTTTTAGTATTATTAATATATTAATTATATTTATTTTTACCATGTTTTAAATTCTATAAAAAGGTTAGAAAGGAATATTCTTTTCATTTTTCAATTGAGTGACTTTTTACCTAAGTTGTGAACAGAATATTTTCTTAATGCTTACAACATAAATTGATTTTCCCACCATCATGACTATTATTTTTGTAGAAGTTTAATTTAAAATTTTATATGGATATTTTAAAAGAAATTTATTTTCCTTATATTCTATAAATGATTAGATTTTAAATAATTTATTTCAAAATGAAAGGGGTATTTTCCTAAATTAGTTTTTGTGGTCTTTACAAGTATTTTTATTTATATAAACATACTTTGATGAATCTTATGATTCAATAGGGATATATTCTAATTATCACATCCATAATATTAATATAGATGGATAATAATCATATTTACTAGGGAATGTATTGAAATTCTGTATGTTAGTTCTTCCAATGTGAATAGTTTTTTATTATTAAGGAATGATGATTATATTACATTGTTTATTCATATGATGAATGTATTTGAATTATTATGTGATGGGTGAGTCCTATAATTAAATATCCCTAGATGAATTAGAAGGTCTCATGATACAACATATATTGGCTATTTGACATATAACTTACACATTGGTGTATGATTTCTTAGAATAAGGCCTTGATGGTAACTTTAAGATATCTTCCATAATGCATTTCATTAGTATGAAATAAGTTATTGATGTCCATTTCATTATTTTAATAGTAATGTTATCAATGGATAAGATTCAAGATAATGTATTTATTTTTATATAATTATTTTAACATCATTTATTCCTCTCATATAATTCATGTATTGTTTATTTTATTGTAGATTCCACTTTATAAATTACCTTAATGAGAATCTGAACTAACCCTTTTATTTTTTTTCCATTATTTATGATACTAGGAAATGTACTAAAATTTATATTCAAGGATATTTTATAGGGAATAATAATGTTCTTAGAGAAAATACAAATTTCTATATTAACTTTTCTAATTTAATGTGATATTTAATAATATATCTAGTTTTCCAAGACTACTAAATTATTCAATACTTCAGAATTTGATCTCTTGTATCTAGAGACAATGTAATAAATTAACCACCAAATCTAGGATACTATGGTCAAAGTTGTTATAGTTAGTATCATAGGCATGTTTAGTATGAAACTAAGGAACTAGATTTAGGAAAAAATAGTTTAGAGAACATAATCCTATAATAAAATCTATGGATAATTATATTTATAGGATAATATCATGAAGTTTTGGTGAGGTAGATAATATATGGTTTCTTATAAAATATATCACTATCTATATACTAGCATGTGGATAGGTTATGGAATAGATACACCTATGGGTAACGACTCTGAAAGGGGTGGATTGGGACTTCAGTCGATTGTCATTAGTGCATGATGTGTGGGAATAATACTTCAAACCTAGTTAGACTCTCCTAGTGGATATGTTTTGGTTGATTCATATACTCTTTTAAATCATTATGAAATATTTGAAAATATTTTTATTATATTAAATTTTCTAAATGGTACTAATCTTATTATTCTAAGATTAGTTATGAATTTTTTTTCAATTTAATTTAAGTGTTTCACCAGATTAAAAAAGTAGACATTGTGATTCAAAATTTATAATGTGATAATATTATCCAGTGTATTTCATTGTTTATAAATAGTAACAACTAGATTGAATGGAAACTATATCAATGCACAAAATATATTTAGGGATTTCACTATTTGGAATGAAAATGAAGCTAGAGATGGATATGGAGATGAATATAAAGAAATTATAACTATATTGGCATAGAAAACTCAACTTATAACCAATAAAAATTCTTGTATGAAGTAGTTTATTGATCTAAAGTGTAGTGTAGAAATGTTAGACAATTTCATGTTACAACAGCCTACATCCTTTAATGGAACCACAAATCTATTAGTTTCTGAGAAATGGATAATTTCCTTAAAAATATATTTATATAATTGGGAAGTAATGAAATTGAAAAGTTTTTCATGCTAGTTTATCATCTCATGGTGGATATAGATCAATATTTGTTATTGAATCAAAAAACAAAGGTTGTGGAGGAAATATTTAGCATGGAGTTTAAGGATTTAAATGTGATTTTAATTTAAAAATATTTTACTCATGGGAAGTGAGTGTATATGGAGAGGAAATTATAGAATCTAAGATAAAAGTAATAGTAAAACATTACTATGTATGAATATTACTTTACTAGGTTATTCAAGTATGTTATGAATAGAATACATAGTCCAACATTAATACAAACCATTACTTTGATGGGATAAATCCAATCAATAACAGGTAACTAGTACCTCAAACATTCTCATCATATGAGGATATAATATTATGTGTTATCAAGATAGAGAAATAATTATACAAGTCTTATTAATTCTAATTTAAGTAAGATGAGAAGATAATGTTTGATCACCTCATGAAGAAACAAATATATAAGTGGTAGAAGCGAAGGGGTAATTTCAAACATGTGAAACTTTTGAAAAGAAACACTGAGTCATATTCTCTATGTGAATATAAGTTTTCTTCTTGTGTGTAGATAAAGTCCATTATGCTTAGTTATTCAAGGGTAATGGAGAATCCATTAACATTTAGTGCTTAATATTAAGGATATGGGACACTATGAAAACCAATACCCCAAATGTGAAGGAAACATACTACAGAAGAGGCAAAAGGAAGAATGATAATATTATGAAATTACTAAAAACAAAATTTAAGTTCCAAGTAATGTTGTATTAGGTGTTTTTATCATAACATAAAATTCAACTAATTCTTTATTTGTTTCTGTATCCTTTCACTCATTTATATCTTCCATGTTTTCAAAAAAAATCTAGTACACTAAGAAGGTAGTTATCAATAAAGATTCATAGAAGAAATATTATTACAAAAAAGATATTTCATTCAATCTATATTATGATGCACTAACATACCCTATAAGAAAAGTTTATTATTATACCTATGATATACCTATATATAATCCTTGGTATGGATTCTCTTTTATATTATAATGAAAACATTTTTTTCTAAGAGAAAGAGATCATTATTTGTGATGAAGATATTAAATTCCTTGTCTTTATAATAGAGTCTTAATCATATAAATCATTTTTATATCCACCCCCAATAGTTATACTTAATGAAATTTAGGGAGAAACGAGTAGAAACAACCTATTTATGGGAAAGTTAACACTAAGATTGAAGATATTCTTTTTTTTCAATATTACATTAATGTGTTTCCTAAAGAGATGTTTGGACATCCACATGAGTGTGCAGTTGAATTTTTTATTGATCTCGTCCCTAATGAAAAACATATATCTAATACTCCTTAGATGATGTATGTAGTGGATTTAGTGTAACAGAAGAAACTACTATAGGATATGTATTATAAGATATTTATACACCCTAGTGTTTCACTATGGGGATCCCCTATTCTTTTTTTTATGAAAAAGGATGATTCTATAAGGTTGTACATCAACTATAGGGTAATAATTTCCATTAATATAAATAACAAGTATCATATTCCCCGCATTTTAAATTAATTAAACATCTTCATGGACATGAATATTTTTTAAATATTGAACTTTGTTCTGGGTATCGTCAACTATCAATAAAGAATGATGATATTCTAGAGGTAGCATTTTTTCTGAGGTACGAACATTATGAATTTATAGTAATACCTTTTTGATTAAATAATTCACCCTATAATTTTATAGATATGATGAATATAGTCTTCATTATTTTGAAACAAAATTATGATATTTATTGATGATATCGTGGTATAAACTAAAATATATGATGATAATAAGGGTTATTTTTTAATCTTTATTAATTATCTTCGAGAAAATAGGTAATATAGAAATTTTATTAAATGAAAATTATGGATTCAGGAAGTTTCTTTTATTGTCCATATTGTCTCTAAGGATATAATATGGTTTGACCCTTCAAGGACAAAGGTATTGATGGAATGTCCAACACCAATGAATATAACTGAGATATATAGTTTTCTTGGTTATAAGGTTACTATCAGCTATTTGTTCAAAATTATTCTCGATTAGCTAACTCATTAACCATGTTTACAAATAAATGGGTAAAGTTCATATGGTCAGAAGAATGTAAATAAAGTTATGAATAATTAAAGAAGAAATTGGTCAATGCATCGATATTGAATTTACCATCGGGAATGGATTGATATGTGATATATAGTAATACATAAAAAAGGTACATGGATGTGAATTTATGTATAATGATATATATTTTTCAAATGCATCAAGGTAGTTAAAGATTCATGGACAAAATTATCCCACCCATTCTCTTAAGTTGGTAGTTATATATATTTTCATTGAATATATAGAGGTATTACTTTTACAGAGAAATATATGAAATATAAATGGATCATAAAATTTTATTATCACATAAAAATCTCAAAATGAGGTAAAGAATATAGTTATAACTAGTCTAGAATTACAATTTATCAATAAACTACTATACTAGGAAGGCTAATAAGGTATTTTATTCATTGATCTGGAAATATCATAGAATTTTACCTAAGATAAGGATTCATAAGGATTATATATTCTGATTCATAAAAAATTTGGATACGGGAATTATTATATAAGGATAATATTACTCCTTTTCCAAATATTGTTGAACCATTCTTATTAGAGAAAATAAAAAGTTCCTTACTCAATGATAAGAGTTTACAAAATAAAATTAAGTTTGTTAATAATGGAAAACTGGTTGATTTTTTATAAATATAGTGCATTGAAATTTGTAAAGTGGTTATGTGTTCCATCCTTTCATGAGATGGAAAGAGAATTATTAGATTAATATTAATGTTAAAATTTCTCAATCCACCACGGTAGTACAAAAATGTATTAGGATTTGGAAAAAATTTTCTAGGATTATGTGATATGGGAAATTCTAAACTATGTATCAGTATTCTTGGTTTTTCAAAAGGTAATAGTTGAAAAAAAACATTCTAAAGGATTAATGTAACCTCTATAAATTTTAATGTGTAAATGAGATGATATTACTAGGTCTTTGTCACTATATGAACAAATAACCCTAAAAAATGATATCTTATGGATTATTATTGATTGCTTTACCATATCTATAATTTCTTCTATATAAGTAAAGATTTGCCTCTTGAGTGCCTCACATGGCTCTATATTATTGATTTGTGTGACTTCATGGTGGGCCTCATTTAGTTTTATCTGATCATGATATATAATTTACATCAAAATTATATAAGAGTATTTATAAGTCTCTTGACACCGACCAGTATTTGAGGACCACCTATCATACTCAAACTAATGGACATTGTAAAAGTATTACTTGGACACTAAAAGATATGTTGAGGTTATTCATGATGGACTTTTATGGTATGTAATATCAGTATTTACCTTTGGAGAAATTTTAATATAGTAATATCATACATTCAAGAATTCAAATGGTAGCATGTGAGGCATTGTATAGAAAGAGTTGTGTTGTTCCAAATTATTATGATGCATTTATTGAAAGGAATATTATAGGACCAGATCATGTTAATGACAAAATTGTGAAAGTTAAAACTATTTTAAATCATATTAAGGTGGATAAAAGTAGAAAAAAAATTTATACCAAAAATCAAAGAAAGGGTTTAGAATTTCAAGTGGTTGATCATGTTTTCTTATAGGTATCTATATGTAAATGTGTTATAAAGTTTGAAACGAAAGGGAAAATAATTCCTATTTACATAATCGCTTTTGAAAGTATATAAATAATTAGAGTGTTTCCTTACTCTTTCGAAGTTCCACCTAACCTCTCTTAAGTTCATGATGTGTTATGTATCTCTATATTGAGGAATTTTGTGCAAAAACCAAACTCAGGATATATTATATTAGAAAATATAATTGTAACCTAATTTATCTTATTATGAACATCCATTATAGATTTTTTATAATAGAGAACCGCTGTTGAGGAATCGGAATGCTCAGCTAGTAAAGGTACTTTGGAGGAATAATTAGATAGAATAAGTGGTATGATAACCTGATAGATTTATGATTAATAACTAATCACATATGTTCATAAGCCAACATTATATAAATTTATAATATAAAAGTTTTTTATTAGGGAAGAATTTAACACTCAAGCTTTAATTATAGTAAGCTTTTCTTTCTAACAGAACAATAGCATAACACACATAGTTTTATTCAAGAATGTGATCTAAACCTAAATTACAGAATTCTATAAATTTAGTTATATGAAATGAATTTCCTTTTTTAATTAATCATGTAAAAATTATCTTAGGGTAATTTTTTAACATTTTTCAAAAATAGTTCATTTTTTGGTGAATAGTGAAAAATATCAATTTTAAAAAAAAAATCACTTTTATGACATTATAATGATATAAGAATAGATTGAAAGATTACAAAACATTTTTCTAGTACAAATATATATATTATGTAATATACATCATATAAAATATAATTCTTAACTTATAAATAAATGATTCAAATTTTGGAAATCTAAGTAACGTTTATGTTCAAATAAAAACTATTTTTTCTTTGTCTATTTGAATCAAGTATTTACAAGGACAATTTTTTTTTAGTTTATTTAAAATAATTACAATTATCATTTTATTTATAATAATTTTATTAATTCTATTGTAATCTAAATTATACTTTATTTTTCTATAAAATCATTTTTATGCTTAAAATAAACAATTTTCTAAAAATGGGTTTCATTGTGTTATGTGCACTTATATTAACATTAATTTATAAAACTAATTATAATTTAATATTATAAAATGTATTCCATATTATTAATCACCATAATTAAAATTAGATAATATTTTGAACATAATTTTTAGTCATAATGAATAGTAAAAATAGTAGAAATTTGTTACCACTGTTAGGGTTAAAACGATTTTATCATGGGCTAAACAAAGATATTTGGGTAAAATGATAATTGAACTAATTTAAACATAATTATTTGAAATTATTTCAACCTTAACCTTATAATCAATAAATTTTTAACAATTTGGATCCCCTTTCACCATAAAATTACTTTATATTTTTAAAATATTTTATGTAATTCCAAGTGTGTCCATTCCCTCACTTATAAAATGGAACCACTTATCATCTTTTATTAACATTTATTAAGCCACATAGCACAAGAAATATCTACCCAAATACCTTTTAAAACTTCCTCCCCTGGACCTAGAAATACGGTCTCATTAAAGGACCAACCACGATGGCTTAATGTGTATGTTAGAGGTGATTATTCGAATAAGAGGTATAAATATTAATAGAGTATTTTAATTTTAGTTCGTATTATACCTCCTTAAAATATTATATTACCATTATAATATAATAACTTAAACATGTTTTGAATACTAAAATATTATTATGTTGGTGGAACAGCCCTTATTTATCTCCTTTGTGTCCTATAGAAAACAAAACTTTCATCATGTATACGTAATACCTACTGTCTACATATAGCGGTGTAATTGTTTTCTATCACTAATTAAATTGGATGGTTATAAATATGGAAATAATGAATATATATCATATTTATGATATAATTATAATTATGGAAATATAAGATATCATTTACCTTCTTAACCCACCACCCGTTAAAAATGAAAACATCGCTTGTGAGTATGTGTGGATTGCCACATCTATGAATTGATGTGATTCATTTTTCATTTTTTCGTTTAAATATTGATTATTTTTCAAGTGTAGGTATGATTATAATATTGTAAACACACACACACCCTAGGAACCCAATGTGTCAGGTATCATATTTCCTCCTAAGGATTGAAATAACCCATTATAAATATGTATATAATGATTATATATGATATTAATATCACAATTATCTTTTTGAAGATGGTGTAAGAATGATAAATATTAAAGGATAAAAACTATCAAGTTGAAAAATACATGAAAACGAAATATTTAGCATAAATAAATGATGATTTTAATTAAAAAAATATTGATATTTGGGTGTTGAAATATTATAAGTGGATCGTATATTATATTATAAGTTTGTATATATTTTTTATTTAGAATTATAATAAAATTAAATTTGGTATACAAGAGGTCAAAAGCACATAAGAAGAAATTTGGTCTTTAGGATAGGGTTTATTTCACAATCTCATCCTTATTTGAGATTGTTTATGTTTAAGTTTTCATTGGGGTAATTATATGATATTTTTATCTTAAGACCCATCTATTTTCTTATCCTATGGTTATTTATTGAAATTACATGTGTTCTTTTCATTTTCCTCTGTCTAATTATATAAAATTCTGAAATAATATTTTTAGGGAAGACCAAATTTGTTTTTTAATTTAATTAGGAATATTTTTATTCCATTTCCATGTTTTCTTTAAAATAATTCAAGGATTGTTTAAATGTTCTCCAATAATTGATTAATGTAATCTTTAATGATGTTTTATTTTCTATAAAAAAATTTAAAATTAGTATTCTTTTCATTTACTAAATGAGCCACTCTTTATTGAAGGTGTGAATAGAATATTTGTTATAATACTTACCGCATTGACTAATTTTCAAACCATCCTAACTATTCTATTCCTCATAGATTTTTTTTTTAAATTTACATAGTTAATTTCAAATAAAAAAATTCCATAAAATTATAGAAATTTTTAGATTTTAAATATTTTATTTCAAAATGAAAAGGTCATTTTTATAAAGAAATGTTTTGGTGATATTTTTAAATTATTTTCATCTATATCAACATAGTTTGATAAATCTTATTATTTACTGGGTATATAATCTCATGCTACCATCCACCATACTTCTATTCAAGTCTTATAATCATTTTGACTGTGGAAATTATTGAAATCTTGTTTGTTATTTCTTCCAATATGAATAGTTATTTATTATTAAGGAATTTTTATTAAGTTGTATTATTTATTCATTTGAAGAATATGTTGGACATATTAAGAGGTGGTTGGGTCCTATAATTACATATCCCCTATATTATTTAGTATATATCATGAGACAAAATAGGTTAGGTATTTTTTATATGCCTTTCCCATTTATAAATGATGACTTGTCATAAGGCCTCGATGATAAGTATACGATGTCTGGAATTATGCATTCCATCATTATGAAGTAAGTTATTAATGTCCATGTGATTTTTAAAATAGTTGTGTTATCAATGGATAAGTTTCAAGATCAGTTTTTTATTTTTATAGAATTATTGGATCATCATTTATTCCTACCATATTATTCATGAATTATTCATTCTATAATAGTTTTGGTTGTATGAATTCCCTTACACAGAATCTGGGATAACCCTTTTATCTTATTTCTTTTCTCCATGATTTTTAGAAATTTACTATAATGGATATACATGGATAGCCTAAAGGGAATAATTATTTTCTCAATGAAAATACAATGTGGTATTTTATGTTTTCAAAAGTAATGTGAGATTCAAGCATGTATAATGTTTTCTAAGACTGCTGAACTATTTAATCCCTTGAGATGTGATCATTTATATCTAGTTTAAATATAATAACGTAACCAATGGCTCTAGGATACTAGGTTAAGGGTTGTTACATCTACCTTATAATTACACTGTGTTATGTGAATAAAAAATTATGATTCACCAAGACATATGATATATCCTATTGTAATTTGAAATCTTATTTGGCATTAGTTGTAAAAAATATTTATATCATATAAATGTTACACTCACAAGGGATTTAGAATGATTTTTTATGGATATAATACAACAATATATTCTTTATAATATCTCAAATAATATACCCAAAATACCTAATATACATATAAGATTTTGGGAATATCTTCATCAATCCCTCACATTCACTAAATCCTTATAGAATTTGTTATATTTGACATTATACTGTATCAAATACAATAAATTATAAAAAAATATCCAAAACTCTTTTAGATGCATTCAAAAATAATTTTTGAATGTTATCATCAAATTCACTATGTATTACATCATATATAATACCTCTAAAATATACATCCAAAAATCCTTTTAGATAAAGACAAAACTCTTTTGGTGAAACTCTATGAATTTCATAAAACTCAATACCCCTTCATTAAACCAAAAAGGGTTAACTCACATGACTTTTTAGCATTGAAAATAAATATAAATTTATAAATTCATAAATTTAAGTAAAGTGTGGCCACAAGAAAAGCACCAGTGCTACTCAAGAGAGAGTGGGATCTAACATGATATTTATCAAACAAATTTACCTACATACATATGTCCACCTATTGTATCAAAAAATAATAATGCCTTTTTTATATGATACCCTTGTATAATATATATAGAAACCATAAAAAACAAAGTATGTTAACCTTTTATAACTACTTGTATGTTCTTGATTATCCAAGTATATATTGGCTTGTTGATGAGTATATCACATGCCATTCACCATTATGGATGGGCACATCACATTCTACTCATCCAATAGATAATAAAATGCCACGTATTATCTAGGTATGATCATGTACTCCATTATTCTATCCCAATCAAGGCACTATATGTCATACTCATTATATGATATGACAAATCCCATTTTGGTTAAGCCTCGATTTATGACATGATAAAAAATGCCAAACAACCCTCTAATTATCCATTCCTATAGGATTTTGTAATAAAGGTATAAAATTATGATGGATATCAGGATAGTTATCTTTATAAACACATGTATTGGATAATTATAATATGAAACATACACTTATATTATTACAAATACATAATGTATGAAACTCGATGTTGTGTAATTTGGGGTCATCTTGTAGCCAAAACCCATTTTATGCCACATGATCATATTATATATCGCTATATTAAATTATTTCCATGATAATATTAACATTTAATCATAAACTATAGTAATCCATGAAAAAAATTGGTTATGGATAACTCAAAGTGATACTTTTAGAGATCAATTATCATTTCACTGCATATAATTTGAAAAGCATGGGTGAAATAATGATAAAATGGAGACTGCCTTTTATGTAATGGTCATATATTTTATAATATTAAACTCCTTTAATAATATTTACAAACCCATACATAAACACTTGTCTTAAAAATAACCCATAGGATATACCACCCGATAGGCCTTGTTTCTATTATAATTTAAGTTTTAGTTAAACTCATTAAATCTATATGTAATTCAAGCCACTTGTATATGTGACCATATGATAAAATCCTCCACTGAAAATATTTTATTTTCTAATATCTATAATTAATATTAGTTTTAATAATGATGATACTTAGGAATAATATTCATAATATTTAACTCTTTGAACGTAGTATTAAAACTCTTTAACATCAAAACATAAAATTTTATGATGTTAATAAACTCTATTGCCTTTTTATAACACTTTATAAGTTCATCATCATAATTATTATTTGAACATTTCCCTAAAAAAATTTCCTTGATATTATATTGGTAACAATATATAAATATTTATATTTTTCTTTTCTAACACATCCTAAACTACTTTTAGAAATAATGATATTTTCACTTCAATATGGTAACTAAATGTAACTCATTAAATTTATCATTAATAAGATAACATAAACTATTTTAGGATATTATGTGACCTTAACTTTGAATTTTGACACTAATAATCTTTTATTTTTTATACTTTAAACTTCACTAAGACCAAAACATACTCTCATTACTCTCCTAGAAACTATATTGTTTTCAGAATATCTTACTATGATATGTAAATTACATAGCAAATAACCCTTATTTTTCATTAGTGGGACTATCTAACAAATAAAATATTTTATCCATATCATATTTGGTACTATAAATGTCTTGAGAGTTATTCTGAAAATAATATTATATTATTTAAAATATGCCTCTAATGGGAGGTGCAATCTCAATTCCTTGTATTTTAACAAATATATAGGACAAACACTTTATCTCAAATAAAATTCCTTTTATCCTTACTATATTTTTAGGAATGTTATAGAATTTTATGGATCCAAAATCATATGTATCACATACATTATCTCGTATTATTGATAAAAAATCCTTGTTGAAAAACAACTTCTATTATCATATAATAAAAATAAAATGAAAATACATATCCTTTATATAGATCCATATTTTCCTAATATTTTCCTTTGCATTAAAATCCATGATTTAGAATCCATTTTATTCATCATCTGAATACAAACTATAATCACAATAAATTATTACCAAGATTTTAAACTCATGTATATTTATAATATTTTTAAATTATATATTTATTATGATAATCCTTTAAAAATCAATGAATTGATTTCTATAACAATGATACATGATATAAACTTTCCAAAAATTTTCAAAACCCCTTAAAGTAGCCCAAAAAATTCTATCATATGGAAAACATTTCCTTCCTTCCTAACACTACCTTTTGGTTTTAATAACTGAGCATAAATTTTGGGAAAAACCAATCATTTATTTCTATATTAAAACATCACCATTTATTACTATCAACACATCACTAGAACCTAGACATCAAATTTTATGATCATGTATCCTCAACACTTTGAGGCGACTAGGTAACCAGTTCTTTAACTCATTCACAATGTTGGAAAATTTCTAACAATGATTTCAGAATGAATTCAATAGTCAAATCAATCATTAAAAGTAACCTCTAGTCTCATCAATTCATTAGAACACTCCATCACAATGAGTATATTAATGGAGGCCAAATTTATTTTGTAAATATTTCATTTAATTCCTTTAAAACCTTAATTTAATCATTATTTATTTCTCACAAGTATTAAGATTCAAATTTTGAACAATTTCAATAGTTTATTACTCAGGTAAGGTTTTTCTCTAACACATATAACTTTTTCCTTTTTCTTAAGAATAATTCTTAATACTTTCACTGGTCAAATAAGTTTCTTTAATTAATCTTTACCTTTCCCCAAGATTAATCTCAAAGTAATGATGATCATGATGTCATTTATCTACATTAGAAGCTTTTATAATATGAGTGTCATATTTTACATTCATTTAATATGGATTTATATTAAATATACCCCCCCAAATGATACCCATTTTAAAATTCACGATTTCCATTGGTGGGACAAGATCCATATTTTACAATGATTTGAGTTTCCTTATCATTTCTACCATCACTTTGATATTTAGATAGACAATAGTGTTTAAAAAATTAGACATGAATATTTAATATCAAAGTGGATAAATATTTATACTAATACATTATATGGATTCACTCAAGGTTATTTCTCTAGTAACCTAATCCTATTAGGGTTTCTCACCTAAATTTAATGAAAAGAAAAACCCAAAATGGGCACCTTGTAACATCCCAGGTAAATAAATAAAAAAAATATCATATTTATTAATATTTGCAAATTAAATATTAATGTTACTTTAAAAGGGGTTGTTATGTTCGATAGTGTACCCGATACGCAACAAAGAGTTTCTTTGAAATCTTACGTTGCACACTAGTAATAAAATAATATTATTTTAAATGGTAGTTAACACATAGTCGTTGTATTGGCAGGAATGAATAGAAATAACTAAAATATGATTATATATGTTTTTTAAATGTTTTTACATTTATCCAATAAAAGATAAAGGCTTAAAATAAGAAAAAGAATTCAATTTTAGGCACAGATACTCTAATATTCACTAAAAGGTCGAACTATCGACTTTTGATGGAAACCCTTATTTAAATATAGTTTTGGTCACTCTTATACATTCTATTAGACTAAATAAAGCTCTTCTTTTGAATCGGGACATCAAAATTTACTTTGTGTAAATTTTTGGTATTTTTCTAGATAAAGTTCATTTTTTAATGAATAGTGAAAAATGTTGTATTTTGATTCAAAACCACTTTTTAATCTAATTTATTTATATGATTAGATAATATTTTGAATTGGTTTTAAAGTTGAATTAGAATATATTTTATCCATTTAATCCAATGTTGGTCATTGAAATTAATTTCACTTTGAAATTTGACTTAAACTAGTGTCAATCTTTTGATACATATTGTTTCTTAAAAACACGCTATTTGTTTTCATAGCGGGAATCAATTATTAAATTAATTAATGAAACTTATATGTTTTTAATTTCATAAAATATACATCTTTTTTGAATTCTGAATATCAAATATATCTTAGGGTGACGTTTTGGTACTTTTCTGAAAAACCTTAATTTTTTATGAATAGTTAAACCACAAAGTGGTAGTTAAAAAAACTGATTTTTCGTTTAAATGGAACATTACCACTTCTGTGATTTGAATTTAAAAAATCCAATATAAATGATTTTCATTAAGATGTAAAATGTGGTTCAATGGGATTAAAATAATTTTTTGGTGAATAGTAACTTTTAT